>WOVY01009631.1:875000-1475000 GCA_013436015.1 Rhipicephalus annulatus | reverse complement strand
TTGTGTGTGTGTGTGTGTGTCAGTGGTCGTGAATTTAAGTGATGAGCGTTGGCTTCCATACCACGTCGTCGAGTCTGGTATATACACTCTAAGCCGAAATTCAACAAAGTTGGACTAACTGCAGTCGTTAAACCAATGGACGAACGGTTCGTCCAACAGGGACTAAATGTGTGACAATGCGTGTCTTGCGCAAACGCCCGGCAATGAAGGGACCAACGGGGAGGGCAACTGCGCCTCGATCGCCTCCTGTCGATGCTGCACTGCAATGCTCGGCGTGGTCGGCGATCATGAAAACAAGTTAAATAGGCTATACGCCACTGTGAAAGTGAAGCACTATGAAACGAATAGAAGATGTTATGAGAGGAAAGTAGTACAACACGCAGTCAGTGCACACAGCAAGCGCCCTCGCATTTCCACCATGCCGGCACGGGTGGGCCGAAACCAAGTGAAAATCGCCGAACACGGGCAATGCGGATAACTCGCTTCAATGTGCTGAATAAGTTCGAACTACGGTGAACACTGACAATGCTAATAAAGGTAAGCTGTTCATCAGCGGTCGTGTACCCACACAGTGACCACGAGTTCAAGGCGATATATAGGAAAAGTAGGCTTCGTACGTCATCGGTATCAAGCGGGCTGCTGGTGTGAGTGCATTGCCGGCACAAGCGAAGCAAACGTCGCGTACAAGTTCACAAGAATAGCAGCTCACGCAAACTTATGTCTTTTTATCCATACGACAATCGTTATCAAAAATCCAACGTGTAGGCGATCGCGGATACGACTAATCATGCGGCCAGCGGTACACAGGTTTTGTGCCTTCCCAGCACGATGAAAGAACCGTGCCTGCGAACGGTCTCGTCGCTGTAAGTATACAGATATCTACATCACTCCGTAAGACTCAACGAACATGGGGCACTTACCTATTGTTCATTTGTGACTATAAAATAACGACGACGAAACTTTCACGCGAGCCGCATGTTGCGATCGCCGGCGGTCGTTTAGCCGTACTCGTCGTAAGCCTAGCGACGCCGTCGGCAAGCCGACACGGTATGGCATCGGCAGGGCGCCTGCGGCTGCGGCTGCTTCGCCGGCTTTCCCGCACAAGCGCCGCTGCTATGTTTGTGTTTGCGGACTCGTGCGCCAGCACTGCGAACGCTGGTTCGGCCGACATGATCGGATACCAGCTGATAATTCGTATTCTCGGGCTGGAGGCATGTTGAAGATTAGATGGATCCATATTAAAAGATCGATGCGCATCGGTGCTACGAATATATGCCCATGTAAATTTTCGCGTTACGGTGTCAATATTTAATTGTTTTCTTAAGCCGAGTAAAAGTCGCCCACTGGCACTAGATGGGAGGTCAAAATACTGTGCTATATATACCCGAGAGTCTGTTCTCTGTAGTACAGCGCGGGTAGTCAGTGTTTGCGGTGTTTTACTTTGAAATAATAGTGCGTATGTCAGTATGTGTGTGTGTGTGTGTGTGTGTTGCATGAATAACATACTTTGATCTTTAGTGCTGATTAAATTGGAATAAACATAAAATATACTGCACAAATGCAGTGTCGCCATTTTTTTGCCATTGGTCCAGACGGTTTAACTGTTAATCCCACTAGAGCATTCTACTGGGGCCAACATTTAAACCAAGCGGAGTAAGTGCTTGGGGTAACAGTTGAGCCCTTTCAGTTACTCCCGCAGTTAGTCCAAAATTGGTTCAAAATCTGTGGCAGCGCATTTAGACCCCTAAAGGACCAATGGCATACCCCACTTTAGTCTTTTTCGGCTTAGAGTGTATGATAGGCGCTGTCCCACCGCAATGCTCTAGTGGCTAAGGCACTCGGTTGCTGATCCGCAAGTCGTGGGATCGAATCCCGGCTGCGGCGGCTGCATTTCCGATGGAGGCGGAAATGTTGTAGGCCCGTGTGCTCAGATTTTGGTGCACGTTAAAGAACCCCAGGTGGTTAAAATTTCCGGAGCCTGGCGTCTCTAATATATATGGCGGTTTTGGGACCTTAAATGCCACATATCAATCATGGTATGATAGGCGCTGGCATAGCATGTGCTCAAGTGTTCCTTCGCAGGCGCAAATGTTGCGTGCCATACTACTGGTCACTCCCGTAAGTACAAATACGCATTCGTAAATGCTACGTCCAACAACATGCGACACAGCAAAGGTGTTTCGCGTCGTAAGAGCCGGGGTAGCAAGCGATGTGCCAAATTTGGGCTAATCGAATACAGGAGCACGTTATGAAAACCCTGCGGAATCGTTGTAGAAGCGTGACTGGGCGAGCAAATGATTGCAGTCGCCGCGCGGCTTCTATTCTCGAAAATGGTATGGTTGCCCGCAAGTATCGGACATGAGCCCATGCTGCAGCTTCATTCACGCGGTCATTGCCAACAATTCCGCCATGACTTGGCAACTGCTGTATGATAATATTATGTCCTTCTTTGAGTCCTCAGTGGTAGTCGCGCCTCATCTTATACCCCAATTGTTCGTGTAATCCATGCCTCGAAGCAAACCATATAGTGTTTGTGAGGCTAACCTCGAGCCACGATAGGTGCCTCTTTAAAAGCTGCTATGGTGAGATCGGGAGCGAGTATTGCCTTTCTATATTATACTGAAATGCATCACAAAGGGAAGTCCCTAAGAAGTAAAAATTATTTTCCTGAATGTTAGTGTATGTAGGTGCCGCATGGACGTCAAATGTGTTACTCCATACAAATTGGAACACATTTCGATTTTCACTCCATGATGTTGTCACTATTCGCATGTCATTATGTCATTTTGTACACCGACCACTCTGCCTAACAAATAGCTGATGAACATGCAAACTTTAATTAGTTACAGATCACAGCGCAATATTGGTTGAAATTATTGAAACTTCGAACGCCTAAACACAGAACACGCGGTCTTTTATTTCTGAAATAACGCAAACAGGCCCGTTGTTCTTTGAGTAATTATTATCGGCAAAAAAATAATAAACGCGTAAACCTATAGTGAGAGTTTGTTTCGCGAACAGCGCGTTATGCGGGTTTCTTTCGACGAGAGCTCGTAGCCATTTGAAAAATTCGGCACAATTGCACGTTTGCTTAACGCGAGAATTTATTTTCACCGCAACTGCGCGAAACCACCGGCTTGCATTTTGTGTGCTTCGCACATACAGTGGCGGAAACGTCATCAGCTTAATCACCAAGTGTTTCGATAACTGCCGCAATTTTCTGTAATAAGGAGGAAATTGGTTCATTACCGTGCTGAGCTAGGCCACGAGAATTCGGGTAATCTCGGCATGCGTCACTCGATACAATTCTCTCTCGCTTTCATGCAGTTAGCTCTGCGACGACTAAAAAAAGAAGTTGACTGTTTTTTAGCGGGCACCGTAAAGTTCTTTACAATAACCCTATTTAGCATCTGCTGATTACTTTGGCAAACATAAGTGATCGTTAAATGACTGCAAAAGAAAGCGGAAGTGATAAGTGCATCAAAGCGGGATCGTCTGCATGGATATTATTTGTCGAAGAAGGATATTGCCCTTTTAGCTAGGCGAACACAGTTGAAGCTTACGAGGATGAAAAAGACGTTTTCTTCGGCTGCCGAAGCACTCTGTTTGATTACTTTTCCGGCATAAAAACTGTAATATCTAGCCTTCATGTGAATTGAACAATTTTATTTTGGCTCCTGCCTGTTAGAGAAACACTTTGAGTAATCAAACATAATTACAAGGGAAGGCTATCAGGTATACAACTCTTAAGCGTCGGTGAAAAGGAATATGACGATTCTGCGAAATCTATAGAGCCATACTTCTACGGTGAACAAAACTTATGATTTTGCATAGCTTTAAAATGTGAGTCGTGCATTACCTCGAGTTTGTCAAGAATTTGAAAAAAAAAATGCCGTGAAATATGATTTCGTTTATCACATCTGTTCGCTTAGAAAGGTCAACCCGCCACTGGGGCCATGTCGTCCAAATACTTGGCTGCTCACTCACAAGTCACGAGATGAAATCCCGGCTGTGTCGGCTGTATTTTTGATGGAGGCGAAAATGATGTAGCCTCAAGGCCGAATATTTGGGTGCGCCTTAAGAAACTCCAGGTGGTTGAAATTTTCTTAGCGGCGTCTCTCACAATCGTATAGGGAAGTGGGGACAATAAACTTCATATATTGATCAATTTCTTGAAAATTTAGTTGGGCTTTTCAGAACTACGATGGCTAGTTTTCGAGGAAACTAACCTTTTTTAATGAACCGTAATGCATTTCCGCGCTTCACAAAAAGGAAGTTTTTTTTTTCTTTAGACTGTTTCCATAAATTACTACTAGCGCATAAATTTACTCGAAGTGCTCGATTACTCAGAAATTGCTTACAGCAGGGGTTTGTATGCATCAATCGTGTTATAAGCGACATTGTTATATTTATATTTTGTCGATGGATGCCGAGTTTCTTCAATTATATTTGTTTTTTTTATTAGCGCGATATTTTAAATAACAGCATCCCGCTGCAGTGATTTATGGTTACGGTGCTCAGCTGTAGCGCCGAAGGTTGTGGGTTTGATACCGTCAGCTGCGGTCACATTTTGACGGAGGCGAATCATCAGATGCGCATGTAAGGTGTGATGTCAGTGCACGTCCTCATAATCACATGGTTGTTTTGGCGCGTAAATCCCAACATGTAATATATTTAAATCAGTGCCTATCTGGAAGAATTTATCGCGTGTTATTTCTGGCATTTCCACTTCCGGCGGGAAATCTCAGTAATTTTGACGCTGTTTCTTCTGCACGCCACTCAGCGCGATGAATTGCTGCAGCACGCCTGTTTGTTCCAACCGCCGAAAAAGAGATGGCGGATCGCCGGTACGTCATGCGTGAATGCTAAATTTTCTTTGGCTTCAAAAGACTGATATACTAGATGATCCGTCTAGTGCCTGAAAAATTCCTGTTACTTGTCATGTGAAAAGCTCGACTGCACGAATGTTCTTTAAGCCTATAGGCTAGATAGCGGTGATCATTGGTGTGTTGGGAGCATTGCCGTAAACAGGTATACACTGTTCGGGCGTAGGGTAAAAAAAGGGGGGGGGGCTGTAGCAGACGCAGTGCTCCCCTGCTGACCCCACGAAGGTCGCACATCCTATCTCGGGAGATGACATGTTAAAGGCCCGAGTGCAGTGTGATGTCTGTGAAGGTAAAGAAAAACAAAAAAAACAGACGGCCAATATTTCCAGAGCTCTGCATTACTGTGTGTCTGATTATCACGTTGTGTTTTTGTCGTCAAACCCTAGATATTATAAAAAAACTGGGTTAACGAAGTCCTTCCCATTTTCTATAGAGCATGTGAAACAGTTTATGACGCCCTTTGTTTTAATAGCTGGTATTTACTATCGAAGGAATAACCATAAAAATCACGTGGAACGGCGTAACATGACTTTGAAATGCACATTAGGTGATGGCGCAAAGCTTGCACTGCTGGTACTATTTACAGTTACCATTAATTTCGAGGCATTGTTGCTCAGTGAAACAAGCTGATTCCGGACTGAGGCACTTTCTTTTTGTATGACAGTAGATATCACATGCACTTACCTTTTATTCAAATATGAGCCTGCTTCATTTAGGTATGTGTGCGAATAAACTAATGTGAAGTAAACCAATTTATTTGTATATGCAGACCTATACTGGTCTGCTCATGAAGGACTGCTTGATATTACTTAGTTTATTTATTCTGGCTGTTTCGTCACTGTGCCCCTTTGTCCGGGCGCCATGGTGCAACTGGCGAGGTTCTGCAGCTGCTTAAAACTACAAAACAAAATAAATCGAAGAGAAGTTGTTTTCTTTGGTACTTACGCAAAATTAAACAAAAACTACACGAGATGCATTGACGCACCACCACGTCGAATTACCGTGGGGATATCATCGTCGGAGCAAACAGGCTACGAATAATAGATGGGAAGTGTTGATCTAGCGAACTCATCTGCTATAGCCCATATGTGCTTGCTCGGTTTTAATAACCACACAGCTTGTGGCTGGCCGGATGAGGCCCTGCGAGTTCCGATGTGTGGTGTCCTACGACCGGAAGAAAGCGTCACACATTGGAGGGTCTCATTATGTTTGTTATAATGCAGCCAATGTCCTTCTCTGAAAGGTCGACATGATCACCACGCCCACCTCTGTAACATTTAGAGCCAACCACGAAACAGCGCTATCCCGCGGCTTCATCTTTGATCTAAGGCTCGAAAACCGGAAAGCGTTTTTATGTGTATGTATTCTACTTTATTGTTTGCCTTCCCATACATATTAACAAGTAAGGAAAATTCAGCGGAAATTAACACGGCAAATACTCGCTTGTCAAGAGGACTTCTTAAGAGGACTGAACGGTGGGTTACTTGGAAATAGATAAGTGCAAACGCTGCGCGAAAAAAGTCAAGAACACACATGGCAGACTCTTTCATAATCATATAGTAGATTTGGGACGTTAAACCACACATATAAATCAAATCACAAGTCACATGCACAAGTGCATACTAGGAACTGAAATTTTATTAACGGAAAAACACGTATACGTAGCAAAGAATGACGGAAGAGATTAGAGATTGGCAGTTAGATAATATATCTCTAGTTGGTGCAATGCAATCGAAGGCCACGTGACACACGTGTCCCCATACTTGGGAATATGAAAAGCCATACGAACTTCTTTCGCTGTGCTGTCTCTGTACCGAGACAACACCTTTGTTTCTCGAAGTAAAGCTTGAAACTGGTAGTATCTGAAATGTAGACACAGATTCGACGAAGGGTGGGCCTTCAGTGATGTCCTGTGATCTATTAGACGGTTGTTCAAACACCTCCTGGTCTGTCCGATATAGCATTTACCACATGACAAGGGCATCAGATATACTACATCCCATCCACATCATATACTAAGGTTTCCTGGTGTATAACCTCACATCCACTCCACTTTTTTTCTTTGTGTTCTGTTTTGCAATCCGCCTCTGCATAGACTAGGCCCAACCTATTGCTGTACCAAAGTAAAAAAAAACACGTCCACTCCACTTTTTTTCTTTGTGTTCTGTTTTGCTATCCGCCTCTGCATAGACTAGGCCCAAGCTATTGCTGTACCAAAGTTAAAAAAAAAAACACGTTAACACGAAATCTGTTTCCCACCTTTTTCATACTATGGGAGAAGGCATGAAGATATGAAATGCACATAAAGGGAGAGTCCCTGACGTGCAACTCAAGGTGGTAGTGACACGGTGGGCATCGATAAAGGTTCCCCCTTTTTGGCATCGCTGAAGATACAAGTGCTGACGTGCTTGTCGTCCAGGGTGGCCACAGCAATGCCCACTTGCTCGGACGCACAGGCCGACGAGCTATCTAAAGGAGTGGCGTTAATGGTAGAGACCCTGTGTTGATTCGGGACTATTGCGAAACTCTTGTTTTTGCCACATTTGGTTTTGTCACCGTACACAAACTCTTGCATCTGTGCAACGAATTGTGTGCGGCCATGTTGCAGCAACGGTACGTACGTACTCTTTGAGCATAGACGTTGCGTGGTGCTGCCTCATTTATTTAGAGTAGTGTTTCGGATGCTTGCTGATACATGTATATTCAAGCGTCTGTGGTCTATAGCATGCGGACGCATGGAAAGCCCAAGTTCCGCACTGTGCTCGTCTTACATTTTAAATGTGCTACAAGTACGAAAAGGTAACGAAATCGAATTTCGACCGTGGCCGAAACTATTTAAAGGTTCCATAAGGTCTTTTTATCTTTATATTCAGCCGCGGCCTTGCAGATAAAGTAATGATAGAACTTGCATCTCTCGAGATCTATTTGCACCTATACCGATCACCACTCGATTTTTTTTATTTTTTCACTTCAAATCACCAATGAGAACTCTGTAAGTTTTTATCTAGCTGATTGCAGCCGGGTGTAGCCACGTCGATCAAAACCAAACTGTGTCCCACCGCTTCCACGGGGATGAAGGGAAACCTTAAGGACGAGGGAAACGTCCTGCATATCAGTTTACTGCAGCTGATATGGGCGACCATTCCTAAGCGCGCGATTTCTGGCGCGGCATCACTCTCCGCTCATATAAAAACCTCTCCTCGCTTCGACGTCTGGCCCGATCCTTTGTTCTTAGGACAGACTCGTTTCTTTCTTACGCTTATCTTTCACCTGCGGGCGTAAAAAAATCGATAAACCTCACTTTCGGGACGGAGTCATAACGAGCAAGGAATCGGCCTGATGCGTTCCAGACCGGCTGGAGCGGCTTCTATTTTGCCAGCTCGTCTGAAGCGGGCGCTCAAAAAAGAAGCTGAGACGGGTCCCCGTTTCATTCCTCGTCGCTGACAACGACAGCCATAAACTCCAATAATAAAAAGCACAAAACCAATCGTCCGTGCATTCAGCGAGCGCACATGTCTGCCAATAGTTTTCATTCTCTCTCGTTTTTTGAATGACTGCATGCATATGGGCTGAATATTTGGGTGGTTTATTTTACAGCAGCGGGCCTCCTTTCACATTCGATATTCCCGGCGGAAACCTCCATCCGTCACCACGTGTTGCTCGTTTTTGCTCGAAAGTCACCTCCTTGTGTGAATAAAGAAAGGCTGATATAGTATTCGAGTTGTCCCTCCATTGGGTTTCTCAAAAATCCAAACACTGCCTGCGGATGCAATGAAAAGACTAAGTAGCATGACATCACACAGCTCGTGGTAAGTCACATGCATGTAGCCAAGATATTTTGACATCAATGACAAATTCAAACTATCTGATGGGAATATTGCACGCCGAGCCTAACCGGTGCGTGTAGCAGCATACTGTATACACCATACCAGGTTACTAAATGTATTTATTTGAGATTACCGAGGATACTCAAACCACAGTAACAATATATTTGACAATGAATTAGTATATGTACCCTCAAATCTTTTTATCGTTGCTGTAGAAGCACGCGAGCTCCAATTCATTCTTTTCTCGTCGGTGCGCCTCATGCAGTCAATTTTTGGCTGGCGCACGTGGTGGTTGCAAAACACACTGCTGGCTAGCGTTTCTTTAACCTAGTCGGTTCGGGAGGCCAACTGTCTCGCAAACCGAACACTAGCACGCACGTTGCGCCTACGTGACAGGACGACTGCTACTCGCAGATCAAACTTGTAAGCGAATGAAAAGACAACGGCCACATCTGCCGTACGTGGCGATTGTCATCGACGTAGAAGAATATGGGCCCTCGCTGAGAAGCGGCGAAAGCTCATCACACAGGGGGTGAACAGGGAGTCGTGCAATTGCTTCTAAACCGGGCTCAGTGCGGCTCATTAAGAGAGTCATCGCGGCTAGAAGCGCCGACGGAGGCTGCGGCGGGTCAGCGGGCGACCCACGTTTGAGTAAGGAAGGGGGGGGGGGGGAGGGCTATCACCCGGGAAACACGTTGGTTCAGCCGCGAAATGAGGCGAGCAGAGCAGACTGACCCGCCATATTGAAGCGCGCACGGACGTTGTGAAATAATGGAAATAATATTAACGGTCAGCGGAGAAGGGTAACGGCACCACAGGACAGCGGTCAATTTCGCGCGGAACGCGTGCGCGGACTTTCAGCATGGAGTTGGGTGACGATGGGAACGAAAGCGAAATTAAAAAAAGGTGGCGAATTACTACAAAGAAACAACTCAGTGCGTTGAACCAAATGAACGGTCTATATAAAAAAGCAACCTCCCCATACGCGGTTTTGAAAGGGCGATTAGCTATGGCTGCCGCTAAAAAAACATGTCCAGGCTGGCGCTTTCTCTGGAGGTTGGCTAGCGGAGCAGCTGAAAGGGAAAGAGAAAAATAAAATAGGGTAGAGGGAGGGGCGGGGTAAGCACGTCAGCGTGTCCGTCACGGTCACGCGGCCAAAACAATGTCATTCGGCGTGCTCGTCCGAACGGCGATGACCGGCGAGGAGGCTGCGTTTCTTTTACGACCGCCGGACAGCGACGCGAATGGCCGACGCTTCGCGCGGCTCGTCTGTCTGCACGAGATTCTGGGCGACCCAGGCAGCGGGACAAACGACCCGCTTGACGCTGGTTTTGAGCGCGGGACAACTTTGCCAGCATTCGCGTATCGGTGAAGCACCACAGCGTTACCCAGAGATGGTTGTGGCACAGGGCAGGAAAACTTATGTTTATTCTTTATCTTTTTGCCTATATGTTTGCTTGAATAGCCAGTGCTACTAACGAACAAAATAAACCAAACCAACTTTTTGTTAACAGATGCAGAATTGTCAAACACATGGCTGTGCGATCATTTTGAAAGGGAACGTCGGTCTTTTGTGGCACTTATTAAATACGATAGCCTTTTTTTCGATACTTTAAACAGGGAAGTTTCTTTCATACTAGTAAAACCAACCTATTCAGGTGAGTATAAATGCACCGTGAAACACATTGAATCCAGTGGGACATACAAACAAGAGAGCATAAGCACGATGTGACGTAGAGCTGCATTGCTATCACAGATCACATATCGCTAAAGGAAACAGAGAGAAAAGGGAACACAAAGGTCATTTAGCTTCAACAGAATCACCATTTTTTGGGGAGAAAAGCAACATTTTTTTTCTGCGCCACTAACTTCCAAAACGGCAGTAGAATAAATTCAATATTCTCATTCTTTACCACGAAAGATTGTGCATACTACCTTCTGATGAAATCAGCTTGACTTTGCGTTTCTATCTGTTCGGTAAGGTAGTGAACCATGATCATTCTTTCCATCTATAACGCTAAATATGTATACAAAAAGTGTTTGACGACTCAGAATACCTGATACCTCTGCTGTGTTCAGCGAAATTTATTTTCACATACAGTGAACATAAATAACATTTCAAAAGAACACCTCAACAAAACAGAATATGCATATGCACACATACATTCGTTACAAAAAGATATGTATACATATTCATATAAATGGCTAAGCAAAAAACAAATAAAAAAGTGAGTATCTGTCTGTCTTTTCATGAGTCTATCTGTTGAACAATTTATTTTAATTCTTGCTCAAGGCCAAAGCACACCTTGATCTGGTGGCTGCGTTCATACTTGTGAAGATTTACAGCCGCGAAATACGCATATTTGAGGCACAACAACTATACATAAGTGCCATACAGTGAGCCCTTTTACTCATAAAATGCAGACATGCGTTATTCTGAAGACCGAAGAGTTTATAACGCTGCGTTGACAGAGCGACACTATGAACGAAAAGAATGAGCGTTTTTCTACGCTTCGCTGCCGAATTCGGGGGCTTTAACTGAGCGAGCTGGTGCTGCCACCTACCATTGGCTCAGAGTTTTGAAAGACTATCGTTTCTTCACAATACCGTCAGATGGCGTCATACCTCACGCAGTGCCTCCTAACATACACAGATATTCTAGAACATCGAAGATTTGAAAGATGGAAACTTCCGCCCCCGGGGCCAAAGCTCAGTAAAGAATCTGAGGTAGCGTGGCGTCGCCTGCAGACCTTGTCTTCCCCAATCCATACATACTGTCCATGATAGATCCTGACACATATGCGCTACAGTGCAGGTTCTGCATCATTAAAACAACCAACCCGTACCACATGGTATGGGAATGCCCACACAATCGACCTCTACAACTCAGAGCACACCACAACTCTGCAGGGTGGGAGGCAGCTCTGTCCAGCTCGGATCCGAAGACTCAAGAGGCCCTCGTGAGACGAGCGAGGACAGCGGCCCGTGCCAATGGGATCCCGTACTAAGGAGCCCACTCACCGACACTCCTTCCTCTGTCGCAAATAAATGTTTTATGCTGTCTCTCCATACAGCAGATTTACGTCTTTTGCAGCAAAGGACGACGATACGCGGCTAATTTTAAGTGTGAATACATTTTATAAGCGACCCCAAACCATCCACCGCCATCGGTGGCGTCCGCAGTCTTCTCTCTATCTTTAAAAGAAAGAGGACTTGGCGGGCCGCAGCGCGACGCTCTACCGAATAAGCCACGGACGCGACGCTGATATCGGTGTCAGCAACGCGCCTTATATCTTTAACGCCGCTGCGCACGTCCCCCTCCCCCTTCGTTCGCTGCTGCTGCGCGTGCCCCACCCTCTCACGCGCGCCCGCCTTCTCTCTCAGTCTCCCGTTGAGAGCGGGTCGTGCGATGGATGTCCCGGAGGCAACGCTACCATCAACAACGAATGCAGTACAACCGAATGCCAGCACTGCACCCGTCGTTGGAGGTGACGGTACCGCGGTGGTTTCGCCGACGTTGGAAGACAAGGCGGCGCCGCGAAGGGATCATGAGACCGAACGTAAGCGGGCGAAGCGTGCAGCGGATGCCGAACTGCGTGCTCGCGAGGCCGAGTGCAAGCGGGCGAAGCGTGGAGCGGATGCCGAACTGCGCGCTCGCGAGGCCGAGGACAAGCGGGCGAAGCGTGCAGCGGATGGTGAACTGCGCGCTCGCGAGGCCGAGGACAAGCGGGCGAAGCGTGCAGCGGATGGTGAACTGCGCGCTCGCGAGGCCGAGATGAGGCGTCAGCATCGATCCGCGAACGCGGGCCAAGAAGCGGAACGACAACGCAAGCGTCAGGCGGAGAAGGGCGATGAAGGCCGGCGTCAAGACGACGGATTTCAACTTTACTCCCCCTCATAGCATCATCCCGTGCATTCGCACTTAATCATGTTCACCCTCGGGGAAATGCTTGGGAGTTTCTTTTGGCCACTGACTCTTTCGTGGTGGTCCTGAAGCTGCCGTCAACATATAATCGGCATTTCTTTCACCAGAGCACGCATTTTAAACCCCCGAATATTCAGCTTTTATTTACATTAGCAGTGTAATATAATTGATGAAATAACGTAATTTTAACGTAATCTGAACAGTAATGCTCATGCAAGTCGGACTATTAAAAGAAGAGATGCGTTGAAGTCAACCACATTGAGGAGCCATCCTATAAAGTCAGCCTAACTCTTTAGTAAGTGTTTCAATAATAATAATAATAATAATAATAATAATAATAATAATAATAATAATAATAATAATGTACACTTCTTGTACCTGCCGCGATGGTAAACTTAAAAAGAGTGAAGCATGTTCCCCGCTGTCCTCATAATTTTATTTAAAAATCTTTCCCTCAATTATACGAATTCACACACACACACACACACACACAAATATATATATATATATATATATATATATATATATATATATATATATATATATATATATATATATATATATACTCGATTAAACTTTCCCACAACAAGACGATTAGTAAAGTATAGCGAGATAGCGTTAAGGTAATGGTTAAACCAAGCGCCAAAACAACAAAGCTAAACAAAAGCCCTGAGGCATGTGTTGTACAAAGGCTGAGTTGTTTTCGCTGTCATCCTTGTGCTTTGTCATTGGGTGAGCCTTGGCTAAGCACAGGGGCGCGACGCTTGCGAGGAGGGCTCTGGCGACGGGGGATATTCACTCAGGCGCACAGTATCGCATTAATCTAGCCGCAACAGCCAGCTTGGCACGTATTCTCGCATGCATGTGCAAGCCGCAACAACGCTTTTTGTTAACATTTGTGCACTCTGGTATGGCAATCTCGGCTCTTCTTGTCTGTTCAAAGCAAGCACGCTGTTCCACGTTTGTGCTTGTTTGAAGCCGAGATACCTTTATGAGCTTACGAAATCGCTTGGGTTCAACGTCCCGAAACCACCGTATGATTGTGAGAGACGCCGTAGTGGAGGCCTCTGAAAAATTCGACTACCTGGTGTTTTTTAACGTGCTCTTAAATCTAAGCATGCGAGAATCATGCATTTTCGTCTCCGCCAAAAACGCGGCCGCCGCGGCCGCTATCTATCCCGGGACCAGCGGGTCCGACCTTAGCCACTAGACCACCGCGGTGGGTTTGAACTTATGCAATCGGCGCGCCTTCCAAATAATTCGCCCCTTCTCTTCACAGACGAGCCGACACAGCGCACACTCCAGCACGCACTGGCATCACCTACACGCAATATATTACCAATGAATATGCACACATTACAAATAGCGTCACAGGTTTTCGAGTGACAACTTTTAACGTAGAGAGGCTGTTAGATAAAAAGGTGCTGTTCGGCAACCATGATGGTCGCCAAACAGCTGCACGTAAATAAATTTGTTAGAACTTGTCGGAATTGAGAAGCTATTGTTTCAGGGATTAGCGCGAACAACCTGCCTGCAGAATGGCAGCTGTGCTGGGAGCAGGCAGACACGTCGATAATTTGTAACCTTGATGGAAAATCGTGCATGCTGCCCTCTATAGAAAACTTTGACGGCTGATGCTTTATTGTGAAAATCACAAGCGCCATTGTACGTATAATGGAATATTGACAATGTTAAAGTAAGAGAGACCTACCAGTACCAAATCAGGTGGGTGCACTGGATCTTCTCATGCAGTTGGAAGTAATCATTAACGTCATGAATCAGATAACTGCAGCTCCTCTTCACTGCTGAGGAATGGCCGCTTCGAAGCAATGTTAAAAGCTTATAGGTGGTTTGTAATTATCCAATCGCAGTTGCAAGGTGTCAGCCTGACGATCAATGTGTAAGTGTCAACATATTAAGCACCTATGTAGCAGAGGAGCAGAGGTATACAGGCCATTGTCTCGCGTTAGAGCGTTCGTACGTAAAAGGAGGCGACGCCAAAAGACGAGTAAGCCAAGATTGCTGTTCGTTTGGTGAAGGTGGTCTCCGACAACAGCGCGAAATATCCGTGCGCCTCACTCACGCAGACAGACAGACAGACAGACAGACAGACAGACAGACAGACAGACAGACAGACAGACAGACAGACAAAGACAAAGAAAGATAAAGAAACAGAGAGAGATGGGGAGACAGATGCACCTAGAGGTCAAGACAGACACACACACACAAAGACACAAACAGACAGACACACAGACAGATGGACAAAGAGAGAGAAAGAGAGAGGTAAACAAACACACACCGAGTTGAAGACTGAGAGACACATGCACAGACTGACACAAACACACACACAAGTGTTCACGTGCACACATAAAGACAGGGAGAGAAACCGACGGACACAAACAGATAAGTGAAGGAGGACAGACAAGCACGCACACAGACTGGTAGAGAGATGAAGGAACTGACATGCACGGAGAATGAGAGAGACCCACATAGACACACCGCGCACGCAGACAGACAAACACACACCGGCTGACAGAGAGAAGAAAGAGACAGATCGACAGACACACTTATACGCCGAGACACGCACACAGAAAGAAAAAGGCAGACTGACAGACACAAAGCACACAGGTGGTGGTTGTGGTTAAAAGAGGAGAAAGGCACCTAATTTCTGCAGCCCAGTCGGGAGCACGGTGCAGAGCCTAAAGCACACAGGTGGGCACATACACAGTGGAAGAGAAACCACACACTCAGAAAGAGAACACTAGTTGAGAGAGAACAGACTTTCGGACTAGTTGGTTTGTTACGTTCAATGAAACCATTGCGCTGATAAGACACGAGGCCACAAAAAGAAGACAAGAAGAGCACACGCGAGGTCCTTTTCTGATGTGTCTATCTTATGAGCGCTGTAGCTTGCTTCATTATGATTGATGTGTAGTGTTCAACGTCCCAAATTCACTCTATGATTATAGTAGATGCCGTAGTGCACGATACCGGAAATTTCAACCACCTGGGGTTCTTCAACGTGCACCCAAATCTGAGCACACGGGCCAACAGCATTTTCACCTAAATCAAAAATGCAGCCGCCGCACCCGTCCGCGACCGGCGAGTCAGCAGCCGAGTACTTTAACCACTAGACCACCGCGGCGGGGCTATGGCTCCACTAAAGAAAAAAAATGAACCAACAGTTGCACTCAAAGGGACAGACGGACAGCAAGCAATGGGAAGTGTAGGTTCACTTGTACTGGTTTTTATCAAGCGATAATTGTCAAAGTCTACTGTCCTGCAGTGAATGCGAAACTGAGCTCGACCGAAGAAAAGCCATCCTGCTTCATCGCCTATGGCTAGGAGTGGCATTTACAAAATCTTATTCATTTGTCATAGGAATGGCCGACAACGCTCTCTGCGATGCCTGTCGTTGCGAACAGACGCTACACCACATTCTGTGTGACTGTCCACTGTATGACATCTAGAGACAGTCACTGGCGTCCGTTCTTGCGCGCATCGAAAACAGCCAAATGTCTGTGGACACTATTCTTCCAAGTGTCCGAGAGAATACATAGCAACAGAAGGTGACAAAAGCTCTGTTAAAATTCCTACGCGACACGGACTTGAACCAGCAGCCGTAACAGCAATGTCACACACCGCGAAGGACAAGACTGGACTATGAGTGAGTGTGGGCGCGTGTGCGGCCATAAGTGCTGTGTTTATCTCTTTTCCCTCTCTTTTCTCTATCTTTCATCTCCCCTATCTCTCTCCCATGCGCCGGGTAACGAACCTGCTGCCTATAGGCTGGTTAACCTCCCTGCCGTTCTTTTCCTCCTATTTTCCTTCTCTCTTCTTTTCTTGCTTCTCAATAAACTGGGTGAATAATGCATTAGGGTCGCTTGTTGGCCAAGTTGGTACACAGCTATTGGGGAGACAATGCCAGCAGCACCAAAAGAAAGCGGAGATATCCGATGCAACGACATCAATCCCGTTCCTGCGTCTTTTTTTGTTCTCGCCTTGGTTTCTTCAGCTTTTTTGGTGCTGCTGCCACTCCCTTATCACATGAATGTTCTCTTAATAACAATGCTGATCTATTACAAACCTTGCTTTACACGAAGATACGTTGTTGAGCTCATAGCCATTCCTATTAGTGCTTCACGTCAGAATGGTATTGATGGGAATCTAGGATCTGATTTAGAACAATATATGACGCCATTGGAGCACTAAGTGACAACGGCAGCGCACGTCGGAGAATTCTAATGCCGGTTTTAATACGCAATAAATAGAGCACATAGTGAGAATCACCCATATGGCCATATGTACTTCGCCAGTCGATTTGAAGCACTATTCAGAAGTAGTGTGCAGGCTCTTCTGTAGCTTGACTAACGATCGACGCTCAGCAAGCGAACATGTTTCACCCCGTTTTATGGGCATTTCAAGGGCTCGTTATGCTTGCATCAATAAATAAAGAGTGGTTTGCTGCAGAGAGGCTGAATTAAAATCGAATTGAAGAGCGAATCACCGCTCTTCCATTCGCCATTTTAAATTGAAGCATTTGCTTAGCGAACTTCGGTGACGTCGAGCGTATCTATCTATCTATCTATCTATCTATCTATCTATCTATCTATCTATCTATCTATCTATCTATTATCTGTCTATCTATCTATCTATCTATCTATCTATCTATCTATCTATCTATCTATCTATCTATCTATCTATCTATCTATCTATCTATCTATCTATCTCTCTATCTATCTACCTATCTATCTATCTAGCCGCCTACGATTTTAGCTCTCCTGGCTATTTGTAATGGTATAGATACGAAACTTCGTATGCCATAACATGACTTTACGTAGAACATATTTGACTAGCCATAACATAAAAATCACGTCATGTATGTCATGAATGTCATGATTTACATTTCATGGTCCTGCAGCTCTTGCGGTGGTTCCATTCACATGGCATGTTGCAAAACTGGTATGGTATGACATGACTCAATGGCGAGCACAAGCGACAGACAGCAACATGAAAATCATGACATGCGTGTCGTGTAACATGACCACATGTCACGCTCATGATGCGTTCGCGGCCGTTTCGCTAGCGTCACATATACCAAATGTGGTATTACGGGACGTGAATAGAAGACGAAGGCCTGATACTGGTGCAAACATGATAAACATGAGATGGGTATCGTGTTACAACATGACTACATGTTACGCTCATAATACGCTCGCGGCCGTTTCGCTAGCTTCACATGAACCAAACTCGGCATTACGCAACGCGAGCGGACGACATAGGTAAATGACACATCTAAACATTATAATTACGACATGCGTTTCATGTAACAACATGACTACATGCCAGACTCATTATGCACTCTTGGCCGGTTCGTACCTTCAGATATGCCAAATTTTGTTTCACATGACGTCAATGGATGACAAAGACATGTGGCTGCTGCAAACACGTTAATCATGAGATGCGTGTCATGTGAGAACATGACCACGTGCCACAGTCATGGCGCTTATACATTTCGACGTGACCCGGTGCGCGTGCATGCTGGCGTTCGTTTCATCGCGTCACGCCGACGTTGCCTCGCCAAGCGCCGCTCCTGCCATATACTCGCAGGCGCGCGCCGCGCTGCGTTGCTTTGACGCATGCGCGTTACAGCGCGCCCGGCGTCCCTCCGTCACGAAAAGAGGGAGACGCTGTGTTGTCTGGGTAACGCATCGGCGTGAAATACAGCACCTTACGTTTCGCGCCAGTCGCCGTCGGGCCGCGCGGACGGACGCTGGTCGTGCCTGGCGTGAGACTATAGAGTTCTCGCGTTTTACTAACGTAGCGTCGGTGTGCCTCACGCACGCGTCAGCGCTATTTGGGGTATATTGGGCCCTTCATGATGCGCTCGTGGCCATTTTTCTAGCTCCACATATACCAAGTTTGGTGTTGCGTGACCTCAATGGATAACTAATTATATGACTGCTGCAAACAAGATAATCCTGACACGCGTGTCATGTAAGAACATGACAACATACCACGCTTATAGCGTGCTCGCGGCCGCTTCGCTAGCTCCACATATACTAAATTTGGTATCGCGATACGTAAGTAGTTGACGTAAGGCATAAGAAATAGCTCATAATGATTCATTCATATAGAAGCAAGTCAGGAAACCCAATAGTGACTTGTAGACCTGCGTACGCAGCGACAGATGGAAGCACATGATACTACGAGAAAAAAAAAAGCCAGCATATCCACGGGGTGAATGATGGAAAGTGGGGTGAATAATCCGTCCGTCCATTCGTTCTTGCTTCCGTCCGTCCATGCGTCCGTCTTCTTGACCATCCGTGCGTCCATCCGCCCGTCCGTGCTTGCGTCTGTTCGTGCGTCCGCACGTCCATCTGTGCGTCCGTCCCTGCGTTCGTCCATGTATCCGTCCCTGCGTTCGTCCATGCATCCGCCCCTGCGTCCGTCCATGCGTCCATTCGTCGGTGCAGCCATCCGTGAGTCCCTCCATGCATTTGTCTATGTGTCCGTTCGTCCATCTATTCAACACACCAAGTAGCACCATCTCGGATCTTTTCATCATATATTCCGCATATACACCGCCAATCAGCGGACATTCCAAGAACTAAACGAGAGGTGGCCCACGCGCACTTTCTTACGGCTTGCGCTTCGTGTCTACTTCCCACCTTTAACCACCTTGAGTTCATGGTATATACTAGTTCGCTGTATTCATGGCACTGCGGCCCGACGCTCGCTAAACCTTTCTAAAACCAAGGAGGTTGCGCCCAGTGAGTATAACGTAGCAACCCTTTCTTGTCAGATAGTGCTGAATGTACATGCTTATGGCTGCTAATGGGAATTGGGAGACAGCAGTACTCGGTTTTTAGTTAACGCGCACGCTGCGAATGTTTTAGTTGTTGTTGTTCAACAACGCACAGAAGAAATCTCCCACCGGCACCACCTTTCAGGTCAAAACGTAAAGCATGTCATGCACTACTACGAGGGATGAACGGGTGCCGCTTTAAAAAGCTTCGCCACTAAATAAGGAATTGCGATATGATGACCTATGATGGCCGTTGGGCTTACATGCAGACATAATAACCCTGTGCGTGAACGTTACAATGGTAAAGTATACAACGTACGCTCGCTATACCAGTATCTAACCATTTAATATTTTAAAGAGCACGTTTCGAGTAACCGCTTCCTCTTTGTAATAAGTTCATTGCTGGCTGGTTAGCAGACAAAGGGCATTTTAAATGTATTCCCTAACTTTAAGAAAGCATCAATTCTTTCTCGGCTTCCCGCACTATTGGTTCGCATCAGATTTGGGAGATTGAGTTAAAACTCTCTGATAAGTTATCTATGTACCTTTTTTATAAACTTGGCATACTTTTGAAAAAGCGCCTGCGCATTAGAGTAAGCGTCTCAAACACGTAGTTCTCGGACCATTCTCTAGCTGCCCTGCTCGCACTTAACTTTGTAAAGACCCATATTTTCTTGCAATTCACTAGTTAGCTCTTCAGTCAAAAATGGCTGATGAACACCTGCGATTGAGCTCGAGAATAATTTCCGCACAAGAAGTCAACCATGGGGTTTCTTCTCTCGTCACATAAGCTTTGCAGAACACCAAGCCAGAGTGTCAGGAACATTCGCAGTCAAAATTTGCTTAGCATAGAACAAAATGTTTCTACTTGCTCGCATAATTTCTTTTCCCCTGGTACAAAAACTTTATCTTTCATATTTAGAGTCAAGATTTTATCCAGTCTGGAGATTGGTCTAAAAATGTGCCTCGAATAATGACACCGTATTTGCAGGAGGATTGGCCCGTATGCGATGTGACAAAGACTTTCTTCCGAATGGCACCGCTGCGGTGGTCTCGTGGGTATAATGCAAACCAACATGGTTTTGCGCTAGTTTTTTTTCTTCTTGTAGTACACAGCTAATAAATTGCACCCATGGTTTAGCCTTAGCAGTAAACAAAAGGCAAGTAATTTATTGCACTACTTTGGATTTCCATGAAGCGTTTAACTCTGTGGCACATGACCCTCTCATAAGCAAGTTACATGCGTACACACTAAACAAAAAATAATTGCATGAATGTCGGAACATCTTTCAAATAGAAAACAGTCTGTGGTTCTGAATGGTATCCTCCTAGGAAATCGCTGGAGTAGCATTTGGAGCACCCCTAGCCTTGTCTTTTGGCTCTTATTAGTTTTATTGTAGGTCAATGATATTACTAGTGGCCTTACGTCATCTTTCCGGATGTTTTCGTATGACTACGCGGTGTATAGAGTTAATAATAGTGAATCTATTTGTGATGCGCCTCATATTGATTATTATAATGTTTCAACCAGGTGTGCGAAGTGGCAAATATGGGTAAATGGTTGGATATATTTTTTCATTTATTTCACCTTGAATCGCTACATGTTTACAGAGGGGAGTGGGGTACAGAAACTAATAAACTATCAACAAGAGCAAACGTAGTAAAATCAAAATAATAAAGATTACAAGACATGAAAACTCGATGTTAGGTAATACACTTAATGTGTATGTAAGTATCATCAGAAACATGGAGGAAACAAAGTACAATAATATATATGTACAATATACACTTCACGCATCATCACGTAAGTACTTCTGTATTGTAGAAGAAAACATGGCATGATCTGAAATGGAAACCATGTCCGAGGGAAGGTGGTTCCAGTCGTTGGATGGGAGTGGGACGAAGGAATGATGGAAAGTGTTAGTGCGGCAGCTAATGACGTGTACCTTATGTTGATGATCTAAACGGGCTGAGTAATAGGATGAAGTGGTTTTAAAGAACTGAGCTTTTATAGCGGATGATTGAATATCTTGTGAAAAAGTATGAGACGAGATGCTTTGTGACGTGATTCAAGTGACTGTAGTGAAAGGATGTGTTTCATTGACGTAACACTGCTAGTTCGATGGTAGTTAGATAGAATGAAGCGTGCTGCGTTATTCTGTACCATTTCAAGCGAGTGAGTTAAGTTCAGTTGAAAAGGGTCCTAAATGAAGCATGTATATTCGTGTTTTGTATGAACTAGTGTTTTATACATTGTTAGTTTCACGGCTAGGGCGCGGCTAAAGTTGCGTCGTAGGTACCCTAGCATACGGTTACTATTGTTATTAACATAGTTAACATGATGCTTCCAGTTCAAGTCAGAAGTTATATGGATCTCCACGTATTTATACGAAGTTACAGACTCTAGATCAGCGTCATTCAAGATGTAGGTAGCAGGGGGTCTGGTAGTTCGTGAGATACGTAAAACGGTACATTTGTTAGTGTTGAGGTCCATGTGTCAAGTTCTACACCAGCTGGCAATATTAGTAATGCCACTTTGCAAAGAACTAGCGTCGGAGTTAGATGAAATTTCACGGTAAACAACGCAGCGGTCTGCGAAAAGGTGAATCGAAGAAGCTACAACAACGGGTAAATCGTTAATATAAATAAGGAATAGGAAAGAGCCCAACACAGAACCCTGGGGCACACCAGAAGTAACGGGAGAAGAGGGTGAGCTGTAGTTGTTAGCAACAACAAATTGTGAGCGATTTAAAAAAAAAAAACTTGATCCAAGCAAGAATGCCGCCATCAATATTAAGGGTCCTAAGCTTATATAGTAGTAGGTGATGATTATTCTTGTCAAAAGCCTTCGAAAAATCTAAAAAAATGCAGTCGACCATCAAAAAGAACACCTTTACAAAGAAACACAGAAAAGACAATTGAGTACAAATTTGATGTTGAGGAATGAAAAAAAAATACTTATGCGTTTTACCCAATACAGATTTAAACTTTAATAGGCATGTGCGAGGGATAAGAAGAAGTAATGACAGCATATCCACGTAGTGAATCATGGAAAGTGGAGTAAAGCGGGGCCAGCATGCCACGGCCGTGCCGCTTGGGCCTGCCGTTCTCGTACGCCGGGATCTTGTCGGCGCCGCCGCGCAGCTTCACGGCACGCTTCTGCCTCGCGCGCTCGCACATCGGGGTTCCGTATTCGAGCGCTAGCCGGCGCCGGCTGGCGCGCACACCTCTCAGCAGCCTTCTCCATCCGCTGACTTGAACGCGCGGGGGCGCCAAAGTGGCCTTTATTTTACTGTACCGCGCCCCCAAGCGTACACGGCGCCACCGAAGAAAACCCAATCGCCAACATCTTCGCGTGACGTCATTCCTAACTTCTCGCGTGCTCGCACATCGGGGATCGGTCTCCGAGAGCGAGCTACCGCTTCCTTGCGCATAATATACTTTTTATCGGCAAACCGCCAATCATCCGCTGGCCGCGTCCATCATCTGTCTGTCTGTTTGACGGACGAACGGGTGGATGCATGGACAAATTCAGGGACGTACGCACGGATGGACGGACGCACGGATATACGCATGAGAGGACTAACAGATTGATGCATGGACGGATGCACGATTGGATGGACACATGGATGAATGCAGAGACGGACGAATGAACGTATACACAGGTGAACGCACGCATGGACACACGAAAGGATGGATGGACTGATGGAGGGATGAATGCGCGGATGAACAAAAGCTAGAACGAATGAACCGCCGCAAGCACAGACGGAATGACGGATGCTTCGCCCTACTCGTCATCATTCACTCCATGAATAATATCATTCACTCCATGATTTTTATTATTTATCTTACTACAAGTAACGTCCTGTGTGCTCAGATTTGGGTGCACGTTAAAGAACCCCAGCTGGTCGAAATTTCCGGAGCCCTCCACTACGGCGTCTCTCATAATCATATAGTGATTTTGGGACGTTAAACCCCACAAATCAATCAATCAATCAACAAGTAACGTCCTCTAGTAGCGTACCATTTGCATTTTTCAGCGTACATGCATTTCGTTATATGTACAAGTGCCGCTCTCTTTGGCCGGTTAAAAAACTAACGAGATGTGGCTACGTACAATTAGGATGGGACACTCAGCCCACGTCTTAAGGAGCTTTGCCCCTAAAAACACCTAGGACCAATGACACAGTGGGGCTCGAACCCGTGTCCGCTGGGTGTGAGCCTAGTATTCAACCACTGAGCTACGCTAGTGCTCGTAATTCGTTGTCATGCCGACGAGCTGAAGTGCGCCGAACCTCCGCTGCACAGGTGGAACAAATTTTCATTACCACGGAGCTAACAGAAATAAAACGCGCTTTGTAAGGTGCATGTTTTATTGTAGACAGACTACGTCGTACATAGAACAAGAAAGAGCTGGATGCTGTGCGACTCTGCAGGCTGACCAAAATGCAATCAGTGAAACCCTGCTTGTTAGGTTGTATCAAACCCGGAGGAGCCTGATAATTTTCCTGGCCCTGTGGTAAGCTGCAGGTGTAAGCAACTGTCAAACAAGCGATTGTGTGGCTGTGCAATTTGTCATCTATGCACGCTGTACCTACCGAGCGCGCGCACGCTTGCGCTTTATTCATATCAAGGCGCCTCTTGGAGCGAGCGAGAAACTGAATAAATTATTCATCTTTGCTCGCATCCTAAATCACTGAGCGCTCACCCTTCGCAAAGAGAGCGAAGTAGCCCGACGTCCTTAAATGCGGGAATGAACCTCGCACTATGATAAAGAAAAATATAAACTGATTTGTAGAATCTACTGCTTGAAAGTGAAGAAACATCGATCGCCGTTCGCGAAGAGGGAGCAAATCAACACAAAAAAGTGAATACGTTATGACACTAACCTGCAGAAGAAAGAGGAAGAAGTGCAATAACGATATTAATATCTGGGCTTTGTTTCTGATGGACGCCGTAGTGGAAGTGTTAAAGAACATTGACCATCTGTTGTTCTATAACTCTGAATGACATTGTTACTGTACATAATCCTCAAAAGGCAGCATTGTAAACGGGAATTCAGCATATCGTGTCGGAAGGAACTGATGCCCGCACCGACAACACCATTTCTTGTCACAGAGTTCATGTTGGCTGTGCAACACCAGCGTGCAGAGATAATTTCTGCGATAGTGGTCAGCGAATCCGCGGCCATTTCCTGGTGGAAGTGTAAATGGACCACGCTGCACGTGACATCGCCATAAGCGTGACATCTGCAGCCGTTGAGGGAGGGGTGGTAGTGTAGTAAAAATGATTGGATTAACGGTATATCTTACGGCTGTGGCCAGACCGCTCGACTCGGGTTGCCACTGCCGGGGCTCAGTGTCGACGAGGGCTTTGGGACACTCGATCGACGATGTCCTGCGGCGCAGGAAGACGGGAGAGGAGGTTGGGGCGCTGAAGAAGGGAGAGTGCGTGGGTGTGGCGACGTAACCGCACTAGTCCGAACATAGACTCCTCTTCGGGAGACGCGCTCAAACAAGCGCAAAGAGCTATATTCCGTGTGGCCGCAGCAAATGTGCGCACTCTCCTCTCTCCCTTCTCATTGCCGGTTCAAGCGCTCGCGTGCCGACGACACCGCGTGCAGCGCGATAAGCCTTGGGCAAATGACGGACCCACGCGTTAATTGCGCCTTTCGATCGGCTCTGCATGCGCGGGGGCAAGAGCGTGAGGGAGTTTAAGCTCGCGTTTACCCGCCAACACGATCATAATGTAACGCCGCCGCATCGGTTCGTGCGCGCCACGACGGGACAAAGGGTTACAGCTCTGGTGCTTCCTTATCACTGCCTCCACGTCCTTTCCCCCGCCTGTCCTCTCCCATCGCATCCTGTCCGATGGGTGTCAGCCGTTCCTTTACTTCCACCAGTCGTTGCCATCTGCTAATGCAGCACGGCTTCGTAGTCAAACTTTGTTGCTGCGGGTCGTCCGAGTGCAACAAAGAGGCGCCAGCTAAGAAAGAAGGGATGAGTTCTAGAGCAAGCACGTCATCCTGCGGCATGTTCGAGCCACGCACAGACGTGCCTTGTGCGTAACACAATACCATTGTTGTCGATGGCGGCGTCACAGGGGACCAGGCACACCCTTGGGCCTTCACTCCAACGAGGTGCTTTGCCACATCCCTAAGCTTTTTTTTTTTTGTCTTGAGCTCCGTTTGGATTACTTTCTGTCTCTCTCAATTTCCGCTTCACTTCCTCTTTCGCTCTGCCTTAGTTGCTTTTTAGGCTCGGATCGCGTGTGTAGACTGAAACTTTGCCTCCAGCGGAAACAACCTGCTGGCATTTTGTGGAGACGCGCAGACTCTGTGATGAGCAGAAAATATCTGAAGGCAGTCTGGGTGTACATCTTCTAAAGGTATTCGGAAGTACGTTCACGACAATGTTTCATTTAATTCTTGTAAAAAAATGCTAAAAGCTTTTTTTCATAACGCACACGCGCGACTTGTTGCTGCTCACAAGCGTGTGTGGACATCACCCGGAAAATGCAGCGTCCACATAAACAATTACAGCACAGTGTCAATAAGGCCATATCTCATATCGAGTTTAACGTCATAGTCATGCAACACACGCCGGTTTGCATATGCATTGTCTGCACAATTTCTATCTGCCTTTGTTTTTTGAGCGCTTGATTTTTCTTTCTCCGAGCGTGTCGCTCCCGCAGCGTGCAGAGACGGTTCTTATCGCTCCGGTTCACTTTTAATTAACCATTCTGTCCCTTCCGATTAGCTTTTTTTCAGCGGAGCTGTCCAATGCAGCGTTTCTCCGTCATGGGCGTCGTGCTTGGACTCTTGAGGTCTCGCCATAGTGTATGAATAACTTATCTAAAAAAAATGATTCTCAAGTAAAGAGTCTCGCAAGCCGTCTTAAATGCACTGTTTCACGGAGCAGTCGATGCTCGCTGGGAAATGATGATTCACAAAGATGAGAGACCATTCTTTTGCTTCTCGGGGGGATAGCGATGTCACTTGGTTGCTTACAACATGCCAGTCAAGAAAAATTAACGAAGAAAAAACTGGCAGGGTCCATTGTGCATTCACCAAGGACGACGAAGATGATGACGACGATGATTATAATGATTCTTGGTTGATGAGGAGAAGGTGGAGTGCATCTTTTACTTCTTTGTCGATGTATAAGGAAGCATGCAAAACGAGCCCTGGCTTCACGCGCCATTGCTGAGCGCCGTCTTCATATTGTCAACTTGACGTTGTGCGCTCCAAGGTGTTGTTCGCCGTCTAAAGAGGGCGCTACGGCATCGTGCGGCGTCACGTAACATGAAGTAACGCCAGAATTTGTGACCTTATGGTTGCGTCACAAGTTTTTTGTGATCTGTAACATCATGTGGGGACGTCATCACGTGATGGCACTTTTCTTTGCATCACTTCTGACGCCGCAAGACAATGGACACCTACATTCAAAGTTTCTGTTTGTTGAGGCATTTATAGCTTTCTCCTTAAGAGGATAAATATGCTGCGTAAGCTCCACGGGAGGGACGATTAAACCTAGAAGGTTTGTTCATAACGCTCGTGTATGCACTCATTGATTATATATGTTATAAGAACCCAAAGCCACGCTTGGTGGCGCTGCGACTTTGGACATGCAGTGCCATCTCTTGCACAAAATGGAAATAGGGGATGTACGTAGTTCGTTTCATCTTTTTTTTTTCCACTGTGCTGCAACTCGCTTGCGTGCACGTGCAGGGTTGAACTTGCATGAATGATGGGATGAATTTTGCGGGGCTGTACTTGCAGCGCCGCTAAATGCATTGCTTGAAAATGTCCCAGCTGAACAGGCAGTTCGAAAAGTTAACGTAATAAAATCAGAAAAGTTTGTTAATTATGTTTACATTGTGGAGCAGACCAACAAAGCCCGACTTGACGCGAAATTCATTTCCGAAGTCCGCAACATTCCCGTGTACAATAGATAGTGGTAAAAGGCGTGAAGTGTCATATGTTAAATATACCTAATGGTCTATATGGAGTGCGAAAAAAGGAAGCCAGGCACCTGATCGATGTTCTGCGTGGTCGGCAATGAAAAACATCAATGTTTTGATGTGCATGCTGGCCGGAGCCAACACGTACTGTCGTGAACAGACATCTGGGGCATGTGAAAAAGAAACAAAGATGACACGTTCATAGCACTAAAAAGCCTGATGAAGTTAAGAGTCGCGTCATCAGTACCACTGGAGCATCGCCGCTCTCTTAGCTGCGAGGTAGCTAGCATAGAGCTACAACCACTGTGTGCCAAGTTTAACTCCCCTCCCTCGTTTCTAAATGCAAAACACTTCTTTGCGTACTGCAAGGACTTGTGGTGTCTATCTATCTATCTATATATCTATCTATCTATCTATCTATCTATCTATCTATCTATCTATCTATCTATCTATCTATCTATCTATCTATCTATCTATCTATCTAGTCGCATACGTCTGGGTGCTCTCGTAATCACTATCTCAACTTGGCGTGAGCCAAAATTAGGAATAGGGGGGGTGGGGGTGAAGGTGGTTTCACGAATATGACGCACCGATCAAGACATGAATAATGTCACAATCCTGTCGCGTACGTCGTCAAACGCTTCGCACCAGAGAGTGGTACATACCCGGGTGTGGGTATGTGCCGCTGGTATGCGGGTATGTGGCACAGGCAACTGACAGTACCTACAAAGCAACGACGAGAACACACACGGGTTATTTTAACGTGTGAGCGTAAAGAACAAGCTGACACCAGCCGCGTCGACCCGACGAATGCAAAAATAAATGTCAGGGTCTCAGGAGGAATTGAACCCAAGCATTCTGCATGGCAGTTCAATATTCAACCATAGAGCCAAGCCAGGTATCAGGACTATTTTTCATAGACTGTTCCTGAGACGTCACTTGCGGTTGCAGTGCTGGCTATCAAAATATATAAACATTACATATATACTTCTAGAATACAGCCGTCTTGTCGTGTTAACGTCAATTTTAGTTAGGTGCCATGCGCTGAAGTTGGTTTATGTTGCTCTGCAACCACCAGCGCTTTATATTAGCTCATCGCTTCTGGTGTTGTTAATACTCATTTACCTCTTGGCACCGTTGCGTAAGTGCAAACGACTGGTTATATAAACATCTACAAATGTTCAACATATGTCTGTTCGCGCAACACTTGTACGTATATTTAGCGTTATTTCATAACGTGTCACTCAATGAAAAACTACAACATGGTCACCTTCCCTCCGTATGCTTCGCATAACGTCGATTCCCCAGGTACATGGATCTGCGTAATTTTTAGATGCGGAAGCATCTTATACTCGCGCCTTGTAGTGCGCCGTCCGCGCCGTCCGCGCCGTCCGCACCGCCTTAGTTGAGCTAATTCATTACGTCTGATACAATAATCACTCGTTCTCTGCTACTGCAATATTCACGCGTTCCTCAAGTATAAGGTTATTTGTTGCACTTCAAAATCATACATGTGTCCGAGTTAGAACGGTCAAAGTTTCACATTAAATGCACCAGGAAGGTAAAGTATTGGTACGGAAACCAGTAACACAAACATGAGCTTGTACGGTAAAGTTAGCTATTTAAAACCTACGCGAGCGTCGGTGCACACTGAACCATGCCTGTGTGTTCAGGCATGTGTCTAACTCTGTTACCAGCCACTAAACTGTTTTAGCGGGACGGCTCAGTGCTCTCCCATAGTTGAGTACGAAGTACTCAAAATCGTTCAACATATTAGATGCGGAAGCATCTTATACTCGCGCCTTGTAGTGCGCCGTCTGCGCCGTCCGCACCGCTTCTCGAACATTCGACAGCTGATGCGCGCGCATGCGCCGTCGCGCCGTCGCCCACCATCTGTGCCGCGCGCGCTTCTCCTTCGAGAACATTCGACAGCTGACAGCGCATGCGCCGTCGCGCCGTCGCCATCTGTGCCGCGCGCGCGCTTCTCCTTCGAGAACATTCGACAGCTGACAGCGCATGCACCGTCACGCTGTATATATACTCAAGGTCGGCGCTCGCTCGCTCAGTTGCCGCTCGTCCGTTGGTTCGTCGCAATAAATAAAACACCGCCCTTTCGCATACGTGCCGTACGTGTTCACTCATTTAACACCCCATTTCACAACCACGTTAACCAATTTAGCCATCGACCCAAGTAAGTCGCAATTTAACACCCGTTAACCAATTACATGCTTCCGCATCCTCCTCAGTGTTCCCCCGAGGGAAGCTGCGGGCAATTTTTTTTCTCCTTTTTTCTATTCTCGAGTCGTGCTTGCACGCCCATTTTATGAAACTAACCATTATACAGATGTAGAGGCATGTTGCACGAACGCGGCTCAGCGTGCATGCGATGCCTGAATTCATGCACGATGCGATATGGGGTGCTCGGTGACCTCGCAAAATTAGCGAACGTGTACACGCACTCTGGAAGCACTCTGCGGAGCACAAGACATATATAACATAACACACTTTTTTCCCACGCGGCGCGCGTGTCTTCGGGGCGTCAAATACCACATATCTATCAATAATATATTCGCAGATGTGCGCTTTTCTTTTCTTTCTTAAAGAAAGCACACATCTGCGAATATATTATTGATAAATATGTGGTATTTGCCGCCCCAAAGACAGCATATGATTATGAGAGACGCCGTGAAAGGCTGCAAAAAATTTCGACTACCAGGGGTTCTTTAATGTGCAGCTAATTCTAAGCACAGGGGCCTACAGCTTTTTTGACTCCACCGAAAATGCGGCTGCCGCAGCCGGGATTCGATCCCGTGACCTGCAGATAAGCAGCGCAAGCCACTAGACCACGACGGCGGGGTCATCTCCGAATGTAATGAGTGGCAGCGGCTTGATGAAATACCACCCTAACGAAGCGGCAGAAATAGAACAAGCAAGGCGATGTCAAAGTTTCCTGAAAATACACGAACGTTCATTCCGCCGCAACGATGCAGCGTTCCCGATGCGTTAATCGCAGGCGGGAAACATTTGAAAATGTGCGCAGTTCAATTGCAACCGACACCGTAACGCTAACCGCGTTGTGATATATGCGATTATGAACATCCAACAACGGCATGCAGCTACGTATCAGAAACACAAGAAATGAAAACACAGAGTTCTTTTAACATACAATCGTAACCCGACTGCTGCAATGTGAGGAGGCAGTGAGCTATCATTACTGCACTCGTTGCATGGACTTGCCGTGTTGTGTACTGTTTCGGGTAGTCAAAACAAACAATTTCAAGCGAATTCAGACAACCACTATGGAAGGTGAGACAGGGCGAGAAAATACTGCTATATTTCAAATACGGTGGTTCACACTTGTTTTCTTTCTTTCTCGTTCAAATTGTCTGGCAAGCGAGAGTTTTACCGATGAGTCGCGTGTCTTGGTACTGTCTGCACTGTCGTGGCACAGAACAATACTTCGGGTCTCGCTGACGCTTCCACGTGATCCATTCTGCCATACCGGACAAGCAACGTCGAACAGCGAGTGCCTTCTTGCAGAGCGCCAAGCTGACGCCACGGTGCCGAAGTTCCCCGCACCGACTCTATAGAATACGTGCTACACGTGCGGGTAAACACACTGAATCGCCTGCCGCGCTTGTCCCCAACTTCCTTGAGCTTGCCGCAAGCGCCGCATCGCAGTGTTGTCGTCGCTCCGCAAATTCGTGCTTTGGGTCCCCATTCAGGCTCCTAATGTAGAGAGAATATCTGAAATGACTACTCGCAAAACGCATTAAGCTGTTATCTCTTTTTAGACGTTTATTTAAGTATGAAGCGTATTCTCGTTTAGTTCTTTTTTTTTCGTTTTCATTTAGGTATTCTCTTTTTCGCTTATTGGGCTGTGTAGGCGTAGGTACAGTATGGCGCGCCACAATGTTACCTGGCTGATGAAGTGGAGTAATTGTGGTGAATTGAGCGGCGAATGCATATATTCAAGGCTTCTCATTTCTTTTTATTCTTTTTTTATCAGTGGTCAGGCTAGAACAAGTTCTTCCAATAGCGTTTTCGGTCCAACCGTTCCTGTTTTTTTTTTCTTTTGTACTGCGTCGGCTGCGTCTACGGAAAGAACCGGGTCGCTCTGTTTTCGATGTTCCATCAGGGAGAGAAAGGAAGCGCTCGATTAATTAGCGAGCTTCATTTGGGGCAGACGACGACGTGCCCATATTTTGTAATGACGTGTAATTTGGCCGGCAGGCAAACCAGTGACAATTTGGAGCGGCAACTAGTGCGCAGCGCCAGATGTGAGCAGATGAGATACGTGGAGAGTCGATCGGTGGAGGCTCGCACTATTGTGCCATTAGGAAACCACGCATTTCTGTTTTGAGAAGTATGGTGTGGTTACACAGCGCCGTAATATCTACATGCCCTTAGTCTATTATTACTGCTTTATTTGTTAGCTGGTACTGATTTATACCTTACTGTTCTCTCGATTGTCTGGAGTGTTCTCTGTCTACTAGGGAAAGTCTCAAATATGTAAATATTAAAGCAGTAACCATTATGCGTGGTGTGATGGGGAATGGTTTCAATATCTTTGCACTTTACACAATTTATATAATGATAAATACTGCGCAGGCAAGGATCATCATTCATATGGGCATAGCGAACTATGACAAGAACACTAAAAAGCGGCTGACACACGCACTCTCTCTTTTGTGTCCTTTTCGCGGTGCCGCATACCTTTATGAATTATGAACCCATCCAAAAGCGTGCTGAAGCAGTAGGAATGCTAGTTTTTAACTTTAGAAGCACGTATGCGATGCAATTAGTTTGCCTCTTTGAGTGAAAAATGAACTGCTACCGTGAAACAGAAACGCCAATTTGACTAATGCATTTTTATTGCTAGTTTAGGTGGATGCGCAGCTATCTGATTTTCTGGTGCACTGAAGAGAATCCGTCGTCGATAAATTTTAACATCCCTGTGACGCAATAATAATAATAATAATAATAATAATAATAATAATAATCACTTTTTCGCACCAGTAAGGTCAACGTAAGGTTACCTGCGCTAAAATAACACACGGTGGACAGAAAAAAGACAGTACAAGCGTCGACTTCGAAGTGAAATTTTATCGACCCAAACGCTATAATATATACCCGAGTGAACAAAAAAAAAACACTGAGAAAAAGCGTGCGCTATTATCGCGAAGTTCACCTTAGGCATGCCCAGCCAACTAGCCCTGTCAGCCACTTTGTTAAGCAAGGTTCAGTCTGAAGGAAAAGCGGAACTGGGGGGGCTTTCCTTGTTTCTCTTTATTTCTTCTTTGTTTTCCCTCGCTCTCTTTTTCATGCTCTTTCCTTTCAATTTTTGTCTTTCGCTCTGTTCCATTCGCTTTCTTGCTCTTTTCATTTACCTTTCTTGTATTTCCTTCGCTGTCTGTTTTAATGTTGCTGTTCCTTCTTTTGTTTTAGCTTTTTTTCTTTTTGTTTTCTATTTAGTAATGCTTGTTTCTCTATTTTTCTTTGCATTCTTTTTCTAAATAGTTATTCCCTCTATTTCTTTAATGAAATTTCTTTTTTTTCAATTCTCTTTCTCTGTCCTTTGTCGTTTTCTTTCTTCTCTAATTCGTTCAACGCTCACATCAAACAGACTCACTATAGCCCGGACTCACTAAATTTTTTTCTCAACTGCTTTCGCCGAATCGCTGAATATTCTCTCAACTGAATTCGCTCGTTTATATGCTCACCAAACAAAACTAACCAGTACACACTCAGAGGCTTGCTCTGAGTCGGCGTGCGTCCAGGGGATTCGATTCATGAGTGAGTGTGCCGATCTGTGGGTATGCTTTTCCTATGTCGCTGTTAATTTAGTTAACGTTGCTAAGAAGTGCGCAGGCTTGCTCAAGTGGGGCTCACACTGTCAACATTAAAATTGAGCAGTTAAACATGAGCATGCCTAATTCCTAGTATAGATGTGGGGTTTTGAGATTCGCAACTTATTGGCTCACTCAGTTGTGGCTACAATGCCTTTACTGTCTGAATGAACAAGCCTGCATTGCTTGTACTGATGAGGCTAGCCCGCTGTCTTGGTTCAATGATATTTAGTTACATATAGTGTTGCTGTGGCAGTCTCATAAGATAATTTACTTCTGGGAGCCTTGGGGCTAAATGAGCTATAAAATAGTTTATCAAATTACTGATGTAATTTCAGTTGCATTTTCAATAAATCTACCGCTTTCAAATAGCTCTCAGTGTAAGAAATCACATTTAATTTTGGAGTAACTAAATATAATCCATTTTACGGCTTTCGTACTGAATACAGGTGTTTGTAATCTACACTACGCATGTTGGCCGTGCTTTGCGTGATTTCATTTAATTTTCGATCACGTTTGCAGCCATACTCTTTCTTCTTGTGTGTGTAAACGCACTGGAAGAAGCACTGGTGGTAATCTTGCGCCACGTTGCTTCTATGTAAGACTGCGTAAATAATTACAAGCACAAAAAATAAAAGAAAACGCATTCAAACATTCACGACAGCGTGCCTAAAGAGAGAGGGGGCCGTAATGCTGGTGTATCGCTGTAGATTGAAATGGCTTCACGTTGCTAATTCATTGTTTTTGTCGCACATATGCATGTCAAAGTTGCAAGGCAATCATTTCAACAGTTATAAACAACGGAGACGAGCTCCACTGGTGACTCGCTACTTCGTTTGCTTCAATAGCGATTCACTGCCGCTTCGAAGGACAAACATGTTTTATTAATCAATATATCGCAACAAACGCACTAAAGAGTTAACGCAATAGAAAGAAGACTTCTTAAATCTCTTTTTTGAATGAAGGCCCCTGACCGGCAAAGAGCAACCTTAAGCAACTGCAAGGGGAGGAGAAACAAATATGCAAGAAAAAAAGGAAAAACAAACAAACAGGGGAAACCATAAAGCAGAGCTGCTGCAGGCAAACACCTGCGAAAACCTCCTGTATGTAAGAAAACCTATACTCCGGAAAAAACACAAAAAAACGCCAACAGGAAGTTAAAGCGATCATATATGCAGCGTCGAAATTCGGCGATTCACTGGTTTAATACGCTACTTCATTCGAAGCAGTGACCCGTGTCTACAGCTCGGAGCGCTGCGTTCGACGCTTCCCGTATTCAACAACACCCACTCCGTCACCGAACTCACCTACCGCGCAGTGCTGTCATCTCGAGAATTGGCTCCTCGGTCGCACTTAATCGCGAAGGACGCCCTCCATTGGCCAAGTGCGCGCAATGACAGAGGAAAATGTCACACAGCGGTTGCATATGCATATAAATGTCTGACGAGTGTTTTCGACGTTTTTCGCTGTGTTTGGTCTTCCGGGCGACCGCGGCCAGCAGCCGGCACCAACCATCGCGGCCGAAGCCACATGGACCGCCATGCCAGCCGTTCTATTCGAGCGCTGCGCGGATATCTTGCGATCGAAGCTCAACGCGCGTCCTCTTCGCAGCTGTACGAACTCTACACGATAGCGGGGCTCTGCCGCCGCAATGACCCAATTGGACACGGCTGGTCTCTGTTGGGGTGTGTGTGTGTGTGGCATGGCCTCGCCCCCGGCTGCAGCACTCTTATGATGTGCTTCAGGAGAGGACAAGGGAGGCCTGCCGCTGTGCCACACTGTTACGCAGCTTTCTTCCTCCCCATCCTCCTCTCACAATTCCTTCTCTCCTTCTCTCGTACCCTACCCTATCCGCAACGGTTCGCGTTTCGCTCCTGAGTTCTTTCTCCCGTGTCTGTCTGTGCGTTTGTGTTTTTGAACACACCACACCACCAACGCTTCTCATTGCGTTCCGCGCGGTGCAGCCCACTGTGTTTCGAAGCTTTCTTTCAGTTGCTTTGCTTTCGCTCACATGCTTATCGTTCTCTCTTTACGTTTATGTGGTGCCTCGCTTGCTCTTACTATACATCCTCCTCCGATTTTATGTATCTTCCTTTTGCTACGCAGGCACGCCCACCGCGTGCAAGCCACGTTAGTCGGTAGTAATAGCGCGCGGCTCATCAGAGACAAGGACAGCGATGATTCGTGGAACGATTCAGAAAGCGCAGGAATTAATGCAGCCCTAACGATTGGTGTCGCGAGCAACGTGCAATTACTGACTTCGCCAAGGGTGAAGAAACGCTCCGATCCCAGTAATTGACGATTGCCTGGCGCTTCTTCTCGGGATGCTTATTACATCGTACTCCCTGCATCCCCAACTGCCTCCCATGTTCTTTATGGTCATTTCGTGTTACCTCGGAGTGCTCGTTTTATTTCTTTTAGCTACGTGGGAATAAAAATTGAACACCCCGTGCAGCTGATGTTCGGCGCGCTTCAGCTGGTCGGCATGCAAATGTGAACGAGCGGCAAGAAAGAAACCGAAGCGCTCATAACGTAATGTTCATGGCAGTTTTTCCTGAGTGCGTAACTGAATAAATAGAGAGGAATAAAATATCCTGAAAACAAGGTACTATTCTGAATGAGTATTAAGAACCGCGGGGACGAAACTTAGATTGTAAATCATAGCATTACTTCAGAGCCGCCTGTACCTTAGTTTTGAAGATTGGTCTTTTTTATGCTGTACACGTGAACCCCTAATCAGGGTGTGAACATATAACAAAACAGAATGTTGTCTTAAGTCTCGATGTGAACGTAGCAGAAAAAAGAATAAACTGAACCGTCGTAAAATAATTCATGAGCCATTTTTAAATTGCCCGGTGTTGCTTTTTATTACGCAATAATTAAGGTGCAGTTAAGCCTTCATGGTTTCTTTCGTGCAAGCGATACATTTGAAAAAAAAAACAAATATACAACTAAGAACAAACGCCTTGTTAATTACCTGAGGTAGCTTTTTTTAAAAAAAGAAAGAAATAACTTTAAACGCGGAGTTCTCTGCCTTGAAGAAACTTTTTCGCGTTAGTGAGTCCAATACTGCGTTTCTGAAAAGGGTGGATGTTTCAACAAGAAGCAGCCTCATATTAGAGCCTTCAGTAGAAAAATTATTGCTGTTCCTCGACTGTATTTTATTCGTGAACTCCATTTCCACATTTGTTGTTGAGATCTTGGTATCACATAGCCAAGTGACAGTTGGCTCGCACTCTGCAGAAAAACAATAAGAAACTAGGCAAATGCTCATACTTTTCGCTACTGCCTTAGGAATAAGGTGGCACATTGATATTCAAGTATCTTTTAGGAATCGCATGATAAATGTTTCATCACTTAGCATTAGTTTAAGGTAATTGTATTTGGCGATGTAACGGCCTTCCCCATAGAACCTTCTCTTGAAATCTTGAAAGCTACAACGTGCCAATATTTGCGCAATCATACAACTGCACATAATGGTGGAATTATTCACCGCTACAAGCTTTGCACTGCATGCGCACTTGAGCTTGAAGTTGCGGAGAAGGTTAGGATAAACATTTGTGCATCCCTCATAAGTGAATTGAGTTGTTTAAGCGATGATACATCTCGAATGTACGTCTAAGACACCGTGATATATTAATGCGTTGATAGCCTAACGCTTGGGTGCTATGCATACATCGAACGCAATAGGCCATCAGCATTTTACTCACAAGCGTAAGATACGCTTTGACAAGCATAAGAAATTTTGCGTGCATTATGTAGTTATGGTACGCACAATATTTATTGAAGCAAAGCTTGCAACTTCATTTCAATATGTGCATTTCGCTCATTCATTTTTATTCCTTGGTTTCGTGCACATTGGCATGGCACAATGTTAGTTACATTGTGGGGCAGGTACACTAAACAGTATGTCGATCATAAGTGCCTTACTCTAAAAAAAAGATCAACTAAAAGGGGTGCGTTTTTGTCCCACAGCAATATACACCATGCGGCTTGGTTGCGTTTCCTTTCCTGAAAACTGGGCGCTGGCCTCTTTCCTATAAAGAAAGCCATGTCACACTATGATAACGCGCATATCGTTCGTGACCGGAAATTGGTGGGTGCGCACAGGTTGTGCAAGGAATGGAACGCAAAATAGATGGTGATTATTGGTGTCGGACAAGAAGACGCCCTCTATAGTCGATTTCTTGTTTGAATGTGTATTAAGATGCGTCAGTTTTACAAATAATTTCGACCATAATGAGCCGTAGCAACGAAGAAACATCTATTCATTCTCCAAAAGAAATGAAAGCTTATAAAGATAAGAGGCTTTGTGGTTCTACGCATATAAATTGTCAACTGGGGAGCCGGCTTTAGGTTGTAAGGGGAAAGACCTACGCTTTCATAGGAGACTCACCTTTGAAACTCCACACACAGCCACGCAAACAAACACAAACACACACACACACACGCACGCACACGCACACACACGCACGCACGCACACACACACGCACACACACACACACACACACACACGCACACACACACACGCGCGCACACACACACACATGAGCCAAAAACCGCTCCCCCAGTATGCTAATAGCACGAAGCACGAAATTATGTATATGTAAAGGGTTGAGCGCCTGAATGACATCGTAAAGACCGGTACCTTATTTCTAGGAAATCCCGCCATTCGCAGTCAGAATACTAAATAATCGACCATTGCGACTTAAACCGGCAAGCGGGCTTCTCCTGACTATTACTCGTTTAGCAAAAAAGCCGACTATACCCGTCGATGCCGATAGTGGTGTTCAACCGCGTACATGTCATGTTGGGTGTGGCTTCCAAAAAGGTACTCGTATGTCGAGGAGGGGCCGCTGGAGGAGGAACTAATTGCACCCTGCCCCGGGACGAAATTATAAATATGTAGTAGTGGCCTTAAAAGCTTATGTGAATCCAAAAAGGTCACCCTGGAGCCAAGTTGACAAAGCATTGTGACTAAAACATTTCGCCGAATGAATGCCGACACTGGAAATAAAAGACCACGGTTGCCTAAAGGTAGACAAGAAACTAATGAATTTCACAGAATGCACTTGTACTCGTTATGCTGAAACTAATCGATCTTATTTGCCCATGCGAACAACTGCACTGGCACGTGGCAACACTGAGCAAGAACAAGACATGTCACGTGTTCACCGACATCGTTCGTGTGCAGTTGTGTTAGCAAAATGTACTCACAAGACAAACAGCAGGGGTGCGCCACATTAGAAAAAATTCTGCCGAGCACGTGAGATCGTTACACTTCTCGTTACATCGTTGTTGATTTCGTTTTGCTATAGTCTATGAAAAGATGCATGCGTACTGTCAATTATTCTCAACTTATGTGCTTACTGAGCATGTGCTGATCAATGATTGTTCAATATAAATATATAGAGCGCTCATTCAGGCCAATGTATTGGAGGTATGCTTCGCCGTACTGTCATAAAAGGGGAAGTTATTTGTGCTCAACAACGCTGAAATTACATAGCAACCCGAGGTGTGTTGTTAAAGGTCAACTCTAGTCATTTTTTCACTTTGTCAAAGAAACAATGCTTACATATTCCTAAGATAGCCTCTGTGAGGAGCCTGATACCGAACAGTAGGCAAGTTTCATCGTAATTTTACACAAGCAGAAAAGCGCAACACCAAAACCGAATCCATCTGAGCACTACTGTCTTCACGTGACGTAGCTGTATGCAAAAACTAGAAACTGAGAAATGCATGCAGGTTCCGGGAGCGCAGAGTACGCAAACCGCGAAAGTGGTAAAGAGCCGATGCTCAGAGGGAAGTGACCCCGTCATAACAGCCCGTTAACTGACCGCCTCGTCAGAGCTCTCCGTAAATGACAGGGGCGATTTGGATGTCCTTGAAGGCTAATTAAAATCGCCGTTCCTCTTTGATGAAGTAGTACACACATGCTTAGTTATTTGCTTGCCTGGTTCCGCATTCCATCCTCACAAGGCGCCACCTGTCCAGAGAGCTGGAGTTCCCTGAGAACCGCGATCAGGCGAAATGCCATTGTTGAGGTGTTTGCGGACTAACTAAAGCTTCTTAATATTCCTATAGGAATATTGCATATGTTTGGAAATAGCGGCGTTTAAAATTGCGTTGCCAGGTTTGGAAGGATTAAGTATAGGCGAGCAGCATTTTCCACTCAGGCCCAATCATGGTTTACCCTGTATACGGTAAAAAGCTTTATAAAACGTTGCAAAAAGTAACGTGCATGCTTAGCACATTATTGTTGTATTCCCACATATGCAATCATCAGCGCATTACAGTATTACTGGACTTTCTGTGCGGTGGAGGGGCACTGCAACCTAAAACCCGCAAATATTGAGACGAAGCTCCGAGTGTTTAGGCGCGACTGTAGAGGTAATTATTCCGAAAATCGTGCGCTACCTCAACGTAACACCACTTGCCACCCATTGCACGTATAGGCCCACAAATAAGTGCAATTCGCACTCCAAGCCAACGAAGCGTTGGGCAACCAACAGACACAATCGTTGCCATGTGGGCAGCTGACGATGTATTAGTGCGTTGGTTTTGTCACTTCCGTCCCTTTTTTGTGAGTGACGTCAGACACATAGTGTTGCCGACAATTGTGGGAAGCCGGTCAAAGTAGCCTTTAAAATTCACTTGTAAAGAAACTGCGTAATTTTTATCCTAAAATTCATAAGAAAGTGCGGGAACGTGCAAAGAAACGTAACCATTGAAATTTATTGACATTCATTGGCCTCAAAACATCACAGCATATTTGCGGAGTGAATGATGATGAGTGGGGCGAAGCGTCCTTCAGCCCGTCCGTGCGTCTAACCATGCGTCCGTCCGCCTGTACGTGCGTCCGTCCGTGAGTCCATCCATCCATCTGTCTCTCTGCCTGTTCGTGCATCCACCCGTCCGTACGCCCGCGCGTCTATCTATCCGTCCTTCCATCCATCTAGAGAACACTTCAAGTACCGCCATCTCCCGTCTCGCATCCCCTGTGGCACATACCCGCTCTAGAGTGGGTATGTGCCACTGGTGGTTACGTACTACTACATACGTATATACAAGGAATGGACAGACCCAAGCCTTAAGGAGCTTGACCCCTAAAATTGGTGAAGTTGGCCTTTAGATATTGCGAAGCGCACTATATCTTGTCTTTTCTATGACTGGTGCATGATCGAATCTCAAGAATAGTACAGTAAATACAACACTGATAGATAGTATATATTTCGCGTTACTTTGATATGCTTCGAGCATGAATAATTCAGAACGTATCCCAGCGCGTTCCTTTATTAAAGCAATGCACTGTTTTTCAGCAAAGATGTTAGCCTGTAGTTGACTGAAATTTCTTGCGATGACTTTAACAGTCACACAGACAAAAAATTCTTATTCTACATCGTTCCATAGACTGAAAAGAACAAAAAACCTGTTCGGCAACTGTTTAATTTCCAAAGGATACTATTCCACGCACTCAGACATTTGATTCAGGCAGCACAAAGGGCTTACAGGGCCACTTGTGCATCCGCCTCACCCGAGTCTAAGGTGAAAGTCAGCTTCTTTCTTTTCTTCGAAGTCTATGTATGGAAAATTGAGCACTCCGTCCCGAAAGCTCTCCGCAAGTAACGTGTTTCTTCTGCAATGCATCCACCTTTGTGCACTTCGCTCCATTGTGCACTGCCTCTGAGACTGGCCCACTTTCGAGGAAGCAGTGGTGCCTTGCGAGTTCGTCAGCGTGTGACGTCACGTTACGCGATGTCACAGTGACGTCACTATAACGTCGTATTATCATGTGATAATGATCTATTGTATCACATGCCTTGAAGGAGGCTACGGAAGACTTCGAATCAGAGCGCCTCTGAATTTTCATCTATGATGACGCATATGAGGCTTTTACCTTTATAATAACCTGAATGAATGCCAAGTCTGGCTTTCATGTCTCGAAACATTTCTCAAATGATTCTGAAAGACCTACATTCTTACCTTCATTCTCATAGGCGCTGGTGGCAATGATATTATTTAGGTGACACAGAGAATTGGTACATGTGTGTCCACTTTCTCGGTATGTTAATGAATTAGAAAACACATACGCTTGTTTTATATGCGAAGCATTTCTTAGCAAAATTCGGCGATTTTGAGCGTATCTATCTATCTATCTATCTATCTATCTATCTATCTATCTATCTATCTATCTATCTATCTATCTATCTATCTATCTATCTATCTATCTATCTATCTATCTATCTATCTATCTAGCCACCTACGACTTTTAAGCTCTCCTGGCGGTTTCGATAATGGTATCGAAACCAAAATTGTTACGGCATAACATGGCTGTATGGCGAGCATAGGCAACTAGTTATAACATGATCATCATGATATGCATGTCATCAATGTCATCATTTAGATTTCATGGTCTTGCTGCTCTTGCGGCGGTTACGTTCGCATGACATGTTGCAAAACTGGTAAGGTATCACATGACTGCATAGCGAACATAGGTGACAGTCGCTGACGTGGAAATTACGACATGCATTTCATGTAAAGCTTGACTAAGCGGCAAATTCATGGGGCGCTCGCGGTCGTTTCGCTAGCTACACGTGTACCAAATTTGGTATTACGAGACCTAAATGAATGACGAAGCTATATAACTGGTAAAAACATGATAACCTTTGGGTGCTTGTCATAAATAACATGCCGTACATGACTCTCGTGCCATGATTATCATGATTGGACGTTTTATTTACCTTCGTCATCTATTAACATCACCTGATACCAACTGTGGTATATATAGAGCTAGCGAAACGGCCGTGAGCGTGCTATGAGCGTAGCATATAGTCATGTTTTACATGAAATCCATATATCTTGATTATGCTATTTAGAGGTGTCATTTACATTGATCGTCCATTCACGTCACGTAATCCAAATTTTGGTATATGTGGAACTAGTGAAATGGCCGCGAGAACGCTATGAGCGTAGCATGTAGTCATGTTTTAATTGAAATGCATATTATGATTATCAGGTTTGGACGTGTCATTTCCCTTCATCGTCTATTCACTTCCTGTGATACCAAATTTGGTACATATGAAGCTAGCGCAACGGCAGCGAGCGCGTCATGAAGGACCCAATGTACTCCAACGCGACGTTGACGCACGCGCCGGCTGGGCGCAGTGACGCCACGCTAGCAAAACGCGAGCACTCTATAGTGTGACGCCAGGCGCAAACGGCGCGACCGGCGTCCGTTGGCGCGGCCCGGTAACAACCGGCGCGAAATGCGACATGCTGCATTTCGTTACTTAGACAGCATCGCGCCTGCCTCTCTTCGTGACGGAGGGACGCCATGTGCGCTCACACGGACATGCGTCAAAGCAACGCAGCGTGGCGTGCGCCTGCGAGTATATGGCATGCAGATCCACTATTAAGGTTAGTGGGCTGATCCACTGATCTCTACTAAGGGGATATCGGAGCCTGCCATAGCATCCCTGGCGTGACGCAGTAAAACGAACGCCAGCGCGCAAGTCGAAGCGTATTGGCGCCTTGAGTGGAGTGTGTAATAATGTTCTTACATTACACAGAATCTGATGATTATCATGTTTGCACCAGTCACATACCTTCGTCAACCTTTCACGTGACGTAATACGAAATTTTGGCATATGTGATGGTAGCGAAACGGCCGCTAGTGCATCCTGAGTGTGGGACGTATTCATGTTGTTACATGACACGCATGTCGTGTTTATTATATTTGTATGTGTCATTTACCTATTTCGATCATTCGCGTCGCATAATATCGAGTTTGGTTCATGTGAAGCTTGCGAAATGGCCGCGAGCGCATCATGACCGCAGCAAGTAGTCATGTTGTTACAAGACACGCATCGCATGTTTATCATGTTTTCACCACTATCATACCTTCATCATTCATTCACTTCCTGTAATACGAAATTCGGTATATGCAAATCTAGCGAAACGACTGCGAGCACATCATGAGCGTGGCATGTATTCATGTTGTTACATGAGACGCATGTTATGATTTTGTTGTTAGGGTCTGTCACTTGTGTTCGCCGTGCCGTCAAGTCATAGCATACCAGTTTTGCAACATATATGATGTAAATTGAACCAGTGCAAGAGCAGCAAGAACATGACAAGTAAATATGACATATATGACATACATGTCATGATTTTCATGTTATGACTGGTCAGTTATCTTTGTCGTACAGTCATGTTATATCATACCAAGTTTGGCATCTATACCATTATCCAAACTGCCAGGAGAGCTAAATGTCGTAGGTGGCTAGATAGATAGATAGATAGATAGATAGATAGATAGATAGATAGATAGATAGATAGATAGATAGATAGATAGATAGATAGATAGATAGATAGATAGATAGATAGATAGATAGATACCCTCAAGGTCACCGAAGTTTGCCAAGAAATGCTTCGTATTTAGAAGGGTTAGCCGCCAACAAGCTGAGCTGTGTATTACTACCTCAAATGATGAACTCCTTTATGGTGTCGGTAGCTTTCTTCGAGAAGTTGTTACAGCTTTTCGATTTCTTAGTGCTCGATTTAGTCTGGAGTACTTGTTTAATGTCACTCGCAAGCGTTTGTTGATTATTTGATTGAACTTGTTTTTCCTGTTCCTCTGTATCATTCTGATATAGTAGAGGCGAAGAAAAAGAGGTTTCGAAAAAAGTTAAAAAAGATGATCGTATTGGCCAGAGTTAAAGCTTTCTTTCTTAAGCTGCACATCAATATACTGGTGGGTAATACGTGACTAGAACAAAGAGGAGACTTCTTCCCTTTGGGATTCGATTTCTTACTGTGCGGAAAATCTGAGTTGATATATCATGTGTTTATCGATTGCTGAGACGCATTTTTGTTTTGCGATGTTTTAAATTTCTTCGCTTGTGTAAATATACATTTTACTACGTAATATGTGCAACGAAAATACGTCAGCGGAGCCGTGGTGAACACCACCCTAAAAACTTTCGTGTTAAAAAGTTCGCCACGTATGGCAGTCTTTGGAAGGCTCCACGGCGAAATGGTTCTAGAACAGGCAGTCAACATTAGAATCTTGGTATACCTCAATGAGAACATTCATACTTATTTTCCTTTACATCGCCCGACAGGATTAAGCTCAACTTGTGATAAAATCCAGAAGGCAACTATACCTAACGACAACGTCGCTCTTCTTAAAGAAGAGATGTAACGTCTTTTCCGCCACACTGATCCCGATATGTATGAGGATCAGGAGGTGGTAGCTCTTTTGTTGAATTGCCAGAACTGTTCGCCGGTTTCATGCAGCACTCTCGCATCACTTCGGCGGAATTCTTAATCGACACGATTATTGAGAAGATGCTGCAAGTGTGCAACAGGAAATTCAATTTCTCAGTAGCGCAGACATACATAGGACAAGCTCTGACGACTCGCACAAGTCCATGACAGTTGTCCTTAGCGAAGAACTGCAAAGGATGTTTCAGTCGTTGCAGCCTCAAGCAGCTGCGATTGAGATATTGGTACAATCATTTACTAAATAATGAACAATCTTTATGTTCGCCTGTGAATTGTTAGAATAAAAAAAGTGATAAGCTTGTCAGATGCGTGCGCACAGCTGCAACGCTCGTTAGTGTCATCCGCTTTGCGGGGTATACAGTGCATAGAAGCAAATGAGTGAGCATAGAAGCAAAAAAGGGAGCATGGAAGCAAATAAGGAATGAGTGGGAAGCAATGCTCTCGTCAAGTAGCATGGGTAGTTGGAGAGAATGACAAAGGTTGATGGTGACAGAAAAGGTTAGAGGCCGTCCTGAGACAGTTTTCTGGGCTGCAGTTGGGAAATAGCACTCAACATATTGCGATAAACATTCTTCGTAGTTCTTTATTCTTCGTTAGTGGTTACTTTTTGGTATAATATTGTATATTTGTCCAATCTAACAAGTGTTATTTGATGAAATGTTTATTTGCTACCCCGTAATTCCATTACTTTCTTTTTATATGCTTGACAATTTACGCACTTCAGTGTTCATTTTGTATGCTAATTTGTTTCATGTTATGCATGATTTCCAAGTGAATTACGTACCCAACACTCATATGTCTCTCGATGAGGCGGCAGTATATGTAAATAAATGAGACTTTTTTATATTAAAAAAGCAGTTTTTATTACTTCTGTTCAGCATTGTCGTAAGCGTGAACTGAAGCATGCGTTCAGCGTAATTAGCGCGACATCTCTTAAATATTGATTCTTTCTCGATTGTGCATAGTGTGCTTTATCATGGTGCCCTGTAATCCTGCTTGAGTTTGTAAAATACATTTTTCGTTAACAATATATATATATATATATATATATATATATATATATATATATATATATTACTCGTGACATCGAATCTAACAGGTAAAGATATAATTTACTAGGACAAATGTGTGTCTTATGAAGAATGATTGATTGTTATGTAGAATTTAACGTCTATTAGAGACGCGGTAGTGGAGGGCTCCGGAAATTTCGACCACCTGGGGTTCTTTACCCTGCACCCAAATCTGAGCACATGGGCCTACATTATAGTGTTATGAAGAAGTCACAGGTCTGTGAGAGCATACCTTGATACTGTTTCAATGACACAGTTTTTTTTAACACACTGAGGTAGTTAATGTTATCGTCTGTGCTAGTACCCCTACTGCCAATTCTTAGTTAGGTATTGGTAGGAAATAATCATTGTAATGAAACATATACATAATTTTGTGGCATTTGAAATAGGCATGGCGCATCACACCAATTGTTTTAGATAACTGACTAATTAGGTCATTCATATGGGCACCCCATGTCTTGTGTTCATTGAAATAGACGCCTAAAGTTCTTCTTGATGAAAAAAAACTCAATTTACACGCTATTTATTGTTGTTATTGCTAGTTGAACAGTCTTGTTCTGCGGTCGAAAGAAGATTGCCTTAATTTTGCAAATGCTGATATTAAGTGGTGTTGAGTAGTCCTGCAATTTATCTTGAATAGCGCTTCGCTATCTGAAATAACTAAGTACGTTTCTCTGCTCCCTGAAAATTAATAAAGTGATGTAATCTGCATGTTTAATGGATAAGTATGTATCATTATGGTTGTATCAATTTATCAATATAGCTGTATCGCTAATACTTGTTTGAAGTATACTCACCCACGTAGTTTAACACGTTTATCTTCTTTTTACTGGACGCAGAGGAAGTTCTTGGTCTGGCGGGAGGTGAAGTGTCCTTGCCCTGTGGCAGCTCACAGTTCCCTGGCCTCGCGGAAGACGACGAGCCCATTCTTGTTCTCTGGTTCCGAGAAGGATCGGCCACGCCTATCCTCAGCGCGGATGCGCGTCGGGGTGGCGGACTTGCCAACGCCAAGGTGAGCGTTTACATCGTAATAACGCTGAGCACACGCAGACCTTTAAACATCAGCCTTGAACAGAGTGCCAGCTTTGCGTTTCTAATCTAACTGCTCTGTTTAAATAATTGTATTTACATGTCCAATTTAGGCGCATTACCTACAGCACCACCTCATCGGTCCAGAACAGGACATTTCCTGCGGAAACAACCTATATAAGATATTAAGATGAACATGTTATTATTTAGTTCCCTTGAAAAAGCTGGCGAAAAAAATCACCGCCCAAGCACTCCGTACAGAAGGTTAATCAGTGAAAGCTGCAACATGCGGCCCTTGCGTTTAGAAGTGCGTTCAACACGACGCTGCTATCAAGCCTTTCACAATTCTCGGTTACATGTTTGTGCTTGTTGTTGGCGACAGACACTCGTTTGGCTTGGGTTTGCCCCAACGTTTATTTCACATGCCGCACATTGTGTCTCGCATGACCACGGTAATAGAGGAATGTAATGAGCGGGCGAATGCACTTTGCAATGCGTTAATCACAGGTTGTTCTCGAATGACAGACGGTTACAGACGTCACAGCCAAAACCGAGGCGCCGCTGAAGAAACTCCCGCTGAAACCAGCCGTTCTCTCCAACGAACGCGCTTCCGTATTCACCGCGTCAATGCTGTTGTGCCCGCAACGCTGCTTGTTTGCGCATCGTTGCTGCACGTGTTTGACATCGCGAGCTAACTCGGCAGCGAGGTTTGCAGGATCCGCCCGCCCCCGGGGCTTGCATTCCGCTTCACGAATTAGTACGGCTATGATGGTTGCCGGATCATTGGTATGCAGTTGCAGCCATCGGTCGGCCACTCGGGCCTGTTTTTGTGCCACGACTGCAGCATTGGCCCGGCGAACGCAGGGTCTTCCACGTTTTCAGTGTTGGTGCTAATGTAAAGTTGTCCGCTATTCAGGAGTTCGTACGATCCGTGGCTTATCTATGTGGAAGCTCTCACTAGAAAGTTAGAAACTGATGTGCGCGTGTTTTGCGCCATGGCTGGTACAAGATGGAGGACGTTTCTCACAGTACAGTCAATGACATGCGTGCTTGAGTACGACGCTGAAAATCTCGTAACTGATAGAACAACCAATGAATACCGCTAGTGATACCGATGCCGAATGGTTCTTTGTTTCTCCTAGCCATATACAGCTTTTCCTGTAAAATGTACTACAATGCCTCGCTTGGCAGCACGTTGTGACATGTACTGTACTGTATGTTCATTGTTCTTGTTTAGTGATGTCTTTTGCTGCTGAGGATGTTCCGTTCTACTAGATCCGCTTTATAATATTACTTTGAAGGGTCAGTCGTTCAGGTGCGATTTTTTTCTACGTTTTAACTACTTGATTACCTACTTGCACAAAGGAAACCGAATGTTTACTGAGTGCCACGTAAAGATAAAATATCACTGTACGAGTCTTCTAAAGCTGTCACAATGATTCACGGGGACATTGAAGGGAAGAAATAAGATATATGAAAGAGACAGCTTCAGAGGATGTGTATTTTTTAGGTGAGAAAGTATTGAAAAAGAAAGCATACAGACTTCGTGTTCGAGTTTTAACGCTCTGACAGTGGGTCCTTTATATTTAGGTGAGTTCTTTGGTTGTTTTCTTGGTTCACATGTGCGGGAATGCTTCGTGTCAAACGTACTGCCTTTAAGCCAATTTGGTGGCTGTAGCAGTACTTGAAGTCCAAAAAAATGGGGCAAGCATTTCGAAGGTCCCGGTGAGAAGAAATGAAATCTTCGGAAGAAAAAATTGGCGCCAGCTGACACCGTATTCGAGTCGGACACGGGAAAACAAGAGAGACAAAAATGTCGTAAAGTAGGAAGAGTGTAAACAAGGCTCAGCGTTGAGGTGAAAGCGTGTGATGGCCAATCTGTGGAAAATCACATTTCAGCTTCTGCACTATTGAAAAAATGAAAAAAAAGCCAATGGAGTCATAAAAAGTGACAAGGAGTGTTCTGTCTATTGACGGGTTTTCAGACACGTATGTGGCAGCGCTGAATTGATGGAAAAGGATTCGTGAGACAAAAGGAACTATGAAATAAAATCAAAAGTAAATATTTATCAGCCCGCTAAAGCCGAAAGGAAGACATCCTGTTTCAAGACACGCTCACCGCTGCATCCAGTTTTTTTCGGTGCAATGGATTGATGGAAGGAATAAAAACAGCGACAGAAGCAGCGAGGATTGTCTTAGAATTCGTTCGTCGACGCTACCGGGAAAAATCTAAAGTCGAGAGATGGAAATCAACGGGACCTGACGGGTGGTAAAAGCCGAAGCAGGTTGTGTCGTCAGATTTATTGGCCGCTGACATGCTACGAGACGGGATTTTGCAAGGAATGTCAATTTGCTAAGGACATGGTCACCCGTAAAGAAGTCGAATGCATAAGGATCTACATTTGCAATTTCTATATCCCCTAAGGTCTAACAATCTCTCATAAAATTCCCAAAAATTTCAGCCTGCTTTATTGCGCAGTGTTCCCCTTCAGGTGTCAGGCGTTGACCATGATACCTATAGTGATCACATACCCTCAAAACAGCACGTAAGGCACAAGCACGCTCATGTACACAAGATAGCGATGCGAAAACTTTCGAAACGTTGTGCGTTTTTCGAGAACATGAACATCGCTTTTTTTTTGTTGCGCATCGCAGAACCTCCGTTCTTCTAATGTCCAAGAAGGTGCAGAAGCTTTCAGTGCAAATGAAACGCTGCCTTTAGAATTTGTCGCTCCGCGTCGTAACAAGAAGAGTCACCCGAGACGTCTTTGTGAGGAATACATAATATGGCTGTGCAAAAAAAAAACACAGACAAAAGAAAGTACACAAAGTGGGCAAAAACTTCAACGTGGGGCTAAACCACCTCAATATGGATAGACACCAGTCTGACACGTGATGATCAAACACAACGAAAATTGAAAAAAAAAAATAAGGGACACCGTATGTATTAAAAAAATGACCTAGTATTCGCATGTTTCACTGCAAATGTCGTCAAAAGACGATGGTTTTGCGTGTGGAGAGAGTGAACAAAACACTCATTTGATGTTCTGCGTGAGAAATTCGGTGAATTGTATTCTGGAAGCGCTGCGTCAGAGAGTCTCGATCTGTGCAGCGAAGGCGCATGAGCGCATCGAGGCACGTTTGACACGAGCGCTATCTGGCAGTTATTTTCGAAAACGAAGGAAGGTGTGCGCGCCCACGGAGAAATATGCGCGCCGGTCTTGGAGGCGATGAGGTGAACGTAGGACGCAAAGTACGGGCAGGTGCCACCACCGTATCGGCAGAGCGTTGGAAACACTTACCATTATGAGCATCGCGTTGCACTGTCAGTGCAGCGTGATTAACTCTACAGCCCTTAGAATTACTTATGTGTGCCTTCTCTAGTAAAAGGGATAATCAGGGTTAACAGTGAAAGTGCCTTAGACTGACTGACCGACGTTTCGGAGGACCTATCCTTTTCAAAGGCGCCGTGTCATCTTTGGCGTGTTAGTTGACGTCACCACTCACCTCTTTAAAACTAAGACGCCAAAGATGACACGGTGCCTTTGAAAAGGATAGGTCCTCCTATCAAAACGTCGGCCAGCCAGTCTGAGGCACTTTCACTGTTAACCCTGATTACCCATGTACGTTGTTTTGATCTGTCGGCTGCCATCTAGATTTTCTCTAGCATGAACACACACGTACAAATTATTCGCGTGTTGTTATGCTGCCTCAGATATGCACAAAAATTGCTTTTTAACTGACAATCACACAAGTAAGGCTGGAACTTGAGAAATATTGGTGGGCGCTGTAGATGGTGCCGTCAGGAGTAACGTTACAGTGGACAGACAGACAGACAGACAGACAGACAGACAGACAGACAGACAGACAGACAGACAGACAGACAGACAGACAGACAGACAGACCAAAACTTTTGCATCGAAGTACCTCAAGAAAGACTCGTCTTTGAAAAAACTATAGTGCAAACGCCAAAGACTTGATGGTGATACGAAGTTCACAGTGATCGGGAAAGGCATGCCCACAGACTGCGTACTGGAAAATAGTGCACTTTGCAACAAAATGACGGGGCGTAATTACTGAAAATCATCTAAAAAGTGCAGATCCTTACGAAGCAATGTTAAGAAGGTCAAGGTTACGCATTTGTACCTTCTAGAAATGAGAAAGACCTCTATTATATCCCTATTCATTTTGTCGTTAGAGACTTGTACAGAATTACTATCTTCGTTAGATATGGCCCACATTCGCATCACCTACAGTGCAAATCGAGTCGTCCACCCGTTTGGGAACGAAGGATTAGTTTGTGCTCCCGCACCCTTTCATGACAGCAGCGTCCGGTCTGTCCTATGTAGCAATGGCCATAGGACAGGGGTACTTTGTAAACCACACGTTATAGAATCAATGGAGGGATTAATCTTGCCCTTGCTGATTTGCGTTAAGTGTTCTTTTGTTTTATTGCTCTGTTGACCTGTTTGTTTGTTATTGAAAATGCTCACTCCTGCCATAGCCCCAAATTGGGGGCTGCAGTATGTATAAATAAATAAATAAATAAATAAAAAATAAAATCTGCCGCTAACCACAGGGCATGTGCTTACTTTTGTGCATCATTCTGCAAACTTTCACCAACTTGCATAGAGCGGAAAAAACAGTCCTCACCCCGTAACGGTTAGGAACGTTTTTCATATTCTGTGGCACGCTGTGAGTGTAGGGAATTACATGCAGTGTTTTTTTTTTGCCTCACAACCTTACACGTAATGGTAAGCGTGGCAAGGGTGTGACGGAAAGAAAACCAGTGCATGTGATGCCCTACAGCCATCGCGTGTCACACGCCGTAGTTCAGACAGGACTCCTGAAACAGTGACGAGACAGTAGAACAGGTACTGTGTTTTTGGGACCGCTCAGTGAGCTGACGCAGGGCTCATCGCATTCATTTGAATCAAGTAGGCAATAGGCCATCTTCAGAAGAAAAGATCTGCCTGTACGCGTCGTAGGTCGGCAAAGCGACGCGAGCATGACCATTGTTTTTATAATCAAGGGGTTATCGACAGATATTTTCAATATTCATAGCACGCTGCTTTTTCTTATGTATTTTAGAAGTGTGGCAGCTTGGGCTAGTTGGTATGACTTGACGATAGTTAAGGCGCGAGAACAGAACGACAACAAAGAGACAAGAAGCAATCGTGTCCTTCGTCTCCTTCTTGTCTCTTTGTCGTCTTTCTGTTCTCGCGCTATCACTATTGTCTTAGGTATTTATTTTTACTGATTATTTCCTTTCTCCTCAGGGTAGAGTATCAAACCAGGTGAGCTTCTGGTAGACATCCCTGCCTTTGATTTTTAGCCTCTGCTTCCTTTTCCTTGTAGTTCAGGAGAGCTGTCTCAAGTAGCCCAGTTAATATGAGAAAAGCCGTGAGTAACCATTTATGTTTGTTTGTGGTTGCATTTTAGCTGCTAAGCTAACGTACGTACTTAGCTACTAAGCTTGTATACTAAACACCCGAAGTTCTTGAATGGGAATATCGTCATTTTAATATCAACTGCCAGCACAACCTTCAGTTTTCGTACACTATTTATGCAAGAACAATACAGAAAAAAACTTAGTACTTAGTGCGGGCTTTGTCGCGTAAACCGCAGTTAATCTCTACTAAGACCGACTTGTGAAGCACCACTGAGTTTCAAAGAAGCCAACCCCATTATAGACACTTTTCCTCCACTTCATCGTCATAGAAACGAACAAACTTAATCGACCTGCGCTTCAATTCGACTGAACGTCGAGTCGGAAAGCATGGCGCTCGCATTTTAATAAGGAAGTGTTTTATGCCGGGGTTCATCACGGCTTTGCTGACGTACTTCCGTCACGGAAGTGACGATGATAATACTAATAGATAACAAAGAAAAAATAGAAGGCAAGCATTTGTCGCGCGTAGTCGCACCAGCAACCTCTCAATTCACAGCGCGTGGCGCTAATCACTACGCCACAAAACGAACGTTGTCTGGACTGCTAACGGTGAGCTATTTATATACGCCACATATCGTTTCGCAGACCTCAGAGCTTCGAAACTTTAGCGCGTTTTCGTTATGAGCGGTGATATGGCGCGACAGGCTCGTGTTGGGCGCGCTCTAAAGGTCGTCGCCTTCACGAAGCCTCGCCTCAACGGAGCGGGGTTCATTCTGCACGAGTGCTTATCGGATTCGCGATTCGGGAAAGGACGAAAGTCCCACGCGCGCGGCCGCGGCCGCGTTTACAAAAGGAGCGCGCTGCGGACACTCAACGCAAGAAGAATTGTGACAGTTGTTCGCGCTTGTCCCGTGTATGCTGAATTCGTGCGCGGTTTCTGCTTGAGGTGTGCGGTGCAAGTTTCGAGTGGCTTGCCGTTACGGGACTTTACAATTTGTTGCTGTTGCTAAAATATTTCACAGTGAGCACTCAACTACCTCTAAGAAGACACGTTTCACTCTTGCGGTATACTGGTTTCTAGATAGGGGGATCACCCACGTGTTTTACGTCATCGCCAGCTACATACGAAGCGAAACTCAACTCTATAGCAACCATGGATAATTAAACGAAATCCAGTGTTGCGAGCAGCAGATAAGCTTATACCCACAAAAAAATTGGATTTCGTTCAGTTTTACGTTTATCTTCTGTTTCCTCTTTTTTTAGTTTTTTTTTGTTTTCGTTGCTCTTTTTTTCAATTATTTTAGTAGCTTTCCGCGTTTATAATTTTTTCTCAAATATTCCAGTATTGCAAATGGTGTTCCTGCTTCTTGTAATATCAGACTCCATTATGTTCTTTTACCTTAGAGGACGGCAACATTACGGAATTATTAGCAAGTACTCACGGACGTGCGTGTTTGTCCTTGCCACATTTTTATTTCTTATTTTCTTCTTCATTTTTGTTTTAGTCGGTGAAAGCAATTTCTTTCAAATAAGGGCTCCGCTGCGGGTCACTCGCTCTCCACCACGCTGAAACTAGGCTAATTACAAAGCCGAGCTTCATAAGCCATTTATATGAACATGTCTTTTCAGAATTTTTCCCTCCGCGAACGTGTTCAGGCGACACTGTGGGAGCTATAGGGCATCCCTGCTCGTAATACGATGTCATAAATTCATGAGTCTCCCTGCTTTTGTGCATTTTCATTCTTGGTTGGGGGCTGCGGCGTTCCCGTCAAATATCGGACACTGCGTTGTGTCACGAGGATAGGGACAGAGAGAAGGAACACACAGAGCAGAAATTCTATCGGATACGCGTTCGCTGTATGACATGTCACAATGAAAGAACAATGTGCTCGAGTAACTTGCCACAGCACTTGACTAAACGCCTGCATTTAGTAATCAGTCCTATTGCAGACAACGCCTAGGATCGCGTGGGTGGTAGGACATTCGACGTCGGAGAAAATGTGCACGTGGGGATTTAAAAAAAAATGCAAGCATGATTCCTTTTTCGAAGTGTATAGAAAGATGAAATTAGAGATTCCCATCAATTTTTATCTGTAGGAAACTATGTATTTTTTATTCCTTCGAATAAAACATACTAAGAGAAAACACTTCAATGATGGTGGATGAAAGTGCGGATGGCGTTCCGGAGTTGAAAGCGTTGAAATATAACCCCCACGTCTTCCGAATTACGCTGGCAGCACTTCCCAATTTAAGTACCTTGGCTATGCTATTCACGTTCTTTATTTCATTTGTGTGTTTTTATTTATATGATATATAAAGAGATGTTGGAGCACTTGTACGGCATCGGCTACTCCTTAGCCCTTCAGTGAAAGTTGAACAGATATTTTGTGGTAAAACATAAAGAGCAGTGCATGGAGAATAGAACACCCGAGAACACACATGCAAAATACACTTGCACGCATATATCAAACAACTCCAACACAATGATAAATGTTTGAAAGTCAACAAATAAAATTTCTGATAATGTCCTTTGTTGACATTCGATCCAGCCAGCAGAAAAAAGCATAGCACACGTGTGGTCCTTAAGGAGATGTATTCGCTCGTGTGTTCATAACAGTCGATACGTCATTTACTTCAGCACACACATATGACTACTGTCCTATGATACTGCGCATAATAAGTACGACATGTATTATACATATTAAAGCTCGTTGTTTCTTAGTACTTGTCAGCAATAACGCTGTCTTTTAAAAACTGTTTTAACGTTTTTAAAGCGTGCGTCTGGAAAACTCGAGTCGGCCACGGGCTCAAAGGTTTCTTGATACTAGGCGATCTGTGGTCTAATGCCAACAGTTCCGATATAAGACAGCATATCGGCGTGTATTGATATGAACAGGCTATAAGAAGGTGACATACGTCTTCATCTATAAATCCACATTCGCATTCAGAAGTTTGAGCTCTGCCAATTGCGTGCAAAAAAATGTTTTCTGAATTCGGTACCTAGCCTCAACCAGTGAATAAGTGTTTCCATAATTCTACCTATTGCAAGCGTAATTTTGAATTCTATGAATGAATCGATGTGATGTAAATCACAGGTCTTTGTACTTTGGTCCAACCAAGCAGCTTTGCTCATTCTGAAAGATGTAGTCTTTATAATACTACGCAATTCATTTTTCGAGATTGGCAAAGGAACAGTAACGTCTTTACAATGTGCTTGTCGTGCCGCTTCATCGGCAGTTGTGTTTCCAGGAATGTTGTAATGACCAAAGTACTCACTGGAATTTGATCTCATGTTGCGCCTTGCTTCCTTTGGTGAGCTCTTTCAGCGTTTCGTATGTCATGCTACCACTAATTACTGTCGTGTTTGTACTGGAAAGTAATGTTAATGCGACCTGTGAGTCGCTGAAAAGTACCATTTTTTTTACGTCTGCTGCCGAGTTTAAAACTTTATGGTACACAGAATAGCGAACAGCTCTGCTGTTGTAGATGACGTCATGCGACATAATATAAATGATTCCTGAATATTGAGCTGTGGTATAATATATGCTGATGTTGAAGTCGTAGTAATACTTCAGCCATCTGTGTAAATGTGTATGTACCCAGGATACCACATGTGTATCTGATAAAGTGCTAGTTGTTGAGCAGCTTGGATTAACATGCCTCCTTTTCAGATGATACCATCTACTGACAATTCAATGCTTCGTATTGCAAATAGCCACGGAGTATAGTCAACCTCAGAACTTAAAATTTCATTTCTTAGGAATATATGCAGATTACTTTGTAGTTATTCATTAGCATTGCTTTTATTCCTTCGTGAAATCTTCAGTGCCAATGGGTGGTCTTTGTGTGGCGTCTGTAAGCAAAAAAATGGCGGCATGTTTCGATTTTCTCATAAAGGGTGGTTGTCGAGTCTCTGTTATGACAAGGCTGCTGGAAGTCACTCGTGGTACACCTAGGCAGACGCGCAGTGCACTCGGTAATAGTCTTTGAAGTCGCTCCTCTGAAATGCAGGAAAGCCTGTGCAAGAAGACTGCTGCAGAATATGCAATTTTCGTCCTAATAAATCAATGTAAACAGCGAGCATGCATAATACAGACCCACCTCATGATGTCCCAGCAGTTCTTTCGAGTATATTCACTAGAATGTTCACATAGTTTTCGAGTTTCTTACTGTAAGGTGCTCACGGTTGCTGCCGATCAAGCATTACTCCTAGATATCGATGCTGCGTCACAGTCATTAGTGGTTCTCCTCCTAAATTCAGATTGAAGTATTTAACGTCTTACGGGGCAAGGGCAATCAGCTGCATTTGCCTGCGAAAAAAACCCTTCCCCTTTTTTTTAAAAAGTGCCTAATGATATTTATGCCGTCTTGCAATGCAATCTGAGTTAACCGAACCTAAGTCCCCGATGCCGAAACGCACACATCATCTGCATATAATGAGTATTTCAACCGAGAAAGCAGTCTTTTTGCTAAATCAGCCATAACACAGTGTAAAAGAAAAGGGCTGAGCACGCAACCTTGTGGCACCCCCTGTCTGACATCGTGTTCACCACTCTTTCCTTCACTCGTCTGAATGAATGTCTTGCTACCTGATAAAAATTTATATATCCACCACAAAGACCTGCCGGACAGTCCGAGTTCCAACATACTCAACAGAACATTTGTCTTGGTGTTCAAATAGTTCGTCGTAAATATTTATTCTGTGGTCCACATATATTTGATTGTCGCTAGGATGCTTGAAACTTCTTGCTCAGTGCACATATGAGAAGATAGTGTAGAGTCGTAGACAACTGGTCACTTTAATTTTTAAATATTCTCAAGGGAAATGATTCCAGCCGTCTAGGTATGACAGATGCAAATGAGTTTTGTTAGCGAGAACAGAAACAGTAACTATATATGGAACTGTGACCCATAAGCTTCTCTAAGTCGATCTGTCCCTTAGTCGTTTTTGAATATCATCATCTCGCTTGTGATATTCTTCTTCAACGTCTGTGGAGGCGCATCATCAGCTTTTTGTACGCTTGGAACGTTGTCTATGGATTTGTGCAGAGCCTTGGGAAGCGCGTTACATTGGTCCTTAGGCACGAAACACTCCGGGGTGCTTACGACTTCCAGTCGAATTCACCTCTTTTCGCAGAGTGGAAAGAGCTGCTATGTAGAGTAGATTTCGTGTTGGAGATACTCCGGATATCACGGCGAAACACACAAGGGAGCGCACCCGATCTGCCAAAGGAAAGTACTTGCTCCGCACGGAACAGAAAAGCTGCTCCTGGAAACGCTACTGAAGTTGACTATTACTGTTGTGTCGGCCGCAGTGTAAGTATAAGAACTCAATGTTTAGGCTTGGACTTATTATCTTTATTCGGGCGTTTTTCGTAGATCATATCACGATGAGGCTCAAAATGTGCTCGGACTGAGCCTTCGTTGTATTTAAGCCTTCTAGACTGGTTATATTAACACACCGAGAAGTAAAGCACACACGTTTATTCAGTGAGCTCACAGGTTACCTTAAAGCAGTTAATCGAATGACTTCATTAAAACAGGGCTAAAGCAGGAGCAGTGATACAGGTGATTCTTACTCGGTTGGGAAATCACGCGCATATATATATATATATATATATATATATATATATATATATATATATATATATATATATATATATATATATATTCACAAAACGGGTGCCTTATCAATATCCAATATGCAGGATAAATTGGGGAGGCGCGAGCTCATACTCATTAACAAATTCGATACTCGGCCGTCGTTTTGCGGTGCTCAGCAAGCATCTTTGAAATCTGCGGTAAATGAACACCAATGGCATGAGGAAGCATCGTAACTAGAGCATGATCAGAAAAAAATCTATGCAGCCACGCTTTTCAAGTGCTAGATTGGGGGATTACGACTCCGAAGCTATTCACAATGTGTCCACAGGCGGGTCAGTATACGAGGCTCAAGTAAATGGATCGCCGAGATAGCGCTAGGAGTTGCGCTAGGCAGATGCCTTTCAACGCTCGGATTGGTGCGACGCGCTTCTCAAAAGCTGGCTTCATAAGAACAGCGTGTGAGTAGGCTGACGTATTCATTAGCTTCTTCGCGCGCAAACTCACGCCCGAGGTAAACAAAGTCCAGCTGACACAGGGCTTTGGCGCGCAGCGTCGGCATGAATCACAGCCACGGCAATCTTCGAGGGGGAGCAGGGCACGCTCCTTTCCGCGGCGAGATGAAAACCTTATGAGGCCGGCGCAAACGGGCTCTGAGCATCCGCCCATTTATAATGCTTCTCCTAAAGTTCAGTGCAGCGCTGCACAATGGGGCGACGCCGAAAACTTAGTGATTATGTATTAAATAGCCGGCGTTTTTTTCAGTGACTGTTGCGAACTGTTTAATATTTTCAATTAGGTGCAGAGCAATTGTAGCCTACTGCTGCGCTACGCCCTTTTTATTAAGAGCCCACTTCGACACATTATGCCACCATCGGCTGAAATCGTAGGGGCGCGTTAGACGTCAGACGTTACGTTTTGTACTTATCGGTTCATACTCACGGTCACGCCGCTCTATGCATTATCATAACACACACACACACACACACACACACACACACACACACACACACATATATATATATATATATATATATATATATATATATATACGTGTGTGTGCGTGTGTGTGTGAGAGAGAGAGAGAGAACTCTATTTGTTATGTTGTATTGAAATCATGCTCAATCAGTGCCTACACGACGAATTTGTGTATATGGCATATCACGACGATGCCAACGACATATATGAAGTGCAGTATACATCACTGCAACACTTATTCTAATCGCATTACCAAGAACAATTAAACCAATTCCACGGACTCCTATAGTGCTGGGGCTCTGCATGACAATGCCTCAATCACATTAAAGTATTGTTGCATGCCTACGCATATAAGTATTTTTCATGACAAGTATAGAGCTACAACATTTAGTGAAGATAATCACTAATATTCGTTGTTACGGACAGCTATAACTCGCTGCCAACGTAAGAGAAGAAATGCATGGCACACTCCAGCGTCAAGAGAAATTGTACACCACGAATGTGAAACGTGTCTTCACGGGAGTGCACTGCTAATTGCATGCACTGTGATATATAAGAGGTTGTAAAATGTCTCTTGGTGTTTGGTATAAGCACAGCACCGTTTGACATGGGCACAGCCACGCTGACGCCTACTGGCACGTCTCCATCGCGTTAACTAACGCCCATGATTGTCATTCAAATACTCTGGTAGCTGAAGCTGTCAACATATACCTGGCCTCAGCGTATGGTGAATCCCATGCAAAGGCGGCATCAACATGTACACTAAACATTTTTACTCGGTATGGGCGTCTTGAAAGCGCCATCAATTAACGAGAGAAACTGCATGGTGTACGCCTCCGAGTAATAGGGTAACCTACGCCTGTACTCGTGTGTATGCTACGACACTGCGCTTCAGCAACACGGGAGGCAGAGGTTTGTTGCTTGAGCCGGGAATGCGTGCAAGTGTCACGTTCCGCTCGCATCCTTGTAGATCCACCAAGGCACGATATTTGCCCGTCTACATAATTTCTTTACTGCAGCACTTTACTGCAGCAGGCTTATTCGCCGCTACTATTGCACCCGAAGTAGTCAGCGGCGAAACATATTTAGTGCATGTGGGAGCAGCACGACTCCGACAACGAGCTGTCACGCGCTAACAAGAAGCGAAAGGCAAATAACATAATTGCGTCGGCGGCTCCCCGACCTTAGCGTGGCCGGGGTTTAAAATTACCTTCTATCGAGAAGTTTTAACCGTGGCCTCCGAGATTGCGCACCGGTGGGCAATGTCAGATATTATGATTTAGCTGCGTCGTCTACTAACCTTTCTCTTCCGTGCTTGGAAATCTCATGCCGCAATAATTCTCTTCGCCGCTGACAGCACCGCGTGAAAAAGATATGCGAGATATATAAGGCGCGTTTGTAACGAGGCTCAGCAGGCTTAGAACTATGTGCTTTCCGCAACGGCCAGAAGGGTCAGACGTTCGACTCTCGGCGGGGGAAACACTTTCTTTCACATTTATTAGCGTAAGTGTTTTAACGTCAGATCCGTGACTGAAATACGCCACTGAAGTCTCGGTGGACCCTAGCATAAAACACTGATTTGATTGATATGTGTGTTCAACGTCCTAAAGCCACCATATGATTCTGAGAGGTGCCGAAGTGGAGGGCTCCGGAAATTTTGACCACGTGGGGTTCTTTAACAGCCTACAGCATTTTAGCCTCCATCGAATATGCAGCCGCCGCAGCCCGGATTCGATCCCATGACCTGCTGGTGACCAACCGAGTACCTTAGCCACTAGACCACTGCAGCGGGGCAATTTTTTAGAATAAAACACTCTCGTGTTAAAAAGAAAAAAATGCATGACAGGGCCACTGTTTCTCAATGCAAACTTTTGGAAACATAAGGGTTAAAAATTAAGCAACCGCTTATAGAAAGTCCATTAAAAACATTCAAGGCAGCAACACCGTTTCGCTGTAACACTATTCGTTCAAACCAGCTGGCTCGACTTGCATTCCTATGTTCACCGATTTTGGAAGTTTATTGGGTTTTGTAACCCACTTGTAAAAATCTGAAAGGTGCTCTCTGGAAAAGGAAAGGCAGCTAAGCTTTCTCCAAGGGCGGGGAATAAATAAATAAATAAATGGTGTTGTATCAAAGCAGGATTGACAATATTTCCATTAACACATTTTCTATCTGTTGGTAAGTATGCCTTGAGTAAGAGCTACTTTGGCTATACTGAAGTTCAGATTGTGCTACTCAACGCTTCGTAATATTACATTTCATAGAAAGAACAAGAATGTCTGTCGTATTGTATTCAAAGCCTCGAGAGCTTATCTAACAGTTTTGCTTCTGCAGAAATTGGTACAAATTATAAAAGTAAAGTCGGAATGAGAGCCCCGGTGCATTGAAGTTCCAATATGTCTTTTTTTTAAAGTTCGTTAAATGCGAACATTTTGTTATACATTAGACTTGGATACTTCCGTGCTTTCAACACGTCTCAGTAGTCAATGCGTTGCAACTAATACACCCATTCTAAGTCCTCCGCTAGTGCGTCGCTTCATGAAAATGAAACAGATTTTCGCCTGCAGTTTTTTTACGAGCAGTATTTGAGAAATGACAGACGCTATATGGCACCTGCTGTAGTTTTTGATCACCTGAGCAACTTAGTGCGCATCATAGTTCAGCAGTGGGTGTTATCTTGATCACGTGCAATAAAAATAGCGACTTCTAAACACCTCTGAGTTAGACGTCAGGAGGCGAAACCTGAAGCCAAATCCTCATGTTATGGCCACGAGGTCATAAATAGGGCCAGTGCACCATCTTTTCTCGTAGCGGTGATATAGAGCAGTGATTTGAGAGTGTTGCACACAACTACGGTAATGCTTCGTTCCTTGATAGCCAAACACCGAGCATGTCCTTTTTTATTTATGTTTACGCGTGATATTTCTCCTATACGAAGCGAAGCGGGTGTCGGGTTTTGCCACGCTGTCGGGCGGCTCCTCCCCGGCCCCGTGATTTACATTCTGTGCCTAAATGTGTAAGCATAACACGCGTATTACCCACAACAGACAAAGATCTGCAACGAAGTATTCAGGGAGAACGTGAAGCTTTGTTAACAAAGAAGTGGTTGAGAGCATCGATTCCTGTGAGTCTATCACAGAAAACTATCATCATCAGTGCGGGTTTGTGCCATTTTGTGGCTTACTAGAAAACTATCGCTATAAACGAGCATGAACCACAAAAAGAGGCTCAATCTCAATACTCGCCAGTGGTTTACTAAAATGAAGAAGACTCAAGTTAGCCCAAGATGTGGCTGCGAAGCGATGTCGGCGAGCTGAAGACCCCGTGTACGTGCGATGAGAAATCACCAGGATACGGGAAGGACAAATGGCGGCTGCGAGAAGACTTCGAAGCAAATGAAGGCTTACGTTGACGATAACGTGCACGTAAATCTGTAAGAGCTGCGAACGCTTGGTTTCAGAACATGTTTCTGTGTCTGTCCTTAGGACAACGGTGTCGTGTCTGTGATGGTACGTAGTTTCACACGAACTTTGGATCAACCTAAAACAACCAGGCATCACCTAGCTGAGGCCTGTACACAACCTAGAAGCAACTACCTCAGACTGCCGAAATTTTCGTTCTCACTGTTTCAAGAATCACGCTGCGTATAGAAGCTTCTCAGATTTTTTTTATTTAATAAAGGCTAAACAGTCTATATTTTCGCATTAGGAACTGGGTCGCCAACGTGTTCATCTCGTCTGTATGCTAACGATTTCGCTCACGTGATTGAGGAAGTGAACGACTTTTTAGGAATATAGAAAGGCCCGTAGCCAAGAATTTATTTGCGGGGTATGTAGGAATTGAACTCGTTAAAGCCGTTGAAAAATCATTCACTTTTATTATTTGTTTTTGGTAAAACAATCCCGTTCATACGAATTTTGAGGGTAGCCCCCCTCCCCCCTCCTTCTGGCTACGGTCTGGGTGTAGCTATAAGCTGGGTTTGCCAGCAACTTCCTTCAACATTTCAATAACTTGCCAACGCGGCCGTCGCAGGAGCAACGCTTTTCTGCTTTGTGGTGCCTTTCAACGACATTCGCTGTAACACCGCTTTCGTCATTTAGTTTGGGTAATGAAAAGCCAGTGAGAGAGAGAAGAAACGCGAGAGTAGAAATGGTAGGGTGGTCAGTCAGTTTAGGATTACCGGTTTGCTGCCTTACACGTGGTAATGCGATGGGGGAGATATAAAGGGTGAAATGAAAGATTAAGAAAGGTAGCACATCGCACAGCAAGCACAAAACCAGGAAGTCAGTCACAGTTCATCAAATTGGCGTAGATCACGGCATCACTGTCGCAGCCGCTTGTTCTGCTCACGTATTGGATCAAGCTCCCGCTTGAAAAAGACGACGCCAAGTAGTACGGTTTTACATTCAGTGATCACCACGCATTAAAAATTATTAAATATGTCAGGTAATCATTGCACCCATGTCCTAAAAATAGGCATTTAGGTTTCGTCACAAACTAATTTTTATGAGTTCGTGGAAGGGATTGAAAAATCAGTGAGCGATGACATTCGCCTAAGGAAAGTTACCTTGATTATGTTTTTTAGGGGCGAAGCTCCTTAAAGCGGCACCCGTTCGTCTCTTGTAGTAGTGCGTAACATGTCTTACGCTTTGACCTGCAAAGTGGTGCCGGTGGGAGATTTCTCCTTTGCGTTGTTGAACAATAAAAAAATCGCAACGTGGCCGGTAACTAAAAGCCGAATTCTCATGTCTCTCATTCCCCATTAGCAGCCAGTGGCATGTACATTGGGCACTATCTGACAAAAAAGGGCTGCTAGGTTATACTCGCTGGGCGTAACCTTCTTGGTTTTAAAAGGTTTAGCGAGCGTTGGGCCGCAGTGCCATGAATACAGTGAACTAGTATATACCACGAACATGAGGTGGTTAAAGGTGGGAAGTAGACACGAAGCGCAAGCCGTAAGAAACTGTGCGTGTGCCTCCAATCATTCAGTTCTTGGAATGTCCGCTGGATGGCGGTGCTTCTATATAAGGAATATATGATGAAAAAATGCGAGATGGTGGTACTTGGAGTATTGAATAGGTGGACGAACGGACACACAGACAGATGCATAAATGGACTCACGGATGGCTGCACGGACGGATAATCGCATGGACGGACGCCAAGGTGGATGCATGAATGAACGCTCGGATGGACGTGCGGACGCTCCAACAGACGCACGCGCGGACGTGTGGATGGACGCATGGACGGTCACAAAGACGGACGCATGGACGGACGGAAGCAAGAACGAATGGACGGACGGATGCTTCGCCCCACTCTCCATCATTCACCCCGTGGATATGCTGCCATTTTTTTATTTCTGTATAGATGATAGATAATGCTGAATGTGGCGAGTCAAAGCCCGCCTACGCGAAGAAAGTTTCAGAGGTCTGTGATGGCGTAATGTACTCAAGAAGCCACTGGGAGATCGCGCAACTTCGGGCGTGTTCAGCACTTTTGCGTCGTGTTCTGATTAAGTCGGACGGCTTTTTTTGTTCGCCCTAATGTTTCGCACTCATTTTGCCAGAGAGTGGAGCCGCGCTTTTGGCCATTAAGGAAAGCGTGCCTGGCCGACCCCCTTTTCGACGCACGCACATGAGCCATCCATCCATATTACGGATTTCAACGCACGAATACAGAAACGTACGACGTGTCTTTTGATAAGAAAGGCGGGCAGACTAATAAGACACAGTTTTGTTACCTTGCATGCTCAAACTTGGTCGTGTGTGTGTGTGTGCATGTGTGCGTGCGTGCTTGTGTGCGTGTGTGTGCGCATGCGGGCGTACAGCCGTTCGTTGTAGTTCTATAAGAATTAACCACGTTATAGTGAAGCGACATATACGTATATCCTATCTATAAAGACGTTGGTTCAGAGGCATTTTTTCTGTTTCTCATCGGGCATTGCCCGCATTGAAGTGAGCTGGAAGAAAAGGAAACGCAAATCAAGCATAAATGAGGCCGTTGCGTTTCGCAAGGCGAAGCGTTTCGCAGTCGTCCTCAAAATCGCCATCCCTAATGACTTCGGGCCAGAGATATTTGCTCTTTCATCTGTATACTACCGTCATTGTTCGTAATAGACGCGCCGTCGACACTAAATAAGGTGTTAGGAGTCGAGAGACTATCACAGAACGACCTAATGTTCGGCGTAAGAAAAAAATAGCAGTCCACAAAAAACAACCCCGAATGCGCGCTTTAACGCTGAGTTTCTCTCTAATTACAGCACGCGCCAAGAACGATGTCGTCCCCACTCTACATGTGAAGCGTGCGATTTCAGTCAATTATTCACGACCATACTGCGCATTTCGTCTGGTGTATATGACTCCGCGAGGACGCACGCAATGCGACCGTACGTGCTGAGTTATTTGCCGCAACTACTGGCCTCTCCCACCATCCTTGCCATCTCGCAAATGTTCGTGCGCACTAGAACAGGCTAGCATGAAAAGGGTGCACGAACACTCGTACACTCACCCAACAACGCACGAACCAAGCGATCGTGCTCGTGGAAAGTTACCCTGCAGTTACGCTGACTTCCACTCTGTTCGTGGATCGATGCGAAAGCGTGCACCGAATCTCCGGCATGGATCCTCTCTGATATCGATGATGGCGGGCATTCGTCGTTGCTGGCCTCTTTTCGTGTTTTCCCCGCGCTCGTTCGGCCGCTGTACTCGCACTGTGCATGCTCGCATGATGTCGAGAAGCTCCTGGGAGTCTTCCTAAACGAGAGCCGAAAAAAGGACTCGAGGAGCAAAAAACGTGCGACTACTTTTCTGCATTCGAACGTTACACGTATAGCTACAGATTGTGAGTGGACGGTAAAAAAATGTAAATAATACAATACGCGAAATCGCATCTCAAGCTGGTACACAGACACGGAGAAACGAAAGGGAAATTGAAACACGCGCAGAGATGTCTTCAATAACTTTCTTGTGTTATCTGCTGCTGCACCCTAATTCTGAGCAACGTCGCGAAAATATGGTTTTTGGATTCATGGGTGCTGGTTCCTTGAAACATTACTTGAAAGGATTTCTCGATGTTTCTTTTCGTGACGCCTATAGTTGATGGGACCGTGATACGCCTAATTCACATTGCACCAAATTAGGCGCTTTATAAACTGCGGCTATTCTACAGCGCATTTGGTTGTGATAGATAGAACACACGCAACTACAATATTAATGGTGGTACCATGACGCATCTATATATATGGCTATATGTTTATGCGTTTTTTGTTCCGTAAATATGTACTATATAATAATAATAATAATAATAATAATAATAATAATAATAATAATAATAATAATAATAATATAGGAATTTAATAATATTATGTGGCATTTTAAGTCACAAAACCACCATATGATTAAGAGGGATGCGTTCGTTGAGGGCTGCGGAAATTTCGACTATCTGGTGTTCTTTAACCTGCACTGACATGGCCAAGTACACGGGCATCTACCATTTCACCTCCATGGAAATGCGATAATCGCGGCCGGCATCTAATCCGCGATATCCGGGTCAGCAGCCAAGCACCCGAGCCACTGATCCGCCGAAGCGGACTGTTCCGCAAGTATTGGACCTATAACTCAAAGATCAAACGCAAACAAATGGTTAACGCTTTTTTTGTTGAAATAGACAATACCAAGAAATGTGTAGCGATTATATATATATATTGGTCCTTTAAATAATTGACATATATTTTTCTTCAAGTTCAATAATACATTGCTGCTTGTCACTGACTGCTTGGCTGCGCACGTGGGAGCCTGTCAAGAAGGCAGGAAGTTTATCATATATTCTTGGGTGCTTTTCGGTTCACTGACGGAACTTAATGGAAGCTGGGAAGTCAATAGTGGGAACACAGAAGGTGGCTGTCAAGAATATCGACCGCTACTGTGCTCGTTCATGTACATTTTCGTTTCGCTGACAACGGCTTCAGCTAAAGATATCGTTCACTTGCATCTGAATATATTTCTGTGGGTGCCAGCCTTTCTCGATGGCCGTCTTGCTTTAAAACACTGCCTGTGAAGAAATAGTCTTACGCAGCACTACTCGTTTTGGTCACTCTGTACGCGCACTTTTCTTTCTTCACTTTACTTCTCAGATTTTTGTCGTAATCGTTGTGATGAAAGTCTGGACGCACTGTCGTGTGGGTGTGCGCTTTAGTGGGGCCGAAATACGTTTCGTGAGAAAAGGCCGTAAACAGAGGAAGGAGCGGAGCGTCTTTTTTTTTCTTTTTTCTATCCTGACAGAGGGAGAGCGTTTAACAGAGTGAGAAGAGAACGGAACTCTCTGTTCAAAAAACAACAGATTTTTCTTGATGTCTCTATAAATTCAGGCACGCGGAAAGACATTACAAGAATCCAGAAGAGAGGGATAAATTAGGAGAAAAAAGTAGAATATAATGAAATATGAAATGAAATATGAAAGTAAACCTGATCTAAATGTACACAACGAAGATGTCAGGTATTTTAAGGCACTTACTTAGAAAACAGAGGATCAGAACTTTCTGAGTAAGCCTTCTGAGTAAACTTTCTGAAACTGGTAACCTAGTATGAGTGTAGAAAGCTTCGAAATTACGAAGGAACGGGGATCGGGTTTGCAACGGGGCTCTGCAACGTTAACGCATCGTGGCAAATAATCTTTCCTACTATTCTCTGTTGTGGTTTTTTTTATATTTCACCGAAATCAATCATACCTAAACAACCTAAGCGCCAACTCACCCATACGCTATAGACTTTTTTGGAAGGCAGCATTGTGTTTTGTCACCCATTCGGAGCAATTATCTCAGTCGTGTGTTTTATATCATGAACAAGTAACGCAACATCGCCTTGGTAATATGCAGAAAAGTGTGCCTTGAAAGGCTTGAATTAGCAGAAACTCTACAACCAGTGACGATAATTTTTTACGAGAACAAGTAAACCAGAGAAAACTCAATTTACCGTGTAGGAAACGCTTGAAACCGAATCAAATGTCCCATCTGGCTTCTAGCATTATTTTCATTTCTTTTTTTCAATAGTAACGACGTTTTTTTATAGACGAAACAGATTGCATGCATACATACTGTTGCCAGTCTTCTGAAACAACTGAGAGCTAATATTTTGTACCTACTAATAAAATTATTACTAACGAGTATTCATTACCTATGTTTTTAAAGGACTTTGACGCAACAATAGCACCACAGTAAGCTTGTTGCAGGACTAAACCAATTTCAATCATCTGTAATAAGTTTTCGTTAACGAGGCTGTTTCCCATGTTAAATCTGCAAAGAAAACAGTCCGACAAGTGATTGAAGAGGCACCGCTTCCGCTTGCACGTTCGTTTTGAACTTGGTTGCACTGTACAAAATGTGTCGCTTCACGAAGAATCCAAATTGACGTGTTTCGGAGGCCATGCCTGGAAAGTGTAGTCATGAAGCGAGATCTGGTAGATAATGCTTACTTTTTATCATTTTTAAACATTGAATATGGCGCAACGACCGCTGATGATTCAAACGATGTTGCCTGTATATCTGCAGAGAATTGCGAATCCACCCTTGAGTGCGATTTTTTTCCTTCACTGGCAGAGAGACTCTACACCGCTGGCATGGTCTTCCAAGCGACAGTTGTAACTGAAGTTTCATCCTTACACGTTCTTCGCTCAGCTGTAGCCAAAATTTTAGGGACAAAGCTCCTTTTAGTCTAAGCTTGTTCTGCGAGTGGCGTAACCGAGAGAAGAGAAAAAAATAAAGCCAGTATCTCTCGAGCAGTATAATAAATGGCGCTGTCTCACAGAAGTACATACAAACTGCTTTTGAGTGAGGATATTCTAGAAGGAGCTGTACTGCTACTCTCCGATTGGCTGCTGCGTGGGCTGCGCCTGGGTACGCGGATAACGAGTGCATGTCTCTGTCTCCTGGATAGTCGCTGTACGTGGCGGATCGTTGGTAGGGCATGGACGAAGCCGAGCGGCGGGCGCGTTGAAGACGCTTGCACTCGGCTTCCCAGGCTCGCGTCTCGTCGGTGTTACCCGTGCGCCGTCTGCATTATCGAACGCGATCGGACACATGGAGGCACGTGAGGATGAACGGACACTCCGACGGGTGGACGTACGGATGCTTCGCCGCACTAATTATCATTCACTCTGTAAATATGCTGTGGTTTTTTGTCTGCTGTGTCGCTTACCTTGTTTTGATTTCCCTCAATTTTTTTCTAGATTATCTTTACATTGCAACGTAAATCGAAAACAAACGACTATCTTACCAGCTTGTCATCCGGTGTTTACCCCGCTTGCGTGAAAGCGAAGTGCACGACTGGCGATGTAACAAAGTAATAAGGAATGCCAATGGAAATTGAGGGGCATAACGAGTGTTCAGGTATCTGTGTGCAAAAGCTACGACTCGACATGAAAGAAAAAAAGGCACACCAATCTGTCCCCAAAGGAAACACCGAGTAGCATGCGAAGCAGCCTTGGGTGGACCTATAAAGTTTTGTAAAGAAGTGCTCGTTATTCAAACACCGTAGACGTTCATGGCTCCGCACGCAGCTCCTGTGCAAGCCGTCGCATCCGCCGCAGTTATGCTCGTGTCTTCAATCATACTGCTACGCTGCATGCGTGAGAGAGGAGTAAGCGCTTTTATTACACAGACCAGTGCAGCGCCGCTAGCGGCCTCCACTTGCCACAGAGCGTGCGCCATAGTGGAGCGAGCGCTCTACCACAGAGCCCTCTAGTGAGCTCTCCAAATACTAGCATGGCTACAACAACGGACAAGGGACAAGCCTGGGCCATGGCTACTTCGCATCCAGAAAAGGGAAGGATGGCGAGAGACTTGCCTTTTTTTACGTTGCCACCGTGTAAAATCACACCAATGTCTTGAAGGCCTTCCAACCTTTAGTCTCTTCGCTCAACGGTCAAGCACGATCTGTTGCAGGGGGGGGGGTATCGAGGGCTGTCGACTCAGTGATCTATCGAGTAAGCGCAGCAACATACAACCAAATAGTAACTTTTATAACCACTGACTGAAGCTGTAAAAGCGGAAATGTGCCCTCTGCTTTACAGTGTTCTCGTAATAACAGGTAGAAAAAGGGCAAAAAATTAACCAACCTGCATTGAAAGCAGTGTACGGATGCGTTATCAATTATTCACTAAAATCTTGAGATTAGCAAGCTTCGAGTGATTTCGCGGATCCTAAAGCTTCGTCTTTAGGTAGCGATATCCTGTCCCGTGCGCAACGAGCAGAGCAATACATTTGTTGTATGATGTTGCTCCAGAAGTTTAAATTGTGAATTACTGTACACAATGTCATTATTAACGTTAAAAGTCGCTTGTGTCAGTGTTTCTGTCATGGGCAGCATGCTTTTTAGCGCAATCAATTATGCACGTAAGCTATCTTTGAACTTGCTAAGCACTGTTGTGATCCCGGGGTGCTGTGGTCGTATCATACCTCTGCCAACCAGTTGTTGTGGATCAGAAGGAAAGTCGCTGGAGGATACGAAAACAAAACCCGGTCTCTTGTGGTAGCGTGGTGTAGCTTCGGGTTGAGGAAACGAACGCTTACGAGATGGGGATACGAAAAAACAAACAGGTTTATGGCACCATTTACAAATATTTACAGCATGAAAGGTTAGGAGTTCACAAACCACGAACGTGGTGGTTGAACCGCTATATGGTCCAGGGCCATCACAAACTACGAACGTGGTGGTTGAACCTTCACTTGGTTCAGAGCGACGTCCTGCACTCTGCGGCGCCGTTATATGCCCGGTCGGGCTCCTCCTTCTTCAGTGGAACACCAATCACACACACACACAACAGGTGAGGGGTACGAGCATGCACGGCGCACGTGAACATCCAATTTCGAGTCAAGATCACTGCACTTAAAGGTGGCACCAGAGAAGCTCTTGCTCGTCGTGTATGTCGCTGGTCGAGGGGTCCCAAGCTTCGGATAGCAGACATCAAACGGTCCGCCAATCGGTCCGCTCAATTAGCAGGGCACTTTGTGGCGGCGGTCGCCGTTTCTTCAAAGGAATACGCTGTCTTTGTTGTCCCCTCTGGAACGGCTTACAGCTTCGTGGCGACATGACGTCTCATCCGCCGGCTAGCCGGGACAATACCTGGCGGGCATAGGCAAGCGGCGAGTCGGCTACTTCTTTGAGGATTAAAAGAGCGCCGCTCCCCCGTCATCTCTCGACGCTGGTTCCAAGAAAACCGGGGTTCCAGGCGTGGGAACGCTGCCCGGCTACGCTTCTCAGCGACAGCATGGCGCCTACCTATGGCGGTCATAACAGCTTCCCCCTCGCCAGATGAGTCACGGAGGGCAGCGGTCAACACTGCTGCTCGCAGGGACGACGAAAGGGTCCGTAGTCGAATCCCAAGAACTGGCCTTCGCTTGTGGCATGGTCTGAGTAAATGCCGAATCTTCGACACCGTTTCTGAAACTGGACCACATGCACAAGCAAGCACTCGGCCCCCTTCGAACAAACCAAGCCAAAAGAGGGATGACAAACCAATTTTAATTACTAGCTTTAACAAAAGCTCACTCTCAGAACTCTCAGGACTCACTTGAGCTGAAAAACCAGACGTGCTACCTTACAAATTTACATTAGATGCACAAAAAAAACTAAAATATCAATTTTGATACATCAAGAGCACACCTAGATAGATTAGAAAGAGCGACGGAGCACGCCAGCGTTTCCATTCAATTTGCCATTTTCCCAATGCCAAAATGATATTTTCGAAGAATCAAGCTCCGCCTCACAAGGCGACTGTTCTTCGATGTCATGGTTTGCAGCCAAGGGGACAATGGCCTGTATCTACTTTAAATTTAGCCCCTTCGAGATAACGCTGCAACTTAGAAATGGCCTACACAAGGTAAGCGCAATCCTTTCCTGAAGCGCAGTACGTTATCGCACGAGAGCCCAAGTTCTAGCTCAAGTAAAGAGCAGCTTTGCTTGATACCACTGTCGTCGTGATATAAAACGGCAGCCTCCTTCTTTTTGTCGCTGACTACTTACACGGTTCTGTCCCGCTGAGAGCATCAGTCAGGAACTCGGATTCAGTGAGCGCTAATTTTGTCCGAACGTCCGTCTTTGTCTACGGCCGCCAACAACCGTCTACTACTTAAGACATTAAGCGCACCAGCCTCCCGACAGCTTAACCTAAGCTGTGACCTAACGGTCTACCTCAACGGTTAGGGAAAGCTTGAGGATCCGCTCATGATCACTAGATCAATCACTCTTCAAAGAAGACAACAACAAAAAAGTAACAAACACTGCCTTCTAGCAGGTTTGTTCGGTTAGTTACCTGCCTTTGCTAACGCCTTTGATTGAAAAACACTGAGTTCTTCTGTGCGGTTTCAATTATTCTCATTCTTACGGCGCTGCAAAATTCACGGCACTACTAACCAAACGCTTAGGCCTTCACAGATGGTCTAAACGTTCATCCTTACATTACGTTACAACACACCGTGTACAACACAAAAATAATGCTAAGTGCAATACTCATCAAAAGCACCTCACAATAATGCACAAGTTTTATGCTAAAATCGTGCCCCAATGACCTTCAATTCTTAATGCGCGCAACGACATCTCTACTGTGTCGCGCCAAACTTAATCAATTTACGAAATCATTTGGTTTATTCTAACATCTTCCCTCAAATGCTCATTCACTCCAAATCGACATGGCAGTGAAGGCACGCAATATGAGACTAACCTTTGAAACACTGAACAAATTGAAATCCCACCGCTGCCACCAAGTTGTTGTGAATCCCACCGCTGATCACCAGTTGTTGGGAATCCCACCGCTGCCACCAGTTGTTGTGAATCCCACCGCTGCCACCAGTTGTTGGGAATCCCACCGCTGCCACCAGTTGTTGTGATCCCGGGGTGCTCTGGTCGTATCCCACCTCTGCCGATCAGTTGTTGTGGATCGGAAGGAAAGTCGCTGGAGGATACGAAAACAAAACCCGGTCTCTTGTGGTAGCGTGGTGTAGCTTCGGGCTGAGGAAACGAACGCTTACGAGATGGGGATACGAAAAAACAAACAGGTTTATGGCACCATTTACAAATATTTACAGCATGAAAGGTTAGGAGTTCACAAACCACGAACGTGGTGGTTGAACCGCTACATGGTCCAGGGCCATCACAAACTACGAACGTGGTGGTTGAACCTTCACTTGGTTCAGAGCGACGTCCTGCACTCTGCGGCGCCGTTATATGCCCGGTCGGGCTCCTCCTTCTTCAGTGGAACACCAATCACACACACACACAACAGGTGAGGGGTACGAGCATGCACGGCGCACGTGAACATCCAATTTCGAGTCAAGATCACTGCACTTAAAGGTGGCACCAGAGAGGCTCTTGCTCGTCGTGTATGTCGCTGGTCGAGGGGTCCCAAGCTTCGGACAGCAGACATCAAATGGTCCGCCAATCGGTCCGCTCAATTAGCAGGGCACTTTGTGGCGGCGGTCGCCGTTTCTTCAAAGGAATACGCTGTCTTTGTTGTCCCCTCTGGAACGGCTTACAGCTTCGTGGCGACATGACGTCTCATCCGCCGGCTAGCCGGGACAATACCTGGCGGGCATAGGCAAGCGGCGAGTTGGCTACTTCTGTGAGGATTAAAAGAGCGCCGCTCCCCCGTCATCTCTCGACGCTGGTTCCAAGAAAACCGGGGTTCCAGGCGTGGGAACGCTGCCCGGCTACGCTTCTCAGCGACAGCATGGCGCCTACCGATGGCGGTCATAACAGCACCCACTGCATGACCTGAAGAGAATATGCCCTCCAGCGTGTGTACCTTTTGTAATGGGTGACCGGCTTTAAACTACGAAGTCTTTATGATTAACACCAATTCTAACGTCCGATGGCAATGTACGCTTGTCACGTAATGTTACTGCAATAATAGATGTTTTATTCTGAAATTTGCATACAGGGCGCGTCTGTCGTAAAGCAGGAGTTCTTTGCACTGTATTTCCAAGCAGATGAAATTAGTTTTACTGTATTTCCAAGCACATGCGTGGCTGTATACAACATACTGCTAAGTCAACATACTGCTTGTATGTCGTTGATTGATTAATTTGTGGGGTTTAACGTCCCAAAATCACCATATCAGTATGAGAGACGCCGTAGTGGATGGCTCCGGAAATATCGACCATCTGGGGTTCTTTAGCGTGCACCCAAATTTTAACACACGGGCCTACAACATTTCCGCCTCCATCGAAAATGCAGCCACCGCAGACGGGATTCGATTCCGCGACCTGCGGGTCAGCAGCCGAGTACCTTAAGCACTAGACCACCGTGGCAGGGCTAGTCTTATGACTAAAGCGTGTCGCATCGATAACCTTGTAGGAACGTAGTAGATCAATCCTCCATTACCATTTATAAGGGGCCTTCATAAAAAGTTTGCTTATTAAATTTCATCCCTGACAACACTGCAACTTTGCCGCTGGTGCCATTAGGTGGCTAAGGTGGATTTCTTTTAGCACCGAGTGTGTTGCGCGTATTGTGAATAATTCATGCACTGAAAGTTTTCATAATCTGGTGAATTCATGAAATGGTGTTTATTTCGTGAGTCACGGTGATTTCTGGGATATTTGTTGTTTGTATTTTGTGTGCAGTCGAGTTCTTTGTGTCAATTTTCAAAACAGCCATAAAAAATATGGAGATGATTCAAACTTGTCCCACCAGTGATACTCGTTATTCAGAGAACGTTTTTATATCGCATCACCGTTTCCACAGTGGTTAGAATGCTCTCATGCGCAATATAACATCTGGCATTGAAATACCTATAGTTTGTAAGAAAAGCTGCCAGACAATTGTGGTTAGTCCCTGCGATTTAATAAAGAGGGCTCAAACATTGGTACAATAATGTTCGTACTAATGTTGAGCAAGATGCACAAAATAAAGAGAAAGATTTCTTTCAGTTTTTTTTGTCGCATAGTATGATACGAGAGCGACGGATGAAAAAGAACATTTAAGCGCGTGGCCTGTGCTCTGTACCAGCTACCTACAGCACCGTCAACCAACTGATAAAGAAAGTGCGCCTGCTTTTCGTGTCATCCGTTAGCGAACGAAAGAAGTTCGACAAGCGCTGCTAAATTGTGCTCTCACTCTGGTCTCGCATCGGGTGATGCCGCCAAAAGCAAACGCGCTTTCGTTATTTGTCGGCTGATGGTTTTGTGGGCAGGCGCAGCAGCGCGCCGGGCATTTCATAAAAATTGATAGGGTACAAGATATCAGAAAACTTTCACATGCAATTAATAACGTGGATGCACCCACGTTGACGCTTGGCGGTATCTCTCCATCGAAAAGACTATATCGTCCATTATCGATGATTAAGCAAACCATTGTGGTTGCTGTAGATGTTAACGGCTAGAGCATAATCGAAAAAAATAAGCATTACAGCCAAAAGAGCGTTGATATTAGGGCGCTGAACTTGACCTACTGTCGTTAACCCACGGCTCGGCACATTGGGATTGAACAACACATTGGGATTGAACAACACGGTCGAACTAAATGGAAACGTTGAGCTTGTCGTTTTGCCCCTGTAGCCCGGTCGCGATTTTTTTTTTCTGCCAGAGCTTGGTGAAAAACTCGGTATTAACAGACCCCGGAGACTCAGCGCAAGCTTCAGTTTCAATGAACATGCACTTACGTATAGCGGTTGCCGGGCACCTGTGATCTGGTTGACCGGGATGAAGTTGAAGGAAATGTTAACATTTTTTGCTTTCACAAGTTTTCTCAAATGAAGAAATTCGATACTTCTTAAAAAACTTCTGTCTATATGTCTTTATTTCTTGTTTTGTGAATTTTAAATCCAACGAAGCACGGTAACTGGTTGACTTGAATTCGTACCACGTATGTCAGATCCTTCTCGCCACTGAGACGGCGATATTACAGGTTGGATCGCACTCAGTTATCTAGCTTGGTTGGCGTGCTAACTACGGTAAAGAGCAAAATGTGGCGGGCAGGGAACGGAGACCGCAGTGATCTACGCCGAGCAAGTCATCCATGCACTCGACGAAGGTGGCTAGATCAAGCAATACAACTTTTTTTTCGGCTTGTTGTACGTCAAGCCGGATATTTCTCGTTCCGTAAAGGTTTCATTGATTGATATGTGGGGTTTAACGTCCCAAAACTACTATATGATTATCAGAGACGCTGTAGTGGAGGGCTCCGGAAATTTCGCCAACCAGGGGTTCTTTAACGTGCACCCAAATCTGAGCACACGGGCCTACAACATTTCCGCCTCCATTCCGTAAAGGTTTCTCAGGTTTCCGAGAGGAAACGGGTGAGCACAAATATTTACACCCATGATTTGCGCAGGTATTGATTTTGCATGACTACGTGAGTGAACCCAGTTCTCTGCAAGCGTGACTTTACTGAGAGAAGCGCAGTGTCGCTAGACTAATTAGTCAAGATGGCAGCCATGGTGCTGTCATTCAAAATGCATTTATTGAAAGGCTTAAATTTGTGTTCGCTAGGCTACATAGTTTTTGCTCCTTTTACTTTTGTCATATAGTTCAAATGATGTCAAGCAAATAGAGGCGCCTTACTGGTCATGAAATTCATGTAGCCACGGTTTGAAACTTCGTGAGTCTTAATTTCTGATACTGTCACTTAAATACACGTGATCAATTAAGTCCTTCTAGAAATTGTTACAGATAATGTCGCAAGAGCCAACGTTTGGTCAAGTGAACCTTTCTTTGTCAAGTCCACGCTGTTGGCCTGACGAGAACAAGTGAACTTGCCCAAACACTGCTTTCGGTGATGTTCTTCCTAGAAAGTTTTCTGATCAATTTTAGCCTCTGCGTCCCTCTGAACTACAGTATCGTTTGGTACTCAATTTTTTTTACGAGAACTATGGAGGCCATCTTAAAAAACACGATTTAGTCAAGTATGACGTGTCGTACTTGTGATTGCTGAGAGTTTTTTCATTGGGTCAAATATGCTGGGCTCACTGGTTGCTCATTATTTTCATATGATTCTTGCCAAATAAAGCTGCTATTATAGATTGACACTTTCACACTGTGCTAATGTCTTTGTTTTTTTTTATGCAGAACGCACAACAGAAATGTTAATTTTATTAATTTTATTTGTGTAAATCGAGTTTCGTCTTCGTGAGAAATTCATCTGCTTAACTTTCGACACTTCAGAATAGACGAACCAAAAAGAAAATGATTAACACAGTTTCACGAATGCTCGCATCAAGCGGCCAGCGGACCTGAAAGGCACGAGAGCACGACGCTTGCATGCGAAGTCAGAAAGGAGAGCTTCCGCAGCAACCCTCCTCCTCTCGGCTTTTCATCATTTCCCTCTGTTTGGTGACCTCACCATTGACGTCGTGAAAGAAATGATCTGGTCGTGATTCATTACTGTTTGGATGCTCGGCAGCTGCCAATGGTAAAAACAATGATGCCGCATTGCGAGAACGCGTACACGGGATGTATAAGGAGTTTTGGGCCCCGTGGTATTACATCCACAGCAACCAGGAGAGCGGTGGAAGGCGATATGAACAGGAAAGTGTTTTATGCCGGGGTTCACGAAGGTTTCAGTCACGTATTTCTGTCACTGAAATGTTGGCGAAAAATACACACGATGAGAACACAAAGAAAAAAGTTCTGTCAATGGGAGTCGAACTCACTTTCTCTTGGCTGTTGACAAGAGATGCTGGTCACGCTATCCACGCCACCACATTCTTGTTTTTCGTTATTGCCGGAATTCGACGTATACTAAACAAACAAAAGAGTAAATTCTACTAACAATACACATATCACGCATTTTAGAGGCCTAAAAACTCGCGTTTTAGGTCCGCCAATGCCCTCTCACGGTGATCTTGGTAAAGTGAGGTAATGCATCATGACCGGGACATTAACAATTATTTCTGTCAATGCGTCATTTCTACGTGTTCGTCCTAATTGGCGCATTTGAAGAAGTGTAGTTCTGTGCACGCCTTAACACACCTTACCCAAAGCGTACCGCCGCGGTGGTCTAGTAGCTAAGGTGCTCGGCTGCTGACCCGCAGGTCGCGGGATCGAGTCCCGGCTGCGGCGGCTGCATTTCCGATGGAGGCGGAAATGTTGTAGGCCCGTGTGCTCAGATTTCGGTGCACGTTGAAGAACCCCAGGTGGTCGAAATTTCCGGAGCCCTCCAATACGGCGTCTCTCATAATCATATCTTGGTTTTGGGACGCTAAACCCTAAAAATCAATCAAATCAATCAACCTTACCCAAAGCGCCGGCTTGGCCCATGGTATCCATCCCTACGAAAAAAAATCACCGCCACATCCACAAAGTGAATGATGTTAGAAGAGCTTGCTCGAAGATGATCCGGTAACCTGTGTATCCTCCGTACACATTCGTCTATCGTCGTATAGAGACGTGACGGGTTTGCTTGACAACGCACCCGCTTCGCTTCTGCTTCACTAGACCGCAGCTCCGGATTTTCTTGACGGTGAGCTCTCTTCTTTTCGGTCTTCCGGGCTCTCACCACCAGAGTTATTCAATCACATGAGTGGCGCAACTCCCTCTAGGCTCCATGTATCGATATCCAGACACGTCATTGCCCCCCCCCCTCTTTCCTGTTAGCAGAGTTTCACGCCACCTGTTGACCTTGACACCCACTATTAAACAGATTGGCTGTGTTTTGTCTTGTTGCTTCCAGGTGGCGCAAACGTCAGCTAACTACAGCACAGAGGAAGTAAAGAAGAAGAACAATGCACAGGCTGTGGCGGAGTCAACGAAACAATGAAACATGTTCCGATTGAATGCGCCATTATCCACCCTAGTATACGTGTGGCTACTAGCCTACACGAGGCTTGGGGTTTCCGGGACAAACTTCGAAAGCTTAACCCGTCCGCGATAGAAGCAAGTAAGAGACGGTTAGTGGCAGAAAAGTAGAGATACTTGAACTGAAATAGTGGTAAAATGAGGTCATTCTGCCTGAAAAGGCAAAGAGATGGAGCACAACTTTATAATTTTTTTGTTATAAGATTGGTTTCATGAAAATGGATAAGGCATCATACCAACATAAAAAGAAAGATTTCTTTTCTGTTTTTTCTTGCGAGCCTGCAGGCTCGCATGTGTGTCACCATGGTGACACACATGTCACCTTTATGTTATTAAGGGGATGCTCATAGCGTCCACCCATCCATCCATTCATCCATCCTTCCGAAAATTTGGGCCAACTGCGTGTGCGGATTTTTGAACACAGTTTGGCAACTCGTGTAAATGAATAACTGCGCTCCCCACAAGCATGTTGCAGTGAGCCCGAGCTGCTGCGCTGCGAGCCCGCCGCGTTGCTGCCTTGGCTTCTTGAGTGTTCGCGTGCAATAGACTTCTAGTTGTTAGCGCTGCGTCTCATCTTGATCTCTCGTTGTCCGTTTGTTTCTTTGTGCTACCGTTCTGAATTATGCACTACCAACTTGCCCATCTGTGTTTTCTTTCGAGCCTGTATTCAACAAAGAGGATCATACGTATAATATTAGTAGCCGATCTTAGTAGCTTTCTTTCGCAATATTTTCTGATAATGCCTCACTTGAAATAATTAGACGCACTGTGTCGTTGACAATATTATTTCTGCTCTCGGGGCCTTGTCTGCCAGCCTGACGTTAAGTGTAATATACGTGCCTGGCTTTTTGTGTTCTGGTGTATTTGTGAAAAGCGATCATTCGAGGATTGAACTGATGTTTTGCGTCAGGTTCTCCTTTATAACATCAATTGATTTGATATGTGGAATTTAATGTCCAAAAACCAACATATGATGATGAGAGACGCCTTGAAAACATCAATGAAAAAAGGGAAGTACCAAGTTTTGAATCGCGCGTTGTCGGTCTTTCAGCAGAACAAGAACGTAGCCACGCGAGAAGCGTGCTGAAAATCCTGCCTTTGTGTGAATGATCCCTTTTCAACGCCGCGAAAGGGGTGTATCGCGAAGGGGCACTTGGAGCCTGGAAAAGCACACGCGGCGCTCTAAACCTGCAAGTGATGCAAATTGCCCTGCCCTTTTGCACAAGGGAGCGTGCAAGCGGAAGACCCGGAGGGAGTCAGTCGCACAGAGGTGGCAGGCCCCCGGCCACAAGGCAAGCGATGAATACCGCGGCGGCGGCCGTGAGCTGCTTCACCGGGCACCTGCGCTTCGCTTCGGTAAATTATTTCTCCGGAGCTGCGCGAGTCACTGGCCGCTAACACCTCACACGCGCGCGCGGTCATGCAAAATGCACCCGTGTTGCGGGCGTAAAGCGCGACCCCGGAAGTATAATGGTCGCGACCAGCGGGGCCTGGTTGTTTCTGCGCGAATGAAGCGCCTCTCACTACCTGTTTACTTCCGAACGCCGACGCCGGTAAAACCAGTAGAAAGAAGAAACAAGCGTAAAACATCAGCAATCTGCTCCCTTTGACGCGATCCAGCGATGAACTTTCTATCTGCGTCCGTTTTGACCCAGCGGGCGTTCTTCGCTTATCTCTTAGTTCGTCGCGTTGTTTGTGGTCGTGCTATCGGCACCCAACGCAGAGCGCCGTGAAAGTGCTAAGGACCGCGCGAGAGAAATCGAAAACTCGAGCGCGAAAGGGAGATGCGACGCTGGCTGCCTCTTTTCCCCCAGGAGACCTCCTCGAAAACGTTCGTCCGTGTCGTCGTGTGCCCCACCGTGTTTACTTGCGCCCTTCTGCGGGAACAGCAAGACGACGCTTTTTGCAATTCGCCTCACGACTCCACCTCAAATTGACTGGGCTCCCTTACGGCGTTCCGAAACGAAGCGTGACCTCTTGCCTTCAAGGGCATTCGTTCTGCTTCCCTGCACAGCACAGATGTTTTCTGTCCACATTTTTTTCCATTGCTTTTCGCACTCGATCAGGGCCCGTTCGTAAAGTAATCTGGCTCGATTCCCTTTTTTACGGGCTGCTGTCGCCCCATCTTACTCGAGATTTTGTTTGCTGAGTTATGCAGTGGAGAACGTTCTTTAGAAAACAAGCTGCGCGTCGGTGCTGTTGAAGCAGCAATGTTATTAAGCAACGCCCGTGCGCATTCTGCCACTTTGTTAATGAAACTCATTTTTCCGTGTCGCAAGAAGAATGTCCTGGCAGTCTATCTATCCTTTATTTATTCTATATTATTTTCATTCTGCAGAAATCCCTCTTCAGCGTTTCAGCTGTACGCTATACGGCTGCATAAAGCTTGGTTAACTTCCCAAATGATACAAATAAATGATAGCAGCATTGTTATGAAAAAGAAATCGGCATTTTTCATCTCGCGTTAATAAATTATGATTTGAATGGAGGTCAGATGGAGAACAAAGGAATAATGTGCTTTTATTTCAGTTTACTGTACGTTGCATGCGGCTATGCTCATGCTTTTCAAGAGCCGTATATTGAAAGGCTGAAGATATAGGCTTTCGAAAGCCTCATACGAGATTCTGAAATAAATAAAACAATAAATTAACGGAATAAGTGTGCCAAATCTCGAACACGCGTTCCTTCCTTTTTTCGAGAGATTTGAATTATGCGCCGATTACAAAGCAAGCGCATCCCCCCCTCCACTACCACCATTTTCAGTGTTTGTTTCGCTATATTGAAAGCAGCGAATGCCTGCGCATCCAAGAAAGCATTTCATTTGAACCACAGGTGCACCACTATTTTTTTAGTCTTGCTGGTTCTTCCTCAGACAACTTAAGTTTTCTCCGTGACTGATCTAGGACCTCCTCTAAAATAATTTCGGATTACTTTTCACCGCTTGGGGGGAGGGAGTGGTGCTTGTTCTGAACTTTATGGTAGATAAACTGATAAATAAAAATAAATGTTCAGCTGCTTCCTTCTTTCTAGCCCGAACAAGCAGAAAACGCACGAGAAAGTGTAAAACAAGGGTATTGTGTTGCGTTGTCGTTACAGCTTCCTGTGCCCTCGTTGTTCGTGCCTGTTGTTTATGGGTCCTCACACACACACACGTATATATATATATATATATATATATATATATATATATATATATATATATATATATATATATGCATATGTGTGAAGGAAGTTTTTCCAATGAGCCAAACGTACTTGAGAAGGGAAGAAACACATCTAAGCGGTTGTCTTATTTTATTACCAATGGTTTCGACCGTTGGACCGGTCTTCGTCAGGGTTGGCGAACAAGCACTTGTTCGCAAACCCTGACGAATTGAGACCGTTGGTAATAAAATAAGACAACCGCTAATTGTTGTGTTGCTGTATATATATATATATATATATATATATATATATATATATATATATATAGTCTAGTAGATCCTCCGTGAGCGGTCACAACGTGGTTTATTTTGACGTTTCGGCCTAGAGTCTGGCCTTCATCAGGAATAAATTCCTGATGAAGGCCAGACTCTAGGCCGAAACGTCGAAATAAACCACGTTGTGACCGCTCACGGAGGATCTACTAGACTATATGCAACGCTACGGCCACTCAACCACCATGCCTGCCTATATATATATATATATATATATATATATATATATATATATATATATATATATATATATATAGTTACATGATTTCGTCTGACTGAAAGAGGGCATAGTGGGGCATACCCAAGAAAGGTGCCTCAGACTGAGAGTGAAGAAGTAGTGGACGTTGTCGGTGAGCTGCGTTGTGGCTGCGGACTGACAACTGTTATTTTCCACGTAACATTTTGGTGGAGGTGCTGTGCTGGGTACTCTTCTGACAACGGAGCTACGCAGTGGACGCCTCCTTAAATCTGCTACCATGGCTCCGGGTGAGGATACGACTTAGCCACCTACCTCAGCAATGACAGCAACCAGGTACGTCGCCCTAACGCAACCCCGTGATCCCGGTACCTTTACTGGAGAGGACAACGCGAATGTGGACAAGTGGCTTAGCATGTACGAGCGCATCAGCAAGCAATATGGCTGGGACCCAACCGTTATGTTTGCGAATGTCATTTTCTATCTTGACAAGACCCCTCGCATCTGGTTTGAGACCCACGAGCACGAAATCACAAGCTGAAAAATGTTTAAACAACAGCTCCGCGACCTTTTTGGCAACCCGTTCGGTCAACAGCTTGATGCCCGAAAGCAACTGGCTGTACGTACACAGACGTCCACAGAGCCCTACTTGACTTATATTCAAGACGTCTTAGCCTTGTGTCAAAGGGCCGATTTCATTATGACTGACGCCAACAAGATTTCGCACGTTTTAAAAGGAATCGCCGACGATGCGTTCAGCCTGCTTGTATTTACCAACGTAACGACCATCGACGCCGTGATCAAAGAGTGCCGCCGTCTCGAGCAGGCGAAGAGTCGACGCATTTTTCAGCAGTTTCAGCGCCTACTCAACACCGTGGCAACGTCGTCTTGCGAAGCCACTCCTTGTCATCCGTCTACAACCGAAGACGTGACGCGCATCGTCCGACGTGAACTCGAGGCCGCTTACCCGGCTGCCAACAAACCGACGTTGCCCGACGCCTCAACGCCAGCTGTCGCCTTGATCCAGGCTGTTGTCCGCCAGGAATTCGCTAACCTTGGTATCCTGTCCACTGCATCCACACTGGATAATACTGGTCCCTCGATAGCTTCCGTTGACATGAGACGTCGCCGTACGCGTACTCTATTCGAACCAGGAACCCGTCTGAATGGCGAACAGCTGATGATAAGCCAATCTGCTTCCGCTGTGGTCGCGCAGGACACATCGCTCGTTACTGCCGCAGCCAATGGCCATCTATGTCTTCTGGCTCGTACCCCGCTTACAGTAACTGATTCCGTCCACCAAACAACCTTTATCCGACCCGCACTGAGTCTACAGCATTTACTGCCCCAGAGGACTACGGCCGCCCTGCCCCGTCGTCGCCACCGCCTCAAAGCCGCCCTTCTCGTTCAAATACGCGTCGCCGCTCTCCTTCGCCATCGTTCAACCGCCGCATGTCCCCGGAAAACTAGGCTGTGCAGCTTCTGGAGGTGAAGCTGCCCTGTCGACCTTACCCAAAAATCCTATGTTGCCCTTACGTTTGAACCGGAACACCCTAGAAGTATATGTTGATGGCACACCTGTTGAAGCTTTGATAGATACGGGTGCTCACGTCTGTATTATTAGTTCGCGTTTTCGTCGTCGCATGAAGAATGTCCTCACGCCCCCCTTGACCAGTGTCGTCCAAGTTGCAGATGGTGCAAAAGTCCCTGTCGTCAGTATGTGCACAGCTCAACTTACCGTAGCCGGTCATCAAGTGGCCGTCCTTTTTACCGTGCTTGCAACATGTCCCCACAACCTCATACAAGGCCTCGATTTTCTTGCCGCCAATTCTGCTCTGATTGATTGCTCCGCTGGTGTGCTCCGCCTTGAACTACCACAAATCAGTGCCGCCCCGTACCAACCTAAATGCCGATTACAATGCAGCGATTTTTTTCGCCTGCCCTCCAAAACTGTGACGTACGTCGATTTTCTGTGCTCACCAGCTGTGCCCGACGGTGACTATTACGCTACGCCTCTCACCGACGTACTCCTTGCGCACAATGTTGCAGTGCCCTATACGGTGCTCAGCATCACAGATAACAAAACTTGTCTACCTCTTGTTAATTTTGGCTACATGAATCATGTGCTTCCACAAGGCATTTCTGTGGCCCACCTGTGTCTGTTGCTCGATTCACAAATTGAAGTACTTGCTTTAGACACACTTGTTTCACCGCAGCGCACATCACTTGCAACACATTCGGGCAGCCGTCAAATTGTAGACATGATCGCCACTGATCTTCCGCCTCCGCAAGTTGAAGCCCTACAACATCTTCTCGAGGCCTACCAGGATATTTTCGATTTTGGTGACCGACCTCTTGGGCAGACGTCCTTTGTCCAGCATCGCATACACACAGGTGATGCCAACCCTGTTCACCGCCGTCCCTACAGAGTGTCTGCTTTTGAGCGGAGCATAATTCAGAAAGAGGTGAACAAGATGCTAGCGAAGGACACTATTGAACCATCCTCCAGTCCCTGGGCATCCCCGGTGGTATATGTGTAAAATGAAGGACGGATCGTGGCGATTTTGTGTGGACTATCGCCACCTTAACGACATCACCAAGAAAGACGCATACCCTCTGCCCCGCATTGATGACGCCCTTGATTGCCTCCATGGTGCCACCTACTTTTCTTCCATCGATCTTCGTTCTGGTTATTGGCAGATTGCCGTGGACCCCATGTACCGAGAGAAGACGGCTTTTGTAACACCCGATGGCCTCTACCAATTCAAAGTCATGCCTTTCGGCCTATGTAAAGCCCCCGCCACTTTTGAACGAATGATGGACTCCCTGCTCCATGGATTCAAGTGGTCTACGTGTCTTTGTTATCTGGATGACGTGATTGTGTTTGCTCCCACTTTTGAAGCGCACCTTGAGAGACTGTCGAAAATTCTTGATGTATTCCGTCTCGCCGGCCTTAGGCTGAATTCATCCAAGTGCCGGTTTGGTCGCCATCGCATTACAATACTTGGACATATTGTTGACGCTTACGGCGTGCAGCCTGACCCAGAAAAAGTTCGAGCTGTGAAGGACTTTCCTGTGCCGATAACCGCCAAAGATGTCCGCAGCTTTGTGGGGCTCTGCTCCATTTTCGGCGGTTCATCAAGAACTTCGCGGAAATCGCTCGGCACCCTAACAGATTTACTCAAACCAGATGAGACGTTTACCTGGGGTCCCTCGCAAGCAGCAGCATTTTCCGACCTGACCACTTTGCTCACTTCTTCTCCTGTGCTGGCTCACTTCGACCCTACGGCACCGACCGAAGTGCGCACTGATGCCAGCGGTTACAGAATAGGCGCTGTGTTGGCTCAGCGACAACGTGGGCAGCATCGCGTGATAGTTTATGCCAGCAGGCTGCTGTCCACCTCGGAGCGTAATTATTCCATCACAGAGCGCGAATGCCTAGCGCTGACGTGGGCAGTCGCAAAATTTCGCCCTTACTTATACGGCCGACCATTTATAGTTCTTACCGACCACCACGCTCTCTGCTGGCTCGCCCCCCTCAAAGATCCCACAGGTCGTCTCGCCCGCTGGGCACTCCGCCTCCAGGAGTATTCTTACACCGTAGTGTACAAATCAGGAAAACTGCACAAAGATGTGGATTGTCTGTCACGCTACCCTGTGGCCGACTGCGATCCTACGAGCACTGATTCTGTGGGCTGCGTTCTTTCCATCTCCCAGCTGCTTCATCTCGGGGACGAGCAGCATCGCGATCCGGATATCAGCCGCCTAATGGAACAGCTCGAATCTTCACCGCAAGACGCTTCTGTTCGCATGTTTACCTTAAAGGACCACATCTTATATCGGCGTAATTTATCGCCCAATGGTCACGACCTACTTCTGGTCGTACCAAAGCACCTGCGTTCCACAGTCCTACGCGAGCTCCATGACGCGCCAACCGCGGGTCACCTTGGTGTCTCTCGCACATATGACCATGTGCGCCGCCGCTTCTACTGGCCTGGCCTTTTACACTGTGTACGTCGCTATATCAACGCTTGTGAAATTTGTCAGCGTCGCAAAAAGCCGTCGGGACTACCTTCCGGATATCTTCAGCCCATCGACATCCCATCGGAGCCATTATTCTGGTTGGTTTGGACCTTCTCAGTCCCTTCCCAACATCCGCCTCCGGAAACAAGTGGGTCGCGGTGGCTACGGATTACGCGACCCGTTATGCAGTTACGCGAGCCATGCCAACAAGCTGCGCTACAGACGTCGCTGATTTTCTAATACGCGATCTCATTTTAGTGCATGGAGACCCTCGTCAACTGCTGACAGACCGAGGCCGTACGTTCCTTTCGAAAGTGGTTGACGATATCCTGCGTTCCTGCTCTACCCAACATAAGCTCACGACATCACAACACCCCCAGACAAACGGGCTTACAGAACGTTTAAACCGCACCCTGACAGACATGCTATCGAAATACGTCTCGGCCGACCATCGTGATTGGGACCTTGCACTACCCTACGTGACGTTCGCATACAATTCCTCCCGGCATGGCACTGCCGGGTACTCGCCATTTTACCTTCTGTTTGGACGCGAACCAACATTGCCGTTGGATACCTTCCTGCCAGCCGCTGCGCAGTCTACTTCTGAATATGCACGCGACGCTATTACCCGAGCTGACCACGCTCGTCAGCTTGCCCGCAGCAGATTAATGGCGTCCCAAGACTCGCAGAAGGATCGTTACGACGAGCGGCATCGTGACGAACACTTTCCAACAGGCTCCCTCGTTCTTCTTTGGTCCCCTACGTGACATGCAGGCCTTTCAGAAAAACTTCTCTCTCGTTTCACGGGCCCATACCGCGTGCTTAGACGAGTGACCGACACTACATATGAAATTGTCCCTGATAATCCATCAACCTCTTCCGCTCTGCTGTCAAGGGACATCGTCCACGTATCAAGACTCAAGCCTTACCACACTGCTCCTGCTGTGGCCCCGTAAACTCACCGGGTCGGCGCTTTTGCCGCCGGGGGTCGTGTTACGTGATTTCGTCTGACTGAAAGAGGGCATAGAGGGGCATACCCAAGAAAGCTGCCTCAGACTGAGAGTGAAGAAGTGGACGTTGTCGGTGAGCTGCGTTGTGGCTGCGGACTGACAACTGTGATTTTCCACGTAACAATATGTATATATCACTTGAATAAGAGAGAACGAAGGCACAATGCCCTTGCAGCGGGCCAGCTCTTCATGCCTTTTTTGTCCTTCTCATCTTCCCAGGCTTGACTAGCACGCTCACGCCCAAGCGGTGCTCTCATCCTTAAACTCAGCCGTAGCGGTTTTGGCAGATATCTGCTGAGCTGCGACTGCGTATGTAGGAGAGCTGACGTTTCTGGCGGTTGGCACCAGCTGTTACCGGAAGATCATAGCCGCTGCTGTCGCTTCTCGCGTCGCGTTTCTGGACGTGTCGGGAGATTCACAATGAATGCTATATGTCTGAACTAGCGCGCTGTGACCTCAGACAGACCATGTGGTCAGTAACCCGACGCTATGTCTGCGCAGCGTCGAAGGAGTACATGCGCTTCGCGTCGATCACTTACAATTGCGCTAGCTAGACAGAATGTACGACGCTGCCTAAACAGGAGCATTCATTATTGCAACGTTCTGCAGTGGGGACATATGTTTGTCATCGTCTTGCACCACTATTTGTGTAGTCCTTCTTGACGTGGTCGAGCTAGCAAGCAGGTCTTGAAGTGCCGCGTGTATACGAGCTGTCCCGGTCGAAACCAGTATCGTCAGCTGGAAGTGTCTGCACCGACAAGCTTTTGGGGACCCTGACCTCACCAGGGGTTTGCACTTTCGCTTCCTTTAAGGAAGCGCCTCACAGGAAATGACGAGCGTCAGCGCTCGGGTCCACTGATTACGGCGTTCGGACAACTGGCTCGCACTAAAAAGAGCCGATCTCGTTATTATCACCGGACAGGCTTGCGTTTTGGAGAAACAATGCGTAAGCCGAGGTGTAAGTGGCATTTGTAGATAGATTGAGTACGTTTATTTGTGTCTCGTCCGGCCGGACAGGGGCGAACGACTCCACGTCCCCAAGGAATGTCGAACTTGGAGGTGGCATCAGGCTTGAAGGTGCTCTTGTCTGCCGTTGGGCTGGAGGACTGCGATAAGCCATCTGTTACAAATAAAGGAGGAACATGAGGCGGTGGGCACGAGATGAGACACGGGCGCTGGCTCACTCAGTTGTTCCGTCGACCTTGGATGTAGCCAGACGATCGAGTCGAGGTCTCCTTCTTCGTATGTCACACTTCGTTCTGGTGCCAGAACCCGGGAACCAAAAACAATTGTCCTCGACACTCCAAAACATGAATTCGCAGGTCCCAATTCCGCCTTCGACCGACTCGCTAACTCCTCTCACATCGATTTTGTAGCAGGCCACAACTTCACCTTCGACCGGCTTCTCGATTCTTGTCGCTTCGACATTCCAGCAGGCTACCACTTCACCTTCGACCGGCCTCTCGCTTCCTTTCGTTTCTACGTCGCACCAGACCGCGACTTCGCCTTCAACCGGTCGCTCGACCCCTCTCACCTCTACATTGCAGTAGACCGCGATCGCGCCTTCAACCGGCCTGTAGACTGCTCTTGCATTGGCACCGCAACGAACTGGGACATCGCTGTCGACCGGGCTCTCAACCCCGCTCCCCGTAACATCGCAGATGGCTGCAACTTCGCCTTCAGCCACCCTCTCGACCAATCTCGCATCGACGTCGCTACAAGTCGTCTCTACCCCTCTAGCATGGACGTCGCAACGGGCCACAATCATTTTCGACTAGCTTCTCGAGCAGAACCAAGTGTGAGAAACGAAGGAGACCCGCAACCGATCGTCTGGCTACATCCAAGATCAACGGAACAACTGAGTGAGCCAGCGCCCGTGGCTCATCTCGTGCCCGTCGCCCATTTTTTCTCCTTTATTTGTAACATCATAGAGCAGGCACACCATGTGAGTTCGAGGGCTGGGAGTGGGCACGTTGGTGAAATACACAGCTGTACCATGTCTTTCATGATGTCGTTCTCCGAGAGGAGGTGGTGTGGTCGAGGGCCGGGGTGCCACTTCGAGAAGGTGTGTCTCCTCTCTGCCACTCACAGGAGAGTGGGAGTTGACAGTGAGTGCCGCAATGGCATGCGAAAGCGGCAAAAAAGCAGTAGGGAGTCTGGTACATCATCAAGGCCAGGATTGTTGTTGCACACCTTCACAATTGTGCCAGGATTTGGCAGCATCGCGAAGGTGGTCGATGGCCACCAGCCATTTTCCATGCATCAGCAAGGCATAGCGGGTGCCAAGAAGTCATATAGCGGATGGCATAACTGGTGCCGAGAGGTCACTGTTGCGACCCGCACGACGGCATCGTCCTGAGATTCTTGGCATTCCGGTAGTTCCGAAGCAACGATGGCAATGTGGAGTGCAAAGATCCGGTAGATTGCACAGCCAAACTGAAGACTCGCGGTGATATTGGCTGCATCGTCGGAAGAGCCGCCTAGGCAACCTTCGGCGGTGGCCGAGAATTATACTAATCACTCCACAATACGCACTGGATGACATTCATGGTAGAAGCGTGGCGAACACGATGATTGAATGCGTCGGCGGAAGACACTGAAGGACAGCTCTAGACACTGAAGCACAGTGAGGCTTCGTTTATGACGAGTGCATCATTGTAAGAGAATAAAAGATAACTAAAAGATTTGATATGTGGGGTTTTACGTCCCACATGTGCATGCATGTCTGCAAGGTTTGCCTCAGCATGGCATTTTATTTTTGTGAAGGGACGCATGATGCAATGTTTTAAGCTTAGTATCATATAGGCAGCCCAGTAATCACCTAACATTCAACAAGAAAAAAATTTGCATGTCCAACGTATAGTGGCAATCGATGATATGCGAAGCACGAATAAGGAAGGTTGATATCACACTGTAAAATCAGTGCAACGTTACAAGGCGGACGTAAATTGTGCCGTATAAGCTTACATGTAATAATTATGTTGTTTGGATGTGTTATATACTTCCGTCATCTATTCTCGTTGCGTGATACGAAATTTGCTATACGTAGAGTTAGCGAAACGGCCGCGAGCACGCTATGAGCGTAGCATATAGTCTTGGTTTTACATGACACGCATGTCATGATTATCATGTTTGCACCAGTCATATATCTACGTCATCTATTCACGTTGCGTAATAGTGAATTTGGTAAATAGGACTCTGTTGAAACAACCGCGAGCGCATCATGAGTGTATGGCGTGTAGTCATGACTTACATGACATGCTTATCATAATTTCCGTGTTAGGGCCTGTCACTTACGTTTGCCCTGCCGTCATGTCATACCATACCAGTTTTTTATTATGCCATGCGAACTAAACCACAACAAGAGCAGCAAGACCATGAGATGTATAATATGACAAGCATAACACACACGCGTACCCTAGCTAAAGCTCGAGCTTTCACTCCATCCATTAGCAATTCGTCGTGACATGGTGCTTGTGTCTCTCTTTCATAAATATGCCTACGCCACTCGATCACAGCTAGCGCAATTACAACTTTCCTCTCACTTATCGCACAGGTTGCACAATGACTTCAGCTTATCTCACCTCTACGGCACCACTAATGCTTTTAACTACTCGTCACTCCCGCGTGCCGTGCGACTGTGGAATGATCTTCCAAACAGCATCGCCGTCCAGCGTAATCACATTAAATTTCGCGCGCATCTTCTCAACCATCCCATTGATAATGCCTAGCAGGTTCACTTACTCCCGGGATTCATGTATCCCCTTTTTCTTTTTATTTCATCATCACAGTGAAGCTGTTATTTTAAGTTTTGTTCATTAACCCAAACTAGCACGATAAACTACGTAGTCTGTTTCACTACGCTTCATTTTTATCTGTCCAACACGCTATTGCATTTCTTTTACATGTTTTAAACTTACCTATTCATGCGGAATACATACGGCTATTTCTGTACTTGGACATATTTTTGCTGTCGTTGACGTACTACATTGTTCTTACTGACTTGGTAACCCAATTTGTTATTACTTTGTATCGACCCCCCTTACACAATGCCTCTGCGAGGCCTGTAAGGTACTTGTAAATAAATAAACAAATATTTTTCATGTTATAAGTACCACCGATGCTCGTCATGCAGTCACGTTAGGCCATGCCAATTTCGGTATCAATATCAATCACGCAACTGTCAGGAGAGCTAAACGTGTTGGGCGGCTAGACAGACAGACAGGCAGAGAGACAGACAGATAGATAGATAGATAGATAGATAGATAGATAGATAGATAGATAGATAGATAGATAGATAGATAATTTGATTTCTGGTGTTTAACGTCCCAAAACCACCATATGATTATGAGAGACGCTGTAGTGAAGGGCTCCGGAAATTTCAACCACCTGGGGTTCTTTAACGTGCACCCAAATCTGAGCACACGGGCCTACAACATTTCCGCCTCCATCGTAAATGAAGCCGCCGCAGCCGGGATTCGATCCCGCGACCTGCGGATCAGCAGCCGAGTACCTTAGCCACTAGACCACCGCGGCGGGGCCCAGATAGACTGATTGATTGATATGTGGGGTTTAACGTCTCAAAACCACTATATGATTATGAGAGATGCCGTAGTGGAGGGCTCCGGAAATTTAGACCACCTGGGGTTCTTTAACGTGCACCCAAATCTGAGCACACGGGCCTAAAACATTTCCGCCTCCATCGGAAATGCAGCCGCCGCTGCCGGGATACAAACTCGCGCCCTGCGGGTCAGCAGCCGAGTACCTTAGCCACTAGACCACCGGGGCGGGGCCCCAGATAGATAGATAGATAGATAGATAGATAGATAGATAGATAGATAGATAGATAGATAGATAGATAGATAGACAGACAGACAGACAGACAGACAGACAGACAGACAGACAGACAGACAGACAGACAGACAGACAGACAGACAGACAGACAGATAGATAGATAGATAGATAGATAGATAGATAGATAGATAGATAGATAGATAGATAGATAGATAGATAGATAGATAGATAGATAGATAGATAGATAGATAGATAGATAGATAGATAGATAGATAGATAGATAGATACGCTCAAAGTCGCCGACTACGCTAAGAAATGCTTCGCATATAAAATTTCGGCGTCCTTGTCCACAGCTTCAAATCATTCAGTTTTTTTCGGATCATGTGTTTTACGAGACTGAGCTGGCACACCTCCATTTTATTAAGAATAGACTGGCACGTCGCTTGCGTAACAAAATGAGATGTTATGCCGAAACAATAATTAGTGCAAAATGTATGTGACAAATAAACAAACACGTGACTTTACGCGCAGTTTCATGAAAATCTCGCTTTTATTCTCTAAAATGTCTTCGATGAATTAAACCGAAAATAATTTTCTCCCGCGTTTCTGTCGTAATGTAGATTCAAGAGAAATCTCTGAGTCGAAAGCTGAATCGAAGAGGAAAATGAAGGAAAAATTGCGCCTAGCTCTCCAAGCAGCAGGGAAAAAAACAAAAAAAAGCAACCTAATGATTGAGCCCACGCGCCGCCTGTTTTTTGTAATTCCCCCAGGAGGGGAGCATTGTATGAGATAATTATGGTATATCCCTGCAGTTTTGACGAGGTTCAGCACTGAGGAAGCTACATAAAGTGGGCGTTGAAAATTTTGCTCTACCAGAAATACAGTTGCATCTACCAGAAATACAGTTGCATCAGATAGTCACGGCGTACTCATCTCTATGCGGCCTCATTGAAAATACGAGTAGTGACATATGTAAATCGATGGATGGCGGAAAAAGAGAGAGACAGGCCTGCGACAGCTGTCGGGCTTCCCGCATCAAGCTGAGCAGTGTGCGAACGAAAGACAAAAAAAAAAGAGAGACGTTTTTGTATTTGCGCTTCTGAGTTACTCAAACTAAAGTGCAGAATAATAAAAAAAAGAGGAAGGGGTTATAGAAAAGGTAGCGTTTGCGTAAAGCGAATGAAGTGGAGAAAGATGAAAAAAAGACAAAAAAAGAACGCCTATCAAATCTGTCAGGCATATGTTATTAACAGCAAGACCACGAGGAGACGTGCGAGATGAGAAGGCGCTGCTTTACAGAGAACGGTGGGTGGGAGACGTGGGCGAGCGCTGGCGGCGCAACTCAACGGTTATATCGCCTGTCGTCAACGTGAAGCCCGTGTATCCGAGAGCACCCGTTCAACTGGAAGATCTCAACGCTGCGAACGTCTCGTCGCCAACGCTCAACTGCGCGTGCGCACACCGCTCGGCTCGACATTGCGCGGCACCCTTCGCATGTGCATACGATCGACGAGAACGGGCTCTGGCGGTGTCGGCTTATGGAGACAGCGAAAATAAAAGGAAACACGGTTTTTGTGGGACCGGCCGGGAAGAATGAAGTAGCGAGGCATAGTGAGCGGAAGCAGCAGAATGTGCCGGGGAGGCCATTACGATAATGAGGTGAAAACGGTCGCTGGCACGAAGGCAAGAAGTGCGAGATGGGGCGGTGGTGGGAAGCTTCGCGAAGGAGACAGCTGCATATAGCAACAGTGGCTGCGCGTGCTTCTTCCGCGCCACTGGCTGGGCTCGTGTCTCGCGGCGAGGATGCACGAGCCGATAAGGCGCGAGGAGACACGCAGATGAGAAAACACTTGAGCGAGACGCCGGGAAAAAGAAAAAGACGTCTCTAGGCAGACCATGTTAGTGACGTCGGCGATCTAGGGCATGCTTTTACTTTGCGAGTTTCCCAAACAAAGAGAGAAGAAATCAATAGGAATAGTTCCCCGCCATCGACCGGTATGAATGGATCATCTGATGCTAACAGGACCATTTATGCCAAGACGAAATTGGCGGTGCGTGACCACATGCGTGCTCTGTACGCCTGGCAATCACGCTGTTTGCTTATGTAGTACGCCCTCTGCTATGTTCCAGCATGTTTGTCAGTCCAGCATATGTTCATTCAGCAGACTATAGCGTTACGACAACAGCGGAAGCTTGATGGTGGCGCCAAATAGGGACCCAACATTACGGGAACGAGTGCACCGAGCAAACACAAGCTGAAATCGTGAACCGATCGAATAGGTCGAAATGTCTGTGCAGTATTGCTGTGACGAGTATTGGAAACATCTTCCTGAATGTGTTTGCCACGCAAGCGGGCTCAGCTGCGCATGCAAGTAATTCTCATTTAGAATTCCCGCTGTCGTTTGCCTATTTGAACATCGCTGACTTTTGATGAACTTTGCACCCGAGTTAGTAAAAATTCACTGTAGTCGTTTCAGAACACTGAATTTTACTTTTGCTGTAATTTGCCTACTAAGGAAGTTGTGACGGCGATAACGTTTAGGACCACTGAGGTGCCGATGCAAGTCCTTTGTCCTGAGACCCTTCAATGTATGTAGTGGGAGTCGTATAAAAATACACCTATAGGTGTGCGCAGGGTTCTCATATGGTAGGCAGAAAAAAACACGTCGTTAGATCATCGTGGAAAATAGTAATGCCCAGCTGACTGTGTTGCATCTAGATATGTATATATTTTAGAACTAATTCACGCGCTGCCACTAAAGGACAGGCCTTCGTAGACTGGCGGAATCACATAGCTACTTCATCACCTGGCTCGCCTTCTTGCGCCGCTTGCTTATATCTGCTCTCCACTGGGTGCTCGAAGCTTCCAGGCTTTTTCTAGATGCGCCGCACAGCCAAAGCTAAGAAAAGGGGAGATGTTTCTCGTACTTTCCTTGACCCTTCACGCAACTTGGAGGTTAGTCGCTCTTTCATTCCCGATGTTTCTAGCAATGGCTCGGCGTTTGATGCGAGACAGTTGTCGCTGGTATGAGACCACTTGAGGGGCAGAGGAGGAGAGTGTGCGGCGTGTTTTGCTGCTCGGTCCTTCGTTGCGCACGCTTCTGTCGCGTCTGAGCAGCGCCCGGCATTGTCGCAGCCGTTAGAAATCTAAGGCACGTGATTTATTGAGCAGTTGTTTAGGACATTCGAAGAACATGGAGTTATATGTAAGAAGAGAGCATTGCTATAGCTGCAATGCAATTTTATTTGTAATTTCAGCATCATAATTTATACGTATTTATTGTGTCTTTTTACTGATAGCTTACATTCAGTGATATCTCTGCAATGATTCCACTTTGGAGCATGTATGACTGAAAGAGGGATGTGATGTGTTGAATATAGTGAAGGCAATGCTGTGAATAACAGTGTTATTTACAAGTTAGGAACATTGCATCACATGTTTAACCTGCGAAACATCCCTGACCGATACATTTCCATGAAGCTCTCTCTACTTATTTAACCACGCTAGCACGGACAACTCAAAATTAACTTGTCGACGATATTTTGTCTGCCTTTTCTAGAAATGTCGACAACGCGTACGCTAAACATGGCTGGAAATACCCAAAACTGCCATTTTCACCAAACGAGTCGTGAGTGTCCAGAATTCAAAACCGATGGCCTTTGTGCTCGCATCTGTGACAGTAGTACGATAACGTTCTCGGGTGCATAGAAATGCATATTGTACACTGCAGGAAAGATTGTCTTACCAATGAGCCATATTAGAAAATTTTGAGGACCCTAAAGTTTCGCCTTTAGGAGTTGTACGCGATAGCGATGTTCTATTTCAAGTGCGTATTTCAATAATATAGGCATGAAGTCTTTCTTAGCTTGCTCTGCCACCACTACGCAATCCTTAAGGGAATAGGCGCAGTAGCATGTGTGCGTTTTGTCGTGGGTTACCGGCTTTCAACCACGTAATCATTATGATAATCACATATTCTTACGCGCGCTGACAATGGGCATACAACGCATTATTGCTGTTATATTTTATGAATCAGAAAGCATGTGTGCAGGAAGCGTGTGTGCGTAAAACATGAGAGTTATACTTTCGCCACATTTCAAAGCCTGTAAAGCTGTGACTTCACGAAAAAGTATATGCGTGACCTAATCTGTAAATTGCTGGCCGTGCAGACAGCCTGAAACAAGTGAACATTGTTTTATTCATTGCTGTGATGCATTTCATTTTTCTCACATTCTTAACAAGACCATCCAAAAAATAACTTCCAATTACTGCTCACGGTGCAAGGTTCCTACCGTCCAAAAAGATCATCAACAATAATGTGGTATATGATTTAACTGTGTTCTGGGCATTCACTCATTAAGTAAACGCCGCATGATTGACAGACATGCGAAGCAACCTCACTCGCAAGGATTCTTTTTCGAAGAGAAGCAGCCAATGTGCGCTGTGTTGTTGAGACTTTCAGCCCGTTCCGGAGTGTCTTGGACTTCTGGACACGTGTGCTTGTTTACCATACTTTTGAAGCTTTGTTGGATTGTGTTAAATAGTGTGCTGCGCATGTGTGTTGAGAGCATATTTTGAGACAAATAATTGTATAGATATAGCCCCGCCGTAGTGTCTTAGTGGCTAAGGTACACGGTTGCAGACCTGCAGGTCGCGGGAACGAATCCCGGATGCGGCGGCTGCTTTTTATATGAAGGTGAAAATGCTGTTGGCACATGTGCTCACATTTGGGTGCACGTTAAAGAACTCTAGGTAGTAGAAATTTCCCGAACCCTCCACTACGGCGTCTCTAATAATCATATGGTAGTTTTAGTACGTTAAACCCCACATACCAATCAATTGTGACATTTCATCTCATTAATTTCATTCATTAAAGAAACAAAAAAAGCAGACACGTCGCTGTTTGGTAAGACATCCGCTGGCCCACAAATGGCCCCGGTTTGATGCCGAGTCTGACCCAAAATTTCCTTTATCATTTTTGTTTGCATCGTTCTCATTTTATTATCACACATAAAATGATAAACTTCCACTCACAGCCAACGACGCCGGCACCGACGCCGATGCCGGATTTCTACAAAACGATCTTTTCAACGCTATAACTTCAAAACTGTGCCCCAAGAAGGGCGACGTTAAAGAAAGTGCCTACAAAATTAGTTTGAATTGATCTGGTAGACCACTAGGAAAGGTAGGATAGCAGGGAAACAAACAGCAATTTATGACGACCAGTACTACATAGCACGAAACAGAAGCAACGTGTCACAGAATGGTGGAACTTGGTATTCGGCTTCGTCTCTGCGTAAATCACGCACAGAAAAGTATTGTTCGATGACGCTTTCACTGAGCGAACAGAAATTGCTATCGAATTTTAAATTACATGAGGGAGCGAGAGCTCCTGAACGAACGAGAGCTTGTATGTGCGCTGGTGTACCTTCGCTTCTTTTCTCATTTTTATTCTTATGTCATCATTGTTCTGCTTATCAGCTTAATATTGCAATAAAATTAAAATAATATGCAAGGGCCCATTGCCGAGTGCTTAAAATAAACGAAACTATTAGATTACTCTGTGCACGCCGCATCGACCATGACAGAACTGCTGTGCAAGGGGTCTATCGACCTATTTGTTTGCAATAACAACAAACGCTTGCGAGCTTTTTTTGTCCGACAATGGCGGAAGAGAGCAAACGCAGCATTCGCTTCAGAAATGATAGGAATAAACGGCGCAGAGAATGGTTCGAGTAAAAAAAAAAGCAACAAGCGAAATATTTTCAGTTGGTTAGTCTCTTCCTAACTTCATATAACCTTTGTTCTTTCGTTATTTCTTTGATCAAAGGTGAACGGTAAAACGGTGAAATGGGACGTGTGGCTAAGGGAGGCTGCTTCCGGCACTTGTGTGCAAGTGTAAGCTCACTTTATTGCGGTGCCGTTCGTCTGGCAAAGAAGCGGATATGCTGGCTTACAGACAATTGTTTCAGGCTGGTTGGCAATAATTTATTATTCAAGTAGGCACAACGCATCGGTATCTCGATCGGTCGCTCGAAGCAACTGGTCCTGTGAGATTGTCAAGTGAGATTGTCACACGAGGTTGTTTTCACAACAACAACAACAACAACAACAACAACAACAACAACAACAACAAATAATAATAATAATAATAATAATAACATGGGGTATTCATCCTAAAATGAGGATATGATTGTGAGAGGCGCCGTAGTGGAGGGCTTCGAAAATTGATACCGTCTGGTATTCTTTAACATTGAGTGAGATAGCCCAGTACACGGGTCTTTACGATTTTGTCTCCATCAAAATGCGACCTTCGCGGCAGGAGTTGAACCCGCGACCTTCTCTTCAGCAGCCGAGCATTATAACCACCACACAACCGCGGCGGAGTTAGCTGTTTTTCTTGTCTCCCTGTTCATTTATATTTATGCGCACTTATCGCAAAAAACGCTGTGTTTGTAGGCGAGGGAGTATTAGTCAGGTGCCGGCTCGCAATAACATCACGTACTACGAGATGCCAATTGGCAGGAAAAGAGTATTTCATACCCGCCGTCATACCTACTACCGGCGCTGACTGACACTCCTAAATTTAAAGGGCCCCTAAACCACAGTGAGTTTAGAGGTGAGGCCGAAGTATTTCCCGCCTTCCTCACAAGTCCTACCAGCGCTATCTCCTCTTCGACACTTACTTCGGCATAAAACTGTCGGCACTAAACGATGAGACAATCAAGATTTGGCAGCGTTCCTCTTACACAATGCTAGCTTTCGTTGCGCACTCGGAGACCCAAATAAAAAAAAATTGCCCGCAGCTTCCCTCGGGGGAACACTGAGGAGGATGCGGAGCATATAATTGGTTAACGGGGTGTTAAAGTGCGACTTACTTGGGTCGATGGCTAAATTGGTTAACGTGGTTGTGAAATGGAGTGTTAAATTGCGACTTACTTGGGTCGATGGCTAAATTGGTTAACGTGGTTCTAGGAGGGGGTGTTAAATGAGTGAACACGTACACACGTATGCGAAAGGGCGGCGCTGGTCGAAGGGGCGTCGATCATTGTGTTTGTGGATTCGTTGGAATTCATTTCACCGCGACCTTGGACGTCGACGCGCCGTACAAACCAACCGACGAGCGGCAACTGAGCGAGCGAGCGCCGACCTTGAGTATATATACAGCACGACGGCGCATGCACTGTCAGCTGTTGAATGTTCTCGAAGCGCGACGCCACATGCGCGTCCACTGGAGAATCAGGAGAATTGTAGATGTCGAACGCGGTGTGTAGAGGAGGAAGGGTGCACAGATGGTGGAGGAGTGAAGCGCGCGCGGTGTGTAGAGGAGGAAGGGATGCACAGATGGTGGAAGAGTGGGCGACGGCGCGACGGCGCATGCGCGCGCGTCAGCTGTCGAATGTTCGAGAAGCGGTGTGGACGGCGCGGACGGCGCGGACGGCGCACTACAAGGCGCGAGTATAAGATGCTCCGCATCTAAAACGAGGTTGAACCCTCTTTCTAGGAATCACTATAACACGAAAATGAAACATGTATTCACGGAGGTAGTTGAGCTTGCAATTCGCATTCTTTCGCCACAAGGACGAAGGAACGCACACTACAGCAACAAATCGCAAAGTCACCCGAAGAATGGCAAGCAGTTCGAAACATAAATCGTGCACCTTAAGCAGAAAGCACGCGTGAAATTAGCATACTCAAGACGAGCAGAGACCCATACCTGTCAGAGCGCGACCCTGACAGCGCGTTGTTCAAGCGGAAAGGCAGACGCCCGAAACGAGCACACAAGTATACACAGGACAAGCGTGAACAACTGTCTCAGTTTTTACTTTTTTGTGTGTGAGCAGTGTCATCATTTTTTTGTCTGCAGTATTCCAGGGATCATAGCATTCGACTACTAACCCAAAGTTCGCGGAATCGCATCCCGGCTGCGGTGGTTGCATTTTTATAGAGGCGTAAGTGTTTAAAGCCTGCATACTTAGGTGTAGATTCACGTTAAAGAACCCCAGGTGCTCAATATTTCGGAGCCCTTCATTGTCTATCATAATCATATCTCAATTTTGGGTTGTTATATATACCCTAGCTGTCACGTTATTCTTATTAGCGTGCTCTTTTCGCGAACGTAACCACGACAGCGAGCGGAATGGCGTCGTGTTCTTCCGAATCACGAGCCTGATAAGCACGAGAGCAGGAGAGACCAAGATCCGTAGGAACAGCGCCCATCGAAACGCGAGAGGCGATCACCTTTAGGGGAGCGCGTCCAACGTCAGCCCGTCGCGCCATCTCGCAACTGCTGACGAAAACGTGCGGAAACTGTGGAGATCTGTGGACCGCCAAAGGGTAGATGATATATAAAACGGCTTGCCGTTAGCAGTCTTCACTATGTACGTTGCGTGGCTTAGTGGTTAGCAACGCACGCTAAAGATTGAAAAGGCGGTGGCTCGACGCCCCGTGACAAAACCTTTCCTTCTCGGTTTCTTTTTTTCCCTATGGCAGTACATATATTTTAACACTTCTTATCCGTGACGGAAATACGTCAGCGAAGCCTCGGTAGACCCCGGCATAAAACACTTTTGTTTCAAAAAAGAAAAAAAAAGGCCAATTGAAATCGGTTTATCAAAGTATACATTCAAGACAAGGCAGAATGGGTATGCGGCTGCATGGCAGAAGAGGCTATGCGATAATTCACATCAGATATGTCTCGTATATCAAACAATCGAGAGCTCATTTGATTCCAACGCAATGTGAACATCCCAGCTGGCGTCAGGAATAATGCTGCCAAGATGGCAGACGCCGGGAGAAGATAGCTCACTCGTTCTTCATATTTTCAGATGTCGTTTAAAGGTCATTTATTGCACATGATACCACTTAAAGTGAACACACCGTTGCTGCAGCTCAGTTGGTAGAACATCGGACACGTTATTCGAAGGTTGCAGGCTCGGTGCATGCTGGCGGCAAATGATTTTTCTTCCGGTTTACTTTCTCGTTCACTTTATTCGCATGTCATCGTTATTACAATTTACGTCCCCAATATTTTTCTTGAGTTTTTTACTTGTTGGTTCATATAAAAACGAGTTGGTTATGGACGTTACTGGCATTAAGGAACTGCAGTTGAGTGTCAACTAATAAAAGAATTACTGTTGTCTTCTGACGTCCTATTGTAGAAAAATAATTAATTATGCAACTTATCTATAGCGTAAATGGCCGCAAGCTCGTGAAATGTTTTCCAAAATACGATCTCTGGAGCTGGTGTCGAGCCAGATGCCATCAACCAGTGGTTTAAGTGCTTGTTTTATATTGAACGCGAATGCTATTAGGAATCAAACTAGACGTCATTACAAGTTTGGAGATTTTTAATTCCTATGTGAATTTGTAGCCGTGCAACTATGATTTCACATTTGTTTTAGTATTTGGTGCAATACGCCCTGTGTTATGGGCGGTCACATTGTGGCGTTGGCCCTATGTGCTTGTCCGGCTACTTGATCCGCTGCAAGAGTGCCAGGGATATTGCAGTGGCAATATTAATGCACGAAATAACGCACAACAAAAGGAGAGCAACAAATAATAATATGATGAAAATATTGTGCAGAAAAAAATAACAAAGAAGGCGAGAAAGTAGGTTCGAACGAGATGAAATTAATCGAAAGTCCGCTCGCATCTATCGCAATCAGTAGCAAATTGTCTCTTTCTCCACAATGCACGTCCTTGACCACTGCGACGGTCGGATAGATTGGCCAGCGCGTCCGAAAGATCCATCAGCCAGATGGACGAACACTGTCGCCTTTCGCAGTTGTTCGTTGCAACGTCTCCGAGCCAGCTCGCTTTAGCACGTTTATTTCCTTTCGAAACATGTGTTTTCTGTGTGTTTTGTTTTGCTTGCAGAGCAGCTACGTAATCAACAACGGATGTCTCTACCGTAATGCGACAAAGCTGTTCTTTCACTGTGCCAGATGAAAAACAAGTTGCTAAATCTAGCAGTAAGGACATGATCTTTAGGTAATGGAAGCCAGCGTGCGACTATGATCTACTCTGCTCAGTGATCACTCTCGGGCAACGGCTGCGTTAGCCGAGCAATCATTCACTTGTCCTTCCCAGAAAAAAAGAAAAACATGACATAAAAGCACATTTTTCATGGGCATTCGAAATCAAATCTGGGTTCTTTTTCCACTTGACGCAGTAATACGGCATTTTTCCAGCCCCTTCATTGGAGCAAGGGTCACTAACCCTCTGGGGTGGAGGGCAGACTTGCATAAAGAGAAAGAGGGGGATTCAGGAAGAAAAAAAGACAGGGAGGTTAACTCACGTGGCTCAACTTCATAGGATACTTTGCGATGTGGAAGGGGGTAAAATAGAGAGAGTTAGATAGAGAAGAGGAGAGAAAAGTCCCTTCAGCCGTCGACGTAACAGCTGTTCTGCGCTTAACAACACAGATGGTGAGTCAGTAACGTGGCTTAATCTTATCACCCATTCTCGTTGCATTACGCAACTTGTGTGCGCGGTCACATGCACCCAAAATCTTGTCTATGGTGAAACCATGGCGAAGCCACTTGCATTCTAGGAGAATAGTCTTGTGGAAGCTTGCGCGAACTGGAGGGATGGCGAATGTCCAGAACCTGGAACGCGCTTCAAGCTTTTGGTGTCTGCATCTTGCTCAGCAGCACGCGAACAGCACTGGCTGGGGTGCTGACCATGCCGACAACTTGTCTCTCTTTGTCCGTCAGGTGATGAGGCACTGGTGAAGTGTCCCTCACTGTCGAAGTCTCATGTCGCTCGTCAAGTGCATGTAGCTTTGGGACTTCGGACAAAATGCCGACTGCATTGTTGGCAGAAGCGTCATAGCTCTTAGACACGACTGCGTTTGGACTTGGTGGCAGGAACAAAGCGTCAGCAGCATTGCTAGCTGAAGCGTTGTTGTTCATAAAATCAATAGCGTTTGGCCCGAGTGTAAAAAGTGGAAGTAATTTTGGACTTGCACTGGTTCGTGAGGCAATAATAAAGACTTTGGTGCAACGCAGACAATAGGCCCATCGTCGTGTAAGGAATGCGGATGCTTCTTGGTGTCAGATGTCATCTCTAGCTCTTTTATTTAGTATTGCTATCTCCCTTCCAATAGCAGGACAATACTTCGGTGTGGCATCATGTGTCCCGTTGCATTTTGACCAATTCAGTATCGTGGCCTGACAGGTGTCCGTGTTGGCAGGTGTCCAGTGCATAGGAAACAGAGGGTAACGTTCGTGTGACCCTCGGTTTCCGTGACCCTCTGTTTCCGTGAGGTTAGGTCACGTGAGTAGTGACCTAACCTCTGCATGAGGTTAGGTCACTACTCACGTGACCTAACCTCATGCACTTCCAGTCTGGTTAATCAGTTACTGGCAAACTTCAGTCCATTTGCACCCTCACACTACTTTACAAACAAAGGCTGGGACAGCTACTAAACCAACCATGCAGTAAGAATCGGGTCAGGTCCACGCAGGCGTTACTTGCCGAGCTCTTATACTGCACCCATCGGCACCCAGTTTTCGATTTAATATTCAATCCTTGGATCAGAGTCAGTGCCAATTACGACCTCCGTCCACACTTCCTGATCTCAAGCACGAAGCTACCCTCCTCATTTCACTTTAATAATTATCTCCCGTGTCATCTGAGACAACCTTGCGGGACCCACTACAACATAAATCACTGTAGAGTAGGCAGACATTCACTATGCCATCCTTTGTCAGTCTTCGGAGAAGCGTTGTAGCTGCTGCACACTTGCAAGACATTTTGCGCATTTTGTTTTTCTTGTGCTGTGGTTGGCGACAATGAAGAATTACGCCAGTACAATTTCCTATTCGGGGCGCCATTCCCCACAGTGAGTATGCGTCACAGTTGATAGCTTAAAAGCATCAAGCTATTGTAATGGGTTCGAGCATTCGACGACACACTCGTAGCGCAATTAGCATTGTGTGCGTGTGACGCCTGGCTGTTATTTCGCTGTTCTCAAATGCTTTATTACTTATGTTAACGCAATTTTTTCCCGACACAAAGCATGCCTAATGCCAGTTTCGAAGGTCTCGCAAGCACCGGCCTACCTCAGCACTCAGTGGTGGAATACTTGGCTGGCACGCAGCGGACCCGGGTTCGAATTCCATTGTGTCCTGCGTGTTTCTATTTGCTGAGTTTTTCTTGTTTCGTGCGATACTGGTTAGCAACACTGGTGACGGTGGACCCTTGTTATCTCATAACAGCTTTTGGCGTAAATTATGTGTTACTGAAGCTAAACCACAGCTGCTCCCAGAGTTCGGGAACGTTAAGCGGCGGGGAAGGGGGGGGGGGCAAATAGTAAGAGCGCTATCTGGTTTTAGAGTTTCGTCGCACGGGGTTACTGCTAAGTCCCCTGGAATGCATGTAAATTGTAACGTGACGTCGGACAAGACCATAGCGCCTCTTCATTTAGTGTAACGATCTTTGCTCTTGAGATAAATGCAGATGAATTCTCGACGCGCGTCGAGGTCTTGCCTGCTAGAGGTCTCAACGCTTGGTTATGGTAGACTGATGGCTATACTTATATCTCATACTCTTACATGCGTCGCAGGGCCTCATTAACACAGAAAAAATGTGTATCTAACTAACAAAGGCACTGAGACACACAGGAAAGACGAAAAAGAACATACGGCCAGGGCGTGAAGGCGAACTCGAGAAGCTACTGGACAGTGTGCCAGGTACAAAATCCTCTGGCTTTTGCCGCGTGGTGAACGTGACCAATAGAAGTGGGAATCGCGTTTCGTCCAAGCTTGCGAGGTGTGTTTCACGTTGTTCCTTTTTAAAGTATGTGCCCTGGTTGTAAAATTTATCTCAGCGGACTCGCTTTATTTCACACCGCTGTACGACGTGAAAGTGCGTTAGCCTGCTGTCACATCTCGCACTCGCGTGCTGACACAACGTGGAATTAATTTTATGCGATCGATATTTATTTTTGGAGAAGTTGATTTCGCCTTTTTCGTGGTCTATGACATCGTCGCTATCTAAGGATATGTGACCAGCACCATATATCTGTCGTGTGCATATATCTGTCGAATGTTTTTGGCCTTCATAACTTAGGTTCGATACTTATGGACAGGACGAAAATGTTGTCTAGGTCAGAGACGTGGGCACATTTTTTGACAAACTTCAAATGAAAAAGGGGCGGGAGACAGACCGAGAGAGGCTTAAGCTAAGAAAAAGAGAACGCTGTTTACGTCGTTTTTTTTTTCGTACCTGTCTTATGCTGGTTATATTACTATGTAAATAAAAATAAAAGGGCATTTGAAAAAGCCTAAAAAAAGTAGAGATGAGAACTTGGTACCACTCCACTATTCGCCGCTTCTCTTCTATACCTCATGTCAGAAACAGCTCTCCTTAATCCCTAAGGCGAAGCGGGAGTGGGTGTTTTTTACATTTATTCGCAACCGGGACCTTGTTTTTGAAGGAACATCGTTGCCATGGCAGAAATGCTACTTAAGCGCTTTTACATATTTGATTTGTGCTTGAGAATTTGACAAGCTTTCTTCTTTAGCAAGCGCAACGTCGATCGGCTCATGCATTCGTTTTTACAGTAAAAAAAGCAGAGGTACCGGTTTGAGATTTTGACAACCGTTTTTTTTAAAGTCCAGAATGGGGCTTAAAAGCACAAAATGTGTTGCAGAGGCAAGCTTGACGCATATGCCGTGCCATTGATAAAATTGTAACATAACTCACAAAACATAATGCGTAGGTGGCGGCGACAATTTATACAGTATCGACCAGTCCCGTTAAGATGGGAACAGGGTGGCACCATGCGCGACATTGAAATGCACGTGTTCCAGCAGATAGAATTGAGTAGTGCGTTCGGCGTCTTTTTGAAAGTGTTCCAAAGACAAAAGTACTAGAAAACTACTTATTTCCACCTCATTTTGTATTTCGTCTCATTCTATTCTCCCGCCACCTTAGCTTGGCTTCAAGACCGCATTTCGTCACTCCTTCAATGTCGTAATGCCGATCACACTTGCCTACGGCCAAGCCGTTTTTGCACCCAAAAAAGTACTCCGTTGTTCAAGGTGACTGCAGTACAATGCGGCACAAGTTGCTCAAGCGTCTTTTTTGTCACTTAGGATCATGCGCGCATCTACAAAACGTGCAAGACAACAGCCCCGCGCCGAGAAACTTGTTCTGACTTCAACAGCCTTGAAAGCAATAAATTACGCCCAACGTCGAATTATTTTGGCTGACATTTTGCAACAGGACTGCGCTGTGTTTTGTTGTTGTGGTCGGGAATTTTAAAATAAAGCGATTCGGCGCGTTGTTAACTCACTTTGTACTGAATTCACGTTCGGGAAATGCGGCAAAATGAGTTTTTTGTTCACTTATTTGGCTGTGAGGCGTTTGTTCAAGGGGGGTGGTTGTGTTTCTGTGGATGGCATGCATGGTTGGGTCGCACTGATCAACGCTTGCTGCTGCGTGGAGTGAAATGAATGAAATGTGAGTGCATAATCCTATTGAATGAATTAAAATAAGTAACACTCAGTGCCCATTCGGTTTTCGTAAAAACAAATGCACAGAGCTGGCATTTCTTCAACAAAAAGAATATATTTTAACGCAGTTCGAAAAGAAAGTAATACGCATTGAGGTGTTCGTTGAATAAGCCAAAACATTTTATTTAGTTACTAATAGAATTATAATAAAGAAGCTTAGTTGTGGCGTACAGTGTTGTGAACATCAACAAATGAGGTCATACTTAAGCAACTGACAATAAATAGTCGAAATCAATAAGGCACGTTCAAAGGCTCTAAGGTTACCCCGCTGAGTTCCGAAGAGGAGGATATCAAGTCTTCTGCTGTTCATTTTACATATTAACGCGATAGCGTCAGGGAGCTCGTGTCGCAGAAAACCCGCTGCTGGCGTTGGCCCCATTGGTTGTGAGCAAAAAATTGTCTGTGCGTCTGTGACCGAAAAATCAAGTTACCGAGACAGGCGCGGGAGGCCGCTACTTGTCCACGCGTGCGCGCGTGATCACACTGAAAAAGCCGTGCATTCGAAGAAAAAAAATAGTCTTCAAGGTCACGAGGCGTAGTACTTTCTTCGCCATGCCATTCCTCGTTGCTTAGCTTCCAGCGCTTTCGTCTGGACGAGAGAAGAAATAATGCAATTGCAGCATGCAACAAACCTTTGTAACTCCACTCGCCCAGGACGGATTCCTAAAATTTTTGCGGCGTTGAATTCGTGAAGCAATAAGCTCTTCTAGTGAATTCATTCCATGTTTTCTTGAAGAAGTGTTTCAGGGCCCCTTTAAGGCATTTTGTTCGACAGGTGTCTCGACGAAAACGAGCCCATTCGGCGACAATACAGCACGCTGGCCTAACCTACTGTGTGCGTGCGTGTGTATATAAGAAAACGTATTAATAAGTATGCACTTAGCGGTTGAAGGATGCACTAGGGGCCGGATTTCGCTATCACGTTCAACTCTTGAAGGCGAAGATTAAGAGTCCCCCAATTGTTAAACGATGTTGTATTATTTATTCTAGTGGAAAGGTAATTCTAAATGGCGACGACAGCAGCACTTTTCCGGTAACAATATGCATGACCTCATAGGTGTCTATAATGACACATTACAAAAGGTAACAGCATGATAATTAAGAAATGATATGGAGAAATGAGTGTAAAACAGGGGCTATATATTTAAGAACAAAGAATAAAAAACCACCCCTCCCCCCATGTTGATATAGTTTTAAATGGTCGCAGCATTGAAATAGTTCTTATTTTAATTGTTTATGAGTAGTACTTTCTGCAAGTGTGTCCTGGGATAGCCATGTCAATGCAGTAATCAAAAAGTGGCTGGCATAACGGGAATAGTTGGTCGTCTCAAATACCTTCTCAATACGCGGGTGAAATCAATTATTTTTAATTTGACTGTTCTGCTCCTATTTAAAATACTGTACACTTGTCTGGGCACAACAACATTTTCTAACCTGTAAAAAATACAAAAAATGTAAAAAGTCCATTCAGTTCACCTATATTGTGCCTTTCGATACAGTAACTTCTTACTTGTTTATTGATGCTCACAATATCACCATTCATTACCTGTATTGTTATAGACTAAGTGTCTGTTTTAATTTGAAAATAGGGAGAACTTAGTGTGCTTAAGAGAGGCTGCATGGCTGGAAAAGAAAGAACAGAATTATATGACACGAAAAGGTGAGACATGGGTCATGCATTTAAACACCCATCAATGCAACGCTTGTGCCATACATTGCCTTGCTTTCGCAATCATTACACATTAACTAATTCTGATATGTTTTGTTGACCAGCAGGCGAGTTACGCTTGAACTTTGTAAATTCTATTGGTTACTTATTTGTGTATATTTCTTTCTTTTATGTTAATTCTTTTTTATTTTTTGCTCTTGTTGCTCTTCTCTTGTTCAAGCCTTTGTTTCCAAATGATGTACCATTTTTACAATGAGGTAACGTTTATTTCTGAATTTTTTTTCTTTAAACACACTATAATGAACTTGTCGCTGCGGTGCTGTGAGCCCTTGTAAATGGGGTCGGTGGTCTCGTCAAGCTGTCGGTAGACAGCTTTTATTTTGTCAAATGTCTGCTTGTAAAATGCGCGCAAATATAGTTGATTGATTGAATAAATAAATGTCCGCAAAATGAAAGTAATATTCATTTCTTTGTGTAAGCATGCTTATAGGAAGCATACTTATACGACTCGTTGAGATTGGGTGGAGCGCCATGAATATGTCCGATAGGAATCAGACGATGCTGTGTTGCTGGGCTTCCTAATATCGCAAGATCTGTAAGGCTGAAGTCGAAATGGTGCCCTTAGCGCATGGTCAGACTACTGATCTCGAGTCACTCTATATTCTCACATTCCCTGCGTCTAGCAGGTCCAAGGCGATTGCGAACTGTTCGGCAACCTCGGCCGTTGTGGTCCGGACTGTCGAGGAGTTCGTAACTTTGCCATGTTCATCGCCGCTGACTACAACAAATGGTCTTTTGTTTCTGTACCGATGAAATAGCAACTCTGAGCATGTGTGTGTGCGTCTTCTAGGAGGCCTGTATACCTAGTTCATTGTCACTATACATTGTGTGCAGGCTGGGCTTTCCGAGATATGGGTGCCATGTAATACTCTCTCTCTCTTTTCTCCGAAGATGCGGCAGTATCTGGTGCCGATTTCAGTCGGGAAACTCCGAACACTCTCAGGATGTTTCTCCCGGCACTGGTGGTATTCAAGTAAACTTCGAGCTCTCTTGTGACTAAGCTGCCCCTTTTAGCATGGTGTGCATGCTGAGGTGGAGCAGTATCTTCGAGCTCCTGCACATGACAGTAAAATAAATCTTTGAAAGACAACATGCGCGATGCACAAGTAAGGTAGTTAAAGCCATATTCCCGAGGTATGGTTTGCTGACTTGCGGTTTTATGATTGATTACTGAAAGAAAAGAGTCCGCAGTACAAAGTTAGGAGCATCAGACCTCTGGTTATGTCTGCTACCTATTTGTAAGCAATCTCGTAAAAATATACCCTATAAAACCAAAATTGTGAAGCTGAGAAAAATGGCAGAAATAACAAAATAGAAATTTAAGTTAACAGACGTACTCCACTCACACGGCAAAATGAAACCCTCGTTCCTATACCTCCTTGATGTGTAATATTAGTTGAGCAAGGGAATGCATTTGAGCCAGATTCGCCCCTTGTAAGGCAATAAAGTAAATTGCGCTGTGAAAGAAATGGTAGGGGCAATTTAATGTTCGGTCCACGTCCCGGCAAACAGCCGCTCTAGTGCGGTGACTTCAAAAGAGATAAATTCTTCTTCGTCTTCGTGAGCTTGGCCTGCTTTCGACACTTCTACGAACATGAAACGATCTAGGAAGCAGTATCGGGAAACTTTCAACTTTGTTTTTTTTTAGCACAGAACGCAGAAGTTCCAGAAACACAAAATTGGGGCTATTGGCTGCGGCTCGTTTCACGTAGGCCCGGTTAATGGAAAAAGGGGGCAATCTATCAAAATCACGTCGTTCTTTCGTCTTAGCAATTCTCAGAAAAATAAAGCGATCCCAAAGAGTCAATAAGGATCTCAACTTCTCTCGGTCGATGGGTGTAAAGGCTACAACCGCCATGGTAGCTGGCCTTGCGGAGACATTGGTTTTCCATTGAGCGCTAAGGTGGATCAGTGGCCGAGACATCGACTGGCCTATCGAGAGATCAGAAGAGTGAAATCTTGGCTTCTGGGGTGAAAAGTTTGTTGTAATGAGAAAAACTAAAAGAGAAAACGAATAGAAAGAAAGCATTCGGTTTATCAATACACCGCCCCAACAAAAGCTCTCTCGTTGTTTTAAATTAATTTGACCTCCCCTCACTGGCAGCTGCGCGTTTTAAAGCCACCAGGAAGCTCTGGGTGGAGGGAAGGGTTGCTTGTCGGGATAGATAAAGCTAACAAGCAGCTATGTAAAGTGCATCATTGTGTTAGCGATCACATTTGAATGGGGCTATTGATGCCAGCAATAAAATAGGGCACTTCAATAAGGCGACACTCTGCGAGATGAAGCAGTAACCCCGTGATGGCCGTATACTGAAAAACGCCAGCAGTTTGGAAGGAATGTACTCATGCAATTTTTTGGTAACATTTAGAAGGATTAGTTAAGGGCTTCGTGTACGGTTCACTTGCTGGCTGGTGGGCGGTATTGTGCACATAATCTAGGTCTGTGACACAAGCTGCCAACCTGTGTCCTGCACTGCATCACTTTGTGCATCATCTAGCTTTCTCGCTTATCAGACGCTGCTGTTCGGAATTATGACGCTCCCGGCGCAAACGTTCAATTTATGCGTATATTACGCTCTTTGGTAAGGCAGCATTTGGGAGGATTAATAAATGGCAAGTTTCTGCAGAGCGAACTTTGTCGACCTGCTGCTGGTGTTGCAGCACCAAGGAGGAGCCAGAGGTTTCGTAACATTGAACTTAACCAAATATTCTCTAAAGAAACGCAGCAACGACAAATGTGCACAAACTGAAAGATCATGTCTGCAGCCAACATAGTCGTATTTTTCTCTTTTCTTTGTTTTATACAGTCTGCTATTTCTCTAGAAAGAAATCTGCTGCTCCACGCCTGCTATTTTCAGGAAGAGTAATTCAGAAACACCGATGGCTTCTACCCTTTTGCCATAAGAGTTCAAAAGAGTGTCAGTCTCTGCAGATACTTTTCTGTGGTCCATTCATCCAACTAAGGCTTGTCTTTGTCTAAAGTGTTGTAGCTGTTCGCGTGGAAGGTGAAAACGGTGACTTAGATAATGCCGGATTGGTACGCTTAATGTAGCAATTTTAGCGCGGAAATTCTTCATTTCTCTGGTGACTACCTAAGGGTGTCGGTTTGTGTGGGTGTGTGCGTGTGCGTGTTTGTTGTGTGTGCGTGTGCGTGTGTGTTGCGTGTGTGTGTGTGTGTGTGTGTGTGTGGGTGCGCGCGTGTGTGTGTGTGCGTGTGTATGTTTGTGTGTGCGTGTGCGTGTGTGTTTGTGTGTGCGTGTGTGTGCGTGTGCGTGTGTGTGTGTGCGTGTGTGTGTGTTGTGTGTGTGCGCGCGTGTGTGTTGTGTGTGCGTGTGTGTGCGTGTGCGTGTGTGTGCGTGTGTGTGTTGTGTGTGTGTGTGCGCGCGTGTGTGTTGTGTGTGCGTGTGTGCGTGGGTGCGTGTGTTGTGTGTGTCCGTGTGCGTGTTTGTGTGTGCGCGTGTGTGTTGTTGTGTGTGTGTGCGCATGTGTGTTGTGTGTGCGTGTGTGTGTGTGTTTGTGTGTGTGTGTGCGTGTGTGTTATGTGTATGTGTGTGAGTGCGTGTGTGTTGTGTGTGTGTAAGTGCGTGTGTGTTGTGTGTGTGTAAGTGCGTGTGCGTGTGCTTGTGTGTGCGTGTGTGTGTTTGTGTGTGTGTGTGTTTGTGTGTGTGTTTGTGTGTGTGTGCGTGTGTGTGCGTGTGCATTTGTGTTGTGTGTTTGTGTGTGTGTGCGTGTGTTGTGTGTGTGTGTGTGTGTCCATGTGCGTGTGAGTGTGTGCGTCCGTGAGCGTGTGTGTTGTGTGTGCCTGCGTGTGCGTGTGTGTTGTGTGTGTGTGCGTGTGTGTGTGCGTGTGTGCGTGCGAGTGTGTGCGTCCGTGAGCGTGTGTGTTGTGTGTGTGTTTGTGTGTGTGCGTGTGTGTGTTTGTGTGTGTGCGCGTGTTTGTGTGTTGTGTGTGTGTGTTTGTGTGTGTGTGTGTGCATATGTGTGTGTTTGTGTGTGTGCGTGTGCGTGTGTGTTGTGTGTGTGTGTCTGTGTGTGCGTGTGTGTTGTGTGTGTGCGTGTGTGTTGTAAGTGTGTGTGTGCGTGCGTGCGTGTGTGTGTGTGTGTGTGTATTTACGTAGCACCTGAGAGAGCTTTGCTATGATAGGAAAGAGGGAGTGGGGAGAAGGCTGGGTTTACTGCAACCCCGGCAAATATGTAGGCTTGTAGTTCACGTCGAAACTATAGTTGCCGACATGCTATCATTATTGAAATTTATTGCTCGTTGGCTCAAAGGTTGTACACTGAGATATATGAGCTTTTAATCAGTGATTTTTCTCGCAAACTCAGCGCTTAGGGATTTTATAAGGTATCACTTCAGCGTATGATACACGTAGGAGCAGTTTTGTGGCAATCGAACTGTGAAAGTGAACCGACTGTGCAGGCGACCATTCATTTCGGCGGAAGGAATAATGGTACGCGTGAATGAACGAAACGTCATCTATGTATGGTCGCATCTGCGAAGTAAAAGAAGAAGCAACCCTGACACGTTACACCCGTTGCGCACAAATGGCATATTTACAAATTATTAGCTCTGGTAATATGAAAATCTTACATAATGAAAAAACAGAGATGTCTTGCGAAAAATATGTGCCTAAGACCGATAAAGGGGCTCTCCAACACTATTCTATTCACCATATTTTATTCGTGGGTCGTGTAGACTGAAGTACTATCAGGCTAATTCAGCAAAAACGACAGTAATAACGGCACGCAGTCTGAATTACTCGACATAGAAATTTAGAAATACCGGAAAAAGTTGCCGACTCTCATTTCAATATTCTCGAGGTCACTCGACGACAGTTCATTCTTCCGTGACATCGGAAGGCTCCCCAGTGAAATAAGCTAGAAGCGCCAGCCTACGTAGGAGACGCTCACACACCATTGTTGCTTGTTTTTTTTTTCAAGGTCATGTTGACCTTGTTGCCACAGTAGCAAACGTGGTTCTTGACGTCTGGCTTGCCAGAACGGGGGTGGGAGCTGCTGTGTCGAAGCGAGGTATTTTCTGCTTTTTTTCACAACATTCGAGTCACTCCATCCTCTTATTCTGAGAAAGGAACTTGTGGAATGACCAGGATAGTGAAGTAATCTTGACCGTTCGTGTGGTTTGCCACAAAACGAACAACAATGATACACTGCACCCTCTCAACAGCACACTTGCGGAAAAAGACAGTTCGCCAGTTCCCAAAAGTAATTACAGGGACGAAAGTGAGAGGGAAAGAGGTCTTTCGTGTGAACGTCCGACCCGTGCAAGCCTAAAATACAGTGGCGAAATGGCTGCCAGCGTCTCTGTCGTGCTTTGTAGACGCAGTACTATTTTGTTTTTGTTTTGGCCGCATCTGTTCATGGTTTGATGAAGAAGCACAGAAAAGAGAAATGAAACAGATTAATACCCTTGGCTTTTATCCTAAACGATGATCGCTTCTAACGCTACATTTATTCAATCATATGGCGGCCACTTACCGGCGTCGTATCTGCCGCAAAGTTCTGGTCAGCGTCATTACGTTGCGATGTGTTCGGCAGTTATGTGGTGACTTTATTGGTGACTTAGTATTAAAATACTAAGTCATTCACTATTGGCGTTTCGCCCTATGCTAAAATTATCTCCAGCTTTCTGTCTACGTAAACCACAAATAAAAAATAGGTGCTTCAATAGTGTAGCAAAGCCCCTCTAAACTTCAACCTCTCGTTCACCGAGTTGTCCAGGAAAAAAATTGCATAAAGCGGTACGCATGCGTTCGAAGTTTTATTTAGGTACAATAATTCGAGATTGTGTTGATGCGCCAGGTTCTAGATGTAAAAGTTCAGAATTCTTAGCTCGTAACCGCTTATGCATATTGCGTATAAATACGACATGTATCGGAGTACAAGAAATGTTTTTGAAGTGATAATTTTTGCAATGGCCGCCGTCTTGAAACTTCACCTTGAAAACAATGCGTAAGTACGGTTGAAGCTGGAGAAAGAGTTTCTTACAATTTAGCTGGTATAACAAGTCGCAGTTATGTTATGGTCTCCAATTTGAGGTTACCATGACATATTTGTGATCCAGTTGTAGCGTCCACGCTTACAGAGTTAGTGTGCTTTCCAAGTCAGCGCAAAGGCCTTTGAAATGCGCACCTCTTGTAACTAAATGGCGTCAATCGCAAGGCCATCGAAAAGTGCTTCGTGTGTGTTGCAACTTCAGGGTGACGCACTATGGCCCGGATGTTACGAAAAGCGTGTCCTGTTACCGCCGTAACATTTGACGCCAAAGTTTGGTTGCAACAAAATAAGTGTATTCGATGCTTAGCTTTCCGTATCAGCACGCGTTGGGCACTTCCATTTTCTTGGCAAGAAGAAAGTCTGGTAGTGATAGAAACGGGTGTGGTGAAAAGGGTGTGGTAATCCACACCTACCATAAAAGATACGTCTATACACATGCAACTATATAAAGGCAACTCATTGACGTGTAAGGCCTAATAATTCTTGTCTCACTCGTAGAGGTAAGGTAGTCGTTTAGCTGAACATTTTACGTACTACTTGCACTCTCTGTAGCAATATACTCAGTACATAATACTCTCTCACTCAATTAGTCAGTTCATCGTGAAGTGAATCATTCAATCAAGTAATCAATGTGCATGCGAACCTAAAAGTTACTGGTTTAGAGCATAAAAGAAGGGAAAAAAAGACTGAAGAAAGAATGAACTCAAGGCGATCAGGTAGACGAAATGTGAACAAAACGGAGCAGGTATGTGAATACAAAACGTCGCTACAAGAGAACAATGCTGCAATGATTCAGAACGAGGTTTATAGCATTAGTTAAATATAATTTGGGAAGAGGAAACTGTGCGGCGATATCCCCTGCAAGCTTCTCAAGGCTAGACACACCTGCAACCTTGGAGATCCTCATCCTCGTATGAATATAGAAACTTTGGCGCGTTGGTTTTGGTTCTTCACGGCGTATAGCATAGTGCAGAAAGACAGATAAGTAGAGACACAGCAGAACTAATCTATTGCTTTGTTAACAGCGAAGTGCTTTTTGATCGAGGCTGTCATTTTGCGCAACTGTCATTGATTGTAGACTGCAGTAGGATTTATATATGCAGAAAGAGGGCGGCTCCAAACACAACTGTGTGCCACACCACTGCCACTGCTCACTACTCCCACAACTCCCCACTACGCCCACCACTGGTCCCTCCACTTCTCTCACTTCTGTAACCTACTTCCTGCCACGTCATTCCCACTTCATTCGCCCCCGCTCCACCGACTTCGATGTTCCAGCAATGTCGTACAAGCAGAGCTGAATCAGTTTTGTTTCGTACGTTCGGACGCTGTGCTATACGCTTTTTTGAGATTTATAGAAGGATAAAGATCAATAAAATTGCCCACAACAATGCGCTAGGTAAGAGAAAAGCCAATAGAGAACATCATAAATATGTACAATGAGCATATCATATGAAAAGGAATGTGTGCCTTTTCCAATTGCCGGACGGAATATACGCAGGATCACCTGGAAGAAAAGATAGTTAAGCATGAACTACAGGTGCGCCAAAGGCCAAAGCTGTTGAACAGCGCTCAGCACAAATATATATATATATATATATATATATATATATATATATATATATATATATATATATATACATATATATACATATATATATATTTATATATGTATATATATATATATATATATATATATATATATATATATATATATATATATCTTAAATTCGGCTTTCATCAAGCGTGAGCCAAAGCACGCATTTCCCGTTGGGTCTCATCTTTTATTTTCTACTTGTTCATGTATTTGTGTGGTTTTCTGCCTTCACAGACACACCCATATATATGTTGTCGTAATTTCTGCTATCTACGAATCGCGCTTGCGTCACAAGCTTTTTCTATAGCTTTTTCAAAGGAGGAGGTGTCTGAAGTTGCTTTAATAAAACTTTTTCTCGCACGCTCTTAAGATGCCCTGCGTATGTCACTTGCGAAGTGCGGCTCCAATGTTGGTTTTCTTCTTTTTTTTCGTGGAATTTCACGGAATCCTCAAATATATTGTTACGAGGCATTGTGCGTGAGCCCGGTGCTGAAGGGCACATTGCGACGAAAAAAACAAGAAGATAGCATGCCGCGCGGCAAGCTGTCAGGCAGGTTACGGAGGAAAAAAACTCACCAAACTACGACGGTTCCGGCTGCACGCCTTGTACATTCGTAGTATACTCATTTCCGCCTCTCCCGTTCACTCGAAATCTTCGTAACAATGTGATAAGTACATGCTTGGACAAATTACCGCTCAATCAAAATACAATTAGTCGGAATCATTCAGTGATTTTCTTCACCGCCTTGCTGAACCGATTGTCAAAATGCTATGGCAAGAAGCTCGCCTCGCAGTCAAGGATGCAGCCATAGCTATCTAGATGCAGGGGAACCCAGCATTTAGCGCCAACCAGAAGGGAAAACGATCTGTCCGCATGCATTGACTGCCTCGCTGTTTGCTTGCAGTTGGCGCCTGCAGTCATTATTGACTCGTTTAGAAATAAACGGCAAAGTGTTGACCATATATGCAACACGGCGCACAATGAAATAAAACGCCCCCGTCTTTGCCAGAATTTTGATGCCGGTGGCACGAGTGTTCGCTGAATTGTTTTTTATGATTGACTAACTATTGCATTCAGGCAGAATTGGTTAACTGGGTCAAAACGGTCGTGGCAGGCTACTGGCCACCACCCTTCACACAACCGGTACGCTGCGTTCAACAACCAAGTTGCGTCTTTCAAGGATGTTGCTTCTCTCTCTCTGATTTGTTCTTTACCGTTGCTCAATACAGGGACACGTATTCCGACCCATTTGATTGGCTCGTGCACTTACTCAGCGGATAATATATCTGCGTGAACATAATCGACTAGTTTTGATCGCTTTCTGAGCCTGAGCGTTCCTATACCACCTGCACATCTGAGTTCGCGCATAATGAACAAATCAACAAAGAAATCAACAATACGAATCTTTTGTTAGATACGGCAACCTCATTTCTTTGAGTGCACGTGTGCTATCACGTGCGCAATGAAGAAGGAAAGAAAGTCACCGATAAAGTAGTACACAAAAGGCACGACACGAAGGAGCTGCGCAGCCAGTCAATCTGTCAAATGACTCGTGGGGGTGCCCGTCAGCTTTGGGAAGTTGCCCGTAACGCCCGCGTTTCACTCAGCCAATATTTGCGCCCATAATGAATTCTTCATCCTCTCGTCCGTGCGATTTCAACGTCGGTATGATCCTTTGTGGTGACATCATGTGCACATACACAAGCTTTGGTGGTACTATACGATGAATTTCGTTTTAGGGGCGAATCTCCTTATGAAGTGGGTCTGTCGCTCCTCTGAATGTATGTATGTATGTATGTATGTATGTATGTATGTATGTATGTATGTATGTATGTATGTATGTATGTATGTATGTATACATGCATGCATGCATGCATGTATGTATGTATGTATGTATGTATGTATGTATGTATGTATGTATGTATGTATGTATGTATGTATGTATGTATGTATGTATGCATGTATGTATGTATGTATGTAGCCACCGCTGGTACATACCTGCTCTAAAGCGGATATGTGCCACATGGGTTGCGAGATGGGAGATGGTGGTACTTGGAGTGTTCACTGGATGATTGCGCGGACGGACGGACGCATGGACGGATAGACAGACAGACTAGCAGACAGACGGACGAATGGACGAACGCGCGGCCTTAAAGACAGATGGACGCACTAATGGGCGGACATACGGATGGACGGACTAACGGATGAACGCATGGACAGACGGACGCGCGCATGGATTGACGCACGTATTGTCGCGTGGACGTACGGAAGCACAGACGCGCTGACGAGTTCTACGCTCCAATCACCATCATTCACTCCGTGGATATGCTGTGATTTACTATTTCTGCATAATAATATACATGCAGCCAAAGTTGGGATGCTGCCAGTACCGAGGTCTTACGCAGGGCAGCTGGAGCGTCGGAATATGTGGAATGCCGTGTTACCTGCCACTTAAACGTAGCAGCGTACACTTTTACGGATATACCTCAATTTATAGAAGTTTTGTGTGCTCTCTTTATCAAGTGAAAACTGGATAATGAAATCACCCGGAATAATGGATTCGCCTAATGAAACCTCAATGAAGGATTCAATAAGAAACCAAAGTCGATGCACATGTAGCTTACAATTTCTAGCCACATTGTCCTGAGGTTCGATTGTGAAGAATAGGCTGTGACTGAATACGAGAGCTATGATTTTATGAAGTTACATTTTAAAACGCTCATGCACAGCAAAAGAACTTGCAGGATGATTGATTGATATGTACGGTTTAACGTCCCAAAACCACCATATGATTACGAGAGACGTCGTAGTGGAGGGCTCCAGAAATTTCGACCACCTGGGGTTCTTTAACGTGCACCCGAATCTGAGCACACGGGCCTACAACTATTCCGCCTCCATCGAAAATGCAGCCGCCGCAGCGGGGATTCGAACCCGCGACCTGCGGGTCAGCAGCCGAGTACCTTAGCCATTAGACCACCGCGGTGCGACAACTTGCAGGATGATTGAGATTTAAGGTGAAGGTAGTAAGGTGAATAAAAGTCTGAATTTCTTCATTTATTTTCATGAATGTTCAGTTTTAAGTGGTGATCATATTCATCCACAGCTATTGCGTAATATTTCAGCAGTCGCTAACTACTATTTATACTCTTTTCGTCCATGCACTGTGTATTCTAGAGTCACTGTGCACTAAAGCGCTGATGTTTTGTCGCTGTGTACGTGGTTTAGACGCCATGTGATTATTATGCCGGTCCAATTTAACTTTCATCGAATCTAGTAGTTCCTATCAAGTAGAGCAGATTGAGCTTGTCGGCCCTATCAACATCAGCTGAAACGTGAACAGTGGAGTGCGTGAAACATTAGATCAAGTACAGTGAGTGCAGTTCGGTCATCATCATTCACAAGCATCCGGTCTGACCGCGCTGCGCGATCACTCCACATTCCGGCATTTGAGAGTCTCTTGTAGCTTTGATATACAAATCGAACCTAGAAATAAACGAAAACAATTGCGAAACGACCAAATTCATTCGGCGAGCCCACGACGATTACTATTTTCAACATATCATCACATCAGCACAAGAGCGCAAGTGATAAAAAAATAATCCCAGCATATCCACGGAGTGGATGGGGTGAAGCGTCAATCAGTCCGTCTGCGCTTCCATCCGTCCGTTCGTTGTTGCTTCCGTCCGCCCATGCGTCCGTCTGTGCGTTCTTCTGTGCGCCCGTTCGTGCATCTCACCGTCCGTGCGTCAAACAGACAGACAGACAGACAGACAGACGATTGATGGACGCGGCCAGCGGATGATTCACGGTTTGCCAATAAAATCCTCGGAACCTTCGCCCCACTTATCTTCCCTAACTCCGTAGACATGCAGTGAGTACTTAATACATACCTGCACACATACAGGTGACGACCGATCTATGCCTTAAGGAGCTTCGCCCCTAAAACATTTTATCGCTTAGTGCTGCCGAAACGTATGTGTGCGCCTGTCAGTGGGGATGACTGGACGGCGCGCACTATAGGTTTGCTAACACTTGTTCATTTCACACCGATAGTGCATAACGCAAGTGAAATGGCGCTAGCTCATTGATATATATGTGGGATTTAACGTCCCAAAACCACCATATGATTATGAGAGACGCCGTAGTGGAGGGCTCCGGACTTTTCGACCACCGGGGATTCTTTAACGTGCATTAAAGCTTAGCACACGGGCCTACAACAATTCAACCTCCATCGGAAATGCAGCCGCCGCAGCCAGGATTCGACACCGCGACCTGCGGGTCAGCAGCCGAGTACCTTAGCCACTAGACCACCGCGGCGGGGCATGGCGCAAGCTCAGACAACGACGGAGTAAGCAAGGCTGAGAGCGGCACTTGAGTTGTCTTGCTCACTCCGTCCTTTCCTGAGTACGCGTTGTTCAACCTGTTTGGAATCAACGGACGTATCGTTCGAGCATTGTATCAAGAAGACTTGCTCCGCTTTGCTTTCGTAATACCCTGCTAGCTGCGCAATAAAACTATACCCGATAGAATTGAAAGCTTCGATCAGGAATAATCAAAGGGCGATGTCTCATCGTTGCGTGCCTTGTTTCTTAGGATACTATAGCATGCAACAGAGCTAATGTTATATGTTATTGCTTAGGCACATACTAATAAATAAAGTGAAAAATAAATTTGCCCTGCTCGCACTATAGCTAGCGCAAAGCTGCGTCACTGCAGAACTGTTTGCAGCTTCTATTGGGAACCAACTGTAGAAAATTTTTTGGCGGTCATTCAGCGCGTGCTGCATGATTCATGATGACAATATTTTCGTTCTGTAACACACAGCGAACTTTTTGGGGCGTCATTCATGTGTTTGTTTACATTTATTGCCCTAAAACAAACAGTAAGGATACTCGTTAGGCTAATTGATGATTGATATGTGGGGTTTAACGTCCCAAAACCACCATATGATTATGAGAGGCGCCGTAGTGAAGAGCTCCGGAAATTTGGACCACCTGGGGTTCTTTAACGTGCACCCAAATCTGAGTACACGGGCCTCCAACATTTCCGCCTCCATCGGAAATGCAGCCGCCACAGCCGGGATTTGAACCCGCGACCTGCGGGTCAGCAGCCGAGTACCTTAGCCACTAGACCACCGCGGCGGGGCACTCGTTAGGCTACAAGTGAGGACTTCCGTGCTTTTTAGGTTTTTTTTAACAAATTAATCTTTCGCTAGATCACGGCACTGACACACACTGGGCATGTGAATGCCATGAAACTAAACCGCAAATCGGAGGGCACTTTGTAAATTTCAAAATACATATGTTCGGCGAAGGCCTGTGGTGATTCGAATGGAGATGCCATGTTCCTTTATTGTGTATTTTAAAATGCGCAACATTTCTTTGCGTACTGCAGGCACCTTGAACATCTATCTATCTATCTATCTATCTATCTATCTATCTATCTATCTATCTATCTATCTATCTATCTATCTATCTATCTATCTATCTATCTATCTATCTATCTATCTATCTATCTATCTAACTGCTTACGTCTGGTGCTCCCATCATCACCCCTTCAACTTGAGGTAAACCAAAATTAGCATTAGAGGGTAAGATAGTCTCACAAATTAGAATCATTTGTCATGACATGAAAAATGTGGCAATCCCGTCGCCTACGTCACGAAACTCTTTTCGTCAGACGCGTGGCACAGACCTGCAGGCGAGCATGTGTGACAGGTTGATTGAATGTTATTTATTCAGGAACGGCGAAAACAAGTATACGCGTAAATTTTACGCATGAGCAATAAAAAAAAGCTGGTTTACGGCTTTCAGACAAATGCAAAGAATATGTGTCAGGGTCTCGGCAGGAATCGCTTTTCAGCCCTCTGATTGGCAGGGCATTATACTACCACAGATCAACGCCAGGTATCAGGAATATTTTTTTTCAGTAAACCCTAATGTTCGTAAGTATAGCCAACTGTAGTTACAGTGCCGCTGTCCAATTTGTTATACATTACATATGTACTCCTACAATACTGCCGTTATGTCGGGTTAACGTCAACTGTAGTTACGTGCCATCCACTGAAGTTGATTTATGTATATAGCAGTGTACAAGGCTATCATCCTTGCAAGCACGAGCGCTTAATACCAGCTCATGGCTTCCGGTGGTGCCAATATCCATTTTGCAGCTGACATCGTTACGCATCTGTAAACAACTGGTTATATAAAACGTATGCGGCTGTTGAACCTTGCCCGTGCGTGCATTTGTACAGTGCTTTAGCGCAACTTTGTAATGTTTCGCACAATTAAAAATTGGAACAGTCACCTTCCATTCGTGTGCTTCAAATGATATCGATTCGCAAGATACGTGAGATGTGCCTTTTTTTTACTTTTTACGCCGTTTCACAAATCAGGTGATATATGAGAGAGCAAGGTGTGGAGACCACAGCTGGCGCCGTTACAAAACCCGGGTGAACCAACGCCATGGCATAAGTCAATAAAGGATTTAGCGTTAAAGCTTTGTTTTTGAAACATGAACGTTCACGGTACGGTAGTGCCGTTTCCTTGAACCACAGTATCAAGCTAACGCTAAACTAAACTTGCCTTATATAAGAGCAATCATTGTACAGAATATCGAAATATTGATCCATTGCCTTTGTGGCTACCATATACATTCTCTCTTTCAATTATAACGGTAGTATCTCTTTTTACGCGCATTAATAGCATTGCGAATAATGTTTTCCTCTTGTATTCACTATTGCCGAGTCACTCGCACAGTGGCGGCTGTGCTATAGTGGTGTTATGGCAGCTGTAATTAAAAGTAATTCATTTTTATACCCTGCTACGCATCTGGGTGAAGAGGTAAATGACGTTCACTTCGCCGTACTCATCGCTACAGCGCGTTGCGTCTCGGTAAATACGGGATGGAAACTTTGCGAGCCCATTTATTCTGTAACCTAACGATAACCTCACTGGTAGATGCTGTTTCTAGCTTGTGCTCGGAATTCTTTACCCAGACATGTTTGCCCAGGGAACCATGACACGCGCAAGGCGATGCAGGTCTGCGACTGCAACTTTCTTTTCTGTGTCCAAATCACACGTGTCATTTGTGAGCTTGCTTTCTTGTGGCCGGGCTAGCTGGAATCAGAACTTCGTCATCAAAGGCTGCCAGAGCTGACTAAGAGAAACACTCACAGGCAGCAGTCCGTATAGCTGCTTTCTGCAATGTTGCGGTATTATTGATTTATTTTACTATTTTTACAGCACAGATGCAGTGACCGAGGTCTGCCGTGTGTCGTAGACAGGAAAATTATAATAATGAGAAGCTGTACTAGAGTGCTTATTTGGGCCGGTTGGTGCATGACGAGCGAAGCGAAAAACAGTACGAAACACGAGACAGTGAAAGAGGAACAGCATTTCGCCCGTCTCATTCACTGTCCCTTGTTTCGCGCTAATTCTGGCTTCGTTAATCACGGCATGCCACGTTGGTCTACTGGCTATGGCGCTCGGCTGGGAAATCGAAGGTCGCCGGATAGAACTCCGGCCATGGCGGCCGCATTTTCGACGAAAGTGGAAATGCTCGAGATCCGCGTACTCAAATTTAGATGCACGTCAAAGAACGCCAGGTGGAGGGAATTGCCGGAGTCCTCCACTACGGCGTTTCTCATAATCAGAACATCATGGGTTGACATTGCGCTTCATTACGGTATCGGGCACCGTGAAACAGGGAGGAGCAAAAATAAGTGAAAAAGTGGACGAATTCGTGTTGACAGTGACAACTAATTTCTTCTTTTACCTAAAAAAGCTTTTCTTAGGCATCCCCCTCCCCTTCCTTTTTTTTTTTGAAAATCCCACTGCCGCGCGATTCATGGCCAATACCCCGTGATGAGTTCAGCCCCTCCTCTTGGGTCCAACCAATCAACGAGTGATCGGTGAATGATCTCGGAGAAATGGGGAAGTTCAAGGCTACGTTCGTTTCATTTTGGAATCCTTTTGCCTTCTTTTCCCTGGCAGCCCCGCCGCGGTGGTCTAGAGACTAAGGTACTCGGCTGCTGACCCGCAGGACGTGGGATCGAATCCCGGCTGCGGCGGCTGCATTTCCGATGGAGGCGGAAATGTTGTGGGCCCATGTGCTCAGATTTGAGTGCAAGTTAAAGAAACCCAGGTGGTCTAAATTTCCGGAGCCCTCCACTACGGCGTCTCTCATAATCATATGGTGGTTTTGGGACGTTAAACCCCACATATCAAATCAATCTTTTCCCTGGCGCTTGAGCCTAACAAGTGCGACTTGTGATTCTTGTAGAAAGAGAAGCACTACGCCTAAGTCGTAGTCTTCCTAAAACGGTTTCTGAAGGCCCAACCGCATACACGCGATTTTCGAGTGATGACGGGCGACGGCGACAAAAATTGCTTCGTCGCGCCGTAGTGTCGTTACGGCTGCAACAACATGTAGGCGACAAAGTGTCAGTGTTGCTATAGATCAAAAATATCGCGTGCATACCTACACATAACGAAAAGAACTTTAAATGTAGGTCGATGTCGTCATGCTATATTCATTAATGTCTTGAGGGGTATAAGAAAGCCAAGAAAGCGTTACGAGGCCTTCTTTTTCGCAATGTTTGGTTTAACCACGACAGGATGCCTTACGTACGCTACGATGGCTACATCACACTTCCCATGATGTTTTCACAATGTAGCACTCTACCATGATTCTCACAAGCGACCATCTAAAGCTAAAAACAAACTTTCGATAACAAGATTTACTACAAAATACGGCCGCTATCTAACTTTCCGCGTGAAATGCGAATCTAAAAAATGTAGTCGATATCTTAATTATTTGATATACTGGCGGGTAACAAGCATCGAGAGCAAATCGCAGCCAAACCGAGGATCAGGGGTGCAGCCATGTTGCCGGAAATCCCCCCGCTGGCTTCCGGGCAACAAGTGATTTTTTTTTACTTTTCCAGAAAAGCGTGAAGTGACAAGTGGCAGCGACGGATGGACCTCCGCGACTGCAAATCTTATCGCTCGCCGCTGTCGTTTGTCGCTTTCTCTGGAAAACCGTGAGCGTGCGATTGGGCCTTAACTGCGCTTTAAACCTGGTATCGGGAGTTCCATACCTCTCTCCGGCAGGTATCGCGTATTGAGCGTTCAGACATTGTTAAGAATTTACGAGTCACAATTACAATGGTCGTAAACAGCTTTTCTTTCTTCCCCGGAATCACTTTTAACCGTGCTTTCACTTCCCACAAAACATATTTGTACAACGTTTACTTGAGCCGCTGAATGAACGTGTCTGCGAAGTAACACAGTCTAGCGACAATTTACGCCCTGTAGATATCCAATGTCACATTTTGCTAACAATGCGCAAAAATATTTCCCCGTCACACTCTAGATGGTTTATAATAAAAACACGCACAGGGGATCAAAAACCAAAACAAAAACCGAAAAAAATGCTATACAGACGCATCACAGTTTGACAAAAACCAGGTGTTGGTGTATTTAGCCCGAATATAGATCGGTCCCATTCCCTTCGAATGCCTTGTTTCACAACTGTTCTCATGGCTCAATTTCTGGCCATATGGGTGTACACGTGGTAGTTTTCAATTTAGCAACAATGGCAGTTTTTCGCCTACTTATGATTGCAGCAGTAACGACGCGACGGTGCGACGAGGCAAGTGTTTTGCTTTCGCGCGTCCTACGAAAGCTAAACATAGAATTTGTATGTGCTGCTATAATAACATAGTCTCTGTCTCTCCGCGCTGCACTATCTGCTTTTGCTGACTCGCACATAAGAAAGGTGTATTCTCCTTTATTTCCCACGAATTTCCGAATACTTCGACTAGTTTGGGCACCTGGACATAAATGGCTGTTCCTAAATGAAATGACCAATTCTTTAGTGAAGTCATCAAAGAGTTGGTCACTATTACTGTGTTTTCCACCATCCCCTTATGTGACGACTGCGCGATTTTACAGGCATGACAATGTGGAAAGCTTAGCAGGTACAGCTCTGGACTTTCCATCGAATATCAGCTGTTTTTATATCCCTGGCGGAGATCACTGTGTGAAACACGTAAACTAGAAGTGGCAGTTACGAGGCTGCGCTCTCGGGTGCCGTTACTGAATTTCTACCAACACGGATCTAGTCAGGCATTTATTGATGTTATGCACATGCTTAGGCTGTGTAACTTTTACATGCTATAGGAGCGGCAGTGGTGAGCTCACCGGTGGAAGAAGAGAACGATGGACACAGGCACGCTCACGGCTTGCGCTCAGCGGGTGCTCATAATCAGTCGTGGTGGAGTCTTAAAATGATTAGGGTATTTCAAAGACGATAATCTTTCTTGGAGATCTTCGATACAAAAAATTTGGTCTGTCTGTCTGTCTGTACATGTGCCTGTTTGTCCACCCTTAACAGTACTCAAAACTGCACCAAAGTGACCAAACGATACTTCAAATGGCCGACCCCATCCGCAGCGCCCCCCAATATTGCTCAAGATTCAGCGTTCTCACTTGTGCGATTGTCAATTAAAAAGCAAATATTGCGCATATCTGAGGCACCATAACAACACGTCAATATTATGTATGTCTATTTTTTACTAAAAAAGGCAAACATAAGTAATTTTAAGGACCGTAGCCTTTATAACGCTGCGCTGGCCATGCAATGCTTGCACGGAATGGAAAGTGTTCGCAACACTTTGCTAACACGACATGGTGGTGGCACCTACCCGTCGCCTTGCGTTCTACACCTTATCACCTCAGAGACGAACGCGCATGGCGCCCGCCCTGTTTTCCAGGATAACTGCCAGATAGTGCTCATGTCTCCCGTGTGAGGTGACTTGATGCGCTCGTTCGCCGCCGTTACACGCTCGAGGCACTCAAATACAGCGCCTCCCTGCAGAATACCGCTCACCGATTTTCTTGCGCAAAACATCAAATAAACGTTTTGTTCACTCTCTCCAGACGCACGACTACTGTCTTTCGACGACATTTGCGGTGTAACATGCAGATACCGGTCCAAAAGGGTTGCTGATCGGGCGAGTTGGTCATCCATGAACGTAGCGATTAGCGCAGTACATAAAAGAAAGGGACACGGCACAGACGTAGAGATAGGCCTACCTATCTCTACGTCTGTGTCGTGTCGCTTTCTTTTATGTACTGCGCTAATACACACTACGTACTGGTCCAAACTTTTTTATCAGTGTCTGTTCTACGTCCCCGAGGATATCTGCATGGCAGCAGGCCCAGACACTTACAATGAAAACACGGGCGGTCTTCGAGCAGTCGAGAACATGCCCGTGAGACACGACGCGTGCAGCTCGCAGTAAAGATTACGAAAATTGCTTCACACCACACGCTCATGAAATGCGCACGTGTTAGTCCATCTGAAGACACATTTATCACACTGGTCCCCGTGATTTTCGGGCTGGAGATGCATTTTAGTTATGTGGAGAAGCACTCTGAACGGTTCAAGTGTACCTTTTTTTTCAAAGAGCACGACACGACGAGAGGCGAAAAATTAGGAATCTAAGGTTTTTACTTTGATCTGAATGACGCCTCTAAATTGATGTGCTGGCTTAATGCAAGGGCAAACATATGCTGACGTGACGAGAACGCAAGTTTGAAGTGCTCTCGACGGGTTACCAGCCGCTTGGTACACATATAACGCTGTGAACCACAAGGAAGCAATTGGTGCCGTTGTAGTGTGATGGTTATGATGTTTAATTTCGGTGTGTGCTATTCCCAATTTTGTTCCCGTTTCATGCGTGCTAGTGTGGAAATATCAAGTTTGTGAGCAAATACCTTGTTATCGATTTCCTAACGTCCTAACGATAATTTCTTGCAAGAAGTGTCTGTGCAAAGCTTGTGCTGCGCAATCGTTTTATTAAGTCGGCACGCGTGCAAGCGGCTTCATCTAGATATGAAAACCTTAAATGCACTGCAGACTCTTCAAGTGCGCAGCTAAATTAAGCTGCTGTAGAAAGTCACCGATGCTGCGTTGCCACGGTATTTTTGGTTCAGTTCTGCGTGTAACAAGCCAAGTAACATTGTTTTCTGTCGACCTACGGGGCAACCGAGTACTCATCAAGACTCCTGATACCTATATCGGCTTCACCTGTGCCTGCATTTGAAGTATATACCTTTTGAACAGGCCACTGAATACAGTATCGCCATCTCTGCGCGGCTACAGAAAACGTGAGTGAACTTTGTAAACAAAACTTATAAGCATTCTGCACCATGACTATGCTGTGTATTTCAAAAGTGGAGGAGGAGGAGGAATAAATGAGGAAGGACAGGGAGGTATTTCAAAAGTGAGCTATAATATTTGCAGTATATGAGCAGTGATTCCTGGTTACTTAAATCTAAACTAAATATGGGCATTATCAGGAATAAATTAGTTCAATAATGCAGGCCGATGGCTGAGAAGATTTCATGTGGACGGCTTTTGCTTCTACAGGCACCGCCTTTTTGACCTGAGTACGCTAAAGCCTTCTTTTAAATGGGGTTCTCTGCGGAGCCTTTAGGATGCGCGCTGCGACACGAGCCAAAAAATACCTAGAAGGCCTAAGCCCGTTTACTGTGTAGAAAACGGCGCTTGTGAGATACCAGAGCGATGGAAGTTCTGTGCCATCGAATACGGGCCCGTGTCGTGACTGCCTTTGGTTCGTTTAATTTCTTTATTCTTAATTCATCAGATACCCCGCAGCGCCCAAAGGCGTTATAGCAGGGGGGTTACATCAATAAATGACGTACATCTCCGTTCACACACACAATACAACTTTGTTCACAAATAAATGACTGAAATACATTTTCGTTCACACACATAGTAGAACTTTGTTCACACACCAATTCGTCTTCGTTCAGGTTACAACACGGGTTTACAGCAGTGAATAAAATACATCTTCGTTCCCACTATGTACTTGCATTTCAGTTAGCCTGTTCCACTGTTTAATCGTTCTAGGAAAAAATGAATTGGCACACATGTTCGTTTTAGCTGGGTATTCCCGAATTTCGCAACTATGATCAAAACGTTTTGAAGTGTAATGAGGGTTGTGTAGGTATATTTCGCTATTAATTTCAGTTTTATTGTAGTAAATGCAGTAAAAAAATTTTAATCTCTGCTTCTGGCAGCGGTCAGAAAGACACTCCCATCCTAGCTCAGCCTTCATTGCAGTGCAGCTCTTCCTCCTTCCGTACCGTCCCAAGACGAACCTGGCAGCACGATTTTGTAATTGTTCCAGAGCAGCAAACGAACCTCTCTGCTCTAGCCGCTTACGAACCTCTCGCATTTCGAACCTCTCTGCGCTGGCTTTCGAAGTACAGATGACCTAGCATAACTTAACAACAGCCTATAGGAACTACCTGTATTGAACCAACGTAGAAAACCTTAGCATCACCTAGCTAAGGCCTAAAGTCCAGCTAAAACCAATCCCGCTAGTCTTCAGAATCGTCCAGTTTCGCTGTTGCAAGGCTTGCGGGGTTTACTGCAATCTGCGCCATTTTGTAGGAGCTTGCTCCTTAAGCTCACACGCTATATGTCAAGCGGCCGCCGGCATGTGCACCCTGCAGTGTTTCCAGTGTGCACATCTCCGGTCGCCGCTACGGTCGCCTCCGCGGTGGTTCCAACAATGCTCACTAGATGGCGTAACACCACCAAAACCCAAACGTTGGTGGGATGAGGAAGTTAAGAGAGCCATAGCAAAACGTCAGGAAGCCTCTAGGGAACACGGACATGCTAAGCAGCGGGGTGAACCGAAAGATGACGTTGAAAGAAAATGGTAAACCTTTCTAAGCTGTAGAAGGGCTGCATGCCTTCTGATCAATGAAAAGATTAGAAGAAAGGGAGCTCAGTGGCTGGCAGAAGTACATAAAAAAGATAGAAAGGCAGCTGCGAAATTTTGTAACCATCTAAACTTTTTAAGAAATGAGACAAGCCTAGAGCAGAGTTTTATAACTACAGCCCAAGGTGCCAGGCTAGAAGGGGACGAAGCTATTGAATATATAAGAACTAGGGTGACAGAAAATTTTCAACAAAGAAGTACTTTATGCACCACAATAGACAAGGACGAATCAAGTGGTGCAATGGCTCCATTTTCACAACGAGAGTGGGAAAGGGCTGAGAAAAGGGTTCCTAGTAGTACATTCAACAGGCCCAGATGGTATTCCAGTTTGGCTGATAAAGACATTAGGTCTGAAGTCTAAGCAGGCTTTGAGAGAGGCAGTGAGCAAAATAATAATCGATAATGAAGTTCCCGACGGATGGAAACTTAGCAGGATGAGCATGATCTATAAACGAAAGGGGGACAAAGCTGACATAAACAACTACCGTCCTATAACAGTGACATCAGCGGTCTACAGGCTAGTGATGCAGATTATAAAGGAAAGACTGCAGGCATGGATAGAAGATGAGGGGGTGCTGGGGGAACTGCAGAATTTGTTTCGGAAACACAGGAGGTTGGAAGACAATCTGTTCTCACTGACGCAGTGCATCGAAATAGCAGAAAAGGAACACAGGCCCCTGTGGCTAGCATTCTTGGATATTGTGATAAGTGAAGTGCGCGTTTCGTGAAGTGCGCGAGTGCAACCAGTGTTCGGTTTAAAATGTGCGCGAGTGCACCGGCATAGGAAAGAAGACGACGACGACCGATGGTGTGGACGCGCGCTTTCGCGATGTATTCGCTGAGAAAGACGATGGGCAGACGAGGCGCGTGAAGCTCGGACCAATGAGAGGCCCCCACGCTGGTTTGGAAAAAGCCCGAACGAAGAACGGGGAAGACGTGGCCGGGACGCGACGGAGGCAAGCAGGCTACCAGGGTGCGGGGGTGGCGGCCGAGTTCCTGAGGCAAGGCTGCTGTGGGCTCCCACCTGGTCGGGCACCCGAGCATCATCTATCGTCTGGCGTTGGCCAGGCCGCTCGTCGTCTGGCGTTGGCCAGCCCGCTCGTCGTCTGGCGTTGGCCAGGCTGCTCGTCGTTTGGCGTTGGCCAGGCTTCTCACCATCTGGCTTTGGCCAGGCTCGTCCCGTTTCCAGGGCTACGTCCCAGCGTCGGAGGACGAACGCTGAGAGGTCACTGACCTTGGTGCGCCCGGAGTTACCTTCAACCACGAGCAACGCTTGGACCTCTGATCTACCTTGTCTGCACCCCATCGCATCGACCCTCGCCGTCTACAAGAGTGCCGTGACCGAACGGTGACAGTCGCTTTTGCTATTGCGGAACTTGCGCATCCTTAGCATTTCGCGGTCATTAGGTTAACTTCTTGAATTTGTGTGCTTTGTTTGTTTTTCCTCTTATTCCTTTCTCTTTATCTAGTTTATTGAAATATATTTAGTTGTTTTTCTTGTGTACATAAACAGTCTCGTGTTCTCTTTACCGATGTGGGTTTTCTCATCGGTTTGTATGCACAAGAACCTACACGAGAGCTTGTGGGTTGACTAGCCTCGTGACAATTGGCGTCCGCTACGGCGGACGAGATTGTTTATGCAATTAAGGTTTTTACAGAAGGAGAGAAAATGACTACGTCTGGTTTAACGGCGTTAGCGATACGCATGAGGCTAGAGGGCGATGAGTTGAAGGCATGGCTTGATGAGCGTGAGGCACGAGCTCGCGAAGAAAGGGCAGCTGAGCGAGAGGCAAGAAAGGAGAGGATGGAACAGGCGGAGTTGGAACGAAAACTTGAGGCCGAATGCCAGAAGACGATTCAACTGCGTCTTCAACTTGCTCATGTGGAAGGGGCCAGGGGATCCGCGGCGTCGGACCATGGTCGACAGGTACGAGAACCGTGTAACGTTAACCCGCACAATTTCATACCCGGATTTAATGAAAACCGGGATGACCTTGATGTTTATCTCAAGAGATTTGAAAATGTGGCCACCGGTCAGGAATGGCCTAAGGATAAGTGGGCCACGGCACTGAGTCTGTGTCTGAGCGGAGAAGCTCCCAAAGTATTTGGTCGCTTGTCTCCAGAAGAGGCACTTGACTACGAGAAAGCCAAGCTAGCATTACTGCAGCGTTTTCGTTTCACGGCGGAGGGCTACCGGGAGAAGTTCCGGCATAGCAGACCTCAAGATGGAAAAATAGGCAAGCAGTATGCAACCAGGTTGGCAAGTTTTTTCGACAGATGGGTGGAGATGTCCAAGACAGCAAAAGAATATTCGTCTGTTCGAGATCTCATAGTAGCTGAACAGTTTATCAATCAATGCCATAATCGCGTGGCGCTTTTCCTACGTGAGAAAAAATGTCGTAAGCTAGATGAAATGGCCGAGGCTGCGGACAATTTTCTAGAGGCCCAACGACAGTCAAATTTGTTGGTTTTTCGCGACAAAACGGAGAACGGCGCCGCAGGAAAATGCGGAAGTACAGCGGGGAAGTCTCCCACTCGTTGTTTTGTCTGCGATAAAACAGGTCACAGGGCAGCAGAATGTCGTGCTCGGACAAGACCATACTGTGACTACTGTCACAAAACGGGGCATGATATTAATGTATGTACCAGAAAGCAGAACGTCACTAAGAGGACTTCTAGTATCTTGTCGCCAGAGGAAAAGGCAGAAGTAGTGAATGATATACCTGCGGACAAGCAGGAGGAGAATATGACCAGTGCGGTAAATACGCAGCCAAAGTCAGAAAAACATCCGATGCCAGTGCTGCAGGGCATTATATTCGGCCAAGCGGCTTCCGTCCTACGGGATACAGGAAGCAATACAATGGTGGTTCGGCGTTATTTGGTGCCAGATGAAGCACTGACAGGAACCACGACGGCCTTGTTCTTAGCAGACGGGAGCCGGATCACGGTACCAGAGGCGAAGGTGGACATTATTTCGCCATATTTTTCAGGCACGTGTATCGTGAAATGCATGTCCTCCCCGCTATATGACATCATCGTTGGCAATGCGCCAGGATCTCGTGCTGCTGACGACCCTGACAAGAAATGGAAAGAAAAACTGGCTGAAGGGAACTTCACTCCGAACGGCGTAGCCGAGACCTTGTATAAGAAGAAAGAAGACCATCGTTTAAAGGCATCACTTGGTAGTATGAAGAGCACAAGCGTCCGGCCGGATTCAGCTGCAGTTAGCGCCAGAAGTTTGAAGATGAACAGGAGGGAGCTCGAGAGGGCCCAAGTAGAAGACAAGACCCTGGAAGCTTGCAGGGACAAAGTAGGGCAGGTTTTTTATGGCAGAGGATCGACCCAGTATTCCTTTGTCATGGAGAAGTCATTGTTGTATCGAAATTACCGACTATCCTCTGGCAAATTGATACAGCAGGTCGTAGTTCCTCTCAAGCTGCGAAGTCAAGTGTTGAAGATGGCCCATGAGAGTTTGATGTCCGGGCATCAAGGAGTAACAAGAACGATTGATCGGGTGTTAGGTTCATTCTATTGGCCAGGGGTCCAGGAAGAGATTAAAAGATACGTGCGGTCATGTGACACGTGCCAAAGAATGTATCCATAGCACAAAGTAGGAAAGGCTCCTCTTGGGAAAATGCCCCTGATTGACACTCCTTTTGAGCGCGTGGCCGTGGACATTATTGGACCCTTAAAGCCGGTCTCAAATAGGGGCAACAGATACATACTGACCATGGTCGATTTCGCTACGCGCTATCCTGACGCCATTACTTTGCCGGCGATTGACTCCACGACTGTGACAGACGGGTTGGTCGAAATGTTTTCCCGCGTTGGATTTCCCTGCCAAATCCTGTGCGATCAGGCCTCGTGCTTCACGTCGGACCTGATGAGAGAAGTAAATGATCTGTTGGCAATCAAAAATCTGAGTTCGACGCCCTATCATTCCATGTGCAATGGTTTGGTAGAGCGATTTAATGGCACTTTGAAACAAATGCGGCGCAAGCTATGCCAAGAGGATCCAAAATCATGAGATCGATTGCTTGCACCACTTCTATTTGCATATCGAGAAGTTCCTCAGGCCAGCATGGGGTTCTTTCCTTTCGAACTCATTTACGGGAGATACGTCCGAGGACCACTCAACTTGGTAAAGGAGCTGTGGACTGGAGAAAAGATCGAAGAGGAGGTGAAAACGACCTACGGATATGTCCTCGATCTCCGTGATCGTCTGGAAAGAACGCTAAAATTAGCCCATGAGAACCTGATACGAGCGAAAACGACTCAAAAATATCACTATGATCGGAAGAGCAAGAGCCGTCAGCTGAAAGTTGGAGACCGAGCTCTTATTTTGCTTCCTACAACAGCGAATAAGTTGTTGATGGATTGGAGAGGGCCGTTTCCGGTCATTGGGAAAAAGGGCGACTACGACTATTGGCTGAACTTGGGGCATGACGCCAAACTTTTCCTTATTAATATGTTAAAACGGTATGAAGACCGGCAACGAGACACAATTCCACAAACAGCATCTTTTGTGGTTATGAAAGAGGAGGAGACAGATACCCCTCTTCCAGCTTGCACAGTTAAGCCGACTGTGTGTGTAGAAGAGATTCCGATCGGCAGTAGCTTAGAAGAAGACAAACGTACAGAACTTCGGAAGATTCTAACCACCTACCAAGATGTATTCTCTGAGATACCGGGAAAGACAAATCTGTTGGAATGCCGACTTCAATTGACGACCTCTGAACCGATCAACACACCGCAGTATCCTTTGCCGTTGGCCATGAAGGAAGTGATAGAACAAGAAGTTCAGGACATGTTAAGACTGGGTGTGATTGAGCGATCCCATTCGCCCTACAATTCGCCCTTGGTACTTATTAAGAAGCCGGATAACACCTATCGCACATGCGTCGACTTCCGTCGCATCAACGAGATACTGGTTTCCGACGCTGAACCCATACCTAGGACCGACCTAATGCTTACAGAGGTGGGCACGAAGAGATACTTCTCAAAGTTTGATCTCACAAAAGGGTATTAGCAAGTCCCACTGGACCGGATATCGAGGCCAGTAACGGCATCCTCAACGCAATCCGGTCATTTCCAATTTATATACATGCCGTTTGGCATAAAGACAGCTTCTGCAGTGTTTACGCGTCTAATGAGAACACTCCTACAGGGCCTTGAAAATGTAGTCCACTACATCGATGACGTTCTCATAGCCACGAACACCTGGGAAGATCACATAGACATCTTGCAACGCTTGTTGCGGAAAGTACGGGAGTCTGGCTTAACCATCAAGCCTCAGAAGTGCGAAATTGCTGTGGAGTCGATAGTCTTCTTGGGACATCGTCTAGGAGGCGGGACTATACAACTTGTGGAAACTACGGTTTTGAAGATAGCCAGTGCACCTCTACCTGACACCAAGAAGCAACTCTGATCTTTTCTGGGACTAGCTGGGTATTACCGAGATTTAATACCTCGCTATGCGGAGAAAGCACAGCCTTTAACTCAGCTAACCAGAAAAATTGAGAAAAACAAGATTTGTTGGACTCCTGAAACAGAAGGAGCATTTCAAACGCTGAAGCAAGCCCTTGCTTCTGGGCCGATCGTGAAGGCACTAGACCCAAAACGTGTGTTCATACTCCGTACAGACGCATCCGACTCATGCATCGGCGCAGTCCTCATGCAAGAACACGAGGGGCTGTTGCACCCAGTGTCGTATGCCAGCCGCCAGCTGTTGCCTCAGGAGCAGAATTACTCGACTATCGAACGAGAATGCTTTGCGCTAGTATGGGCGGTAGAAAAATTTTATAGTTTTTTGCACGGAGTACAGTTTATCATACAGACAGATCATCAACCGCTACAATACTTAGCGAAGGCAAAACACCTGAACAGTAGGTTGCTAAGGTGGAGTCTAGTACTACAAGAGTACACTTTTCATATTCAACATATCAAAGGTTCTGATAACGCAGGTGCCGACTTCATGAGCAGGTTACGGCCATAGATACGAATTCAGGTGTTGCTAAAGATGGGAGGCAAAGCATTTCAACCAACCATCGGAACATTGTTTACCATATGTGGATTTTTTTTCTGTAAGTGTGCTCCTTAAGACTTGTTGCAGTGATGCCAGTGTGCATGTGTTCATGCGAACTCCAAGAACGTATCCTGTGTGGTGAAACACGCATCCGGCAGTTTTTTCTGTTGGGAAAAAACTTTTCGAAAAAGGGGCATGTTGTGATAAGTGAAGTGCGCGTTTCGTGAAGTGCGCGAGTGCAACCAGTGTTCGGTTTAAAATGTGCGCGAGTGCACCGGCATAGGAAAGAAGACGACGACGACCGATGGTGTGGACGCGCGCTTTCGCGATGTATTCGGTGAGAAAGACGATGGGCAGACGAGGCGCGTGAAGTTCGGACCAATGAGAGGCCCCCACGCTGGTTTGAAAGAAGCCCGAACGAAGAACGGGGCAGACGTGGCCGGGACGCGACGCAGGTAAGCAGGCTACCAGGGCGCGGGGGTGGCGGCCGAGTTCCTGAGGCAAGGCTGCTGCGGGCTCCCACCTGGTCGGGCACCCGAGCATCATCTATCGTCTGGCGTTGGCCAGGCCGCTCGTCGTCTGGCGTTGGCCAGGCTGCTCGTCGTTTGGCGTTGGATCTCACCATCTGGCTTTGGCCAGGCTCGTCCCGTTTTCAGGGCTACGTCCCAGCGTCGGAGGACGAACGCTGAGAGGTCACTGACCTTGGTGCGCCCGGAGTTACCTTCAACCACGAGCAACGCTTGGACCTCTGATCTACCTTGTCTGCACCCCATCGCATCGACCCTCGCCGTCTACAAGAGTGCCGCGACCGAAGGGTGACAGTCGCTTTTGCTATTGCGGAACTTGCGCATCCTTAGCATTTCGCGGTCATTAGGTTAACTTCTCCTCGAATTTGTGTGCTTTGTTTGTTTTTCCTCTTATTACTTTCTCTTTATCTAGTTTATTGAAATATATTTAGTTGTTTTTCTTGTGTGCATAAACAGTCTCGTGTTCTCTTTACCGATGTGGGTTTTCTCATCGGTTTGTATGCACAAGAACCTACACGAGAGCTTGTGGGTTGACTAGCCTCGTGACAGATATCAAGGGAGCGTACGATAGCGTGTTTCAAGAAGAATTGTGGGAAATACTGGACACACTAGGCGTGGACATGTAGTCACTAATCTTTTAAAGGGTATCTATAAAGGTAACAAGGTAGTTATAAAGTGGGAAAAACAGGTATCCAAGCCTGCAGAGGTAAAACGGGGGCTTAGGCAGGGGTGCCCCCTGTCACCCTTAGTATTCATGATGTACCTACAAGGATTAGAGGCAAAATTAGAAGGAAGTGGGCTGGGCTTCAACCTCTCTTTAGTCAAACAAGGAAAACTTATTGATCAGGCACTACCAGCATTAATGTACGCAGATGATATAGTGCTAATGGCCAACAACAAGGAAGATTTGCAGATATTGATGGACATCTGCGGTAATGAGGGAGATAGGTTAGATTTTACATTCAGTAAGGAAAAATCAGCAGTCATGATTTTCAATGACAACGAAGGTAGTGAACTTAGTACACAGGAGGTCACGCTAGAGATAACAGATAAATACAAATATCTGGGCGTATGGATAAGCAATGGGACCGAGTACCTGAGGGAACACGAATTATACGTGACGCCTAAAGGTAACAGGAATGCAGCAGTGATGAAAAATAGGGCACTGTGGAATTACAATAGGTATGATGTTGTGAGAGGAATATGGAAAGGGGTCATGGTTCCTGGGCTGACGTTTGGCAATGCGGTCTTGTGCATGAGATCAGAAGTTCAAGCAAGAATAGAAATTAAGCAACGTGGAATAGGTAGGCTTGCTTTAGGAGCTCACGGGAATAGACCAAATCAGGGAGTACAAGGTGATATGGGATGGACATCATTTGAGGGCAGGGAAGCTAGCAGCAAGATAAAATTTGAGAAGCGATTGAGAGAAATGAAGGAGGAGCGTTGGGCTAGGAAGGTTTTCAGCTACTTGTACATGAAGAATGTCGATACAAAATGGAGGAAGCGAACCAGGAAGTTGACTGGTAAATACTGAGAAAACAGCAGGTGGCCAAACCAAAAAGAACTATTGGTTAAGAAGAAAGTGAAGGAAACGGAGACTGACATGTGGAAAATGGGCACGATTAAGAAGTCCGCACTAGAGATCTATCGAACTTTTAAGCAGGAAGTTGCCAAGGAAAGGATCTATGATAATACTCGGGGTAGTTCTCGACTGTTTGAGGCAAGGACGGGAGTACTGCGAACCAAGACATATCGGGCCAAATACGAAGGGGTAGACACAGTATGCAGTGCGTGTGGAGAGGAAAAAAATTGCCCGCAGCTTCCCTCGGGGGAACACTGAGGAGGATGCGGAAGCATGTAATTGGTTAACGGGTGTTAAATTGCGACTTACTTGGGTCGATGGCTAAATTGGTTAACGTGGTTGTGAAATGGGGTGTTAAATGAGTGAACACGTACGGCACGTATGCGAAAGGGCGGTGTTTTATTTATTGCGACGAACCAACGGACGAGCGGCAACTGAGCGAGCGAGCGCCGACTTTGAGTATATATACAGCGCGACGGTGCATGCGCTGTCAGCTGTCGAATGTTCTCGAAGAAGAAGCGCGCGCGCGGCACAGATGGCGACGGCGCGACGGCGCATGCGCTGTCAGCTGTCGAATGTTCTCGAAGGAGAAGCGCGCGCGGCACAGATGGTGGGCGACGGCGCGACGGCGCATGCGCGTGCGTCAGCTGTCGAATGTTCGAGAAGCGGTGCGGACGGCGCGGACGGCGCACTACAAGGCGCGAGTATAAGATGCTTCCGCATCTAATATGTTGAACGATTTTGAGTACTTCGTACTCAACTATGGGAGAGCACTGAGCCATCCCGCTAAAACAGTTTAGTGGCTGGTAACAGAGTTAGACACATGCCTGAATACACAGGCATGGTTCAGTGTGCACCGACGCTCGCGTAGGTTTTAAATAGCTAACTTTACCGTACAAGCTCATGTTTGTGTTACTGGTTTCCGTACCAATACTTTACCTTCCTGGTGCATTTAATGTGAAACATTGACCGTTTTAACTCGGACACATGTATGCTTTTGAAGTGCAACAAATAACCTTATACTTGATGAACGCGTGAATATTGCAGTAGCAGAGAACGAGTGATTATTGTATCAGACGTAATGAATTAGCTCAACTAAGGCGGTGCGGACGGCGCGGACGGCGCGGACGGCGCACTACAAGGCGCGAGTATAAGATGCTTCCGCATCTAAAAGAAACTGCCGAACACTTGATAATGTTCTGTAAAGGGCTTCACCCTGTAGTTCAGGATGATGGCGCAGAGTTTTTCGAAGCACTGGGGTTTAGGGACCGGGAGGGCAAAATAGACTTTAAGCAAGTAGACTTAACTAGAAGGAGGTTATCTGATTGGTGGCTAAAGTCAAGGCACGAGTGAAAACTAAACTCTTCACCACAAAGTACGAACCCTCAAACTCACTTTTTAAGGAAAAAAAATAAATATAGTTTTGGGTTCATTAAGTATTACGGCTTGGTGGCGCTAGCCACCGCCCGATCTAAAGGGTACAGCCATATCCATCCATCCATCAATCGTTACGCCATGTAGTGAGCATTGTTATTCAATGGTAACAAGGCTGTTATAAAGTGGGTAACAAGGCAGTTAAAAAGGGGGAAAACAGGTATTCAAGCCTGCAGAGGTAAAATGGGGGCTTAGGCAGGGGTGTCCTCTCTCACCTTTGTTATTCATGATGTACCTCTAAGGAGGTACATCATGAATAACATCATGAATAACATCATTTTGTCAAGAAAATATCTTATGATATTTTCTTGACAAAATGAACTGAATTATGATTGCATGGGGTAAATAATACTTTATTATGTCTGTCAGATGAAGCCAAGATCAACCGGTCGATCAATCAGCCAATCAAATAATGAACTAGCCATATATTTAATAATTGATTTGATAGACTAATTGATCGGTTGGTTGGTTGACTGAATAATGTAGCCGGCAATGACTGAAGATCGACACGAACAATTCACCGCCACTTGTGCCCGCAGGTGTGGAAGGACGACGCCTGGGAGGCCCGCTTCACCCTTCGTCCCGTGGGCCTGGTGCTTTCCTCGCTGCGTGCCGACCAGCATGGCGTGTACATGTGCCGCGTCGACTTCCGCCAGGCGCAGACGCTGAACCGACTGGTGCGCCTCACTGTCACCGTGCCGCCTCGCGCCGTAGTCATCCGCGACAGCCGGGGCAGGCCGCTCAACGGAAGCGTCACCGCCATCGACGGACAGTCGCTCTCGCTGCTCTGCACGGCACCAGGAGGTGAGTGTGTGGTTGCGAAAGTTTTACGCTTTCTTGGTTTGGGCGCGTGAAATCGCACACACTACCCAGTGTACTCTTTCAGTCCTTCCGTCATGTTTATACCTGCAGTGAACGACATGCAACCGAGTAGTAATTCTTAAAAAGGTAAAATATATGATGATGGGCAAAATTAGTTTCAGTGGTCATATGCAGAAACCCAAGATAAGGAGCCGGGACCACCACGATTGACAGTGTATGGCAGCACACGTTACAAACATGAATGACAGAAAGATATGGGCTGCACAAAGGACATTAACATAGACAAATAAAGCGGTGCTCTTTGTCATCTATATTTCTTTGATGGATGCCACCATATACTGCCATGATAAGCCACCTATAGAATCTGTAAGTGTTGAGCAGCACTAAAAAAACTGATGCTGTCGTCAACGTAAAACAGCATTAAGCATCACGTGGACGCAGCTAACGCGCAAGCCTCCAGTTTGCCTCGTGTGGTTTAAAATAGGGAGGAAGATACATGAAAAGCAATCACCATCATTTGTCGGTCCTGAGCTTAACTGGACTCTGCATTGTGTATATAAAACATACCGAGACGTCGAACAATGCAGAGCAATCCTGGCTTTGTAATCACGATTTCCTATAACGACGGAGTGTTTCGCAAGAGAAAAGTCTAGTCTAGTCTATCACTAGGCAAATTTGAGAGAAATGAGATGGTTTTTTACTTAATGAGCCAGACTTTTTCGAACAACAGTTATTGTGCATTTTGTCCATTGGAAATCATACAGGGCTGTCATAGAAACCTGTAGATAAGAGGGGAAAAAGGGGAGCATCGCCATGTCTTCGTTCTCGCGTAAAAACTAAATTTCCTTAGATTATTGAACAACTGCTGGGCCTTTTCGCTAGAAAATAATTGCCTTCGTCTTGCCAAACACTTATATGCTGTCAGTTACAGAGGAGAGGGGGGTAAAAGCACGCAAACCCCACTTGTACTACGCGTGCATATATAAATGAAAAAATTGGCTCTGTGAGGAAGAAGATGTGCCTGCAGCAAGCAGCATCGCCAACGCCCGGCTCTCTCGGCTCGTGGAGGAGGAGGAAGGGAAGAAATGAAAGGCAGGGAGGTCAACCAGACGCACGTCCAGTTTGCTACCCTGCACTGGGGGAAGGGGTGAGGGGATTAAAGGAGAAGAGAGAGAGAAGTGAAGGGCAACGTGTATGTTGGTGGGACCTTGTCCATTGCACGCTTATAAGCGGTCGCGTAGTCCGGTCGTCTTCAGAAAACTTAGCAGTGCCCGCGTCGCTTTGCTGGCCAGCGACGCGTAGAGCCATGAGCCAAGTATCTTCTCTTCGGAAAAAGGTCTACTGTCTAGTGTCTCCAACGTTTCGCGTAGCAAATTGCGTTCGCTCGCAAAACGTTCACATGAACACAGTAGATGTTCTATTGTCTCGTCAGTGTCGCACGATTCACATCGGCAGCTATCCGCCATTCCTATGCGAAAGGAGTACGCCTTTGTAAAAGCTACTCCTAACCACAGGCGGCACAGTAAAGTTGCATCCTGGCGGGAGAGGTCCGATGGAACTTGAAGCTTTCTCGATGGGTCCAATTTGTGTAGGCGGCGGTTCCTGACACTGGGGTCACTCAGCCAAGTTTCCGACATGGTGTTAGCGAACGAGTGAAGGCCCCTTGCAGCGTCGGTTCTCGACAATGGAATTGGGGTTGTCTGGGCGTCCGCGTGGGCGGATCGGGCAGCATTATCAGCAAGGTCATTACCGACAATACCACAATGTCCCGGTAACCACTGGAACACCAAGTCATGTCCTTTCGATAAAACTTCGTGAATCACTTCTCTTATTTCATTCACTAGTTGTTGGTGCTCCCGCTGTCGTAAAGCTGATTGCAAGCTCTGAAGGGATGCCTTGGAGTCACAGAACACAGCCCATTTTTGAGGTCGGGCCTCCGCAATATAAAGTATAGCAGCACGTAAGGCGGCAAGCTCCGCTGCTGTGGATGTTGTCCTATGCGACAGTTTGAGCTTTATAGTGACCTGGTACGCCGGGATGACAACAGCACCTGTGGAGCTGTCAGCCGAGACCGATCCATCGGTGTAAATGTGGGTCCTCTGGCCGTATTTTTCGTTGAGTAGCGACAATGTCACCTTTCGTAGAACCACTGTTGAATGATGGCTCTTGTTCGTTATTCCCGGAATAGTGAGGCACACCTGTGGTTGTTGTAGGCACCACGGGGGTGACGCTGGTCTTGTTGCGGGAGTGAAGCCAAAAGGGAGGCATTCTCTATGGGCAGAAATAATCTTTGAAAAGATCGCGTGTGGTCTTTGAAGTGGCAACACTGCAACATGGTGACCAGGAACTCGGCAGAGGTGTCTTATGTGGGCTCTCAAATTGTCAGTGGTGATGTATGTTCGAATTGGATGCTCTCTTGCGATCATAATTGCCCCGTAGGTTGAGGTGCATCGCGGCAATCCTAAGCACACGCGTAGTGCTTGTCCTTGTAGACTTTCGAGAGTGCGGATGTTCGTCTTGCACGTACTTGCCAGTAACGGCAAGCTGTAGCGCAAAAATCCCAGAAACAGTGCTCTGTATAGCTGCATCAATGACCTTATAGATGCGCCCCAAGATTTTCCGCAGAGGAACCGCATTATATGGACAATGGAAGTTAGCCTTCTCTTCAGGTAATTGCAGTGGGCACTCCACGAAAGGTCCCGGTCAATGATCACACCCAGGAAGCGATGGTTCTTCTGGTATGGAATATTTTGTCCATTGATGGTAACGGGGTATTGTGTCATAGCTCTGCGGGTAAACGCAACCAATGCACATTTCTCCGTTGAGACGGAAAGACCTTGCTTGCGGAGATATGAGCATGTCAAGGTGGCAGCCTGCTGGACTCTTGCACGTACTTGTAGACGAGTTACAGCCGAAGTCCATAGACAAATATCGTCAGCATATATGGATATGAGGATGGTACTCGGCAAAATTTCACGAAGTCCTACCATCACGAGGTTAAATAAAGTGGGACTTAATACGGCGCCCTGAGGGACGCCACGGGAGATATAGTAATTGGTGGTAGGTCCATCTGAGGTTTGTACAAAAAAGGACCTTCTTGTCAAATAATCCTGGATCCATTGGAACATCCGACCACCGATTCCAACAGCTTCCAACGAGTCTAGGATGGCTTTATGTGTTACGTTATCATAAGCCCCTTTGACGTCGAGGGAGAGTGCCAGTGGTATGCGCTTGAGGCTCTTCTGTTGCTGGATAAATGTTGTGAGATCAATCACGTTGTCAAGAGATGATCTACCTCGCCGAAAACCCGTCATGCAGTTTGGGTATACGTTGTACCGCTCAAGGTACCATTCTAGGCGTGTAAGTATCATCCTTTCCATGACTTTTCCTACGCAACTTGCGAGGGCAACAGGGCGAAATGATGTCAAATCAAATGGTGACTTTCCTGCTTTGAGTAGTGGCACAAGTCTACTTATCTTCCAATCCTGGGGAACATTGCCCGCCAGCCATGAGTGGTTGTAATAGCTTAACAACTGTCCCCTTGCCTCCTGTTGAAGGTTGGCTAGAGCAGCGTAGGTGATGCCATCGGGTCCTGGTGAAGATGATCGTCGGGAAGCCGCCAAAGATGCGTCAAGTTCTTCTATAGTGAAAAAAGATTGTCCATTTCGTAGATGCGGGGTTCAGGGATAACACTCCTAATGGTGCCAGCAGACAAGGCGGACACACCGGCGATTCGCGTACAAAACTCATTTGCCACTTCAAGTTGGGTGTGGCCTGAATGTAGGGCTAAAGCCATGAAAGGATGTCTTTGTTGGGGAGCCGAGCGCAGGCCACGAATAGTGCTCCAGATGCGGGACAACGGCTTTCGGGGATCCAATGATTCGCAGAATGATTTCCAGCGTTCCTGTGCAAGTTTGTCTAAACGTCGTTGGACTTTTTTCTGTATGCGTCGTGCCAGCCTCAAGTCGCATATTGCTTTCGTCCGCCTGTATCTTCTTTCCGCCCTTCGGCGAAGCGCGCACAGTTTTTCCAGTTCAACGTCGAAATATGAACGCTTGCCGGTGAACGGGAGGAGACAGGAAGCTTCCCTCATTGCCTCTTTGACTCTCGGCTCGTGCTTTGGTTCGTTGCTGTGCCGATCGCTGGACGGTTCTTCACGCTGTCTCGTCGCTGTCTTTAACGGCTAATAAACCTCCCCACATTTGGTGGAAGGTGCTGTTAATCCCCGTTGCTACACCCTGGAGCTGTAAAGCTGCACGCTACCGCCTGTCATCACTGACAACGCCACTACATCGACGCCTTCGCCCCAGTTCAACTGCCTAGGCTACGGGACCGAAGGTCTTCAGCGGTGCCTAGGCCATCCTAGGCTACGGGACCCGAAGGTCTTCAGCGGTGCCTAGGCCATCCTAGGCTACGGGACCCGAAGGTCTTCAGCGGTGCGGATGGGACCGACGTCGAAGACTGGCTCGAGCACTACGAACTGGTGAGCGCCAACAATAAGTGGGATGAAGCCGGCAAGCTGGGCCACGTGATATTTTATCTCACTGGCGTCGCCGAATTGTGGTTTAATAACCACAAACACAACATCCCCACATGGAGCGTCTTCAAGGCGTCATGTGCTGAAGTGTTCGGTCGGCCGGCTGTCCACAAGCAGCGGGCCGAACAGCGCTTGCACGTCCGCTCTCAGCAGACTGCCGAGACCTTTACCAGCTATATTGAGGACGTCGTTGACCTTTGTCGACGTGCGAATGACACCATGCCCGAATCTGACAAGGTCAAACACATCCTGAAGGGCATCGACGACGGCGCATTTCAAATGCTCTTGGCAAGAAATCCGAGCCCAGTTTCCGAAGTCGTCAGCTTGTGTCAGAGCTACAACGAGTTGAAGAAGCAACGCACTCGGACTCGGCAGCCTCAGCATGGTGGTGAGTCACTGTCCAGTTTCGACACCCTGCCTGACAATTCACCGTTGCTTCAGCAAGTTCGAGCCTTCGCCCGTGAGGAAGTCGCCCGCCAACTTTCCCTGGTGCCCTTCACTCACGAGACCACCACACGTGCCCCGCTTCGCACTGCTATTTCGGAAGAAGTTGCCTACGCTGTTCCTGTTGCGCACCACGAGCCGCCTCTATCCAGCCGTGTTCACTGCCAGCGTGTCGCGCAGCCGGTAGGCCCTCCTGTCGCCTATCCGCCAGCCGTGCAGCCTGTGGCTGCACCCATAACGTATGCAGCGCAGCCTGTGGCTCCTCCTGTCGCCTGTTCGCAAGTGATACAGCCTGTAGCAGCGCCGTTCACATATGCAGACGCTGTGCGTAGGCTTCCGCAACCACCCTACACCTCGCGCTCACAGCCCGCACACCCGGCTGCTTATACTGAACCTTGGGTGGCAGCACCAGTCGCCAATCTCTGGAGGACGCCCGATAACCGACCGATTTGCTACGCCTGTTTCACTCCCGGACACGTTGCCCGCTACTGCCGCCGTCAAACTCAGACGTTCGGCAACTATGCCCGGTCGTCGCATCCCGGCAGCCAACCCTTCGTCCAATACGCGCCAGTCTCGTCACCTCGCTATGCCCCTCCCAAAGACCCCCACTTCGTGACTCCGCGCGCCCTCTCCTCATCGGCGATCGCCCTCCCCCACGCGTCGCCGGTCCAGGCCTTCTGACCAGGAAAACTAAGCACCGCAGTTCAAGAGGCAAGAACTGCGCCATTTTCGAACTGTCTAAGACCTCGCCACTCGCCTGCTAACGTGGTCGCAGTAACTGTTGAAGGTTATTCTACTTTCGCCCTTGTAGACACCAGCACCGCTGTTTCTGTTATCGCCGCTAATGTCTGCCGTGTATTACGTAAAGTCACGACGCCGCTTTCGGGACTGTCACTCCACACTGCAAGTGCACAGAAAGTAACGCCTCTCGCAGCCTGCACTGCAAGAGTGTCCATCGAAGGCACTGTTTACATTGTGGAGTTTATTGTCCTCGCTGTCTGTTCGCATGATGTCATCCTCGGATGGGACTTCCTATCCCGCCATAATGCCGTCATCGACTGCGCACGCGCTGAAGTTCAGTTTTCACCCTTTTGTGATGTCCCATTACTTGACGCTCTTCATCAGCCGCCGAAGTTGTTCGTGCATGAAGATACCGATATTCCACCTGAAAATTTTGCGTTTGTTCCAGTTTCATGCAAAACCTACACTGACGATGCAGTCTTTTTTATGCATTCCGATATCTTCACGAGTCGTCGAGCTCTGCCGCTGCCTTTCGCTACGATTGACCTTGCCGCCGGGAGAAGCAATATGTTCATATCAACCCACTTTCCACACCTGTCACTTTGCTTGCGGGGGAATGTCTCGGCCGCGTGCAGGATCTCGACCCTTCGTCTTTGGTTGATGTCCCGAATGACTACTGCGACCACCCAAAATCACTCTCGGCCCTCGAGGAGTCGTACAAGGATACGTTTTCCAGCGCCATCGCCGACACCCTCACTCCCACCAAACATGCCGACCTGCTTGATCTTCCGCATGAGTTGCAGAATTCTTTCGATGTGTCCCAACCTCAACTAGGCCGCACGTCGCAAGTCAAGCATCATGTTGACGCCGGCATACACCAGCCACTGCGTCAAATACCATAGCGTGTCTCCACTGAAGAGCGCCGCGTCATCAACGATCAAGTCGAAGATATGCTTCGTAGAGACGTCATTCGACCATCTCACAGTCCCTGGGCGTCTCCTGTCGTCCTGGTGCGTAAGAAAGACGGATCTATCCGATTTGGCGTGGACTATCGTCGTTTGAATAAGATAACCCGCAAGGACGTATATCCTTTGCCGCGCATTGATGACGCCATTGACACCCTTCACGAAGCGGAATTCTTCTCGTCGCTAGATTTGCGGTCTGGCTACTGGCAAGTTGCAATGGCTGAAGCCGATCGCCAAAAAACTGCATTTATTACACCTGACGGACTATACGAGTTTAACGTCATGCCCTTTAGGCTTTGTAACGTGCCCGCGACGTTTGAACGACTTATGGATAATACGCTACGTGGCCTCAAGTGGATTATGTGCCTCTGCTACCTCGACGATGTCGTGGTTTTCTCGCACGACTTTCCTACGCACCTCCTTCGCCTCCAGCACGTTTTGGCTTGTCTAATCAACGCTGGCCTGCAGCTTAACCTGAAAAAATGCCACTTCGCTGCACGCGAGCTTGTCATCTTAGGCCACATCGTGTCGAAGCACGGCGTATTACCTGACCCAGCAAAACTTCGAGCAGTCGCACGATTTCCCAAGCCGACGACCATGAAGGAACTTCGCAGTTTTGTAGGCCTATGCTCATATTTCCGGCGCTTTGTTCGCAATTTTGCATCCATCATGTCACCATTAACCCAGCTTCTTCGCGGTGACGTGAACCTCTCCTCCTGGTCCCCTGCATGTGACGTTGCCTTCACTACTCTGCGCCGTCTGCTCACCTCCCCGCCTATTCTTCGCCACTTCGACCCGACGGCTCCCACCCAAGTGCACACCGACGCCAGCGGCGTCGGGCTAGGTGCTGTCCTCGCTCAACGAAAACCCGGCTATTCAGAATACGTTGTAGCCTACGCTAGCCGCACTCTGACGAAAGCTGAAACTAATTACAGCGTTACAGCAAAAGAGTGTTTGGCTCTGGTGTGGGCGCTTGGAAAGTTCCGGCTGTACTTATACGGCCGCCCGTTCGATTTAGTAACTGATCACCTCGCGCTTTGCTGGCTCTCCGCGCTGAAAGACCCTTCTGGCCGCCTTGCGCGATGGGCACTCCGCATCCAGGAGTACGACATTCGCGTCGTATACCGCTGCGGACGCAAACACTCTAACGCTGACGCCCTGTCCCGCTCACCTTTGCCACCAGATCCTACGTGCGGAAACACGTGCCTTCAGACCTTGTCATCGTTAAATCTTGACTCAATTGCCACCGAACAACGTCATGACCCGTGGATCGCATTTCTTCTCGAATATCTATCCGGTACGCCCAACCTTCCGGTATCTCGATTCCTCCGACGTCAAGCTTTCCATTTTGCCTGCCGCGATCAACTTCTCCATCGACGCAACTACTCTCCTGATTGCCGCCGGTGGCTTCTGGTCATTCCATGCACTTTACGATAGCAGGTATGCGCCTCTCTTCACGACAATCTACAATGTGGCCACGCCGGGGTGTTCAAAACATATGAACGCCTTCGCCATCGCTATTACTGGTGCAGCATGTACAATTTTGTACGCAAATTTGTGCTGTGCGGTCCTGACTGCCAGCGACGCAAATCAACACCACTACGTGCGACTGGCGAATTGCAGCCACTTCCGTGCCTTGCCAAGCCATTTGATCGCGTTGGCGTTGACCTCTACGGCCCCCTTCCATTGACACCAGATGGCATTGGCGGATTATAGTGGCGGTCGACCATCTAACACGCTACGCCGAAACAGCCGCTTTACCGAGCGCTACCGCTCAGGATGTCGCCTCTTCCATTTTATGTCAATTTATCCTTTGACATTGCGCACCTCGAGAGCTCCTTAGTGACAGAGGCCGCGCTTTCCTCTCTGAGGTTGTCAAAGCTCTGCTTTCGGAATGCCACGTCATTCATCGGAAAACGACAGCATACCACCCGCAGACTAATGGGCTAACGGAACGGTTTAACCGCACGCTGGGTGATATGCTCTCAATGTATACGTGGCATCTAATCATAGCAACTGGAACCGTGTTCTCCCATACGTCACATTCGCATACAATACTGCAATACAAACAACCACGGGATTTTCACCTTTCTTTCTTCTTTATTGACGTGACCCTTCCCATACAATTGATACCGTCCTGATGCTTCCGAATGTCCACCTATCTCCGATGCTGCTCGACAAGCCGAAGAGTGCCGCCAGCTTGCCCGTGCGTTCACCTCGGACGAGCAGCAACGCCAGAAAGAAAACCGTTGCACCTCTCTTCCGGATCCCAACTATGCCCCAGGGTCTCTCGTGTGGCTTGCCATCCCATATCAAACTCCTGGACTCTTATTAAAACTTGTCCCCCGATACGAGGGGCCTTACACCGTTTTAGAGAAAACCTCTCCGGTTAATTACCTAATTGAGCCAGTTTCCCGATCGGACGACATGCGCCGGCGTGCACATGACATTGTCCATGTTTCCCGCCTAAAACCGCATCATGAGCCTCTCCCTGAAACTTCTTAGGTCACCAGGATGGCTCCTTTATCAGCGGGGGCGATTGTGAAGAAGATGTGCTTGCAGCAAGCAGCATCGCCAACGCCCGGCTCTCTCGGCTCGTGCTTCGGTTTGTTGCTGTGCCGATCGCTGGACGGTTCTTTACGATGTCTCGTCGCTGTCTTTAACGGCTAATAAACCTCCTCACAGCTCCATCTATGTATGTTTCACTGCAATTGTCGTCGAAATACGATAATCTCGCGTGTGAGAGAGTGAACAAAGTGTTTATTTGTTGTCCTGCGGGAGAAAATTGGTGAATTGTGTTCTGAAAGAGCTGCGTTAGAGTCTCGACTCACGCAGCGCATAGAGGCACGTTAGACACGAGCGCTATTTGGCGCTTATCTTCGACAACGAAAGAAGGCGTGCGTGCGTACGGAAAAAGATTCTCGCCTCTCTCGATGCGATGACGTGTAGAACGCAAAACGACGAGCAAGTGCCACCACCGTGTCGTCTTAGGAGAGCGTGGAAATGGAATGAAAAAAAAACTTTATTTCAGTCCTGCAGGACGCGCTTAGCGCGTATGGCACTTAGCGCGAGACATTAGGGAGTTTAAGAATACCGTTTGCAAGCACTGCGGGCGTTGCGGGTGTAGCGGGCCCCATATGAGCTTTAGAATAGCGTTTCCCTGCTGCGTACCGCAACGCACGATCGCAGTGACAACGTAGCTTCGAAACCAGCGCTTTCGGGCCACATGCGGGCCGCCATGACCGCCCGTATAGCCTCGAAATCAGCGCTTGTGGGCCACATGCGGGCCCCCATCACCACACGCAATTTCGGATTTTTTGCGTGCGGTCCGCGAAAGCGAACGCCGGCTCGCGTTATGACGCATGCGCAGTGGCAGCGACCGCACCGCGAGAGCTCGCGGTGCGCTATTCTAAAACTCCCTATCGCCTTCGCTAAGCGCATAGCGGGCGTCTCCCACGTAGGGACTGACACGGAGTACCTGACGGCCGCTTCGTGGGCCTGCCGGACGGCCCACGAAGCGTTGGAAACACTCGCCTTTTTGAACATCGAGTTGGTATAGTGCCTCGTATGTGCGCAATAATTGCTTTTTAACTGACATTCCCACAAGTATGAACGCTGAAACTTGAGCATTATTGGTGGGCGCTGTAGATGGGTTTGGCCGTTTGGGGTATTGTTTGGTGTCATTTGGGGTATGTTTACAACGGACAAACAGTTATATATACAGACAGACAGACCAACATTTTTGCTTCGAAGTACCGTAGCAAAGACTGTCATCTTTAAAACGAGGCCTCCTATCTGTGCTTTGAACATAAGGGGTGAGCCAAGTGCCTGCACCACCTGACACGACAGACCAGCGTGACCTATCCTTGAAAAAGTAAAAAATCAGTTTACAGCAATGTGCGCTCTCGCAAAAAAAATATATATATATACTGATGTTACGCGAACTAAGGCTGCTTCTTTTGAATCCGGTTTTGTCTAACTCAACAAAACGCTTGTGTAAAACAATATGACCGCTTGAAGGAGAGAAGCGTTTTTCGCACAGTTTTTTCGCCTTAACAGCCCAACACTTGGAAGGGTATGCTACAAGCCGTATGCTGATTCCTGCCGACATGGCGCGCACGCCAGCGCTACTGCTCGTGCCCTTAGAATGAAATTACACAGTTACTGCTTGAGTGACGCATGTTATTTCCCGCCACCTCTGCGTTTCTTCACGTTTCTTCACGTTTTTTTGTCCTGGCGGGTTAGCGCTGCCTCTCTGCTTGAGTAGCAGTTAATGAGAGGCCTCACATGCGGGTTCTTGTTAGTGCATGTGCCCCCACCGTACTATAGAGATGAGTCGGCTTCGTTAATCTCCACTTCAGCCGCATTCGTTGGCCCCCATCGCGCGCTTTTGCCCGCCGTGAAAATTTTAATGCTCCGAGGTGAGGGGGGGGGGTACTAATGAGGAAATTGGAAAGGTTTTAACTTAATACGGGACATGAAAATGACGTCGAAAAACCGCTGAGTATCAATATAATTGCTAACACAACATTAACGCCCTGCATGAAATCCTCATCTGCAAGACACTCAAATGCATCTTCACTCTTTGAAACGTTGTGGATAACTTGGCATGTGGTGCTGCGTTTTTTGTGCATGACTGGGCGGTTTCGACTTTTACGTAGGAAAGTGTAGCGGCCCCACCGTCTGATTCGTAGGCTGCAGTTGGCGGCATCACTCGAATCCGCATTGCCTTCTGACAAGCGTTTTCCAGGCTTGTTTTGTGCAATTTCAAGGCGAAAGCCTTACACGCGTTTGGAGAAGGGCCGCATGCTGAGAAATCGGCGTGGCCAACAAGACTCATGAGTCGTAAAACGAACCACAAGTGGGTCAAGGGTTCACTTGGCCTATTGGGTTCGCGCGACCACTGACATAAAAAAAAAACGGAGCACCTGCACGCTAAATATGCGACAAAAAACATGATGCGAATATTCACGCACTGTTGAACGTGGTGGCGTTGCCTCCTTGCTTTCTCTCACTCCCAATTCACACCCCCTGCTGTACTATACTGTACATAGCCGTACGTGTAGTTGTTCGTTTTTCTATTTCGTTTTGTGCGTGTTTATTTGTATCTCTGTGTGACTCTTTCTCCGCGTTTGTATTTTTTTCTCTTTTTTCTTCTTTTTTTCCTATTTTTCCTTTGTTTTATCACTTCAATTGTGCTCGTTTTCTTGCCTTCTATATTAACTCGATTTCTTTCATTTCTAGCTCTCTTAATTTTTGTCGTTCCCTCAGTTTATTTTCTCTCTCTCCTTTCCTGTACTTTTTTTCACTGGCCAGTCAAAGTTACTGCGTTGTCCACTGGACAGATGCGTACACACGTTCTAGGAACGAAGCAGAAGACAGAAAAGTGGACGACAGAGCGCCTGCCCTTTTATGTTGCTGATCATATTTGCTCAATTTGGCAACACCCGGCTTAAACACCCCCGTGATAAGATGAAAGAAAAAAGAAGAAAGGTAATTCGAGACCATTCCATTCCGTGAAGGAGACTGCAAGCAAAGCTGAAGGATGTGTCACCGTTTTTCACGAGCATGTCGCTGTTCGTGCAGTCACTGCAGTGTCAAAATGCGCAGCAGATGCGTACCATGCTAAGGGCGACCGTAGCAACACAGCTTCACGATTCGACTGACGTGGCAAAACGCCTACTGACTGGTTTTCATCAATTTAGTTCATGAGTTGTTCCACTGATCCTCAGAAAGCAGCTGTGGCTTTAACAGTTTAACACCTAAAATGCTGCCATTTTGTATCAGTAAGGTGTATTTCTCTTTGTGCTTCTTCGAATTAAAAATTCATAAATTGTGGTAATAAATCTCTTGCTCTTCTCTTGAAAATTGTGAAAAAAGCATTGCCTTAGACTTGGTGTTTCTGTTGCTAGGGTAATAGGGATGTTTGCGTACAGACAACGACAAAAAAAATGAAGGTAGTCAGCCATATATACCTCAGCTACGCTGCAAAAAGTGCCAATCGCATGATTCGGCCGAAAGTCGCATAACTAATTGAGCTGCTCAAGGACCGAGGCACCGCAGACCAAGGCGGAGAGAAAGACAATATGGGATCCATGTCACATGCAACTTCACTGTATGACAGTTAGTATGACATGTCTATGTGTCGTCGTTCTGTTCTCGCACTATAACTATCGTCATGTCATACCAACTAGCCCAAGCTACCACACTTCTTAGTAGACGTTGAGCGTTCCTGAGCATCTTTTCTTCTACAATACTTGTAATTTTTTTCGACAAAGTACACAAGGCGAAAGGGGCCAGAGACTTTTCCACGTAGCACCCTTGCAATCAGTAATCCTAGATACAAACTGCAACAAATATTTAGTGCCCTACTACAGGCAAATAAAAATTTAGCTTACGATAGATAATACATTGATAGCTTTAAGTAAAGTTTGGTGCCTGAATGAGCGGCATTCTACAAAACAGTCGGCGCCTTATACAGGGTGCCGCAGCTACTTTTAGCCAAAGTTTAAAAATATGCTGACGCACGCAATAACGACGCGATCAAATGCATGTTACTGACTGTTGCCTGGAGCGACCCAGACTATTCGTGTTCTGAATAATTGCCTAATTAGGCCACTTCTATCAATTAACTTTTCAAGCAATGATAGTGGGTCGGTCATTTCAATGCGAAAGTTGTTCATCGGTTTGCAAAGCGTCTGATAAGGCAGTTTTCAGCTTTATGTCTGCTATTTCGTGTTTTTCTACTAACTGCGAATGCCCAAAATATATGAAAAATACCACGTGACAAGCCCACTCACGCGCTAGTGCGCAAGATGATTGTAGTGCTCCCTAACGTTACATGTACGGATGATCATAGCATTTGCCTGATTGTCCTGTCTCGACAGGGCCGCAACGATGAAAACGTTTCGCTATCGGCCACAAAAACGATTACCGCTGTGACTAGTTACCGCTGTCTTGAACTGGTGCGAAGGAAGCGTATCCTTCCTACGCGGAACATTAGGACGCACCAGAAAAACGGCGCGTTTAGGCACGTCAGTGGGTTGTCACGGGGTATTTTTTTTTATTGCAATAGCGATTATATGGACACTCTCGGCTAAATTTTGCCATCAGCGTCGGCGTTGACGTTGGCGTGGCCGTCTTTCACCGTATGTGTATATGTATCTATATATATATGAAAACTCAAGAAAAAAGAATGACCGGCCTAGAAAAAGACTCCAGCACGTGGAATCGGACCTCTGAGTCGTAAGTGCGAGGCGTTAGCCACTGAGCCATGAAGGAGCACCTTCTTAACGTATCCGCTGAACACGGTAAAGTTCATAGTGTGAATGAGTGACCATAAGTGACCAAAACGTGCCTGTAAGGAGCCTGTAGACGTCGCAGAACCAGTGACGTTCAGTCTAACATAGTGTAGACGTATGGTGACTGCCTGCACCCTCCTTCCTGTATCCTGCGTCCACGGCTTGACGGGAGGATTTTCGAGACGACGTTACAACGAAAAGCAGCGCAAGTTCCACGAAGTGAAAGAAAAAGCAACCGCTTGAATCGAGCGTAACCTATGAGCGTAGAACGCGGCACTCTTCTGACTTCGCTTGTTGGTCGAGCTCTCATTTTTTTTTTTGCTAGTGCCCTCCATACTTTAGAGCTTGCAAACTTCGAAGGACAGTAATTTTCCAGCACATTCGGATCTCTTGCAGAGGCATCGAAATTATAAGTGCTCTGATTTGGGAGGCACAAGTCTATAGCAAAAAAAAAGATTATTTGAGAACATAAACTCCCCAGCATTGATTTTGCCTCTCGTACACCTTGGCCCGGCATTCCCAAGTGAGCGCGAAGTTATATAAAAGTGCAAAATAATTTTTCTCGTCACATGCAAGCTGCGCTAACAGTGCGGCAGCCTTTTCGACCACATGAAAGAGCGCCGCGGTACAGAGAAAAGAGCGGGCGACGCCTACCTCTTGAAATACGCTCTTTGCGTGCCTTAGAAGTGTGGCGGTTTGGCCTAATTGGTATGTCATGATGATAGTTATAGCGCGAGAACAGAACGCCGACAAAACGCTCATCTATTTCTTGTCCTTTTGTCGTCGTTCTGTTCTCGCGCTATACCTGTCGTCTTTCCGTGTGTTGCGATTTTGGTTAGAAGGTATGACATGACAATTATTATAGCGCGAGAACTTAGCGACGACAACTTTCCTGTCTCTGTGCCGTCGTTCTGTTCTCGCGCTATATCAATTGTCTCTCCGTGCGATTGGGACGGCCGGAGAGAAACCCGCCGTGCACCTTGCATATCGGAGGTCATGGAACTACTATCGTGTTTTCAGCATTACCAGCGAGATGGCGCAATGAGCGTGCGTTGCCAGATCGTCACGACGCGGCGGCGCGCGCTCTTATCTACCACGCGTACTTCGCCCCAAAGAGAGGGGACGCTCTCGCGTGCGCTCGCTTATCTCGAGGTGGGGACAACCGTCAACCTTGGGCTTTCACCGGAACGACTCTGTTGCAGTTACCGAGCGTACAATGGTCACTGCACTCGTTGTACAGTCTCTGTAAAAAGGGCGCGCTTTTCAGACATAGTGAAGTAACAACTGGAACACTTATTTGCGTTTCTCTGTACCTTTGAGTACGTTTCGTGCATTAGAAACGCGGGGCACGCTTCGATATGCTTGCCATCCTTTGCGTGACCTCCCAATTCGTGGCTATTGCATTCACTGCTTCACCTTTGCGGCAATGCGGTGACATTTTTAGTTCGTGGGCACATGTAGTTAGCAAAAAAACACTAATGATTAGCAGATACGAAGTTAAAAACTGTGTATTCGGACATTTTGCAAAGCTATCTACAACTTTTTCATTGAAAGTTTTCGTCCATGTTTGTTACTTCAGATGCTACTTAGTTAAAAGGGTCATATTGTTCAATTGATAAGAACAAAAAAAAACGATCTGGTTCACTCCAGACAACGGTCAACAACATGCGTTTGGCGGCGTCGTATTTGCGTGTGCCGGCATATTTTTAAACTCTGGATAAAGATAGCTGGGGCACCTTGTATAGTCAGAAAACAGCACTACAAGGTTTTGCAATTGAAGCGGCGATAATCGACCGGTTCGGCATGCGGCAATCTTCGTGCTATCGGCGAGCGATTTGAGGAGTTGCCACAAATGTGTTCAACGAGTCACGAAGAGCCCACGTTTATATCCCAAGTACAATACGGCAATTTATTGCTCTATATTTGTGGCACGCACATCATGGGCCCGCTAGCTCGCGGGTCGATCGAGGTGCTTGAGCAAGTGTGCGCTGTTTACGTTTGAAGTGCGGGACTCGGAGAATATAAGAAGAAATCGAAAGCTATCGAGAAGGAGTTGCGGCGTATGCACATTGCACACTTAGGCCATCGATAAGAGCTCACGATGTCTCCGACGAATACTCCGTGCATTATGTTTCAATAATACGTGTACGCCGACAACTCTTGTATACGCTACTTTTCATAATAATATCTGGGGTAATGATGTGGAGGGAAGCTGTAGTTGTTATCTCTAGAAAGTTCCACCATCGGTGTTCTAGTTCAACGTGCACCAACAACGCACAGTACACAAGGCCTCTAGCATTTTGCCCCTATCGATATGCGACCACCGTCGCGGCCAGGATGGATAATTTGAGTGAGCAGTCGAGCATTGTAAGTCAAGCCAGGTTTATTGAAGGATTCAGTTCATTTACGTGGTTAGGATTTTACAGAACTGCTACACCACCGCGCTGGTGCATGTTCAATTTCTCACAACCGTTTAAGGTACAAGTTTAAGCATGACAGAAGTTGTGGCGAAAAATAAACGCTTCTCGTGCCCTTCACGAGAGATGCGATGCGGGCTTGTTGCCAGTTCATCTTCAGCACCGATTTCGTCACCATCAACCTAGAACGATACCGCAGCCAAAGTTTCGACAAGCAACCTTGGTTTCGTTGGTTTATAGACGAAGACAAATAGAAAGAGACAAGTCCTGCAGTCGAAACTGCCCCTTCCCACCTGAGAAATTTACACTTGAATTTCGCATGTGTATATGTAGAAGTGAAAACTCGATAATACGATCACGGCTTGTACTATATTCGGGGCGATACAAATATATCTTCAGAATCGGCCATCGTCCACTGGCCTCCAGTGTAAGATAGTACGGTTGTCGCGAACCTTTTTTTCGCCCCGCGACGTTTCATACGAACTTGCGCTACCGTGCAGGTTCGAACAGGTGCAGCCTCCGCTGCCACTGAAGACACGTCAGTCACGCGCGACTAGGATTACCTAAGTGAGGACATTCGCACCGCGCTGCCAGCTTGTAATGGTCAGCCGTAAGCAGCGTGCGGTATCCACCGAGACTGTTCGGGCAAATCTTGTCAGCCATAATGTCACTTAATGCCGTTGGCGTGGCCTTTTTTTTTTCCTTTCTCTTTCACACCCGCTGCGCCGCCGCGTACTGCTGGGCTTGAGGCAGCGAACTTCTTCTGTGTTTACACCTGCCTGCAATGTACTCGCATTCATACGCCCTATCAGAAGTGGAGGAGAACTTAAAGAGTAAACGGATGGACTTATCGAGAAGGCTCTTCTAAGCGTTGTAACGTCAACATACACGATTGTCGGGAACGCGCACATCTGACAATTTTTCAATATACACGAGATGCCCCAATTTTCAAAAACGATCCCTGCAATGCATGTATAGCTGTGAAGCTCTCCAAAAACAGCCTTTCCACGGAGAAACCACCATGATAACAATATAGCATCAAAGAACACATTGGTTTTAAAACTGTGTGGCGTTCGTCTATTATTTGCAAAGAGCTCCTTAGGTCACTTTTGCCGCAGTACTTTATTGCCATGCGAGAAACATACTAAGATCAGTGACGTGCTACAAATTGCCCATAGGGTCGCAACGCATCTGGTTCGGCTCTCTCGACGTGTGTTTGCGAATACAAGAACAATTGTTGATGCCTACAAACTTTGCAGGCAATCATTCCGAGCTGTTCATGATGTTGCTGCGACATGGAGAAGCAAAATTGACGTATATGCATGAAGTCGATCTTGGTGATGAAGCAAAGCTATGTTCTAAGGTACACAATGTCTACGTTGAAGTCATAGACTAGTATAAATGATAAACAGATGAACGGATGGACGGATTGAAACATGGATGAACGGACGCATGCATGGGTGCACAGACGAATGTACTCACGGATGCATCGATGGACGAACAGATGGAAGGACAGGTGGGAGGACGGTTCATTTTTGAACCATATGTGTACCCTGTGCATGCTTAAACGCACAGATGTCTTGTACCTGCGATCCGATGGTGCACAGCACCCGGGCGGATGGAAGCCGGATGTTTATCACGAGATTTTAAAGAGCTTCGCTTCTAAAAGTGAATATGTACGCTAGCTTTTTTTCTTGTTGCATACTGTTGGTGGACCGCTGACCCAAAAATCGAAGACCCAAAGGTTGTGGATTTAATCCCGGCTGCGGTGTTCGCATTTCAATGAAGGTGTAGTGCTAGAAGACCTCGTACTGTGTGATATCAGTGCATGTTAAAAAAATGACAGCTTATCCCCCACGTGAATGATGACGAGTGGGGTGAAGCGAATGGACGGACGGTCACATGGATGGACGCGTGGATGGACATACGGATGAACAGACGCACGCACAGAAGCACGGACGGACTGATGGACGCTTCGCCCCACTCATCATCATTCACTCCGTAGATATGCAGGGAGACATTTGCATTGACACGCAATGCAATGCACCTGACTACTACGACGACACCAGACATACGACTGACGACGTAAGAATCTTCGCCCCTAAAACACTAGATGGTTGAAACTTACAGAGCCCTCCCCTAGGACGTCTCTCATAAGCAAATCACGGGTTTGGGACGTTAAACCCCCACATATCACTACAAACATGCATAAGGTATTGCTGAACTCATACGTACCACCCACCCCCCTTCCCCTAAAAAAAAAATCTGTCTACTTCTCTTCCATGCGGACTTCTCACAAAAACAAGCTTTCTAGCTGAGGAGGATTTCGTCCTGAAGTGTTGTTGTGGTCAGTTTTAGCTCACCGACTACACCGAAATGCGAATACTTTTCCAGATTTGTTCACATTTTATCCAGTATATGATGTGCTTCAGCCAATTAGCTTACGCTCACAAGGACCTATTTCAGAAAGGTATTTCATAAGTGTGGACTCTGAAGTGACGTATGTGCTACTCCAAGAGCGTTCAAACTGCTCCGATAGACAAATGCTGCTTCATGCTGCTTCAAACAGTACCTTTTGTTAGTAATATCTCCAATCCTGCTCGCAAATGCCACGGAGAGAATGAGAATAATGAACTTTTCTTGTTTGACCAACTCATAGCTTCTAAAAAAATAAAAAGAATCGGTATTTTAGCATCCCAGCATGCCACTTGTGAGCAGCGTTATCGGCTCTGATATTACTTATGCAACAAGAAATGGCTTATTAAGATGCTCCAATCTCATTATACCAAATTTGCATCTTGCTCTAAAGCATTTTTGTTATATTCGATAATTTGTCCCTGAGCTTTGCTCCTAACACTCTTTTTTTTTTGCAAGACTATTCTTCATTTCCTTCGCTATAACTAATATTTATGTCTGGATACGTTATATCAAAGATTGAGTGTAGCTCATTCCGCAGTTGTTTTTTTTTTCAGATAAACATGCCAGCTTGTGCTGATGTAAAATTGAGCAGTATTGCTTTCATCTTTTACCAATTGCCTACTTTTAATTAAGCAACGATTACGTGGGACTGTGGTTACATCTAAATTATACTGCTCAGCGTTATCAGTTTCATTTGGTTTTGCCACAGATACTCGCATATTCAAATATATGGCTCATTTCACAGATTTTTAACAACTATAGCTGTCTTATTGTTTATTGGCTTCTTTATTCTTTATTCTTTATTCTTTATTCAAAAAAAACCTTACAGGCCCCAGAACAGGGCATTGGGTAAGGGGGGGGGGAATCGGAATGCTACAGACGGGTAACGTTTACAGGCAGGATCAGTGCAAAAACAACGAAAAACTATACATATATATAAATGAGATCACATTTTAGGCTATACAGGGCGAGGTAAATTCGAGGGAATACAGCACTTGTTGATATGAACATGGCGACAGAGGGATACATTTTAAAATAAAAGACAAGGGGAATATAAAGCACCGTTACACAATGCATTCAGAATACAAAAACAGGGTCACATGGTGAACAGAGCGAGTAGCTGACAGTAGTTGAAATGTATATTCATTGCTGTCTGTGAATTGTATTTGATAATAAACATGAATAGCTACGAGATGCTTCGACAATGCTTTAAACACAACTTGGTGCGTGGCAAATTTTCTATCTGCTCCTATAACCCCTATGGATGCTCAAAAACAGTACTTTTCGTGCAATGACGTATGCTCCAAAAAGTAAGAAGCCACACACATCACTGAAACTGTTCCACAAGTGTACTCAGCTTGTTTCAAGTGGAGCGGATTGTTTCCTCAACTGAGGTATTTCGTAACTTCTGCAGGCACGTTATGCGGCATTTGAATCCAGAGGTCGAGGCTAAGCTAGATGTTGATGAAAGTAGCGTATACGCTCAGAACATGATACGCTCGTCGTCGGACGCTAACAAATGCGGAGCGAAATCAGACCACACCGAATTGCAGTGCGTCTCGGTAATCTTCGCCAGTTGGAAGTATTGGCCATATCTTTACGATGGACATTTCAAGATAGCAACGCATGATTGTTCATTCTGGCTCACTAGCTCTCAATAGTTAGGCGCTACTCTTCCACTATTGTGATTTCCTTGTCGCATACGAGAGTCGCCAGCGTAATATTGATGCGAAAAGTTTGTCACATCTCCTAATGTCCCATTGAAGTGCTCACAATAAATTTCACGAATGTTTCGCTAGCATGACCGAGTCTCTTGACGCTACTGTCGGCAAATGAAAGAAAACGACGTCATCATACAATTACACCTTTGCTTGAGACGACGCAGCGTGTCGCATTCTATTACAACATTCACAATACTTGAGGATACGGATAAAAAAACAAAAAAAAACATCACTCCGCCTATACAGTGCTTCATCTACCCGTACCCAAGCGCTAGCATGTGGCGAAACTCCTGATAATGCATGGCGACATCATTTCCTCTCTCTGGGTTTTGCTCACGCTTCATGAACTGAGCCGAAGGGTTTATTGGCCTGCCACTATAAAAGAGGGCAGTAGAGTATTCGATTGCCAGTTGTCCTGACTGGGCGAAATCATGATGAGCCAGTGCGGCCTCCAGCAGACTCTTTGCTGCCAGTGTAGCAGGTTACCTAATTTACCTCTTGAGAAAGTTAGCATCGACTTGCTCTCCTTGATTTTCAACAGTACGAGTGTTCATCACTATAAATTATTGCCTGAGGCGACTACTAAACGCGGTATGCTGAGACAGTAGCACGTCAGTTCTTTTATAGCTGCCGACGCAACCTGTTTTCTGCTTCTGTCAGGCATCTTGAGTCGGAGCGTTTCACGTGTAAGCGACTTCGGCTGGCATTTACCAAGAAATGTAGGTATGCTGCATCTTCTTGCTTCTGCTTAGCTGTATTCGACGTCTGCCATATTGAAAATGACCATATGTGTGTCTCAGGTGATTACATGAACCGGAACGCCACTACGCGTTGAGTAACGTCTACATACAATAAAGGAAAGCCTTGAGTACTGGCTATGCATATTAACACCTACTGTACGTGAGAAGTGAACACATGTGCATGGACGAAGTTAATGGTTTCACCTGCGCCAGAGCTATAGGCACTGCGTCGCGTCAAATAAGCGCGCCGACCGGTTGGTTTGAGACTACTTTCCTCACAAGTTTTAATTGACGCTCAAGTGTAACTTCCAGCGCACACCTTTCGCTATTGCTCCAAATGGCTACCCGTTTGTGCGCACACCAGCATAAAAGAAATGGCTGTATCGCTAGCCTTACGTTAACTCACTGTGGAGTCAGTTATGTAGGACTGTTAAATATTCATAATATATCAAAATATTGGTATTGGTACATGAACGTGCGTAATTTCAGGAGGGCACCTTGGTGACAAACTTTTTCTCAGCTCAAGTCCTCTAAACATTCCATCCCTGTGCAGCCATTGGCGCATGGCGCTGAAAACGGAACTCTGATGTCGGATGTTACAAATGCATTGGCCCTTAGCAAGGTTATTGCTGTGAATCTCTACGTCGGAATCACTCATTTTCGTGTTGGCCTCTAGCGCATGCGTAGTTATTCAGCTTGCCTTACTTTGCAGAGCTTTAGCTTGACACGAACATTAGCGTATATAGGGTGTAAGGGCAGCAAAGAAAGCAGTATAGTAACAATACAATGAACAGAATAGCCCAAACGGCACCATGCAGGAAAGAAACATTGTTTCTTTTTTGCACTGTGCTGGTTCGACTATTCAGTCCTTTCGTTGATTGATATGTGGGATTTTAACGTCCCAAAACCACCATATGAATATGAGAGACGCCGTAGTGGAGGACTCCGGGTATTTCGACCACCTGGGGTTCTTTAACGTGCACCCAAATCTGAGCAAACGGGGCTACAACAATTCCGCCTCCATCGGAAATGCAGCCGCCGCAGTCGGGATTTGATCCCGCGACCTGCGGGTCAGCAGCCGAGTACCTTAGCCACTAGACCACCGCAGCGGGGCTTCAGTCTATTCGTTCTGTATCTGTGGTTGGTCTTAAGTGTCCCTGGAATTGTAACTGGAGAGTCGCTTTGAAAATATGGAGCTGATCAGTTTTTCTGTTTCACCAACGCAAGCATCGGAGCGAAGCAGCAGCATTTCCTGCGGAGCCGAAGCATTCTTCTTGTTTGTCCAGAATCCCGTTTTTTTTACGGTGATTTTCTTTGTCTGCTATAAAACAGTTTGTTGTTCCCCCGTCAGGCATGACTGAACAAGTGCACAGAAACAAAGGAATTTTTTTTCGGGCTAAGCCTCAGAAATGAAGTGGGGGATCAGGTTGCCGCCGGCGTATCGAGTAACTTCGCTTCGCATTGTTTATATTATGTTAGCATGAAACGATCGCGGAACTCTACGGAGACGAGTGGTAGAATGAATGCAATTTCAGCGAAAATGATTAGCAGAACGTATACTCGTAATAAGAAACGGCTTCTAACTTCTGAGCCGTGATGGCGCAGCAAGAAAGATTGGTTGTACGGAAATAAATAAATTTTCGCCACAAGCTACAAGCACCTTTTGTGAAAATGATCGACAGGCAGTCATTCTTCATCCTGTATGAAAGAAGGCACTTCCAGCTATTCCACGGCGGCCATGCAGGTTTTGTTCAGCGTATAAATGCGCTATTTAGTACTTACACATTGCTCTATTTTCGTTGAAGTTTGGATGTTACGGGACAAGTCGATGATTTTAGCACACTCACAATGTTTCTACTGAAGCACTGATGGCGGCGTATGAGGACTAGTGATGTTATTATGTTCCACTTAATCCTAATTCTATTTTTTTGTGGCTTTTATTGATTATCGTAAGACTCTATTGCTTTGGTGTCTGTTAAGTTGGGCCTTAGTAAGCTATCCATATGTGACAGATTTCTTTATCAGTTAAGCAAGAATTGCTCTCACTACAGGTTATCTAGTAATGTTCGCTGTACTGTTAAAAAGCTACGGTTTTTCTATCTGGAGCGGGATTGTTACTATTGTGCCGTCTGAAAATTTTCTGTGCCGCGTGCCACGTTAACAAATCCTTGTTGTGATTTCTATATTGTTTGTTATCTTCACTTACATTGCTTTTATCCTCATCTTTGAAAAAGCAGGTTATCGCTTCGAACACTGTTTCGTCCTCGTTAGTTCAACTTCAAAGAGAATCCTGGGTTTTGTTTGAATCATTAGGAGTTCATAGATCCATGGCTCTGGGCAAAGTGATAGCGCGCATTTTGATGAGGCCTTGTTTTTATACATATTTCTAAATTTTGAGGTAATTTGTCGCCTGACTGCTTAAAACATACAGAAAGCAGGACCATTTTTAAGATCCGCTTACGTCGCTTCCCCAACCCTTTTTCGATTTGGAGCGAAGCTGCTTGCGTTATTTTGCAGCTTGTCTTTGAGAATAGTTGTCAGAATGGTTGTCTCTTGGTGATTTTGGTACCACTCCAGTTTTCTAGCGTTTGATCTTTTAGCTGCAAATTTTTCTTTGAGCATCCAACACCTCCTTTGCGAAGACATTGTCGATTGAAAATTGCGTGGATTGGTTCCAGTTCTGCGATTTATAACGGGCAGGTTAGTGCTTTAGCGTTGGCTGGCACACCAGAAAAACACGAATCAACTGAAGCCGTCCGCGGTATTTTTGTACACACCGTGTTGTTTTGCGCTTCACGCGCTTATGTTTCATTTTTCGAATTTATTATTATATATAAGCACACAAATTTTAATATATTTGCAGGAAGCCGTAGATAGTTTCCGCTGTATACGCACGCAGAAAAGTGCGAATAAACCAAACGCCGAAGAGTGAATTGGGCCTCTCTAATTAGATCGAAATAAAGGGCCAATAAAGAATTTCAATATTGCTTGAAATAACCCAAAGTACAAATTATTAAAGTTTCAATTATCGTGAGTTTAATGAGACGGCTAGAGGTAATAAATCACGTTTGTTTAGTAAAACAAGATCATTGCTTCTATTGATAGTAGGTTAATGCTGACAGCAATCTACGCACCTGGTTAAACTGCAACCTTTACTTTGTAGTGAATCGATTATGCAATGCCATCTTTAATCTCTAAGACTTATTCGCTTTTCGGTAAAGGGACATTAAATACTCTCCCTTTTTTATTGAGTGAGTGAGAACAACTTTATTATGGTCCAGTGCAGACGCTGAGGTTTTCACGCGTGACCCGACTACTCCCACGTGGAGTCTGGCAGGTCTAGCCTAACGGCCCTGTCGCGGGCACACTGGACGGCCAGGATTCGGTCCTGAAGTTCTGGGCTGTGCAGAAGTGCATCCCACTCGGGTTTTCAATAAGATGGTCTTCCCGCAAGCGGCGCAGGTGGCATCAGGGAACTCATGGGGATAAATTGTATTTAGGTACGCTAACGATAGATACGAACGGGTTTGAAGTAAGCGCAACGAGACCGCCTGGGCTCTATTGAGTTTTGAGTGTGGCACTGGGAATGTCCACCTCGCCACGTAGTAATACTTGGTAATCTTGTGTGTAGTAGGTGTGTCTTTATGACCCACGTCGTCGGCACTGGAGCCGTCGCCCAGGTCGAGAGCAGCGCGGTCAGCGAGCGCGCGCGCTGCTGTGTGGGCCGACTCGTTCGGGTTCAGTGTAACGCCGTTTACGGAGCCGACATGCGCGGGGAACCAATGTATGGTGTGAGGGACAATAGTATCGCTGGTTGAGCTGTTGAAGATCCTGGCTGCCTGTGTTAATGTGCGGCCCTTTTGAAAGGATCTGACTGCGGATTTGGAGTCGCTGTACACCTCTTCGCACCGACCATTTAGCAAAGCGACTGCGATGGCCACTTGTTCGGCCACCTGGGGTTTAGTTGTTAATACCGTGGCCCACTTTGTAGTCGAGCGCGTCTGGTCCACGACCACCGCTGTGAACTTCTTGCCGTCCCGATATGCAGCAGTGTCAACCAAACTTGCATTTACGCCACCTTTTCCCAGTAGCTTCAGCAGAGCCGTCGCCCTTGCCCGACGACGTCCCTCGTTGTGTACATGGTGAGTGTTGCGGAGTATTGAGGCAACAATGACGTTTTCCTGTCTTGAGATACGCACGCTATTTGTTTCCAGCTCCATAGGGTTAAAACTTCGCTCGCCAAGTATGTGCATGCTGACCAGCCGTCATGGTGTACAACCGAGCCAGCTGCGAGCGTTGTTGCGCTTCCGCTGTCTCGGCAGCAGAGTTGTGCACATCGAGCGCGAGCAAGTTCCCGGTGTGTGTACGTACGGAAAGCCCCAGTGCTTTCTTGACGATCTTTCTGATAATCACGTCCAGCTTGTCCCACTCCGACCTAATCCAGTTGTGCATGGCGATGGTGTAGGTAAAGTGGCAGAGCACAAACGCATTGATGAGCCTTAACAAATTGTCTTCCTTAAGGCCTCTAAGTCTACTGGGGATTCTTTTGACGAGTCTAAAAGCGTTGTTAGTCTTGGCGACGATCTTCTGCAGAGCGGTGCCGTTGCCACCCTTTGCTTCAATAAACATGCCGAGGATCTGGACGGTGTCTACCTTCGGGATTTCCTCCCCGTCACTCGTGTAAATGTGTATGTCGCTTTCATCGACGGGTTGCCATCCCTTAGGTCGGCCACCTTGTTCTTTTCTAAGGAGCAGGAGCTCTGACTTGGTGGGTGAGCATCTAAGTCCCGTTTGGTGCAGGTACGATTCCAGCTCGGTGACTGCTTCTTGAAGGGCATCTTTCACCCGGCCTCCGTTGTCGCCAACGCATCAGATTGTGATGTCGTCGGCGTAGAGGGTACGCTTGATGTCGTCCACGCTAGCCAGTCTTTGCGACAGTCCGATCATGCAAAAATGGAACAGCACAGGAGAAATCACAGAACCCTGGGACGTGCCTCAATGTCCGAGGGGTATGTCTTCAGAGAAGAAGTTCCCGATGCACAGCCTCGCTTTTCTTCCAGACAAGAAGGACTTGAGGTAGTTGTACAGCCTGGGCCAAAGCTCGTGTTTCACCACAGTCTCCAAGATGAATTCCTGCTTGATGTTGTCAAAGACCTTCTCTAGATTTAGGGCAAGAAGAGCCTTTGTATCTCTAGAGTGTCCATCAAGGACTTCGTGCTTAATGAGCAGCATTGCATCCTGCGTTGAAAGGCCGGTACGAAACCCACTCATATTGTGCGTATAAATCTCATTTCTCGCCAGGTAGTCGTTAAGTCTGTTGAGAATCGCGTGCACTGCCACCTAACCCACGCCCGACGTGAGGGAGATGGGGCGAAGATTCCCAACGCTAGGAGACTTTCTTGGCTTGGGAGTCAGTACGGTGTCAGCTAGCTTCCATTCCTCAGGAACCCTACCCGTTTTGCGTGCTTCATTGATGAAACCACTTAGACGTTCTATGAATGCGTCGTCAAGGTTTCTGAGGGCTCTGTTAGTGCTCCCGTCTGGGCCTGGTGCCGACTTATGATTGAAAATTTGTATCACTCTCCTGATTTCAGCCCCTGAAAAGTCTTCCTCTAGTTCAGGTAGAGGAGGGCTACCATAATCTTGGAACACGCCGTCTTCGTCCTCTCGTTCGACCAGGAGCTACTTGGAAACTAATCGCGTAACGAGTTCGTCAACCCCCTGTTCTTTGGTGGCTTCGCGAAGAGCGCAGGCTAAAGTGTGTCTCTGGTTGGCCCTAGTGCTGTGCTCGTCCAAGAGATGCTTCAGAAGATGCCAGGACTTGCCATTTCTGATTTGACCGTCGACAGACTCACAGAGCTCGTCCCACTGCTGTTTGCACAGTGTGTCACAACGTTGTTCGATTTCTTTCTTCAACTTTAGCATTCTTTGCCGCAGCCTACGGTTGTGCCTCTGCTACTTCCATCGAGAAAATAGAGCTGCCTTGGGTTTGAGCAGGTTGGCAAGCCTACTGTCTATCGTCTCCACATTTAAATATATCTTTATCTTCTTGGTGGTAGCGGTGGTATCTCTGCGGATGCACTCGCACCATTCCTTGATGTTGTCAGGAGCACTGGTTCTTGCATCGCGAATGCCGCGAAAAAAATCGCAGTCAACCACCGTGAACTCTGGAACTCTGCTATGGTCCACTATGATAGAAGTTTGCAGAACGTAGTGGTCGCTGCCAAAATCCATGACGGTGTTGACCCATGTAAGTCCTTTCCACATTATTGATGAAAGCGAGGTGTGGCGTCGTGTCCCACGTCACAGAGTTGCCTATCCGCGTAAGGAAAGCCTTATCGATAATTAAGGTAAGGTCTAGTTTGGTGGCGTCCTGCCAGAGGTCTCGACCCTTTCTCGTCTCATACACGTATCCCCATAAGCCACGTGGGGCATTGAAGTCCCCGACTATGACGAGGGGCCGAGGACCGGCTAATTCAACTGCCCTCTCTAGCAACGTCTTGAACTGGTGGTGCCTGGGCCTGGGGTTACCGTAGACATTCTAAACAAAAACACTGTTTTTCCGCTGATTGCGCCGTGGTGTGTCAAGTAGGATCCATACCATGACATATTCGATACTGCATCTGGTCAGCTTCAAGTTGTGGGTGACGAGTGTCAAATTTTTACTTATTAGTGTCCTTTTTTACTGTACCTGTTTATTTTTATGTCCTTAATTATGTCCTTGTTCTAATTTTTATTGTTGTAACGGCAACAATGGTGCACAACCACTCATAGTGCGATATTGAACAGTTGATTAGCTGTAGCGTGCGTGGGCACAGCGTTCTGCCAAGACATACCTGAGGCTTTTTACCCAGCATGAAATGACCAGAAGCGGTAGCTGATTTCGTTATGTACTCATTGCGGTTATGACAGTCGGCGAGTAGCGTGAATTCGGATCGAAAGCAGGTGGTCACGTCGGCATGAGTGCTGCCATGAAGGCTTCTAAACCCAGTTATTTTCACTGAGACTGTAATGTTCTGCAAGTAATGATCGTCATTGTCGTAATCAACTACTACGCTACTGCAGCAGGGAAGCATGTCTTTCGATCTGTAATAATGATGCCACGTACCAGCTAGCCTTCCTATTTTGCCTACGAATCAATTCTTGTTATCACTAGCGCCTAATTGTCTCAAATAATCGACTACACTTCGATTTTCATGGCGTCGATTTAGTAAACATTTGTGACACGACGTCCTCTTTTGAAGCCGTTAATTAGCTTTCTTATTTGTAGGCGGTATTGACAAAGAAAAGATACCTATGACTTGTCTGCAATGGTAAATTAATCGCTCTTGATCTATTAAGCTCATTTGCATCACTTTTGGTTTATATTTTTGTCCGACGGCCCGTAACGTATTTTGCGTTACACAACTCGAAGGCAATAGCTTTCTTCTTTTTCTTTGCGATCGATTTTGTCGACACTCAGCCCCCCCCCCCCCCCCGCCCCTAAAGCTTTCTGCGCTCTATGTGGTTTCAGTGCCTTCTGCTTAAAATGACAACTTGGTAATCCTTCAAAGAATATGCACTTGTCTTTACCTGGGCCTTCATAAGGCAACTACATGTAGAACTGTTTTCCTGCCTAGGCATTTGGCTTGCGTATATAATACACCCAGCGTCATCTCTTACTGCAACCAGTTTGTGAGATGAATTATCACTTGAACACTTGTGAAACGTTTTGTTTTCTCTAGTTGCTGAAACCATAAATATTTAGGCACGTATTAAGTTTCGCTGCCATGGGTGCGCCTCATTGGGTTAGTTGCTGGTGTGCTCCTCTGCTCATTCGAAGGTGGCAAGTTTTTGATCCTTGCCGCGGCGGTCTCCTTTCGATAGAGGCAAAATGGTAAAAGACTGTGTATTGTGAGAAGTCAGTGGACGTTAAAAAACACGAGATGGTCCATTTTTTTGTAGTCCTTCACTATGGCGTCTTTCATAATCATATCTTGGTTTGCGACGCAAAACCCCAGATATTCTTCATCTTTTTGTTCTTACAGTTATTATTATTATTATTATTATTATTATTATTAGGCTCGGGAGTTTGCTTTGTATAACGCACTTTGGAAACGTGTGGTGGCACTGGTTCGCCATGCAAGTTTTTCTCGTTGCTGAAAATTTTAAAGCACTTCAAAATTTTTGGAAGGTAACTAGTGATAAAAACTACCTCTTGATAAATATGATATATCCCCGCTGCGGCGGCTGCATTTCCGATGGAGGCGGAAATGAAGGAGGCCCATGTGCTCAGATTTGGGTGCACGTTAAAGAACCCCAAGTGGTCTAAATTTCCGGAGCCCTCCACTACGGCGTCTCTCATAATCATATGGTGGTTTTGGGACGTTAAACCCCACATATCAATCAATCAAATATGATATTGCCATGCTCATTTCCCAAATTTCTTTATCGCCGCATTACACGTGTATGGACTGCGTTGGCGCAGCTACTCCCATTGACTAAAAAACCATCGCGATAACCATGAAACCTTACGATCTGATTAGGCCCAACACGGGGACATGACAGATAATTCCTGAACTTACGTCACTGCCAGCGATAGCACTGTAATATTTGATGGCACATGTTTAGATGCCGACGCGCGTCATCGCTGGTCAGTTTGATCGACGGCCGACGCCCAGTTCGCCGCTCTTTGTATCGCTGTAGGCTGGCTTTTCGTTCACCGGCCGCAAGCTCAGCCAGATGAACAGTTTGATGTTCGAACTACAGTCTGCTTTCTTCATCGGCTTCACGACCCCGTGACAATATCGAAGAAAAAAATTATGGTCTTCTTGACGTTTATTGTTGGAAGATTGTCAATTGGTAGAGCCGACCTTGAACTCGAACATTGCGCTGTTGGGAAGTGAGCGTCCCTGCCACCATGTTCTCAATTTTCGCCAACTGCCGCGCTCAATACGCGTTTTTTTTTCCTATAACCTTCGACGTAGCGTTGCCGTGAGACTGCGAAAGAGTGACGACGCAAGTCACTGCTGTTTTCTTTTCCTTTTTTCTTGTTTTCGCTCAGCATCACTTTCGTGGTGCATTACATTTAAGGGGCGGAACAATGCTTCAAGCACTGAATGCTTAATCGCAGCCGCAACACAAGAAGTATCTCACTCCCGTTCTGTTTGAGAACTGCAGGATGGCTCGAGTAGCCTTCTTTGCTTAGTGAGTTGGCTTCAGGGTTTGCGGAGTCTATTCTTCTTGAAATGCGAAGGTTGCTTTGTTGAGTTTTTTTTTTTTGTGGAGGAAGTTTGGTGTTAGTCGGAAATCATTTCTCATAAATGCCTTGTCTTCTGGTTTTCGATGTTTTTGGCTGTATGATCGGTTTCAGTGTGTTCTTATTGTTCGATTTGAAAATGCTCAACATTCTTGTAAATGATCGTGTTTTTTCATTCTTTCTTGTATGGTATTTCACTTTCTGCTTAGTTACCCTGTTAATAAGGCTTTTTGTATGCACTTGTGTAGACCCACCAAAGTGTATTTTGGAGGGCTCAAGCTAGTCAAGCTATTTCTCAAATATTTGTTTTTTTTTTTTCGTTTCTTGACCCTTCCACCACGTTCCAGGATCTGGAAAAAGTTATTTGCCAGCATCCCCAATTTTCTCTATGAAAGACAAATTGACTTCTTCTTCTTCTATTCATTATTAATATTAATATTATTATTATTATTATTATTATTATTATTATTACTCCGAAATGTAATGTCTAATGATATGTGAGCATAAAAACCTGCGCACACAGTGTATTTTCGGTGTCTGGAAAGTGCGAACGCGCCGACGCTTATACACACACCCAATAATATTTGAATAGAAAGCATCTACGTGTTTTTCCACTAGAACCCTAAAGGTTCATATAACAGACACAAGCCTACTATATGGGGCTGCTGTCACTGTGAGACGTGCGCTTATTTCCAAAGATTTGATATCGCTCCATTTTGAAATTGCCTTTTGAATGTTGAAAAAGCCATCTAAAATTGGAGCTTACCTAAAGAGTTGCAAATGTCGAAAATTTCACCGGGTAGTGCACACCGAACGTTCTTTTTTTGTTTATTCGAAAACACGAAGCCCAATTTATAACCTGCCAGCCCACGCTCTCAGTATCCATCCTTCTGTTCTTATGTTGTGAGTTATTTTTTTTCCCTCTCGCTCTACTGGAGCCCTTCTTGCCTTCGCCACTTGGAGGGTAGTAAGCTGAACATAGTCAGGTTTACCTATCCATGTTTCTCGTATTCTCTCTCCCTCTCTTTTGCTCTCTTAACCGATGTTGCCCGCCATGGTCGATTATGTAGGCTTAAGCATTCCGCTTCATGTACGCATAACCTCTCACACTCAGGTCGTCCTCCGGCTGTCCTCTCCTGGTGGCGTGATGGCCATCGGCTGGAGGACGTGCTCGTGCCGGTTGGCGACGGCACCGGCGACGCGGCCAGTCAGCTCGCCGTCGGCCCCCTCGGCCGCCGAGACCTCCACGCGCAACTCGTCTGCCGAGCATCGAACAATAACATCTCCGAGCCACTCAGTGCATCAGTCGTCATCGATCTCATACGTAAGCCGAAACTACCTTCACACTACTACTTATGCGCGACAAACGTTCGGGTGGTTTCAAATTTAAGCTTAGTGCAAAGCCATAAGTATTTAGCAGTAATGATAACCTCCGATTCGCTCTGGAATGAACATGTAACGTTTATTGCTAAAAAAGCCTACAGATAACTGGGATATCCTCGGCGCACGCTGGGTCACTTAACAACGGAAATAAAACTATTAGCCTACACAACGTTTATTAGGCCCATATTGGAGTATGCAGCGGCGGCCTGGGATCCCTGGACAGCCTCTAATGAACTAAAGCTGGAAAGTATTCAAAGAAAATCTGTTAGGTTCATTTATAACACTTATAGTTGGAAAACATCCCCGTCCCACCTCCTACAGAAAGCAGGACTAGAGAAACTTGAAACAAGGCGCTGTCATGACAGGTTAGAGTTATTTTACTTGTTCTATCACAAAATGCTACAAGTTGATTCATCCGCATTCATAAAACTTACCATTAACCGTTTAAACTCGGTCTCTTCACGCAAAAAAGCTGGCCGAGCTGAAGTGCAGAACAAACACTTTTACGTACTCTAACTTTCTTCGGACAATCGTCGAGTGGAACGCCTTATCTGCTCATGCGGTAGAACGTTCCAACATTCATTCTTTTCTGCAGGCGATCAGAAATGCAGTTCTTTAATCGCCACTATGCTCGAAGCGTCATGTAAAGCCATGTACTCACTTGCATTCGCTTTCACTTTGCTGTGTTCAAATAAATGGTGAAACTTTGTTTTTCTTTTTTTATCTTTTCCTTTGACTTTTTTGTGCTATGTAAGTACAATGTCAGTACCTGCAATGCTTTCTGCTATGTAAATACCTAATATGAGTACCTTGTGCCATGCGAGCACTAACTGCCGGGCAATTGGTTCCCTTTCGTTGCTTTTGCATATTTTGCCAATGCCGTTGATTTGCAGAATATTGTCATGTATTTCTTCTTTGTTTGTGCAGTTCTATTCAATGTTTCGAGCTTGTTCTGTGTTGTATATTTATGCCCCACTCCTGCCTAAGGCCTCCATATGAGTCCGGCAGTATGTAATAAATAAATAATAGATGGATAAATAAATAAATAAATAAATAAATAAATAAATAAATAAATAGCTGATGTGAGTCAAGGGACCATTGTCACAGGCCAGTTCACCAAGTAGTAGTAAACATAAAGATGTCTAACCGACTAGCTTTCATGCAGCACTGACCCGAAAGGTTTCGAAACCGAGGTAAGGAAATTGTGAAATGTCAACGCGTCATTAACAACGTAAACTTTAATCTCTAAAAGTGTTTCGCCACAGAGATGTTAATTTATTTCCCGTAACTGAAGAAAAAAATATATACAGTGGGCCCATATTTTGAAACGTTCCAAAGGCATCAGTATCAGGCTTGTAGCTAATTGGAGGAAAAGGCACCGAAGGTCCCAGCGTCCCCACCCCAGCCCCTTCTCTCCACGAAAAAGATGTTTTTGCGGACAGGTATGGTCAGTATCACCTCTCATGACGTAGAATCTGATGTGTTCAGCAAATGAAACAACTACTGGGCCATGACGTCACTGTTAAAGTGGTAGTTGGTTTATGAATGCCTCACAACACAGGAATGAACGTTCCTTACAAGCGCCGAACGGCCCGAGTGTGGTGTTTTTGAGCGTGTGTTGAGGGGTCTTCTACGCAGTGGCCAGGTATGGCTGTGGCTGCTTGAAATGTTAGGCGTGTTGAAAGTTTGTTGAACGTTTTCGCGCAAATATTTAGTGCGCACATGACATTTAGAGAATATAGCTTCGTTGAAATGTCTGCTTGTAGAGTGTTTAGCGTGACGTTCTCAGAGACGATAGTAATAGCGCGAGAACAAAACGACGACACAGAGACAAGAAGGACACGAAGTCCTTCTTGTCTCTGTGTCGTCGTTTTGTTCTCGCGCTATAACTATCGTCGTGCCATACCAACTAGCCCAAGCCGCCACACTTCTAAGTTCTCAGAGACTCAAACCAGTGAACCGATGCAATATCGTCTTAACGTCTCTGAACGTAGCCAGAGTGCAATGAACCAGGTGAGAAACGCATGGTTCATGTTCCTGGAACATGCAAGCCAACAAAAAAAATAGAAAAACACGTGTGCGCAAAATACCAAGTACTAAAATTGAGTCAATAAAATGCTGGCTGAATGCTTTAGTGTAAAAATGCCGCGCACGCCCATGAAGAACTAAATAATAAAGGCTACCATTTACATCCCTGAAATGCTAGACTTTACCACCAACCGATGCTGGTAATATATGTTTCAGGCATGTCAGGAACATCGTATACTGCGGTGGGTCGTTGTTGGAAATACCAAATGATGCTCTGACACTTCTGATTTGTTCGATATCTAACCAGCGTGCGCCAAAGGCGACGCATTTTGTGGTTGTTTCAGAGTGTGGCCCCTTGTTGGCCACTCATCTTTTTTAACGTAAGAATGCAACTCAGGCTACGAGAAGCGCTTTTATAGTAGGCAGTCGATAGTCTCGGACAGCCGGGCTTTTTACAGGGTGCGCTAACATGGAAGAGTACAAAAGCCTGTACCACTTCACCGAAATGCAAACGCTGTGGCTCAGATTGTAAGCGTGTTTTTCGGGTCAGCAGCAGCGAATCGCAACCACCGGGGTACCGCGGCGGCTGAAATGAGTGAACTACTGAGAGTAATTCTTTCAGTACACATGCTCAAAGTAGTTACCGGTAGTCTAGTAAAACTGCTTGAGACAAGGCACAGTGTGATTGTACAAACTAAATGCAATTCACCTGGAATGACTGATATGAGGCAATCGCGTGTCTTTTTAACAGTCAACCTAGGTTTTGTGTCACTGGCACGCTCATTTTTGGCTTCTCATCAAACTGCCTAGATAGCGCTTTACTTATTGACCCTTGTGCCTTCCCTTACCGTTGCAAACTGACTCAGTGTGGGCTAAATGAGGTGAGCTACACATGTGTAAGCCCCGCCGCGGTGGTCTAGTGGCTAAAGTACTCGGCTGCTGACCCGCAGGTTGCGGGTACGAATCCCGGCTGCGGCGGCTGCATTTCCGATGGAGGCGGAAGTGTTGTAGGCCCGTGTGCTCAGATTTGGGTGCACGTTAAAGAACCCCAGGTGGTCGAAATTTCCGGAGCCCTCCACTACGGCGTCCCTCATAATCATAAGGTGGTTTTGGGACGCTAAACCCCACAAATCAGTCAATCAAATGTGTAAGCGACTGATAAGACGTGGATGCGCACATGGTGTGAAGTGGCTATAACTGTCACTTAGGCTGCTTTGTTTGCAGGGGTTATATCTGTGCTAGAATAGTTGACTTACGTGGGCAGTCGCAAAAAATTGTGAACGTCAGCTGTATCAGCACCTGAAATAAGTGAACTATTTGCAAGGCATTTAGATCTATCATTTCAGGCTTCTGTATTGAATGGCGTAAGAGCTGTTCTAGCCTTAGTTGGCGAAAGAAATTGTCTGCGTGGCAGCTTTCAGCAAATATTAAGTCAGTTAGCAACATCAAAGTCCACGGCTGGTCACGAAAACGATCAGTCCTTCGAAAGTGTTCCCGTGTTGTTGCCTCGCAGTGGGTCCTACCAGCGTGTCCATCGTGGGTGCGACGCACTCGCTTGAAGCTGGTCGCCCGGGCCAGCTGCGGTGCGTCGCCTCCGGTTCGAGGCCACCTGCTCAGCTCTCGTGGTGGAAAGGGAGCCAGCGACTGGCCGCAACCACGACCACCACCGAGGCCAGCGGTGCTGCCGACGGTCCTGCGTCCAGCAGCACGCTCACATTAACTCCGTCGGTTGAGGACGACGGCCGCCAGATCGCGTGTCGAGCGCTGAACGAGCGCCTGCCGCACGCTACTGTCGAAGATGTCACCACCATCAGGGTTCTCTGTGAGTGCTTACTCTCGATTACTCTCGAACTGGTCGGCACGCTTATAATAGTAGTACGTTTGCAGCCATTCATAACTAGGCCGGCTTTAAAGCTACGTTGTTTATACCAATTAAAAGCTGCTGCATCACCAGCTGTAGTACATTTTCTAGTTTAAATGACCTGTTCACAGTGATTCTCGAATGCCAAATTATCCGTTATAACAATGAATTCTCGCTGTTGGTTATCCGTACTGAAAGAGTGTAGAACGTGAGGTTTTTGATTGACAAGAAGAAAACGAGAAATCCAAGGGGCTGAACAGCCACCCGCAACCCCTACATACCCTAGAGCCCCTACGGATTTGCGTTAAGTTTTGCCGCAGAGTGCTACAGCATTGCGGCAAAGCTAATTTTTTTAAATTGACCGCAGTGTATGAGCGGTGGCGGCTTCGGTTAAAACATACGATTTTAGTGAAAGGTTAACGCATCGAAGACCTTGAGTGCCCCAAACTTCAGATGTTGCCATACATTGGCTCTAAGATGCTTGTGTTGGTATGGGGAAGAAATCAAACTTCGAAACATCTCCGAAAGTTGGGAGTTTGTCACGGATATCTGTCGCATATTCCATTTCACATGTCAAATTCCTCCCTATAACCTGCTACCTTCCTAAATTGCTTATTTCTGTGTAGCCTGTTTCTAGCAATTATCGGTCATAATTCGTAATTAGGTTCAACTGTAAGTGAGAAACCTCTGCAACTCATTCTAAAACATTTTAAAGATTTTTCTTCAATTGTATTGCATCTTTATTTGTCACTCTTGGTAGCAGAAAGTCATATCACTATCATCATTTATTAACCCTTGAAGGCCACTGGTCGGGTAATACATAATGAGGGAGCATGCGCAAGACAATCGGAATGTTCAGTCAGTAATACTGCAAAAAAACAAAAACAAATATACAATTTACAAAGGCACAGGTGAAGCTCCAAACAGATTAAACACACGTGAAGCATAGCGCGCTCAAAAAGAAGAAAACACAAACAAAAATCTCAATCCGTTACGCATCAGCACTGCATAAGTTTGTCAGTGCGTCTCGAAATTCGATGGGTCACGTTCAGTTCCATCACGGTCAGGTAAAGTATTCCATTCTGCAATGGCCATTGACAAGAAGGAGTTGTTGAATGAATTGGTAGAGCCGAGAACTTTTTCAAAACTGAGGGATTAAGACAGGCTTCACGAAGTGTGGTTTGGCGGAAAGAGTATGTCACGTTAGTGTTGTAATAGAGCACATAAAAGAGGCATAAGCGAGAGGTTTTTCAGCGAAGTGCTAATGATTTCATGTCTACGGAATATTTGATATGTGTTACACTTAGCTGATGGTCGTACCGTGATGTAACATACCGCGCTGCGCGGTTTTGGACAGCTTCAAGTACGTCAACAAGGCACGCTTGATGTGGTTTTCATATTGCCGCCGCGAATTCCAGTTCAGTGCGGGTAAATGTATCGTACGCTAGTTTGCGCATCACAGGTGGTGATGATGATTGTGGCTCTCTAATAAATTCCTGGGTATTCGTAGTAGTGGTCACCAGATTAGGATGTTATATGCACATGAAAGAATTCCACGTGATCGAAATTTCCGGAGCTATCCACTACGGCATCTCTCAATCTCACATGGTGGTTTTGAGGCGTTAAAATAATACAGCTGATATGATGTCTTAATTGACGCATGCCACCTTCTAGATATATACACAGACATGTTTTATAAAAATTAAATAATGAAGATAATGCTGATACCCACAATGATACGCACACATCTATTCAGATCTGAAAAAGAAAAGTTGAAGGTTATGTCCTTCTTATTTTTGCTCACTTTAGTTCGGTCGGAGTTTTCTGCATACGCGTGGAAATTACGAGAAAATATGAAGGGGGGTGAAATCATAACGGAAAGATTGCGTACCGTTCTTTCCGTTTTCACAAGACGACTTGATTTATATGGCGATTCAAAAGCGGCCCTAAAATGGAGTGGCCTGGATACTTTTTGGCTTATTCCAGCTTGAGTCTTGGCTTATTTTCAATCCTACTCAATGCGAATCATGTATCCTACGCTGTTTACTTATGTACGTGTGGGTCTGCGTATACGTATGTGTGCGCATGTACACATACGTGTTCTTATGGGGGGGGGGGAGGGCAGAAAGGATCGGCTTTTTGTTTGTAATAGGTTAAGAAGTGGTGGCCTAAAACAATATATCTTCAATGTTTGCTACATATTTGACTAATTGTACCACCCCTTAGCCGAGCACCCATGAATGCCTTTTATATTTTTTACGTGTGTCTTTAAATATGCAACGATTACTACATATCAATCAATCAATCAATCAATCATTTTATTTCCTTTAGATAAGGTGGAGTACAGGACTAAAACATATCAACATATATCAACAACTCTACGAGCCGCCTCAACTTATTTGGTCATTTACTGATGTTAAATACAGTGGACTAATCAGCGATTGCTAGAGGCGTGGGTCGATGTCGGTTGTATTGTACAGGGGTCACGGTAAACATACATCGCCGTTCTTCTTGGCCAAACCTTGTGAATCATTAGCCCTGAACAGATTCGAAATCAATGAGAACGGGACCACTTTGTTTTTAACAAAGCCGGAATAAATGATCTGCGTGGTTCAATTTTACTCTGAAATAAAAATAAACGCAGCAGAATTTGAAGATTCATTATTCTTCCTGATAAAATTCTTGTGACAGCCTTCGGGCATGCACTCCGAAGTTTACACATAAAAACTGCATACAAATTACCGTAATGCTAGAACATTAATCGTGCCGTTTCTTCTTCTACGTGACAAGCCGCCCATAACGCTGTCTTACTACCACCGGCAAACCTCTCAGATACAAGCTATTAATTATTGACGTGGTTCGCATAATCACCTACTCATTAGTAACGGCTTAGCGCATGCCAACGCCCAAGATGATCTTCAATTCACTCCGCTTTTCAGCATGACACTGAATGCGCTTGACTGGTGCTCGCGTGAAAGCTATGCGAATGTATGCTTTATAGTTTTACTTCAATGTGGACGCGATGTTCATGAAGTAACAGTGTGCCTTATAGGAAGTAAATTGATGTGGAGGACCAGTAAACAATGAGAGCGTTTTGTTATATTTGGCAGCACGTCTTCATCATTTGTAGCTTAAAAACCTTGATAAATAATTACGTACGCTGGAGACGATCCTTCGGCGCTGTAGTTTTTATCGAATCGTCGGTATAACTGGTGAGAGCGCATGTACATATTATCAGCTGTAAGACAGACAGCTTGTACCTGCAACTCTATGGTGGCGTCTACTGTCGCTAATGTTGAAGTTCCTGCAAACGTATTGTGTGGGAATTACTAAATACGATCATTGAAAGGTCTCTTCGAAGTTGCCGCACACAGTTAGAAATCTCTAAATGAAACCATCGTGATGAAACAAACATACAAAAAAATGTAATACCCCGCGTGTAAGTTTTTATACAACATGATTGCGGTGAGCGCATGAATACGGGAACAAGAAGGAGACGCACACAGCGTTTGTGTCGTCTTCTTGTTCCCGTCTTCGTACGCTGACCGCTTTCGTAATGTCGCTCTACCAACTAGCTCGGACCAAGCATCTCATGCATTTATATTTTTTTCTTTCTGATAGGAACTTTGACCTGGTACTGCAGTGTAAAATACGCAAATTCTAGTTAAACAACAACTGAATACTGCCTTCATGATTTCTATAATTGTATAAACGAAAAGGGTTGTCACCATCGAGAAAAGGGTTTATCTCCAAGACTTCTAGATCACACGCGCCTTTACGCAAAGAAATGCCTCACATGTAAATAAGGCTGTCCCTCCCCCTTGCCGTGCTATTGTTTTCAGTGAACATAAAATAGGTACGAAAGGAAAACAGCGGCGCATGCTGACGACAGCCACCAGGGAGTACACTGCGCCGGCCTTCTATTTGGAGAGGACATGAAAAGAAGATGAACGCAGGAAGAGACAGAAACTTCATTGTTAAGTGTAAAGATGTCCTCAAGAATTTCTCGTGTGCCGAGCTGCATGAAGCTTGCGTCATGTAATCTCTTGTGACAGAAACGCAAAGCGGGGACTCCACCGCACCGACCCTAAATGGCGCATATACTGCCCGAATCAGTCGAAGAGCGACAAAGGGGCCCGGATGTTTATACGAAGCTTTTTAGGAATTTCGAAACGGTTTAGCATCACATTGCCTTTAGCGTTTATTTAATTAGCGGCGAGCTTCAGCGCGAGATTCTTTTTTTCAGATTTTGTTACTCTTTAATTTATAATGTGCAGCATCCCTACACGACAGCACGGCAAGGGAAAGAATCCAAATGTGAAGAAAAAAATATGGGGAGGCATTCGCTTTGTTTACCGGCCCTTCACAAGGCGTAGCTTTCAGACTGTTATGAATGTATATTGAAAAACAACACGGAAAATTCTTTTAAGAAGCGCGTGGCAGATTGAACTTTCTAGAGAGAGTTCAAATTTGTCTTGCGTACTGTATTTGGACGTTCGGGTGCTTCCGCAGCATTCGGTACTTAACATGCATAATTCGTCAAGCCTGAGCTAAGAAGGTGCAAGAACCTCACAAGCAACATGCCGTAGCCAATTTCATGAGAAGCATTAACTGAAAGAATGTAAGCGTCCACCTAGATTAAGTATTTATAAAGGAAGCTAATCTAGTTTTGCCGGTCTCGCTCAAAAACTGCCGTTGTTTTTTTTTTTTGCGTATAGGAACACGTACGGCTTATTACTATAAAATATAGCCAATCAGAACCAGCGTTTCTATCCAGAAATGTTTACTATAAGCCTCTTACTATAGAATTTGTGCACGTACGATTCTTCCTAAGAAATCACACAGTCTTTTTTTTGAGTTAAAGTATATAAATATCTGTCCCATTTCAATTATTTGAGTAGTAATGGCATTGTTCTTATGTAAGAAGTCTGCGTATTTCTACACATGTCTTTTTTATGTGTGAAAAAATATTAAACTACACCATTACAATAAATTAACTCTTACAGACAGGTCTATAAGCGTCAGTGTTTTTCTAACGGTGTTTTATGAACTTTTATGTAACGTGTAAAACTGTCACTAGCTCTTTGACTAGTAGTGTTTTATAACGTAGGTACATTACTGCTCCTTGTGTGCCTTACTGATTAGGACAGTTGAAGGCACCCTGTCAGCATTAATTTGCTGCTTTGCCTACTCTGTCCCTTACATGTCGGTGTTTACTATGAAGCTCATTTATGATTGAGTAATTGAATAAACAAAATAACGGTACCTTATACATATTCGCCTAAGAATAAATGCAAAAAATAAGCAGTGCTGTCCAAAGCCACCCTGGTGTATCTGAGCCGCTTTATATGGCATCATCTCAACGCACATCATGTTCCCAGATCTTATTGGCTTACCAGTTTTTGGCGAGTGGTAGTAGTTACCTTTCTATTATTGTGGAACTGTAATTTATCATCTGGGCACTGTTGAGCTTAATGCGGTTTATTTTCTTCTTTTTCAAGACTATATTGCGGACCTAATTGCCTGTGACAGCAGTCGTGAGAATAAATGACCGTTAACTACAGAGTTTGGCATAATTACATAATACGTCCTTGGTCACAGGTATGTCGCCGTTTTATCCGTCGTGGATATTATAAAACATTACCTAATAACTACAACTACTGTGTTTAGTGCGGCTGGTGTTGGTGCATACTTTATTATATTTTATTGTGCTTTTTAAAAAATCATAAAATATTCAACAAGACTGAGCCCAGGCGTGCCCGGCTATTGCGTCTCGGCATTGATAGTCGGAGTCACGGCTCGAGTGGACATGACGCGCTCCCCGGCATAGGACACCAATGTAGACGTGACGGTGCGCCTACCACGTATGATTCGAGCAAAAGGTTTTCACGTGTCGGCGCCGAACAGAACATTAACTCATAACCTTACGATTTCGCAGCGACTCATATGGTTATGAGTTTTTACCCCTTAGAGTACTTCGCTTTGTGACTTCTATTATTATGTCTATTGCCGTTCCCGTTTTTATTCCTCTATCTTCCCAACGGCCAAGTCAGTCCTTGAAAGCCTTTATTTTGACATCATGGATTGCAGGGCACACCACCTAAAGCAGTCAAAGTTCGCAACTGTAATTGCACTAGACGCAGTAAAAAGGGTGCCTGTCCAGTGTCGTCGTACAGCCATTTTTTTCTTTTTGTCACAGTATGGCTTATGTGTCCACCGCAAAGCGAAGCATGTATATCAAATGAAAAGGCGAGGCGCACAGGGCCTTATAGTGCTATCATGCTGGACTCTTACAGGTGAAGCTTAAGCGTGCTCAAAACATGGAAGGGAAAAAGAAGCTGGGTAGTAGCGAAGCATGTGGAATAGAGTATTTCAGCTCGACTAACGAGGAACGTGGGAAAGGACGAAGTATACAGTGTTTTAGAGAGATTTTTCTGATGAGGCACTGGCGGGTACGAAGCTTGAGATCGAGTGTTTAGGGAAGGTTGTTTCTCTGCACTGATGTCATCAAAAAACTGTGTCGAGATACTGCCTACTCTAAGGTGCGCCTCCTCCACGCCCTTTTTCAGTTCCCCATATCATGTAGGGAAAGCTGCGTCAGGTGCACTAGTGTGGTCGGCTATTTCTAGGGCTTGCTGTCGCCTTCTTCATTTTTCGTGTACCGGCGGCGAGTAGTGAGATGTACCCAAATATTGTGGAGTATACATATGTATGACAAACCGTGACTATATTGTTACGTGGAAATAACAGTACATAGTCCGCAGCCACAACAGAGCTCACGAACAACGTACACCTCTTCACCTTCAGTCAGAGGCACCCTTTTAGGGTATGTCCCACTATGCCCTGTTACCGTCAGCCGAAACCACGTAACACAAACCTCGGCGGCAATAGCGCCGACCTGGTGAGCTTACGGGTCCAGAGCAGGAGCAGTACGGTGACGCTTGAGCCTTACGTGGATGACGTCATTGACAACTGAGTAGAAGAGGTTGATGGATCATAAGGAATAATTTCGTATGTAGTGTCGGTCACTCGTGTAAGCAAGCGGTATAGGCCCGTGAAACGAGAAAAAAGCTTCTTTGAAAGGCCTGCATGTCGCGTTGAGGACCAAATAAGAAGGAGGGACCCTGTGTGAAATTGTTCGTCGTGGTGCCGCTTGTCGTAACGATCCTTCTGCGAGTCTTACGACGCCGTTAATCTGTTGCAGGCAAGCTGGCGCGCTAGGTCAGCGCGGGCAATAACATCGCATGCATATTCAGAAGTAGACTGCGCAGTGTCCGGCAGTAAGGTATCCAACGGCAATGTTGGTTCGCGTTCAAACAGAAGGTAAAAGGGCAAGTACCCAGCAGTGCCATGTCGGGAGGAATTTCACGCGAACGTCACGTAGGGTAGTGCATGGTCGCAATCACGTTGGTCGGCCGAGACGTATTTTGATAGAATGTCTGTCAGGGTGTGGTTTAAACATTCTGTAAGCCCATTTGTCTAGAGGTGGTGCGATGTCGTAAGCTTATGTTGGGTGGAGCAAGAACGCAAGATATCGTCAACCACGTAGAAAGAAACGTACAACCTCGGTCTGTCGGCAATTGACGAGGAGCTCCGTGCACAAAAATGAGATCACACAGTAAAAAGTCAGCGAGTTTTGTAGCACAGCTAGTTGGCATGGCTTGCGTAACTGTATAGCGGGCCGCGTAATCTGTGGCAACCGTGGCCCACTTGTTTCCGGAGGCGGATGGTGGGAAGGCACCAAGAAGTTCAAGCCAACAAGAAAGAAGGGCTTCGATGGGATGTCGAAGAGCTGGAGATACCTGGCAGCGAGTCCTGACAGCTTCTTGAGGCACTGGAAAACTTCGCAAGCGTTGACATGACGACATCCAGAGCGCGAAAGGCCAGGCCAGTAGAAGCGGTGGAGCACATGGTCATATGTGCGTGGGACACCAAGGTGACTCGCGGTTGGCGCGTCATGAAGCTCGTGGAGGACTGTGGAGCGCAGGTGCTTTGGTATGACCTCAAGTAGGTCATGACCGCCGGGTGATAAATTACACCGATATAAGGTGTGGTCCTCTAAGGTAAACATGCGAACAGATGTGTCGTACAATGAAGATTCGAGCTGTTGTATTAGGCGACTGATATCGTGGCGCTGATTGTCACCGAGATGAAGCAGCTGGAAGATGGAAAGGACGTAGCCAACGGAATAATCAGTGCTCGTAGAGTCCCAGTCGGCCACAGGGTAGCGTGACAGGCAATCCAAATCTTTGTGCAGTTTTTCGGACCTATAATATACGGTGTAAAAATACTCTTGGAGGCCGAGGGCCTAGCGGGCGAGATGACCTGTGGTATCTTTGAGGGGCGCGAGCCAGCAAGGAGTGTCGTGGTCGGTGAAAACTATAAATGGTTGGCCTTATAAATAAGGGCAAAATTTCGTGACTGCCCACACCAGTGCTCTGCGATGGAATAATGCCGTTCCGAGGGGGACAGCAGCCTGCTAGCAAAAGATGTCACGCGATGCTGCCCATGTTGTTGAATCAACAAAGCGCCTATTTCGTAACCATTGACTTCGGTGCAGACTTCGGTCGGTGCAGTAGGGTCCAAGTGAGCCAGAACAGGAGAGAAAGTGAGCAAAGTGGTGAGATTGAAGAAAACTGCTGCTTCCGAGGGACCCCAAGTAAAAGTTTAATCTGGTTAGTGTAAATCTACGAGAGGCCGAGCAATTTTCGCAACGTTCTTGACGAACCACCGAAAGTAGGAGCAGAGCCCCACAAAGCTGTGGACATCTTTGGCGGTTTTTGGCACAGGAAAGTCCTTCACAGCTCGAACTTTTTCTGGATCAGGATGTACGTTGTTAGCGTCGACAATATGCCGAAGTATTGTAATGCTGCGGCCACGGAACTGGCACTGGATGAATTCAGTTTAAGGCTTGCGAGACGGAATACGTCTAGAATTTTGGACAGTCTCTCAAGGTGCGCTTCAAAAGTGGGAGCAAACACAATTGCGTCATCTAAATAACAAAGATACGTAGACAACTTGAATTCATGAAGCAGGGACTCCATCATTCATTTGAAGGTGACAGAGGCATTAAAGAAGCCGAAAGGCATGACCTTGAATTTGTAGAGGCCATCAGGTCTTACAAAAGCCGTCTTCTCTCGGTCCATGGGGTCCACGGCAATTCAAATAACCAGAACGAAGGTCAATCGAAGAACAGTAGGCAGCACCATGGAGGCAATCAAGGGCCCCATCAATTCGTAGCAGAAGGCAGGCGTCTTTTTTCATGATGTTCTTAAGGTGGCGATAGTCAAGACAAAATCATTACTATCCGTCCTTCTTTTTAACTAAAACCACTGGGGATGCCCAGGGACTGGAGGATGGTTCAATAACGTCCTTCGCTAGCATCTTGTTCACCTCGTTCCGAATGATGCTCCGCTCAAAAGCAGACACTCTGTATGGACTGCGGTGAATAGTGTTGGCATCACCTGTGTGTTTGTGATGCTAGACAAAGGACGTTTGCCCTAAAGGTCGGTCGCCAAAACCAAAAATATCCTGGTAGGCCTCGATAAGATGATGTAGGGCTCCAACTTGTGAAGGCGGAAGTTCAGTGGCGATCCTGTCTACAATTTGACGGCTGCCCAAATGTGCTGCGAGCGGTGTGCGCTGTGTTAGAACAAGGATACCTAAGGCAAGCACTTCGGTTTTTAAACCGAGCATTGGACAAAGGTGGGCCACAGAAATGCCTTGTGGAAGCACTTGATTTATATAGCCAAAATTTACAAGTGGTAGACAAGTTCTGTTAGCTGTGATGCTGAGCACCGTGTGAAGAACTGCAACATCATGGGCAAGGAGTACGTCGGTGAGAGGCGTAGCGCAATAACCACCGTCGGGCACAACTTGTGAGCACAGGAAAACGACATACGTCACAGTTTTGGAGTGCAGATGAACAAAGTCACTGCATTGTAATCGGTATGTAGGTTCGTACGGGACGTACTTGATTTGTGACAGTTCAAGGCGGAGCATGCCAGTGGAGCAATCAATCAGAGAAGAATTGGTGGCAAGAAAATTGAGGCCTAGTATGAGGTCGTGGGGACATGTTGCAAGCACGGTAAAAAGGACGACCACTTGATGGCCGGCTACTGTAAGTTGGGCTGTGTACATACCGACGACAGAGACTGTTGCATCATCTGCTACTTGCATGACACTGGCCAAGGGGGGCGTGAGGAGCTTCTTCATGCGACGACGAAACGCGAACTCATAATAGAGATGCAAGCGCCCGTGTCAGTCAAAGCTTCAACAGGTGTGCCATCAATATGTACTTCAAGGGTGTTCCGGTTAAATGTACGGGCAACAGAGGATTTTTGGGTAAGGTCGGCAGGGCAGCTTCACCTCCAGAAGCTGCGCAGCCTAGTTTTTCGGGACATCAAGGTGGTTAAAAGACGGTGAGTCAGAGCGGTGACGCGTATTTGAACGAGATGGGTGGCTTTGAGGCGGCGGTTACGGCAGGACAGGTTCCCCTGTAGTCTTCTGGGGCAGTAAATGCTGTAGACTCAGTACGGGTCGGGTAACGGTGGTTCAAAGGACGGAATGAGTTACTGTAAGTGCGGTACGGGTCAGAAGGCATAGATGGCCACTGGCTGTGGCAGTAACGAGAGTAACGAGTAATGCGTCCCCACCACATCGGAAGCAGATTGGCTTATTATCTGCTGTTCGCCATTCACACGGGTTCCTGGTTAGAAGCGAGTACGGACGGTGACGTGTAATGTCGATAGAAGCTATCGAGGGATCAGTATTATCCATGGCGGGTGCAGTGGACAGGATACCCATGTTAGCGCATCCCTGGTGGACTACAGTTTAGATCAAAGCGGTAGCTGGCGTTGAGGCGTCGGGCGACATCGGTTTGTTGGCAGCCGGGTAAGCGGCCTCGTGTTCACGTCATGCAATGCGCGTCACGTCTTCGATTGTAGACGGCTGACAGGGAGCGGTTTCGCAAGACGACGTTACAGCACTGTTGGGTAGGCGCTGGAACTGGTGCAAAATTCGTCGACTCTTCGTCTGCTTGAGATGGTGGCACTCTTTGATCATGGCATCGATGGTCGTTACGTTTGTAAAGACAAGCAGATTTAACGCATCGTTGGTGATTCCTTTCGAAGTGTACAATATCTTGCCAGCCGCAGCCATGTTGGGATAGGCCCTTTGACACAAGGCTAAGACGTCTTGAATATAAGTCAAGTAGGGCTCGGTGAACGTGTGTGTACATACGGTCAATTGCTTTCGGGCATCAAGCTGTTGAGTAAACGGATTGCCAAAAAAGGTAGCAGAGCTCTTGTTTAAACATTTTCCAGCTTGTGACTTCATGCTCATGGGTCTCAAACCAGATGCGAGGGTCTGCTCAAGATAAAATATCATATTCGCAAGCATAACGGTTGGGTCCCAGACATATTGCTTGCTGACGCGCTCGTACTTACTGAGCCACTTATCAACATTCGCGTTGTTGTCTCCAGTAAAATTACGGGGATCACGGGGTTGCGTTAAGGTGACGTACCGGATGGATTTCATTGCCGAGGTAGGTAGTAAGGCCTATCTTCACCCGGAGCCATGGTAACAGACTTAAGGAGGCATCCACTGCGTAGCCCCGTCGTCAAAAGAGTACCTAGCACCTCCACCAAAATGTTACGTGGACATAACAGTATACAGTCCGCAGCCACAACACAGCTAACCAACAACGTCAACGCTTCATCTTTAGTCTGAGGCGCCCTTTTACAGTATGTCCCATTATGCCCTGTTACTGTCAGCGGAAACCACAAAACTAGAATACAGCCTGACGACCATATATGCTGACAAACCGAGACGCTTTAGTGCTTCGTATTCAAAAAATTACACATTATGGGGCAACCATGGTGAGATGCGAAAGCGGGGGGGGGGGGGGGTGCGCAACAAGTTTTTGTTTCGTTTGACTTGGTAACATAACCCAATTCAATATTTCAGAAGGGAGGAGACGTATGTACGGTGTTGTGTCTGTATTTAGAGATCGTACGTTATTGCTGGCGTCGGTGCGAGCGGTATCTCGAAGACGATGGCTTTGTGGTTGGTCAAATGTAGTGTCAATGGGTCTTGCTGCAGAGGTTCACGTGTGAAATTTTCTAACACGAGGTTTATGCACGTTCCCCTGATGATGATGTGTCACTTGTGATCTTGGAAAACGCATCGCAAATAGCATATGTCTTTTATGGGCTGCACCAGGCAATTGGTTGCCATGCGTACGTTCAAGTCCTGTGCGAGTATGAAGAACCCGCGTCCGTTATAGGTCTTGGCGTACTCTACCATGCTCCTTGCGATGTGAAGTTCGATACTATCTATCGAGATGTTGAGTTTGAGGTGCAGCGTTGACGTTTACGTTTGGCTTCTCTGGCCCGAAGTTCGGGGTCCGCTTGCCGACGGCGTTTGCGCTCGGCTTCCCACGCATTCCTATGCTCTGGGGCGGTGGCGCTGCCTTTGCAACTAGAGCCGACGTTGACGTTGTTCATGGCGTTTCGCACCCCGTTGCGCAAAGAGAGAATAACGGAAGCACAGCGAATGCGCGCTATATATGAGATAGAGAGTCTGATAGATATATGCAATAATTTGATGTACCGCACCTGTGGCGGAGAGTAGGAGAAGGGAGGAGGATAGCGCACACCTGCGCAGAGGGGGGTGGATGAGAGAGAGTTGCGCACGCGCAGTAAGGGTGCACATGCCGAAGAATGGACACTGCCTACAGCATCAGATGCTCTCGCGTCTGAAAAAAAAAAGAAAGCCTGGACAGCTGGGTGGTTATTACGCTCCTCTTTGGGAACGCGGGTTCGAACCACGCTTAAACAAGAGTTGTTTCTCCAAGCATTTCTTTCTTTTACTATCTTTATTTCGCTTTCTCTCTCTGCGCTCGCTCGCTAGCCTATCAGAGTTTCTGCGTCTACATAAATGTTCCACCAGGTTTCGCGATGCATTCAACACAATCAAGCCACCCTGCCGGTCATCGTGACGCATTCCGCGCACGCAGCAGGCGCATTAATTTGAGCAATTATCCGTGCTTGGGAAAAATTGGACACTGAATTCTTCCCACTGTCAGAGTGAGGTACAATAGGCCTATTATGTTGTCGTGCAGCCATTCCTCTTATAATTGTTTCTTGGCATGTGGCAAAATGTTAAAGTGTTTATTTATTACAACTTGCAAATGTAAGGACATTCATCTTTACTTTTCTATCTATGAAGAAGGTTTACTTGTAGTTAGGTATCAGTGAAGCCGTGCACTAGTGCGAAATAAATTCAGTACGAACGCGTCATTCTTCGTGATTGTATGTATGTATATCATATCGGTAATGGTAAGTTGCATCGATTACGTACTTTCTTGCCTTCTTCTTGCAGACAAACCGCAGCTGGTGGTGCGACTGGGCAATCGCCTTCGGCAGAGCAGCATTCTGGAAAACCACGACGTGTACTTGGAGTGCAGCGTGGCAGCCAACCCACCCGCCAGCGAGATCAGCTGGCTGTTCGAAGGCCGAGACCTGCAGACCAACACTTCCGCAGGGATCATCGTCAGCAACCGCTCACTCGTCCTGCAAAAGGTGAGACGAGCAGGCTGCGCAAAAGAAGAAACGTTCGCAGCTATGTACGCCCAAAGTGGAGAGTAGACTTGGCAGTAAGGGGCGCGTTGCACTCAACAGTGGGTATCAGACATGATGACAACTTCAGTCTGAATAGCTCGGTGGAGGAGAATCAGCAGTGGTGCATCTGGGGTCGCTTCTCGATTATGGGTGACTCGAGACGGGAAAGAAATGTCCGGGGCTAATATTTGCCCAAGAAACATAGGTGACTTGCATGACGTCACTGAAACAGCCACGTTGCATCACCAACATGGTGGGACGTGACCTTTGTGATATCACGTTAGTACTATCAGTGCATTGCGTTCTGATTCTTTCATTATTCGCGCACAGGGAACCAATGGCTTTGCACAACATTGTTATTACACTGAAGCTGGTTAATCGCTGCGTGCTCATACGCTTGACGTCGTCTAAGTTTCCATGTTGGAGCCATGCTATGCGTCCATGGCGTGGTGCGTTAGATATCCATCAGTTTGCTCTAGTTGGGCTTTCGTCTCCAAAGAGCGCTTTAAAAATCAACTTTCTTGTTTTTTTGTTTAATTGAACTCTATATAAGAAGAAGTTGGGGCCAATGCATGGTGTAGGCTACACCCATGCTCTTGCACAACATCTTGCTCAACAAGCAGACCATACAGTTCACCGCCAGGGCTTTACGAAGAAGGTGAATGAGTGTACAATGTTTATAGTGCGTTGGTTTAGTGTTGTAATTTGGTGACGGAAGATACATCACGTTTCTGAAGAAATTCAGACCGAAATGCTAGGCATATCCAGATCTTTGCCGCTGGGTAACAATTACCTGGGCTGTGCTTTCTTTTCGAGAATGACCTCGCTCAGTCATTGTGGCAATAGCTGTTACAAAAGCGCACATGAAGTGGAGCAGCAGCCGACACTGCGCAGCGTGTGACGCAGCCCGAAGTTCTGCCTTATGCCCACAAAGTGTCGCACTCACTAAATACAGCCCCTGGGAAATAGGAGTTCCGACTCTTCTTTCTGCCCCAAAGAGGTTGTCCATACTTTGCTCCCGCATTAGCGGGAAGAGTACGACAGCACCTTATGCAAAAGCGCAGCCGGTATGAACTATGAAGTTCTGCTTAGTTGTGGAAAGGTCTGCATAGGTTAAATTGGAAGCTGCTGTCACTGTGTCACTGTTTAAATATGGCCGCCAACGTCTACGACAGATTTACTGGCTGCTGTTTTTTAAACAGAACCGCTCGCGCCCAGCCCATTGTGCTGTCGCGTAAGTTTGCACATCTCATGGTCAAAATGGATGTACTTGAATGGTTTCCGTACAAGGTTTGTTTTACTTCGGCGTATTTCTGCACACTGTATGTCAATAAATTTTGCTAAACAATGATCGCCTTATAAATGCTTCTTTAACGTGGCATATGAAATGCATGAATTTGAATAGGCGTTCGCCAGAGATTCAAAAATATTCATTGCTGTGGAAATTTTGTTACCTCAGGATTTCGTTAACGCGGGTTTTTACCTTACTGAGTAGTTCATCGGCAACTCAAAGGCGAAATTTCATCTGTAAGTGGAATAAGCTTTGATATTCACATGCCCTAACAATCACGTTAGAGCAGCAATAAGCCTGAAGCTCCTAGCAAACGGCGTTTTTCCGAAGGGAAATAGAAAGAAGTACTCGCTTCACATCTGCCCGTAAAAAGTTGTGCCAGTGGGAATTCCAGTTGAAGCTGCGGCGGAGACGCGATCACTTCGCCCGGCATCACGTAGTGTATGTGCTATGGGGGACTTTTGTTTTTGGCGCATATGAAAACGCCTGTGTATAATTAACCCTGAACACTACAAGATATTACCTCACGCGCAAGATGTTGGCATGAAAGAAAATGTGCATACGTGACAAGACGCATGTGATTGAATCTGGCCATTCCTAAGAGACCGAAAGACATCCTTTTTGGCGAAAAACATATGTACGCTATTCTTTTTATTCGATAACGTTTAGTAGTTATTTGAAAGTAGACTGCATGAAGGCCCGACCCGCTATATGTACAGCCAAAAAGTTTAAAGGAACCTTGAAATGGTTTTTACATTTTTTACAAACACATCGGGCTTGTAGAACAAATTTCAATGGCAATTTGAAGACCAACTTAAGCTCTCTGCGTAAACTATGTAATTTATATAACACTTTAAAGCTGCGAATCGCTCCATGGCTGCAGATCGCTGCGACTCAGCCAAACGTGTTCTCAGCCGCCCATACACCAAGCGACACGCTCTGCCCCACTGACGTAATCGTTCACAGCTGATCTGAGTAGCTGTGGAACCCGCAGAGCAGACCGTCGGCGTTATTTATGCGTATGCGGTCTCCCGCCACATAGTCACTCAGGCGCCGTAAAGGTGGAGCTTAGCCCCGAGTGCTCATAGGAAGAGTTGAGGGCAGTTGAGGGTGAAAGGCGAAGTGGAGGAGGAGGGTACTTTTTCTAGTACTCGTAGCTCAGTTAATAATGGGTGTTTCGATTGAACTCTGGTGTCAATAATTTGCCCCAGTAGTGGTCTAATTTAAAATGAAATGTGAGAAAACTGCTTCAGGGACCCTTTCTGCTCGTCTCTGCTGAAACATCTATACGCAATGAATATTCCGAAGGTAATGCGTGAAGAAATCCGTGCATTCCGCATAAATACAGAAATTATAGAGTAAAATAAAGAAGAAAGCAAGAGCAAATGGTACCACAAAAAAGCATCCAGTATATATATATATGCGTGTGCGTTGAAGTGTAAATCTGTGTTAAAAAACGTGGCTTATTCCTTCTTCTAAGAATCAGTATAACGCGGAAAATAAACGTGTCTTCACAGAAGTAGTAGAGCGTTCATTGTGCATTGTTTCGCCACAATACCGAAGTATGAATGCTGCAGCAACAAATTGCAGCCACGCGATGAGCTGCGAATAGCCCGAAGTTTGCAGCACGCACCTAAAGCAGAAAGCACGCCAGGAGTGAGCATACACATGACGACATGGAGGCGGAAATGTTGTAGGCCCGTGTACTCAGATTTGGGTGCACGTTAAAGAACCCCAGGTGGTCAAAATTTCCGGAGCCCTCCACTACGGCGTCTCTCATAATCAGAAGTGGTTTTGGGACGTTAAACCCCACAAATCAATCAATCAAATCAGCATACACATGACGACCGTGAGCTAACAACTGTCAAATACATAGAGCACGCTGTTCAAACAGAAGAAGGCGCACGAAACGAACGCACGGGTATACACAGGACAAGCGCAAGCAACTGTCACAATAGGTAACCAGTAAATGAGCAAGGGATTGTGAGATGCATCGTCTGCTACCGGCTTCCAGTTCGAGAAGAGTAGACGACGGTGAACCGCTTCGCCGCAAGCCTCAGATTATTCAGGATTCTCGAGCGCGGTCGCCCGTTTATCTTCGTCCTGATAAACAATTGTCGGTTGTTCAGCCGTTGGCTGCTGCAACTCCAGTGTGAAAGGCAAACGCCGGTATTAATTCTCATGTAATGAAAGAAAAATGAGGTGGGCCGCGACTGTGAAGAGAGCCACAGCGACATATAGCCATTGAGCACGGAACATTCAAGCCAGAGTGTGCAAAAACCAATTTATCACAGGTACGTATGTATTGCACACTAAAAAAGCTTACACATGAATTTGCTGTGAATATGTTCTTGAGAAATAAAATGTCGCACAGGCGCGCCTAGCAAATATATTATGGGAACGCGCGGGCGAAATCTACCTGCCATACGAGATGAGCGCCGGCCATTGCACCCATATATATGACAAAAAAAACACGAAAGCTTTACTCAAGGGTAAGTTAACACGAAGCGCCGCACGAGTCTATTTGCGTTTATATTGGTCAAGCTGTGTGCCAGAACGGCACCCAAAGAAAGAAGTGCGTTAAAAATGCCCAAGGTTTCGATTATTTGGCGCCGTCTATGTCTGACTGTATTGTTTACGTGCCGCCGTGCCACGCAGCTTGATCGAGATTAGTGTTCAAATAAGCGTCTGACTTCGACTAAGAAATGAATCTTAAAGAGCGCGGAAGGCTTGAAAAAAATATCTCAGCGTGCACAAAAATTAACATTCAAAACCAACAGAAAGATTTGAAAGGAAAGCAGTATGGTTTATTTACAGTCAATTTAAGTCAACCGACTCCCCACTATACTACTAATTGCAAGTAGTGTTAAATTATTACAAACAGGTAGAAAGTAATGTCGTCTAGAGTGCCTTTCCGGCATAGTAAACCACAGGCTATGCTTGGACAGCGCAGCGTAAATTTTCCCCTTGTTAAGCAGATCTACTCGGCACCACTATTCTCATTTTCTAACGCCAATCTTCGCAAGGACTGACACTTTTCGCTGCTCCTTTTCCCCACAAACTATAGCTGATTAGAATAAACCAGCGGAAGTATTCCCCGAACGCCCGTGACCATTTGTGCAAATACTGTTCTTTTGTTACCTCCTCATAATTGTATCATGACCAAGTTGTGTTTTTTTGTCTTACAACCAGAATCATTTAGTAAAAAACACTTTGCAACATTTTTTCTGGTATTTTTATGTATTTGGTTCACCCAGCCTAAACTTCTTGTCCGCAGTGTTTTGTAAATAAGAAAAATTAAATTAAGTAGCTGCTGCTCTTCATGCCGATCAACTGACGATGTCAGCCAAAGAAGCCATGCCGAAATGAACTCTTAGCACACTGCTACAGTCATACCCCTCCTCTGAGATCTTTAAAATGGTGATTTTTTACCTGCAGTAACTCATAATACAATGAAAACTGTTTTCTGTATCGACAAATCTGCTGGCCAAACTGGAAATACCCCCGAGCAGCATAAAAGCATTGCAGATCATTTTAGTGCGATAAAAAAGTTTGCTTACCGTTCATGGCTTTCGTAGCTTGTCATCGTCACAGTCAAGGTTAGGAAAAACAAAAAATAAACTTCTAAGGCACTACCATTGAACGGAGATGATTGATATGTGGGGTCTAACGTCTCAAAACGACCATATGATTATGAGAGACGCCGTAGTGGAGGGCTCCGAAAATTTCTACTACCTGGGGTTCTTTAACGTGCACCCAAATCTGAGCACACAGGCGAAAACACTTCCTCCTGCATCGGAAATGCAGCCACCGCAGCCGGGTTTCGATCCCACGACCTGCGGGTCAGCAGCCGAGTACCGGAGCCACTAGACCACCACGGCGGGGCATTGCACGGAGAGGTGCTTTTTTCGACGGAGCGGTACAAAAATGCGTGCTTGCTGCGGCTAACACGCGTGGTGCGTCGAACCGGAAGCCGTCGTATACCACAGTTCCCTGCGATTGCCAATATAACCGGTCACCTATTCTTGCCTCTTGAATTGTAAACAGCGTGCTCCTTTCGTAAACGAAGCCGTGGCAGCGAGCGAAGTGACCTACATACTCTCCCGAATCACTAGCCTGATAAGCGCGTGCGCAGGAGAGATCATGATGTGTGCAGGCCCGCGTTCATCAAAGCGCGAGAGCTGATGACCTTTAGAGCGCGCCCAACGTGAGCTCTTCGCGCCATCTCGCATCTGATGACGAAAACGCGCTGAAATCGCGCAGCTTTGAAGACCGCCAAACGGCATATGGTGTATATAAAAAGCTTGCCGTTAGCAATCTTAGCGGTGTGCGCTCCGTGGCCTGATGGTTAGCGTCGCGCGCTGCGGAAGGAGGAATCACTAGTTCAATGCCTCTTGACAGAATTTTTTTCTAGTTTTTTTTTTAACCTGTTAGTATATAATTTTCGTATCATATCTGCGACGTCATATCTGAAACAGAAATACGTCACCGAAGCCATGGTGGACCTCATCATAAAACACTTTCGTGCTAAAAAGATTGCTGTTTCTTGTGGAGAACATATTTTTCACGTGTTCTTTTCATTAAACACGCTATACATGAGGACTTCATAGCATATTTAGCATAATATATTGCCCAACGAGCTGTATATTAGCAGTTTTAAAGTGTTGTAAACGAAATCTGTTGGGTGGGGCGTCACTACGGTTGAAGATTTGGTGCTGCAGGATTTTGATGTGGCTGAGCTGCTTCATTACTGTAGCGAGGTTTGATCGCCTATGCGGTGTGTGTTCTTAATTCTTTAACTCATTAGCGATGTGTCTTCAAATTTTCGGGAAGAGAAATATTGCCATGTTCTTACAAGGGACGTTGTGGCATGCCCATGCAATAAAGAACCTGTTTAGAGAACGGAAACTGTAGCCTTAACATCTTTACGAGTGATAATCAGTGGCAGCACATGAAACTACTGAAGGCACCCAAGAGACGGCGCTGCACAAACAGGAAGCGGAATGAAAGTTTATTGTTTTTTTTTAAGTAGAAAGAAATAATCAGATCCCACGTACCTGGGAATCGACGTTATGCGAAACAGGCGGAGGGAATGTGACCGTGTTGCAATTTTTTTACTGAGTGACACGTCATGAAATGACGCTAAATGTATGTACAAATGTTGAACGGTAGGACATATGTTGAAGAGTTTCAGATGTTTATATAACCAGTTTTCTCCCCTGCGCACTGATGCGAAGAGGAACATGAGTATTAGAAACACCAGAAGCCGATATGAAGCGCTCATGCTCGCGAAGATGCTGTCCCTTGACACTGCTGCATAAATCAGCTTCAGCACATGACAACTAACCACAATTAACGTGAAGCCGACGGGACTGCTGTATCAAAGGAGTGCATATGTAATGTGCATAAATTGGGTAGGCAACGTTGCAACCACTTTTGACGTTTCACAAAGATTAGTGCCTGGCTATTTGAAAAGTAGTCATTGCCACGCAGAATGCTTGTGTCTGATTCTAGCTGGGACCCTGGCATTTATTCTTTGCATTCGTTGCGTCGACACTACCAATGTCGGGTATTTCTTAAAGCTCATGCGTTAAAATTGTCCATGTGTGTTCTGGTCGTTCCTGGGTAAATACTAAGTGTCAATCATCTGTGGGGCATACTCGCATACCAGCGGCACATACTCGCCCGTGGGTATGTGGCACTGTCTGGCGGGAAGTGTTTGAAGATGTACGCGACGAGATTGTGACAGTACGCATTTCTTCACCAGTGCATCATATTTGTCAAACCATCTTACCCTTCCACGCTACTTTTGGTTGACGCCAAGTTGAGACCACGAGAGGACCGACACGTGAGCGGCTAGATACATAGATACGCTCAAAGTCGCCGAAGTTCGCTAAGAAATGCTTCGCATTTAAAAGCGATTGACCGTCTGTTTTATTTCGTACCAGGTGCATATGCGCTTACGCGGTTTGTTCGGCAGTTTATTTTATTTTATTTTACGGGTATCTAACGTATCTCTGTAGCTTATCACATGATTTCAAACGCGGGTTGCGTAAACGGCTTCAAACCACGAATGACGCAAAAGAGTATTCAATGTGTGGTATACTTTCGTGCCTAAAGAACGCCGTGGAGTAGTTTATGCTCAATACAGCTATGACGTTTTTGCAAGCCTAATAATAACAGTAATACCTAGGGTTTAAAATCCAAAACACCACGATATGATGAGCACCACGATGGAGGTTGTAAGAGTGGAAGGAGAAGATATGCAACTGGAGGACTTTACCAACGACGCCGGATGGTGCGAAGTCCGCAGAAGAAACATCACGAAAACATCTGGAGGGATTTCAGGCCCGAAGAGAACCATGCTAAGAGACGCTGCTGCGCCGACGGGCGCGCCTGGGGACAGCAAGTGGAAAGGTGAACGAACCATACGACAAATTGCTAATGCAAGCAGACTTCCTCGTCTACCGGCAGAAGACTACAAAGTGATCGTGCGACCACGAGGAGGACTCAGCGTTTCGGAGCACAGGCAGGCACGCATATACTGCTGCCTGAGAAACGCCGCTGGCGTCGGTCGCGAAGCAGCAGAAGAAGACAGTATATGCATAAACTACAAGCAGAATATCGTGGTCGTCAGCACGCCGTCCGAAGAGCGAGCCAGGCGGTACGGAGCCATCACGAAGATCCGAGTGGGAGAGCAAGAACACGAAGCCAGCGCCTACAGAGCAGCGCCGGAAAACACATCTAAGGGACTCATAAGAGGGATATCCCAAGAGGAAAGTTCCGAAGATATTATAGACAACCTAGTGACAGCAAGAAACCCAAGCATATTACACGCGAAGAGGATGGGCAACACAGACAATGTAATCGTGCTCTTCGACGGACTTCACGTGCCGAGATACGTGAAATACGGAGCGCTCATCGTCCGGTGCTCGCTATACAGAAAACACATTGACATTTGCTACGAATATGGGAGGCTGGGACACAGGGCGGACGTTTGCCCCAACCCAGACGAAAAAATATGCAGAGGATGCGGCGTGGCCAACCCGCCGCAAGAACACCAGTGTGAAGCAAGATGTCAGCTATGCGGGCAAGCTCACTTTACGGGAGACAGACGCTGCAAGGCAAAGTACAAGATGCCGTATTTGGTCCGGCGAAGACGCTGGGAGCGACGAAGAAGAGAACAAGCGGAGGCCGAAACACCATACGGCATCAACGACTACAACAAACGAGCTGGCAAAGCAACGAGCGAGAACACCCAGGGATCAGAAGGCCATCGCACAGAAGGCTCACTCCCGGGACCATACGAGGGGGACAGTCGGGAGCAGCCCGGTCGCAGACCAAGGTCGAGGACCCGGTCCAGAACCCGTTCGAGAACCCGATCGAGAACCCGATCGAGATCCAGGGCAACGTCAAGATTGCAATCCAGCCGAGGAGCGGTAGAAACTCAGGCACAGGTGAGCTTTGCAGACGCGGTCTCTGGCACTGCTGTTACACCTACACGCGCGGGTCCGCCTTAGAACAGGAAATAACACAGATCAGACAGTTGTTAGAGCAAATAACGCGAGAAAACGCGACGCTAAGGGAAGAGGTAAAAATGCCTAAAGTAGGAAACGCTAAGCTTAAGAACCCAAAACACTCAGAGATGACCCATACCACGCCAACACCCATTAGGACGTCGACACCTCTTCGAGCTCCGGCGACGCCCGTTCCCGCGTCGAAGAGTGGAGAAACGCCACCGCATAAACGAAGGGCAAAGGAAAACGCCGATGAGCAAAGCGACTCTACACTCGGAGAAGTAAAAGGCATGTTTCAGGAAATGTTCGTAGGTTTACAGCAGCAATTCATGCAGATGCGCGCGGACCTACAACAGCAGATAACGCAGATGCGAGTTGAAATGTCTCAGAGGTTCGACGCCCTCGAGGGTAGGGTAGGGCAGCTGGAAAACGTCTCGAAAGACGACCGACCCGCAGGAGCGAGACCGGTCAAGAGCAAGCCGTACAGCAGACCACCTGCGGCTGAGAACAGCTGCATAGAAAACTCGAGTAGCCAACATGGCGCCGCCTAATGAATACACGATTTGGCAGTGGAATTGTCGTGGGTTTCGTCGTAAGCGGGGTAACCTGCAGCAATTCGTAAAAACCAAGCAAGCACCAGATGTAATCGCCCGCCAGGAAACTGGGGGGACCGCAAAATTATCAGGATACAAATCATATAGCACTTTAGCTGAAAAAGCAACAGTAACCACACTGATACATCGTAATATAACGGCTGTAGAACACGATACTGGCGTACGCAACATAGACCACGTCCTTCTAGAAATTCTCCCGTCTCGAAAAAAGGAGGGAAGCTTGTTTGTGCTGAACGTGTACAGTCCACCACGACAAAAGGTAAAGTTTGGCTCGCTTTTCCGCAAAGTGCTAAACGTAGCGGGCAGACAAGCACTGATCGTCGTGGGCGACTTTAACGCACCACACGCCGCCTGGGGTTACACGATCGAAAACGTTAAAGGCCGCAACCTGTGGAACGACACGCAGCACGAGGAGCTCACGCTAATAACTAACCCACAAGACCCTACCAGAATGGGGAACAGCGTCAGTAGAGACACCACGCCGGACCTTACATTCATAAAGAATATATCCAACCCTCATTGGAACAACACTAACGTAAATCTAGGCAGCGATCACTACATTGTATGCACAATTCTACAAGCAGGTCCGCGTAAAAAGAAAGGTAGAAAAATAATGTTAACCGAGTGGGACACCTTTCGTAAGATAAGAGAGGACGATGCTACAGAGACCATCGAAGATATACAGAAGTGGACAGACACACTCCAGCGTAGCGTGCAGAAAGCCACCAAACATGTTCCCGAAGAGGCAGGAATGGAAGAAATGGACAGCAAGCTCTTACACATGTGGGAGGCAAAACGCAGCCTGCAAGAGCGCTGGAAAGGTCAAAAGCACAACCGGCGTCTAAGAAAGAGAATCGTCGCGCTCGACAGAGACATAGAAGACTACGCAAATAGGCTGTCCCAGCAGCAGTGGGCAGGCATGTGCACTTTAATGAACAGGCAGTTCGGAATGTCCAAAACTTGGAACATTCTCCGAGGCCTCCTTGATCCAGAAGGCACGAAAACAACACAAAGACAAAACCTGCAACGGATACTACACAGCTACGCAGGTACAGAAGCAGAGCTCTTACGCGAGCTACGCCAGCCATACGTAGGAGATGCCACAAAGGCACGACTCCCAGAGTACGAAGGGAAGGATAACGTCGACCTCGACGCCTCCATAACAGAGGCATAGATTCGATACGAACTCGGACGACTCAATCCCAAGTCCGCCCCGGGTCCCGACGGTATAACAAATAAAACACTTCGCAACTTAGATGACGAATCCGTCACTGCTCTCACAAAGTACATAAACGAATGCTGGGAGAAGGGCGCCATACCCCAGCAATGGAAAACCGCCAAAATCATATTAATACCCAAGCCGGGCAAAAAGCCGCTCATCGGAAATCTCAGGCCCATTTCATTGACGTCCTGCATTGGAAAGCTCATGGAAAAAGTAATTTTAACGCGTCTAGTCAGATACATGGACGACAACGAGCTATACCCACACACCATGATCGGCTTTCGACCAAGACTCTCGACGCAAGACGTCATGTTGCAGCTAAAGAATCAAATCATAGACGCCGAAACGCACACCCTGGATACAAAAGCCATTCTGGGCCTTGACCTGCAGAAGGCATTTGATAACGTCACCCACGAGGCCATATTGCGCAACTTGCAAAACCTACACGTAGGTCGGAGAGTGTACGATTACATAAAAGATTTTCTCACCAACCGTAAAGCTACAATCATGGCCGGGGAAGCGGAATCCGAAGAATTCGTTCTAGGCAACAAGGGAACACCACAAAGTTCGGTGCTTTCCCCTTTCCTATTCAACGTGGCGATGCTTGGTTTACCCTCAGAGCTGGAACGCGTCGAAGGGCTTCAGCACAGTATCTATGCGGATGACATCACCCTATGGGTGACGGGCGGGAGCGACGGTCACATAAAAGAGATTTTACAACAAGCAGTAAATACGGTAGAGCGATACGTGGAGAACAATGGCCTAAAATGCTCTCGTCAAAAATCGGAGTTATTACTCTACAGACCTACAAGCAGAGGTCGCAAGCGCATTCACGAACGACACAATATCACAATCTTAGCAGGAGGTTACCCAATACCTCAGGTACAACACATAAGAGTTCTGGGACTCCGAATATCCGAGAACGGACATAACGGGGAAGCAATAAAGCTCCTGGATAACAACACCCAACAAACCATTCGAATGATTCGAAGAATCGCCAACAAAAACTACGGCGTGAAAGAACACAACTTAGTGCAGCTCATCCAAGCCTTCGTCGTCAGCCGCATAGTGTATGTGACCCCATACCTCAAGTTGCAAGTGGCGGAAAAACAAAAGATAGAATGCATAATTAAAAAAGCATATAAGCAAGCCCTCGGATTACCGATCACCACGTCTAACGAAAAGTTCGAAGCGTTAGGAATGCATAACACGCTAGACGAACTTATTGAGGCTCATATGATAGCGCAATATGAACGACTCGCGCAAAGCAACACGGGAAGACACATCCTGCACAAACTTGCAATAACGTACGCTGGCCAAAGCGGCAATAAATACGATATCCCAAAAGAAACCAGAGAGCGCATCATAATACCTCCGTTACCCAGAAACATGCACCCCGAACATCACCGGGAGCGGAGGAATGCAAGAGCGAGAGCACTGCACAAGAAGTTTCAACATGACGCGGACGTGGTATATGTAGATGCAGCCGAATATACAGACGGTCGACACATGGCAATAGTCGCTTCAAATCAAGCGGGCCACCTGCTTGCTAGCGGCACCATTAAAACAGGAAATTCGGAAATCGCTGAAGAAACGGCCATAGCGCTGACGCTTGCGTCCACAAGGGCCAGCGTCGTAATCAGTGATTCTAAAACCGCGATTCATAACTTCGCTAACGGAAGGGTCTCGAAAGAGGCGTTAAGAATCTTAAATAACTTTCGCGGAGAGCGCGACGTTTATGTTATATGGACGCCCGCCCACTCCTCCCTCCCGGGCAATGAAACCGCACACACCCTAGCTCGAGAGTTAGCGAGCCGAGCAGGGGCAGGAATGACGCGGAGCCCGCGTGCGGAGAGAGACCGCATGTTCAGTTACAACGAAATTACTAAGCACTACAGATTAGGGAGGCAGCATTACCCGCCACCACACTCCTCATTAAATAAGCAGCAGGCGACAGCGTGGCGCCTATTACAAACAAACACGTTCCCAAACCCAATCGCTTATAATCATTGTTACCCGGACCTCTACTCAGACAGATGTAAACACTGCAATCAGCGGGCGGACCTCAAACACATTATCTGGGCTTGCCCCAACATCGTGAAGGGGCCAAACACATACATGAATACGGAGCAGTGGGAGACCGCGCTGCTAAGCTCAAGCATCGAGGACCAACTACAGGTCATCAGGCAAGCCGAAGATGCCGCTAGGGCCCAAGGACTCCTAGCTGCCATCTAAGGGAGGGGAGTCAACTCCTCTAACACTTGCCGTTTCAATAAAAGTTGTTTCTCTCTCTCTCACCACAATATGATGATAAGAGACGCTGTAGTGGAGGGTTTCGGAACCATTTGGCGTTCTTTAAGGTGCACTGACATCGCACAGTACCCAGGCTTCTGCTGTTTGGCCTTCATCGAATTGCGACCACCGCGACAGAAATTCAACCCGCGACCCACTGGTCAGCAGCCGAGATCCGTAGGAAGTGTTCCACTAATGTGGACTCTGTTATCTTGAGCAAGCTCGTGCCTTCAGAGTGCGTTCCATGTAGCCTACGAAGAAATTGTTAGCGTGTATTGGTACTAGCATGAAATCAAACATCATTTTAAGGTGTCAGCATCAGCCACCATCGGTCCGCTTCCGGTTTCTAGGGATAGCGCAGAAGTCACTTGAGCCCAATATGGGGTGTGATAGTCAGAATCTTTGCGAATGCATGCGGTAGCTGGCATTAATGCGCATAGATAGGATCTAATATTAGGTTTTGTGCTGACTTTCAAGAGGTATGCGTATATAATCCAGTTATTCCTCTCTGAATTATATGCAATATAGCTCAGTACTTGGAAACTCTTATGAATACATGAATTCGGGAGTTGGACGATATCTTGTTTGGTTAGTAATTTTTTTCGTTAAGTATAAAAGAAAAGCCCCGAACAAACTCATAAAGACCTTGAAAGCAACGTACAGGTGTGTTCAATGTTACTGGTAACACGTGAGCGCGTGGCCTGCACTCTAAAGCGGCTGCCTACAGTACCATCAACCGGCAGTTAAAAAAAAAACACGTTGGATTTCGGCGTCAGCTGTTGCCAAACACCATAACGAGTCATCGCTGGTAGGCAAGTGCTGCTAGACAACGCTCTCCCTCCACTCACACAAAGGACAATGCCTGCAGTGCATAGTCTGCCGGCAACAAATTGAACGTGGTGCGTGGGCATCGCGTAAGCTGCAGGCAACACCCAACATCGCTATAGTTGCGCGACAAGTGGGGAACTGTAATGCAGATGCGCTTGTCAACCGGCCAATAATCGTCATCTTGGCTGGTAATAGATGACGCCAAAAAGGAACGTTAACTGTGGACTGACCTTTACGTCTAGGTTCCCGGCGTGGACTTTATTCTCAGTAAAGTGATGGCAGATACAAATATATATCATGCACACACAAATAGATGGCGCACACAGCGTACAGAAACGATGAACACAGTGTGCATACGAAAGGCTTCCGTCATAGCTACTCGCCGCATCAGTGTATTAAAGTGGTAATGACTCGGCCTCATGTCATAGCAAATTTCTTTACAATAGTTCATAATTCAATACATTACTTTACTTCAAGTCATTACATTTATTCAGTAAGAAGTACATTTCCACTGACACGTGGGCATGGGTGTTTCCCTGTGGTAGAACACACTGGCCCAGTTAACACCATACTCTTTTGATAATAGAATGTTCAAAATTGGCATTAGAAAACACTTTTTTTCTTCTTTTTATGTCATAACAGTGTTCATATTTGCGTCTTTGGCAATCACAAGTCATGTCGGTGGACACATTCTAACAGCTCGTACACGGAATATTGTGCACGTGGCCACATTTCTTTCGGAAGCTTATCAATTAGATTTTCAAATTTTCTTCTTCACTTGCGCCACGTATAGTAAATCAAGAGGGCAAAGTACGTGGGCTAGGGCCTCACTAGTTCCTGTATAGTGTATCATTGCTGCTGTAATACAATGAGCAGACCTGAAGGAGGGACCAACAGGGGGGCACGTTAGATAGCTTGCGCTGAAGGGAATGCTCAAAAAGAAGCAGAGTAGCCATTTCTTGAATATATTCATGCTGAGCTTTGAATTAATGGCTGCCATGCTTAATTTTTCATATTTGTACAGTGCCAGTTATTCCACCTGAATAATCCTCTATAGCAGCGCAGCGTAACATGGCTGCGCTATCATATTCTATAAGTGCTAGCGAGGCATACGTGTGATGACTGGGCCACCAATCAGTGACCGGCATGTTCAGCGTAACTTAATTTTATTAAAGAATATGTTTTGAATGTTCATGGAGGGTTTGTTTTCATGTTATTTAATAATATTGTGAACATAATATATGAAACACAACTGCGTCCGAATTACAATGGCATCCAAGTGTAAGTGGTTAAATATTGTTAAGTTGTGGCAGTCAATGTAGGTCGGATATTACATTATACTATGTTTATCTGTAGGTTGCCAGTCAAATCGACGCGGATTTTAAAAGCAGGCTCTACATGTGTGTCGTAAAAATTTATGTTGATGGAATGCGGAAAAGCGAAGAAGCTTTATGATCCGCCAAGACATAACAAAAGCTTCCCAGCGGCGGTGATATTCAGAGCTGCTTCCGTGAGAAATAAAGCATTTCTTCGACTCTAAATGAAAATAAAGTGTGTTGAAAAGATCATTCACCTGAATTACGTCGTCACAGATGCGCTTCGATGCATTGGATAAACAGAATCATTTCATTAGGAATATGACATGGTGTTTTACTATTTGTTCTAGCTGCATTTGAGCATACTTTGAAAGTAAAATAACAGCGTATAAGCAAGATGAGCTAAATACAATTCACCCACTTTGAAAGAAGAGTTTGGAAAAATATACTAAAAAAGTACGGGCACCGAGTCAACAGATGCGAAGATGAAGTTTTTCTCGTCTCATCTTTTCTTTTTCGTGTTGCTTTCGGAAACGTTTTGATCACTTAGTGTTTGAGCTGTCCCAGTGATCGACTCGAGAGAGTGAACTCCTTGGAAAGGAAAGCACGAGTCTGAAAGCAATCAACGTCTGAGCTAAAAGCAGCAGCTTTACGCCACGGCTGTATTTTTATCCGTTTCATGACTTCTGTTTGCGCTCCCCATTTCCCTTCTGATTCCTACGCTTATCGCTGAAGAGAAGAAAGAAAGTATTGACTTCGTGCAGCGTATTTCATACGTCATTTAAAATTTATTCCGAGTCCCCAGCGTTTTTTTTTTTCGGCTTCAGTATGCGTCGCGCTTTTGGCAACAAGCAGCATCGCTCCAGATCGCACTCCATCGTTGTTACGATGTTTACGCAGTCGGCAGAAGGCCATCCGTTTTCCCGTCAGCAGCCGATTTGATCGCCGCTCTGACGTTTATTGCATACTCTTTTTTATGTAGCTTTTTTTACATTCTGTATTCGAGCTAGCAATTGCTGATTCCTTCCATATGATAAAAAATGGCAGAACATATTTTACGATGCTTCTGTAGAAATTGATCAGTGCATAGCTTTGCTTGTTTCACCACCTTGAATCATTAGCGATCAAACGAAGAAAACGCAAAAGGAGAAGATCAGACAAATAGTCTTGTAACAATTTAAGTTTTTTTTTATTTAGAAAACTTATTTATATACAGAAAACTGAAACTGCACATGTGCTCACAGTTCCTAAAGGAACTATGATAAATAGCATCTGACAAATAGCATAAATAGCAATCTTCTGATAAATAGCACCGGCAGCTATCTCTTATACAAGATAACTGTCGGTGCCATTATCAGAAGAAGCGCATGTATATGTGTTGCTAACGGGCTTTGCAATGTGCTGCATGTTTGTGTGTGTGTTGTGCTACGCGTTATCTTTCTCTATTTTCCCAGTCTTTTATCTGGGTCTTTCAATCTCTCCTTTCCCGTTTTCACGTGTAGGGAGCACAGCGGCATTCTTGGTCGGGTTAACCTCCCCGTCTTTCCTTCTTTATCATTTCTTCTATTGCAATTCGCTATGCCTCGGTAATCTTACCTGTACGTTGATAGTGATCATACGTGAAGATCGAAGTTTGTACCAACAGAGGCATGCAGCGCATATGAAACATTGTCTGGCAAGATGACAATATATATCCTATTATTCAAGGAAATAATTGCTCACGTAGCCTCGTGGGGACCCACCTTCCAGTGTGTGCGACGTGTCAATTGCTGCAGGTGCAAGACATTCTGTATACTCCCAGCAGTACATGCGCTTATTAACGTGCCTTCCAGGGCAACCCTTATGACGTACACTTGCAAATTTCTCGCCTGTATCTGAACCTTGCCATAGCGGTAACATCATGTCCCATAGAAAGTATGTTAGTGTCAACGACCTAATCCCTGACGTAAAGCACGATAAAGGCAGTAAACGGCATAGCACTTCTTTGTTCCTCAATGTCAAGGGGGAGTGTGACAACGTTACTCATGAAGCCCTCCTTGCAGCTCTGAAGGCTTTAGAGAAGAAAAAATACAAAAGGCAAAAGCTCTATAACATCATAGCGTTATAGAGCTTGTGCAGGCCAGGTGCCGGAAGCGTTGTCGGTGAACGAAACATCAGAGGAACGGAAACATTGAAAAGCAAGGATAGTAGTGCAATAAATCAAATGCATTCTGTGTGGTTGTCAACTATTCATCCACGCGTTACAATGCTTACAAAAAATGCAATATTGCCCCGCCGCCGTGGTCTAGTGGCTAAGGTACTCGGCTGCTGACCCGCAGGTCGCGGGTTCAAATCCCGGCTGCGGCGGCTGCATTTCCGATGGAGGCGGAAATATTGTAGGCCCGTGTGCTCAGATTTGGGTGCACGTTAAAGAACCCCAGGTGGTCGAAATTCCCGGAGCCTTCCACTACGGCGTCTCTCATAATCATATGGTGGTTTTGGGACGTGAAACCCCCCAAATCAATCAATCAATGAATTAATCAATCAACAAAAATGCAATAACACTTTTATATTGCTGCAACGTCAACATGTGGTTGTAGTGCTTCTTTATAGGCGTTCGTTAAAATGTAATTACCATTACGTATATTAACACCTCTGATTTGTCAAACTATGGTGTGCCATTACTCAACCCGAAGAAATACAGCAAAACTGCATGTTATGATGTGCACATTATCGCTCCGTAGCGTGAACATACGATAAAAAAGTCCGTGCTCTAAGCTCGAAAGTGATATCACGACAGATCCTATTATATATTTTGGGCTCGGAAAATTGACGAACTTAGCCTTCAAAAACATGTACGCAAAGAGAAAAGTATTGATGACCACGGTCGTAATTACTCCTTGTATTGTGTAAGCTTCTTGGAAGGCTGGGTTAGTGGGTATTCCAACATATGTACGCGAGGCCAGACTCCTTCGGTGAGCGGGTAGTCGACGTGACTGCTTGGGTCAATCACGCGTCCAGAGGAGAGACGGCAGGAAAGGGGTGGACAGGGCCCCAAAAGTGACCGTGTTTATTCCTTCGATAGACACTTTTCTCAGAATAGGTGCCTTATCGAAATAATCGAGGCCTTCAACAAGCGCTTCCCTCCCACCCCACCACGAAGAAAATACCTGGCTACGAGCCTGCGTACAACACACCCATATACAACTACACAACATGCAAAAAAAAAGACTGTCTAACTCGCGGTGCTTGACAGGAAGAAAAAATAGAAGCGCTATGAAATAAAATGGCAGTTTTCTTCTCATGACATACTCTCAAAAAATCAGTGAGACTATAGCCTATTTTCTATTTGTTGTATTGATAACTTCGTTCCACAATGCATCAGCCGATTACTTTTCCTCATCATACTAGTTGCAGTTCTACCGCATGCAGGCAGTGTACTGTCGGCATCAAATGAAACCCTAATGGGGGCAAACATTCGCAGTGGTATAGTGCGCACCATCCCATTGTCATATGATAATCAGGCGTGCATACGCTCAGTGCTGCCAAATCATGTGTGCCAGTCTGTGTATGGTGATGACAGTACTGCGCAAACTAAACCTCTGCAAATGCTTCCCACCGATAAGGTTCAATTCGATGCCTACAGTGCACTGTCAATTTTTATAATAGTTTACATAACAAAACTTTTTGTTGTTCAATTATATGGGAACGAGTGGCCCCTAAAGAACACAGAATGCGATCTAATTACAGAATCACAATTATCGGCATTGTTGCTCAGTCCCACGCATATTTGACCACCATGCAGAGAGGGTTTGAGAGTGAGTCTCAGTGCTGCACTTAAAATGCATAGAAGAGGGTTTTTTTTTTCATTAAAGGTAAGCCTTGTTTCATCAATCGTTTAGTTCGGTTTACTTTATATACGAAAACCGAGGACTTCGAGGTAGAAACCGCATGATATTGCTGTTTCTGAATACATAAAAAAATGTGCCACCCCCCGAGAGCAATGATTTGTAAGGATGCATTGAGTTAGCTCCTTCCGTTCCCGCACCGCCATGTTAAGTCGTCGACGCCCACCGCATATATTTTCAGCTCACATACGCAACTAGGTTACTCATTCATGTACCTGTCCTATCACACCCCTACCGGCATAGGGTACTGAGAGAGATCTACTCTAGCACTCGGATAACGTGCAACACCATCGAGCATCTTCGTCTGAAAACACTTCAATACTAGACCTCCCATCGCCAAACCGTTTTATTTTTTCTAAAACATTATTGAGAACCAACACAAATGTGTTTAGAGATTCGGTCGTCGTTCTGGTGGAAGTTATAATTTGAAGCTAACTCTTTATATCATGCTGTCTATGCTATCACCAAACCATGATCCATAATGAGGTGTGTGTTAATCTTGTGGGAATCAAAGCAACACCCGTTGGTTCTTGCTCTTTGCATCTTCTGATGAGAGGTCTATTCGTCACACTGACAGGTGGAAGCCACTTCCAGCTAGCAGGTAGGCCGAGGCCACGTTATTGTTTGCAATACTTCGTTAACAGCCAAGCTTCTGAAGGCAGCCATAATTTTTGTGACCTGCACTGAGGGGACTATCAGGTTCGTGCCACAGAAATTCTATAAATCCTACTGCTAATCACTGGTCCACCTCGAACGAAGAATGCTATAGTTAGCCCAAGAAATCACATACGGGTATGTGGCATGCGAACGGGTTGAATACCGAAGTCAGGACTGGTCCACTAAAAAGTCCACCTCAAATGAAGAATTCAATACTTAGCCCGAGAAATTATATACGGGAATGTGGCATGTGAACTGGCTAAATACGAAAGTCAGGACAGGTCCACTAAAAAGAAATGAAAGGCAGTTACCCCAACGCTGGAGAACGGGAAAGGCAACGGCTGCTGCCAAAGCACTGTGAAGGAATGAAAGGCCCACGTGAACGGAGACCTGCCTGCAAGTCTATGAGAAGGGCGCACGCTTGGTTTTAGCGTCAGTTTCTGTTTGGGGAGTCTAGAAATCCATGTCGTGTGTGACGGTATGTAGTTTGACTTCAGCATCTATGCGCTGAGAATCACCATGAAAACAAGGTAGCATCACCCATATAAAACCTAGCAAAGACCCCGAAGCATTCTATAAAAAACCGACATCTCCCTGCTAAGTCCTAGGAACAGCCTGGAAGCAACCAGATTAGTTTTCATATTCGTGGAGTGTCGCTGTTTGCGCCGCTTAGTGCAAGTTTCGCCCCCCCTTTTTTTTTCATATATGAAATTCAGCTACCAGCCTGAAATTTACTCCGCAATGAACAAATCACTGAGAAGCAAAACCGCGGAACGGTAATATCATTTGTATTAAGCACGTGTGATTAAGCAATCCCATTTGACTGTTTTTGTTAGCTTTACTGTGAGCGTGTGGTTGAACAATGCTTGTCTCAAGACCATTATCATTAAAGATTGCTTTATGTAGATTAAACAATCACAGCATATCTATGGAGTGAATGATGATGAGTGGGGCGAAGCGTCCGTTGGTCCATCCATGCGTCCGTCCATCTGTCTGTCCTTCAGTGCGTGCGTCCGCCCGTGTGGCCGTTCGTCCTTCTGTCCGTCCATCCGTCTGTCTATCTAGGAGACACTCCAAGTACCGCCATCTCGCATCTTTTTTTATGATATGTTCCTCATATAGAAGTACCGTCATCCAGCGAACATTCTGAAAACTAAACGAGAATTGGCCACTACTACAAACATGGGACGAACACCCAAGTTAGAGGGAGCTTCACCCTTGAAAAAAAAGAGCATACCTTGCCACATTACACAGTGGGCCCCTTAATGCATTACACAGTGGGCACTTCAGACAAATTATCACGCACTCACTGCAAATGTGTCGCATTCACATAATTCCTAAGCATGTAATATTACGTTCTAAGAAGAAAAAAATGACGTAATAGGTTGTTTTGTAGGTGTTTCAGGAGTTATTTGTAGTTACCCAGAAAATAAATAACGCATTACTCTGCTGTTCATCATGATTCATCTTGACATAAACATAATGAAATCATACGCTCCGAATGTGTGCACAACTAGTTTGTTGCTACATTCATTTTGAGAAAAGAAAAGTAATACTTTTGACAGTGCGTCTGAGACGCGACACGTCGAACTACCCGCTCAACATTGTAATGCATTCAGAGTGACTGGTTACTGTTATACGCAGCACAATGAGGTTAGATCCAGATATATTGACTAGAGTGAGGATGCAATGCCTCTAATGAACACTCTAAGATGTCTTTTTTTGGCAACACGTTCGCACAACTACACTTAACAAGTTTCGCATTCAAAGGTAACCACAGCCGCTCAAGGGATTATAACAGGACTTGTCATGTGACGCAACTGAGAGTCTGCTAAATGTGTCTGAGCTGATTACTTATCTCACGTCACATTGTTGCTATTCTTCCAGGTATAGTGTGATCATTGGCCAGTTCTTTCCCGCTTATTGCTTTCAGAATAACTCGCACAGAATCATTGTAAGGTGCTTCTTATCACCTCGAAATTTTATGCTTATTAGTTTTGCGTCTCTGGTGTCGGTGCTAGTAAACACCTCTTTCTAAAGAAGAGCTCGACCGAAACTTTCTAAAATGAGCATGTTCAGAACTTAGACACAAGCAGAACCTTCGTATAACATAAACGTTTCTTTGATATTAATACACTGTAAGAAACAGATCGGCAGAACTTACGTACAGAGGGACTTGACGATATGCGAAGCAATAATGCGAAAGGTTGATATGTCACTTTAAAGTTAGCACGACGTTACGAGGTGGAGATAAATTATGCGTTACATGATTTTCGTGTCATGATTATCATGTTTGTATGTGTTGTTTACCTTGGTCATTTATTCCCGTCACGTGATACCGAATTAATATGTGGAGCTAGCTAAACAGCCGCGAGCACGCTATGAGCATGGTATGTTGTCTTGTTTTACAAGACACGCGTGTCAGGATTATCATGTTTGCACCAGTCATATAACTCGTCATCCATTGACTTTACGTAACACCAAACTTCGTAAATGTGGAGCTAGCAAAAACGGCCGCGAGTGCATTGAAGAGACCAATAAAGTCCAACGTAGCGTTGACGCGCGCGCACGCTGGGCACAGTGACGCTACGCTAGCAAAACGCAAGCACTCTATAGTCTGACGCTAGGTGCGACCAGCGTCCGTCGGCGCGGCTCGACGGCTATTGGCGCGAAATGCGACATGCTGCATTTCGCGCCGATGCTTGACCCAGACAGCATTGCGTCTGCCTATTTTCGTGACGGAGGGATCCCGGACGCGCTGAAACGCGCATGCGTCAAAGCAACGCAGCGTGGCGCACGCCTACGAATATAGGCACCGCGCACTGACAAGACACAGCTGCGTTGCTCACCCTGCCCCATCTCAAAGTTTTAAATGCGAAGCATTTCTCAGCGAACTTTGGCGAATCTGAGCGCATCTATCTATCTATCTATCTATCTATCTATCTATCTATCTATCTATCTATCTATCTATCTATCTATCTATCTATCTATCTATCTATCTATCTATCTATCTATCTATCTATCTATCTATCAAGCCGCCTACGACTTTCAGTTCTCCTGGCCGTTTTGATGATGGTATCAATACCAAACTTGGTATGGCATAACATGACTGTATGAAGAACATATATGTCTAGTCATAACATGAAAATCTTGATATGTGTGTCATGGACGTCATGATTTACAATTGATGGTCCTGCAGCTCTAGAGGTGGTTTCGTTCAAGAGGCATGTGGCAAAACTGGTATGGTATTACATGATTGCATGGTGAACACAAGCGACAGACTCTAACATAAAAGTCATGATATGCGTTTCATGTAACAACATGATTACATTCTTTGCTCATGATGCACTCGCGGTCGTTTCGCTAGCGTCATATATACCAAATTTGGTATTACGGTACGTGGATGGATGACAAAGGTATGTGACTGATGCAGACATATTAATCATAAGATGCGTGTCATGTGAGAACATGACTACATGCCACAGTCAAGGCGCCAATACATTTTGACTTGACGCGGTGCGCATGCTCGCCGGCGTTCGTTTCGTCGCGTCACGCCGGCGTTGCCACGCCAGGCGCAGGTCCTGCCATATACTCGCAGGCGCGCCGCGCTGCGTTGCCTTGACGCATGCGCGTTTCAGCGCTTCCGGCATCCCTCCGTACCGAAAAGAGGGAAACGCAATGTAGTCTGGGTAACGCATCGGATTAAAGTAATGCTACTCTGAGGTTGATTGATTGATTGATTGATTTGTGGGGTTTAACGTCCCAAAACCAACATATGATTATGAGAGACGCCGTAGTGGAGGGCTCTGGAAATTTCGACCACCTGGGGTTCTTTAACGTGCAACCAAATCTGAGCACACGGGCCTTCAACATTTCCGCCTCCATCGGAAATGCAGCCGCCGCAGCCGGGAATCGAACCCGCGACCTGCGGGTCAGCAGCCGAGTACCTTATCCACTAGACCACCGCGGCGGGGCGCTACTCTGAGGTATCCGCACGAAATGCAGCATTGTCGCATTTCGCGCCGGTTGCCGTCGGGCGGCGCCGACGGGCGCTGGTCGAGCCTGACGTCAGAATGTGCTTGCGTTTTGTTAACGTAGCGTCGCTGTGCCTAGCGTGCGCACGCATCAACGCTACATTGGAGTATATTGGGCCCTTCATGATGTGCTCGCGGTCGTTTCGCTGGCTCCACAAATACCAATTTTGGTGTTACGGGATGTCAATGGACGACAAAATATATGACTGGTGCAAACACAATATTCCTGACACGCGTGTCATGTGTCATGCATGGAATGCTCCCCTTACAATAACCTGTTGGTTCTGTAGGGTATTTTGAATAAATAAATAAAATAAATAAATAAATAGGAACATTAGAACATACCACCCTCATAGCGTTCTACCGGTCATTTTGCTAGCTCCGCATATACTAATTTTTGTATGACGTGACGTGAACAGATGACGAAGGTGAAAGACACATCCGAACATGACAATCATGACACGGAAGTCATGTATGGCATCATTTGCCTCTACCTCGTAATATTGGGCTGATTTTAAATTGACATATCAGCATTTTTCATTCCTGCTTCACGTATCATCGATTCCAACTGTACGTGAGATCTGCCAATTTTTGTTTTACATTTGCCGATTGGGGCAAACAGAATATATTACGCGTGAGCGCGTCCCCCATGTCTGCCGGCCACAATACGCTGACAGATGCAGGGCGCCAGGCGCGCGCGTCACGTTTCCTTTTCACTGACACCGTCTGAAGGTTGCTTTTTTTATCTACTAGGCTATGTATTCTTTCATTGCAGTCAGTGTGCAAATCTCGACTGAACGGTGCCTATATGGCAGGACCATCGCCTGTCGTGGCAACGCCGGTGTGACGCGACGAACGTCAGGCGCGCACGCACACTTGGTGACGTCGAATAGTATTGGTGCCTTGACTGTGGCATGTCGTAATGTTCTCACATGACACGCATCCCACATGACACGATTATCATGTTTGCACCAATCACATACCGTCGTTTTCCATTGACGTCACGTAATACCAAGTTTGGAAGATGTGAAACTAGCGAAGCGGCCATGAACACATCATGAGTGTGACATGTAGTCATGTCATTATATGACACGTATGTCGTGATGATCATTTTTGGATGTGTCATTCACCTATGTCGTCCGCTCGCGTCACGTAATACCGAATTTGGTATATGTGAAGCTAGCGAGACGGCTGCAAGCGAATCATAGGCGCAGCATGTAGTCACGTGTTTACATGACACGCATCTCATGTTTATCAAGTTTACACCAGTCTCATCCCTTCGTCATCCATTCACGTCCCGTAATAACGAATTTGGTGTAAGTGAAGCTAGCGAAACGGCCGCCACTGCATCATGAGTGTGGCATGTAGTCAGGTGGTCATATGACGCCCATCTCAAGATTATCATGTTTGCTCCAGTCACATACCTTCGTCATCCATTCACGTACTGTAATGCTACATTTGGTAAATGTGACGCTAGCGAAACCGCCACGAGCGCGCCATGATCTTGCCATGTAGTCATGGTAATACATGACACGCATGTCATGATTTTCATGTTAGGCTCTGTCACTTGTGTCCGCCATGCAATCATGTCATACCGTACCAGTTTTGCAACATGACATGTGCACCAAACCACCGCAAGAGAAACAGGACCATGAAATGTAAATCATGGCATTCATGACATACATGTCCCGATTTTTATGCTATGACTAACCGAATATGCTCGTCTCATCATACAGTCATGATATGCCATACCAAGTTTAGTAATGATGCCATTTTCAAAACGGCCAGGAGAGCTAAATATTGTAGGCGGCTAGATAGATAGACACGCTCAAAGTCGCCGAAGTTCGCTAAAAAATGCTTGGAATTTAAAAATAAGCGCGTGCGTTGCTCTTTGCTGGTAGTCCTGATGCGTGCAACGATTTATGAAAAAAAAAAAATTTTAAACAAGTCTTGGGTGCTTGAGGCGACGTTTCCGGAGCCGTGTTGTGCGCAACTAAACAGCGTCGAAAGGCAAAGAATATAACTGATGCGGAATAGGATGTCTTGAGACAAATCTTAAACAGAAATAATATTGTCATACAATCTTCGGACAAGGGTATAGTAATCTAACCCATAGTAAAACATAAAAACTAGCCTGTAATGAATCTCAAATACAGCACCATCAATCGTAAATTCGCCTCAAACCTGGCTGAAGTATCCAGGGTGTTGCAAAAAATGTGCCCAATGCCCCGCTGTGCTGGTCTAGTGGCTAAGGTACTCGGCTGCTGACCCGCAGGTCGCGGAATTGAATCCCGGCTGCGGTGGCGATGGAGGCGGAAATGCTGTAGGCCCGTGTGCTCTGATTGGGGAGCACGATAAAGAACCCCGGATGGTAGAAATTTCTGGAGCCCTTCACTACGGCGTCTCTCATAATCATAGGGTGGTTTTGGGACGTTAAACCCCACATATCAATAAATCAAGAAGTGTGTCCAATATTCTTTAAATATCCACAGAAACCACTATTTGCTTGCTTCTTTAACAGTTACTTTTTCTGTAGTGGCGGACGTCTTGGGAAGGTTGAAGACATTAATTAGAGCAGTAATCAATGAGGCAAATTAATTACCTTTTCAATTAGCGGAGCAAGGCAGCCAAGTCAAATAGGGAACTCGAAGTCATTCATGCAAAGAACCCACTGCACTTTCAGATTTCGTAAAAGTTCTTGGAGCAGTCCTTTTTTGGTTCCCAAAATCCTTTCCCTGCTTGTTGTGCTTATGCAGCTTCCAGTCAAGGGGCGTTGACTCGACGTCAGCCGTTAGGCGCGACAATCTTGGAATAATAATAATAATAATAATAATAATAATAATAATAATAATAATAATAATAATAATAATAATAATAATAATAATAATCATATAATATTATAATAATAATATAATAATATTATAATGATAAGAATAATATATCTATGGTGCTCGCATGCCTTTGCGATGCACTGAAAGTGTCACTCGAGATATGGGGGGAGGGGGGTGGAGGAGCAAAAGCCGCTGGAGCAGCTGCCGCCTCCAGCAACTCTGAAAAGCGCGTTAAAATCACGTGATCGAAAAATCTCCACAAAGTACAGCTGAATTTCGACATCGTTTTACTACGTGCCTCAGAAGTGGTGGTAAACGTATGCCATTTACCGCCTTTCACTCTAACACGAGGTACTAATTTTAAACGCGAGAGAGTTTTTAGGCGTCATGATCCGCAAGATCCCCCAAACTCGGATAGTTTTTGCTTACAGTGTAGATTACACTATTTGTCACCCGTGACACTGCAAACAGAGAATTTTCTTCGGACAGGCGAGACGTATAAAAATAAGCACGTGTGTCGAAGACGATGAATACGTTTAGCAATTAGACAACCTAAAAGATACGTTATACTTAAAGGAATTACCGGCAAGATGCCCTAAACAAGGTTTACAATGAGGCGTGTTAACTGAATAGGTATACAAAACTATAGCTAAGAGAATCCCCGTAGGGCAACCCAGCCAGCTGCCAGCATTTATAACCCACTTCTCAAATTCACTACAAAACATAAATATTATCCTTCGTAAGTATTTTTCGAAATTGGCAATGAACGAGTGTCTTAGAAATAGGTTTCCGAAGTACCGAATAGCATGTATCACTGCGACAGAAATTTTAGGATTGTGCCAGTGCATGCAGAAGTGAACCCGCTTTCTGCGGCTCACGGAACACCTTGATCTCATCTAGGATGCAAGACTTGCAAACAAACAACTTCAAGATCTCCTGATAATTAAAAACACCGAAAGGGATTACGTTCACGATGTAAAACTTAGTCTTACCTCCACTAGTTCAAACGTTGTCTGGATTATAGTATCTTGCTATCGTCACAAATGGCACAATGGTACAATGTATTTGGACACAACTCCGGCGATCTCAAACCGTACATACTTCAACATTCGCGTGAGCAAAATACAGAAATGTACAGTCTTACTTTATTCGCTGTTCAATACACTCCATCCAAAAGACATAAACGTTTCTAAAAAGGCTCTTGATTGCATTCTATCTGGTACACACAGAGAAAAAATAAACGAACAAGAATTTCAAACATACGATCGTGAAGGAGGTGCATCTTCTGACAACCCTGATTCAGCGAAACGTCTGCCGCCGCACTTCACCCCGTTTCCTTTTTTTTCTTTTTATTCACGCGTAATACCACTTGTCTTTTCAGTGGCACGAATCGTCACGGTGCTCCCCCTTTTCCTCCCCCGTATTCACTGTTGCACTCTCCCCATACTTTGTTATGACAGAGGATTGGGTACGAAGCATATAGACGCTTTCGCCAGGGAAATCCTATACACGATTTCCACCAGACATACGTCACAAAAGTTTGTTGGCGCTCTCGTCGGGCGTTTAGTTTCGCGAGGTAGGCAAAACCGTCGTTGCTTAACCAAGTCGCTGCTGTGTTTTTGCTAGTGCGTGCGCTGTTTGTCGCCTTGCAAAGAAGGAAAAAATTGTGTACCGATGAGCTGCCACGAATATTTCCGCGGGAGAGCAGAAGAAAGAGGAGCTATAGGTTTTTTAGAGGCGAAGCTTCTCATAGTCTAGCCTTGTCTCGCGTCAGGCGTAACCGGCAGTATCTCCCGAACAGTATAATAGATGGTGCTGTATCGTCCCCATTTGTCGTATCATTTTCTGGATGGCGTTGTTCTGAAGGAAAGGTGTGTAGCAAGACGGATGGATGGATGGACGCATGGACAGACTATTGCACTGATGGACGGAAAGACGGATGTAAAGACCGACGAATGTTTCACCCTACTCATCATCGTTCACCCCGTGGATATGCTGTGATTTTTTTTTTCAGTTTATGATTACAAAAACCATCGCAAGAAGATTGATTGATTGATTGATTTGTGGGGTTTAATGTCCCAAAACCATTATATGATGATGAGAGACGCCGTAGTGGAGGGATCCAAAAATATTGACCACCTGGGGTTCTATAACGTGCACCTAAATCTGAGCACACGGGCCTACAACATTTCCACCTCCATCGGAATTGCAGCCGCCGCAGCCGGGATTCGAACCCGCAACCTGCGGGTCAGCAGCCGAGTACCTTAGCCACTAAACCACCGCGGCGGGGCATCGCAAGAAGATTAGCCACGCCTGAACTTTCCTTGGACCGCGGTTCATAGGTTGTGTTTTTTTATAGCGCCTTACCAAACAAAAATCATTAGCTCTGTCAAGCGTTTGCCATTTAATGTGCTGCACAGAATTTTTTTTGTATACCCGTTGTTTGGAGGCATAGCGAGCATGTTTATGTTGAAGCACGTTAAGGTTGGGACAGCATTGCCATATGCGAAGCTTTATGGAGAACTTTTCATGGTTGTCGTTGTATATATTACTGCCGAAGCCTTAGACGCGCCAAAACATTTTAGTTATACTCGCGTGAACTAAAGGTGTCAGTTAGTCATGAAGCATGTGTTTATGCGTGGACACGCTTGATTAAGAGAACTGCGAACGAAAGAATTAGGCTATGGTTTGCCTGTCTATATGCGGCGGCGATGACACTTCTGACACTTTGCGTGTCAGGCAGGGCTGTTCTGGTTGCGGTGATCTTCACTTGCTTTTCACGCCCATAGGAATTCACAGAAAAACAGCAATCGGGAAACTAAAGTCTGTCTGCGGTCTGTCCACATTTCACGCCCTCCACATGAGCGCACGAGTTGAGCCGCCGGCCTGGCACGCATGTTACCGCATAATCCTCAGCATGTAGTTGAAGCATTATCGCAAGCTAATTGATGATGAGTGCCACGGAGATCACCCTGGGCCTTTTTATGAATAACTTCATCGGCAAATAGGTTGTATGCGAGGATTTATCGTAATTATTTGTGGCTAAGTATTTTTACACCGCGCATTTCTGTATCGTACCTAAGAGCTCCTTGCGAGACTGGGTCGATCGTTCTTGCATTACATAACAAATTACAATGAACACGCGTGATGTACACTGCCGCAACGGTGATGGCGTTTCGCAAACGGGCCCCATTACCACCGTTAAAGCTAGTACAACACGTCAACAACGCTCATATGTTCATTTCCCCTGTAGCCGCTGCCGCTTCTCAACATGTGAGAGGCGTCTCGAGTTGCCATGCTCGGAAGCAGCTTTAGCACCCGATGGTGCCGGCACGCTTTCGGCTGGGACGACTGGGTGGACCCTATGCACCGCTATGTCACCGCAATAAGCCTACGTATACCGATGGCGCCTAACGCTGTTCACAGGCATGGAGTCTTGAGGGAGACAAATCTACTTCCTGAAACGTCAGCTCGCGCAAACAACCCCTGCTTGCAGACTTTACTACAAACTTTTTCATCGCAAGCATTTCATCTTCCCCTTGCTGATATTTTTGGGGTCTGTTTAATAAAACAGGTACATTCATTCTCCTTTTGTGTTCCACAACTCTTCTAAGAGAGCATAGAAGTGTGTTGATGTGCGCTTTTTGAAGGCATTCATACATGTGGAACGTGAGAACTTTCAAAGAAGCTAGATTGCTCTTTTTATTCTTAGACTGCAGTTATACTGGCATCTCCTTCGTTGTAGCAACCTACATGGTCATCGCACTTTAGCATTCATCATCGTTCGACTTTCTGACGCGTTAAATTATTTATTACTTCAATCTATCTTTCAAAAGTTTCCGACTTGTCTTCTAAGCAATACAGTTGCAAAAATCGGAGCAGCTTTTTCGCACTCGTGAATATTAGCCACGTGTCCTTATTGCTCATAAAATATTCCATTACCGTAGGATACTTCATGCTGTGTTCGCCTCTGCGACTGCCACGCGGCGACCTACAACAACATGTCTTGTGTGTTCGCACAACAGAGAGTGCTTCTGTGACACAGGATTGAAACTAGGTGCATGAAAACAAAATAGGTTAAAACTGAAGTGACATGAATCTACAGCTCTGTCATAAGTGATTTTTATTTCTGTGTCATTGCGCCTTTTGACTATAGGTTTTTTCACAAGGTGAATAGAAAAACAAGCGCACCCTCAGAAAGGATTATGAATTTTGCGATTTCGTACCGCGACATCTGGTCAATGTGCTGATGTACACGTTGTGAGTAACAACAATTGTGAGTAACATTGTAACAACATTGCGAGTAACAACACTCTTTCTCTGACTTGTCTCGCGCTCAACTACGAGTGTTAGGTGTTCAATTTCAGCTCCACATTAAAAAGTCACCATTCTTGTCCCTCCAGGTGGGCCGTAGTGCTCGCGGCCACTACCACTGCGTGGCGGCCAACAGCCTTGGCCAGTCGCGCAGCGAGCCGCTCTTCCTGCGCGTACAGTTCGCCCCCGTGTGTCACGAGTCCCAGAAGCTGATCTACGGGGCAGCCAGGCACGAACCGCTGCAGGTAAGCCGTAGACGCAGCTCATTAACAGGTCACAGGCTTCTTTTTAAGGGACACTAAAGAGCGAAACAATTTCACGCGTATCAGTAAAGTACAGTTTCAAAATCACAAAAACACCAATATTACTGCGACATTACCTTTAGTAGACAAAAAAACGCAAAAAATGCGTGGCGATTCTATCTTGAGATTCCCAGCACCTATCAGTTTGTCGTAAGCAGCTTTCAAGGCCTCTACTGGTTCCTACGTAGTTTCCGATTGATAAATATCAAGTACATTGTAATGTGTGGGTGCCAAAAATTTAGCATACAAAGTTTTCGAAAGTTTTGTCGAACCATGCAATGCCGCACAAATTCCAAAAGGACATTGTGAAATTAGTGTTTTCACGTGTCAGATTTTGGCGTGCAATTTGAAAATAAAACTTCAGCCTTCTTCACTAAAAATGAACTTAAGATACTGAAATATAACGTATTAGAGTTTCCAGAGTGGAGTTTGCCAATTTGAATCAGGTCACTGTTCCTCTTTAGTGCCCCTTTAACAAACCTCTGAAAGGGCTACAAATTATTACGTTGGAGAGTTAGCCCTGGTTAATTTCACGTAAGATATTGCTATTCTTACTATTACTTCCACCATTACCAATAATATTGCTACTGCTGTCACTGCTACTGCCTCTACCACTGGTACCACTGCTGATACTGCTCTTACTACCGTGGAATGGTTGATTGATTCACTGAAAGAGATGTTCAGAGCTACCTGAATTGGTCTCATACACCCATGTATCGTAGTCGGAAAGCTGAAAGTCTAGAAGCTTTCAAAATATTTTAGGTTGTGCAAATGCGATTAATGATGCCCTTCGCTATAGTTGTACTTTTAGTACCAGCATGATATATTACGAGGCTCTTTTGCACAGGTCTGTGAAAATGTATCATTGAAGTAGCGCAGTCGCTGGCAAATAAGTCTAGCTCATCCGGGTCTTTCTAAAGGAGCTGGTATTTGTGAATTGCGTAATGAGGGTTATGTTCATTGTGTAGTTCGAAGGTAGAAGGAGTAAAAGAAAATAGGCTTAAGGGTGAGATGATAGCCAGTTCTTAGACTGAGCGGCCACCCTGTCTACCGGGAAAAAATATGTGACCTCGTAAACGAATTCTAGAAGACTTGGTGCGACTTTTTCTCCAGCAAAGCACGGTAAGGGAATGCGCTGTGACTGTGCTAACTGTAACTTTGGAGAGAAATAGTTGTAGTTCAGTGACCTATATTTTAAACGTGTCCATGCTCTTTGTACCATTTTCTGGCGCCCCTTAAACTAAAAATTTGTGGCAGATCACCCTTGTTGTGACAGGTCACTCCTGCAAAAAGCAAAAGATAACACAAGGTGCTTAAAAGACTGTTTCCGTACTTCAGTGGCAAAGCGAAATCTGTTTTGAATAAGAAGGGGCTTTCAATTTCACAAAGGTTATATGGTCTAATTTAGTGGCATTTCCATTTAGGTCGTTCATGTCTATTGACATTCTTCTGCTGCACAGGTGACATGCGACGTGGACGCAGATCCTCCAGAAGTTACCTTCCACTGGCACCTGAATCATTCCATGGAAACTGCTATACCGCATAGCATGCAGGTGACTACTCTCTGCTTGGCAACTAAGTTTAACTCAGTTAAAGTAACATCGGTGTATTATAAATGGTTGAGATCAATACATTCGAATAGAAAGAAGAGGCTTGGCAGTTCGTGTTCTAATATAGCCCGCTAGGAAACCTATGCTGATTTATTCAATTATGTCTGAGAGTCTTGCTTCAGTATATTCGATATGTTTATTTTGAAAAGAAATCGCGTTTAACGCGGTCGCGAAAACATTCTCCCGCGGATATGGGGCGCGAATTCAAATGCAGGTAGGCTAGAAACTTTTTATATTATTCTTTTAATTTATAACTAAACGTTTTCTGTCAGCATACTCTAAAACATTTTCCCAACGAGTCATACAAAGCTTCACTATAGAGCTCTGAACTATTGTGTCGTTAATTTTCAGAGAACATCTTGTGAGGCGTTTTTTTTTGTATGTGAATAAGTGGCCTACGAGAAGCGAGGTGAATGATTTAAAGTCGAGGCTGTAAGTTCAAAAAAAAAAAAAATTGGGGACCCTTAAGCTTCGACTTTAACAGTTGAACTCGATAGCGATATCCAGCCCCGAGGGCGGGCTTCAACCGCTAAGTGCATACTTATTAACATGCTTGTTTCACCCCCCCCCCCCCCGCACACACACACGCACGCACACACGCACGCACTCAGGCACGCATGCACACAAACGCGCGTGCACGCAAGCATGACGTATTTATCGTAATGTTACAGATTTTCGATCGATTTACCAGCGCTTTTATAACTGTTTCATTAAAATACTGTAAAGTGATACAGTCACATGGTCCTGTTATATGAACTGCGCGTAGGTGTGATACTTGTATTCGTAAACGGTCACACTCTGTCCTCCGTCTTGCGTTAGTTATCTGGTAATTGTTCATATTGTTCATCTGAAGACCTCTTCCGGCCAACTGCAACAAGCATCGCCTTATGATCGGTGAATTGGCAATCGCAGTATTTTTATTCTTTAATGGTGTCGTGAGAATGAAAAGCTAAATCTATGACAGTGTTGTGGTTTGTTGAAGTGGCGTTTTCTTGAATGAGCATAAGGAGTCTCACAGTGGCTCACAGATAGCAGCACATTAACCAGCGTTTGCTGTTTGCTTGATGAACACCTATGGAAAGGCATGATATGTTTTTCGCTAGGTGGACATGGTGTCCATAATTAGAGCTGTTTGAAAGTTCCTGTGTGTTTTTAGTGACGATGGTTGTACTATCCCGGCCTTTTTCGTCATAGTTTGATGGCCTCGCAAATGCGCCTACAAATCGCCGAATGGGCTCGTTTTCATTGTGACACCTGTTGAACAAGATGCGTTAAGGGGACTCCTCCCACTTCATGGGATTTATGTAGTGTTTTTTTTTTCTCAAAGCAGCTGTAAGTAACATTGTGGCTTTGTGGTAGGACGCCCGCTAGCCACGCGAACGGTCCGGGATCGAACCGCAAGGGGACCGAAATTTTTATTCTGTATTTTATTTGCTTTTTTCTCGATTTTTTCACTAACAACCAACAGTGCAGATGTCAACGGCGGAATTTCCGCGGTATGAGCTCTCTAACGCTGTCCCGTTAAAACACACCACCAATCGCCTCACGACAATAAACGGAAACCGTATGTGAACAGCGACACAAACCTTTTTCAGTTATTTCGGGCTCTGAATAAAGACGGCGATAGAGTGAGTCTTGTCTTAAACAAACTTATTTTGAGCCATGAGAGCTGCGTGTGGAACACCAATCACGGTCAAGCTAATCTTTCTTTTAAACCATATATGAATGTACTTTTAGGGGTGAAGCTTTTTATGCCGTGGGTCCTGTGTCAACGATGTATGTAGTAGTAGTTGTAGTAGTAGTAGTAGACTTAGTAGCAGATAGCTACCTCTCGTTTAGACCTCAGAATGTCCGCAGGAAGGCGGTGCGTCTATACGATGAATGTATGGTGACAAAATGCGAGATGGCAGTACTTGGAGTGTTCACTAGATGGACTGACAGACGGACGCACACACGGGCGGACACGCTGACGGACATACAGACAAGCAAACAGACGAACGCAAGGATGGAGGGGCACACGAACGGACGTATAGATTAACGGACGGATGAAAGGACGGACGCACGTACGGAAGCATGGATGGACAGACGGATAAATATACGCATGGACGGTCGCACAGACGGTCGCACGGACGGAAATAAGTAAGAACGAATATACCAACAGAAACGTGGCCGGACTGACATTACTTCGCCCCACTCATCATCATTCAGTCCGTGGATATGCTGGGATATTTTTTTCCCTTTTCCTTTGGCTATAAGCTCATTTTAGCTAATTGCCAGTGGTAGCACATTGCAGCACCGATAAATGTTACCGTTTCTCTAAGGGCGAAGCTCCTTCAAGCGGCACTCGTTCGTCCCTCAAAGCCGTTTTAGAGTGTAACAAGCATAACATTTTGACCTCCAAGGTGGTGCCGGTGAGAGATTTCTTCTCTGCGTTGTTGAACAATAAAAAATAGTGCTCAATGTACATGCCAATGGCTGCTGATGGGGAATGAGAGACAGGAGCATTCGGCCTTTAGGTAACGTGCACGCTGCGATCCCCATTAGCAGCTATTGGCATGTACATTGAGCACGATCTGACAGTAAAGGGTTGCTACGTCATACTCGCTGGGTGTAACCTCCTTGGTTTTAGAAAGGTTCAGCGAGCGTTGGGCCGCATAGCCACGAATACAGTGAACTAGTATATACCATGAACTTGAGGTGGTTAAAGGTGGCAAGTAGACCCGAAGCGCAAGCCGTAAGAAAGTGTGTGCGCCACCTCTCGTTTAGTCCTTGGGATGTCCGCTGGATGGCGGTGCTTGTATAAGGAGAATATATGATGAAAAGATGCGAAATGGTGGTACTTGGACTGTTGAATAGATGGACGAACGGACACACAGACAGATGCATGGATGGACGCATGAAATAACGCAGGGGCGGATGCATGGACGAACGCAGGGACGGACGCACGAACAGACGCACGCACGTACGGGCGGATGGCCGCATGGACGGTCACACAGACGGACGCATCGACGGACGGAAGCAAGAACGAATGGACGGACGAATGCTTCGCCCCACTCTCCATCATTCACTCCGTGGATATGCTGCCAAGTTTTTTTTTTACAGAGAATACTGGCAGGACTACCACTAATGACACTGTACTGCATCACATAGCGATGCCACTAAATGTGGTCTGCCGAAATTTGGCTCAACGGCACGACTCTCGACAGCGTTCTAACATCGATGCTTATTTAACCAGCCTGCGGTGGTCGAAATTTCTTGGAGCCCTCCAATACGGCGTCTCTTATACTTAATCAATTAATTAATATCAATTATTCAATGAACCGGTCATCATTTGTGTCTGCGGTCTTAAGGAAACTATCATCGTGAAAAACGGCTATATGGCACATAAACTGGGTTAATCGCGTTACTCCCCACTGCTCTATTGAAAATGAAGAAACCAGCCGTTAGCTCAACACTGTAGGTCACGAAAAGTGCAACTGCGACTGAAACGATACACCGAAGTGATGGAAAGCTTACGCCGACGGCTCATAGAACTATGAGAGGTGGTAATTCTTGGTTTCAACGAAAGTTCCTGTTTATTTGCTTGGCCCATTTCTGTCATGTCTGTGATAGTGTGTGGTTTGACACGAATCTCTCTGCACTGAGAATCAACGCAGAAATAACATTTAGCCAAAACCTAATAAACACTTAATAGAAACGTAAGAACAATTTTTATCACCTAAGTATAGCCTAAAAAAACCTGGAAGCAGTCACATTAGTCTTTAGAATCATCCAGTTTTGTTTTTTAAGGTTTGCGCTGCTTAACACGAACTTCGCCATTTTTTAGAGTACATCGTTCTTATTTACAAGCAGTCTGTAGTATCAATCCACTTAACATTTTAGAGTTTAACTTGAGACTGGGTATGGTCGGGGTACAGTTGCAAGCCTATGTCATGGTCGGTCGTTGTACGTGGTATAGTATTTAGTGTCCTTGGTCTAAGCTTGTTCATCGAACATGAAATGCATTTTGTGTATTCTGTATGTAGCCTTTCTCTACTTCCCGGATTCATGGCAAGCTGCAGGTTTTCTGTAAGGTACGATGCTTTTAGTTACCAAATGCCCCATCGCTCCTAAGTTACTAAATCACAGTCAGGGCAACAAAACATGGGTTATCGCGCTAGTATTGTATATGAAAATAAGAAAACTTACATCAGTATCACTGCATGGTTTTGATAAGTGCTGCGACATGCGGTACTGAACCTGCATAAAGAGGTTTTCCTTTCTTTTACAGTACTGCATCGCTTAAAATAATAGCTCACTAGACATCCTTTTTTATTATGTATTCGAATGGATGACGCGCACAAATAAAAAAAGGTAGTGTGAAGCCATAGAAAAAAGACAGAATATCCAAGGCCCGGGTGAATGATGGAAAGCGGAGTGAAGCTGAGTACACACCCCGCTGCCGCGCCGTTTCGGCCTCCCGTTCTCGACGCCGGGATCTTGTCGGAGCCGCCGCGCAGCTTCACGGCGCGCTTCTGCCTCGTGCGCTCGCACATCAAAGTTCCGTGTTCGAGCGCGAGCCGCCGCCGCCTTGCGCGCCCGCTGCTCTGCCCCCTTGTCCATCCGCCGACCTTCTCAACGTACGCGAGCACCAAGACGGCTTTTATTTCACTACGCCACACCCCTAGCGTACGGCGCCGCCGACGAACAGGCAATCGCCAACGTCTTCGTGTGACGTCATTCCTATATTCCCGCGCGCTCGCACCTCAGGGTTCATTCTTCGAACGCGAGTCGCCACCGCCTTGCGCGTATCATACTTTTTATCGGCAAACCATGAATTATCCGCTGGCTGCGTCCGTCTGTCCGTCTTCTGTCTGTATGTTTGACGCACTGGCGGACGCATGGATGGATGCACGAATGAAACGGACGCACGGATGGACGGATGGACGGACGAACGCACGAATGAACGAATGGACGCATGGTTGGAGGGACGGATGGACGCATGGACGAACGCAGGGACAAACGGGCGGGTACACAGACGGACGCACAAATGGCCGCATGGATGGACGCACGAGAGGACGGACGGATGGAAGCGTGGATGGATGCACGATTGGACAGACGCACGGATGGACGGACGCACGCGTGGACAGATGGACAGATGCAAGGATGGACGGAAGTAAGAACGAACGGATGGCCGGAAGTTCGCACGGAATGACGGACGCTTCATCCCACTCATCGTCATTCACTCCATGGGTATGCTGTGATTTTTATTATTTATGATACTACAAGTAGCGTCCTGTAGTATCGTACCTTATAAATTTTTCAGCGTATATGCATTTCGATATATTACAAGTACCGCCCTCTACGGCTGGTTCAAGAATTAGCGAGTGGTGGCTACATGCGATTACGACTGCACGCTCAGCCCATGCCTTAAGGAGCTTCGCTCCTAAAATATTTTACGGGACCCTTATTCCTTCAGAGCGTGGATACCTGCTGTCGGTAGCGTTTTGTGGATTTAAAATTAAATTACTCGAGTTGCGAACCTTGTGCAACATGACCTTTTGCGGAAAAAATTGTCTTGTATAAAATTCTCTTGCAACAGTGCGCTAGATTGCTGCATTTCGGAACGACTTAAAGGCAGATGTTCGGTGGAAAAAAATGTGAAAAGCAAAGTTAAATACGAGAGGGTTAAATACGACTATACAGAGGGAAGGGGTGTGATTTCGGTCGTGTCTGAAATTCGGGGTACGCGATCAATCCACTTGCAGAAGTGCTCACAATTTGTGTCAGCAAAACGGCAAATAAAAGTTTAATACCACGACGTGCGAGTAACACTGGTGCACCTTTGTAGGAGTAAATTGTGTCTTGAAAGTTCTTCACGGAACATACAGTTCAGTCAAACGCTTGTATTAGCGAGAATCGTCCCCACAATTAAATCTAGGGCTCAACATGGCTCAGCAGTTGCAAGATGGCCTCTGCGTTGAGGCTCCTGAAAACAGCGTCATCGCCATAAAGGGATAGAACAGCTTTATTTGTAGTCTGAAGAAACTCAACTAGCACGCGGGGGGGGGGGGGATGCTCATTGAGTTTTAAATTTTCAAGCCTAACCACAGTATATGAGTATATGTTGCAGGTTTGTGAAGCGTCATCTTGAATGTGCACTCGTGCTTTGCTTATGACTTGCGTGTTGTGAATCCACGCACAGAGTCCGCCCTACTGCTTCTGGCGAGAAATTGTGCTTCGCGCAGTGGCAATTCCTGATAGCTGACGCTGTGCCGTGCTTTTAACAATGAAAAAAAGAAAGAGGGTCTGTTTTTCTCGTCATCCTTCCCACTCCCTTCTCGGACACATCCCATATCCGTCCTTGTTGCCAACTGCTGCCTATGTTATAGGGCCCATGTGCTCGCCATGCTGCTGATGCAGAACCACTTTTATAACTTTGTCGCAGGGTGCCACGCGTTCGGTGGCCACCTTCATCGCTCGCTCAGAGGCTGACTACGGGGCTCTGAGCTGCGAGGCACGCAACTCCGTGGGGCCGCAGAGAAGACCCTGCCTCTTCAGCGTTGTTCCGGCGGGACCACCCGAGCCTCCCGGTCTATGCGCACTCGCAAACCAGACCGAAGAGGCCTTCCAGGTCGGTGCTCTCAATGAAATCGTTGGGTTGTGCCGGTACGACATTATAAACTTGGAAGCGAATTCGAAAAATGAAGAGTGAGTACGGATAGAATATTTATCAAATAATTTTGCATACGAATAGTACGACTGTTAGTTTTCGCAAACAACTTTTTACATCAATTTTCAGACAAAAAGATACAAGAATATTTATACCACGCTCTCAGAGTATTACATATACAGCCACTTGGGATCATCTGAAAGGGTGTATTTGCATATTATTTTAAAGTACGAGCGACACTCTTTGTGTGTGCATGACTCCTGTTTAAAACTAGAACTATTGCTCACTAGACAAACTAGCATTTATGTGGTAATCATATCCTGTAAATTTGATAGTCTAAGCATGGTTTCTCTATAGCGCAGAGCAATGAAAACATGTCAATGCGATATTGATTTCAGCTTTGTCGTCGTAGGATAACCCAAAATAATGCTTAGTTTCCTTATTTTATATGTTCTTTCATAATTTTGCTAATGATTGCCATTTTAGGTAGATTTTATTTGTTACTGGTCGGGCATCCTGCTGCAACGTGCTCAGCCTAATGACAATGTCATGCCCTAACCGCTACGCTTCATTTTTAGCACAATATTTCCAAAGCGCAATAGGAACTGGGTAATGTGACCGGTGAAACTAATTTGTCCATTCGTACATCGGCTTTAACAAAATTTTCGACCTGGGCATCTTTTCTTTTTGTTCAGGACTAATACTTTTTGCAGTGTTTGGATATTTAGAATATTAAAGTGCTTTGGGTATCGCATCGGATACCGAATTGGCCAAATCGAACATTCGAAGTTTCGAATAATCAGATCACCCAAATCTATAAATATGCATTGACCCAAAAGATTGATTTAAGGCAGGCAGCTCATCGTCATCATTCATTGACTCTTCACGGCCTATACAAGGCATTACATAAGGAGTAACAATATTTGGGACATGTAATAACACAAATGCACTGTTTGAATAGTAACAAATCAAAGTATTTATACAGCAAATAAACAAAAAATGAGAATAAATTGAAATAGTGTAAGAACTAATTCACGTTGTAGGTAGTCGGACGCGAACACCAATGAATACGTTAAAAAAGAACAAAAAGAAAACCTTATTGTTGAGAAGAAGCTAATTGACGAGCAGAATTGCGGGAGAGTTAACTAAATACAGAAGACAACAACACTTTGGCTTTGTCTGGGTCACGCTCCTGAACAACAATATCCGGAAGACTGTTCCAGTGTTAAATTGCTGAAGGCAGGAATGATTTTTTAGAGGCTCGCGTTGATCCATGGAGACGTTGAACATTTGTTGAGTTGAACGGCCGACGATAGGGGTGAGTTGGTGGAATGAGTAGAGTGCCATGCAGGTGAGAAAAGTTGTGGTACAGTTTATGAAACAGGCTTATCTGTGCGGTTTTTCTGCGATCAGTTAAAGGAAGTAAGCTCAAAAGCAGATTTTATTTGAGTGACGCTTGCCTGTTTACTGTACTGAGATGATACGAACCGGGCGCCGCGATTCAGTACTGACTCAAGGGAAGAGATGAGGTAATCGTGATGGTGGCTCCAAATGGAGGAAGCAAATTCTAGTTTGGTGCTTACGAACGTTTCGTACGCAAGTCTTCTGATGGCAGGAGGGGAGGGACGCAGGGACGTAGCACACATTTACTTATTCGGTTTCTTGGTGTAGTTATATGTCCCCAGTGTCTAAATGGTAGTTAGACAATGCAGAACGTATCCGTACAAATATCAAATGCAAAGCATTTTTTTGCGTACTACAATCACTTTTGGAGTCTGTCTGTCTGTCTGTCTGTCTGTCTGTCTGTCTGTCTGTCTGTCTGTCTGTCTGTCTGTCTGTCTGTCTGTCTGTCTGTCTGTCTGTCTGTCTGTCTGTCTATCTATCTATCTATCTATCTATCTATCTATCTATCTATCTATCTATCTATCTATCTATCTATCTATCTATCTATCTATCTATCTATCTATCTATCTATCTATCTATCTATCTATCTATCTATCTATCTATCTATCTATCTATCTATCTATCTATCAGCCGCTTACGCTTGGGTGCTCTTGTCATCACCCCTTTCACTTGGCGTGAACCAAAATCAGTATGAAAGGGTAGGATGGTTTGACGAATATGACGTGCCTGTCGTGACATGAATAATATCGAAATCTCGTCGCGTACACCGTCAAACACATTCCTCCAGACAGTAGCACATACCCGCGGGCCGGCATGTGTCACATGTCATTACAACTTAGTATCTAAAACGACGAGAACATGCATGGGTGATATTATGGCTAAGGCACTGGGCTGCTGACCCGCAGGTTGTGGGATCGAATTGCTGCTGTGGTGGCTACATTTTCAATGAAGGCGTAAATGCTGTAGGCCCGTGTGCTCAGATTTGGGTTCACGTTAAAAAACTACAGATCGTTGAAGTTTTTGAAGCCATCCACTATGGCGTCTCTCAAAATGATATGGTGGTTTTGGGATATCCCCCACATATCAAGCAATTATGGGGGATTTTAGAGGGGCCCTGAGACTCTTTTTTGAGTAACCATGAAATAATTTCACTGGAAGAGCATATTGTCTCCCAAATTTAAGGCCGCAATAATTTCAAGAATCCCTCCAGTACGAGTGCAGTTACAAAGATATGTCACACGCTGAAATCGCATATCTTCGCTCGTCCCGCTGAAAGCGCTGGAAGCTAAGCAATGAGAAATGGGAGGAGCAAAAAAAAAAACACGTCATGCGCGTGTTGTGACCTTCTGCACTTTTTTTTTCTTAGAATGCGCGGCTTTCTCAGTGTGGTAGCGCGCGCACGCGTAGACAAGTGACGGCCTCTCGCGGCGATCTCTGTGACAGCCAAGCGTGGTATGTTCAAATCTACGTGTGATTTTTGAGCATCTTCACTCATTTGTCAATGGAAGAAAAAGCAATTTCTAGCTGACTTTGATAATTTATTGTGAATTCCAGGTCGCGTGCTGCGCTATAACTTTTGGCTTGCCTGTTCTCGGGAGCCTCTATCACCGAGCGGCAGCGTTTTCTGACCATGCTCAAAAAGTGTTGCAGGGCCCTTAATAGAGTGAGCGTTAAGAACAAGCTGACATTGGCAGTGTTCAGCCAACGAATGCAAAGAATAGATGTCAGGGTCCCATCAGGAATCAAACCCCACTATTCTGCGTGGCAATAATGTATTCTACCACAGAGCCATCAAAGGTCTTGAAAATTTTCAATATACCATTTTCAAGAAATCCCAGAACCTCCAGTGGGGACGCGAAGCACTATGGGAGAAGTGTGTACATCGAACTAGAGTTAATTTGTATGCTACCTTTAAGTAGCTACCTAAAGTTGCATATACAGTAACTCTACATCGAACCGGTCAAGTGCGCGAGCTGGTTTCCGCCAGCCGCTGCTGCGCCGTGAAAGCACCAAACGAAAAAAATAATGAAAGGCGCCCCGAATGTTGACTATTATTACACCCAAAATACTATACACGTCTGAGCGCACCTGCATGTATATATACGAATGAGAAACGTAAAGAATGAGGCATTCAGTGTAGGTATAACCGAGCGGATGTATACGAGATGTAGCAGTTAAGCGGCCAGCGAATGAATGACCACGCACCGACACAAGTGGTTAAAACGGGCTATTGTGAGCCATGGCAGCGGGAACACTGAATTCATAATTATTCAACGGCTACTTGCGCATAAGTAGAAAAAATTATTATTTGTCTGTGCTCGACTGTAACCAAACTGCAGAGAAGTTTTACAGTGTTCAAATACAAAGATTATTATTTCAATTTATTTAGTGATCACGCGCTTTAAAAAGAAGTAAAGACATTCTAAAGGCGTTTAAACAAAAAAGAATGGGATCAGAATTTTTTCGTGAGGCTCCTCGCTCTGATAATGTGCTGTTTCTTGGTACATGCGTTAATGTTTCACTTCTGGTTCACCGAAACTGGTATTGTAAATTCGCGTCGGCGCGTTCGAATATTTTTAACCGAGGAATCGTCACGTCATGCTACGCATGACATTAAAAAAAAAAACTTACTGAGAAAGTGAGCGGTTGTTTCCAGCTGCAAATCGATAGCCTCGGGTGAAAGAGCCTGGAGTGAAAGAGGCGATAGGCGGGTGAAAGAGGCGGGGGATCCTCCGTATCGTTGCATTGGTTTGCGAAAATCGGTTTTGCATGGCAAAGAATTATAAACGCGGACGTTATTTATACGCGAATAACGAAGCTAGAAATATTTCAGTTAATTAGCATATCTATCAGAAGCCGCATGGTCTAAAAAAGGTGTAGGGAAGGGACGTCGCGGGAGGGTATAGTGTTTGCTGCCATAAATAAAATTTGTCGCACTTTTTCTGCAGTGCAGAAGAGATCGCTAGGGTCGTCTGTGAGGTCCGCCGCGGTGGAACGCTGACTACGGCGCTCGGCTGCTGACCCAAAGGTCGCGGGTTCGATTCCAGCCATGGCGGTTGCATTTCAAAATAGTCGACACCCATGTACTGTATAATGTCAGTACACGCGTTAAAGAACACCGGATGGTCGGAATGCCCGGATCCCTAAACTACAGTGTCTCTCATATCATATATTCGTTTCGGGATGTAAAACGCCAGATAATATGTTTGCACTGACCGAAGAAACATTCGGTCATGTCACTTGTTGTGTAGCAGTTAAACGCTAGTTCCCCTCCCCCCTCTTTCTTTCATTTTTTTGTCGACATGCACATTGGATAGACTGATCTGTAAACAAGCGCGCCAGCGAGCATTTAAATTCATTTATTGGAGCCATCTCATGTCAGTCACGCAAATATGATCCAGTCTACGAAACCACCGTAGTTTTACGCCATCAACCTATTCAGACAAAGCGAGAAGTTGTAGAGGCATATCACGAGACATTGATTGATTGATATGTGAGGTTTAACGTCCCAAAACCACTATATGATTATGAGAGACGCCGTAGTGGAGGGCTTCGGAAATTTCGACCACCTGGGGTTCTTTAACGTGCACCCAAATCTGAGCACACGGGCCTACAACATTTCCGCCTCCATCGGAATTGCAGCCGCCGCAGCCGGGATTCGAACCCGCGCCCTGTGGGTCAGCAGCCGAGTACCTTAGCCACTAGACCACCGCGGTGGGGGCATATCACGAGACAAATAACTCCGAACATTGTTTAAGTGTATACATTCGCGGTTGTTACGAGTAATTCGACTGTATGAATCTACTGTAAACAAGCACCATCGTTGTTTGACTTTTCGTGCCTATTTACGACAAAACTCTACAACCTCGTTTTTATAGAAGTTTTTTTTTTCACTTTTTCACGCGTATAAGAAACTTTCAGTTGTGAGTGAGTGCCAGATAGTGCGTCTTTTCCCTTCCTTGTCTTGCTTGCTTTCTCTTTTCTCGTTTTTAAGTATCATTCCTACTTGAAGGTATAGTGCGAGTGAAGGTTAGCAGGCACTTATTGTTTGTTACATATTTAGGGCGAGCGATGCGCACGCTGTTCGGGGAATGTATCCTATTTTATTAAGTGCCGACTATGCTTTGTATAAAACCCTTTTTAATCAGAACCTCACACTGTACTCGTCGACAGTGTCAATGAAAATCGGTTCCAAATGCATCCGCGAATCTAAGATCACTCGTGCACTTTATAGGCAACCGAGTTGTATCCCTTTTTTATTTTATTTTAGCCATAAAGCACTCGCGTAAAGGGTAATTAATTATTATGTGGGATTTAACGTCCCAAAACCACCATATGATTATGAGAGACGCCGTAGTGTTCCAGAAATTTTGACCACCTCGGGTTCTTTAACGTTCGCCCAAATGTGAGCACACGGGTCTACAACATTTCCGCCTCCATCGAAAATGCAGCCACCGCAGCCGGGACTCGATCCCGCGACCTGCGCATTCAGCAGCCGAGTACCTCAGCTACAAACCATCTCGGCGATGTCGCGTAAAAGATAAAGAAAAACAAAAATAGATGACGCTTCTGAGCTGCTCAAGAGATCATATATATCTATGTGCACAGAGCGACCAATTTAAAGAGTTGAGATACCCTCACAAATAAACGCCGAAGATTATTATTGAATTACTAACTAATATGTTACACCTTGCCCAATTCCAGGTGTGTGGTGTGTGTCTAAAAAGTCCTGGAACGGCGCAAGCGGGAACATAAAGCGTGAGGCCCGCACAAACGTCGTTCTGGCGTGCCAACTTTTCCAGTGAGCGCTTCCGCGCCTGTTTGTGGCGCTGGTGTGCTTGAAAATGGTCTATTAAAACCTAATGCTTCTGAAACGTCAATTACGGTAGCAGCGTTGGCTATACACTTTTATGAACATTACATGTCGCCACGTGGTCATGACGTCGACGAAGGCAACAGTCGCTGTGTCAAACGAGAAACTCTTTATTTAGCCGAAGTTGTGACCGAGAAACTAAAGGCCAGAGTACAGCAATACACACTGGCACTGATAGCGGCGAACAGAGTGTCGGCCGTCGATAATCTGATCCGCGGTAACGCGTGTCGACATTTTTATACACGCGGCGTCGAACATTAGAGCATTTTTGTTGGTGGCCGTGATCGGTTTCAGAATAAACTCAGATGTTCTAGTTTGTTCGCTGAAGCTGGAAAAATGTTTCGAAAATTATTGAGGGATCTCAGCCTTTCTGTCGCGGATTTCCCAAGACAGTATCTACACGTGCAATACACTGGAAACACAGAACGTAGAAAGGAGCGTGTGTGACATTATGTAATCCTTTGATAGAGCCGTCACATCGGGCTAACTTGATTCGTAAGCGCCATCCGTTGAAGTTGATTTATGCAGCAGTGTCCGGGTCTACCATCCTCCGAGTAGCAGCGCTTCATATCAGCTTACCGCTTCTCGTGTTGTCAATATCTATGTTGCTGTTGGCATCATTACGCAACTGTAAACAGGACATATAAAACAAACGGAAATATTTAACGTGTGCCTGTGCGTAATTATGTACATACAGGGTGTTTCAAGAAATGTGGCCAACATTATTTAAAAGTTACAGAAAAGGGGCGTCTGCGCGCTACTTGTGGCATTTCCTTTACTCTGGCAGAAGGCGTCCTCACATGTACGCAAACAATAATTGCAGCAGTAATTACAGAAACTAAAACAATTTACTTATTAAACAGTGTAAATAGCTGATCGAGTTGAGTGGACTAATCAAAGTGCTTTTTACGTATATTTCATAGCAACTTTGAAATTTTGGGAAGGTGGCCACTGGTAATCACCGCGCAATGATGAGACCTGGGCAATTTAGCAAGCGAATACGAGACCGGCTCACCAAACACCACATTTATTAACTTCGACAAGTCCCTCAATGACGACAGTGTTTCCCTTGGCGTTATGAGCCGTCAATATAGACACTTCACTTCGTGGCTGCTTATAGACGCTCGCTTATTATTGCCCCCCAATGCGAGGGAAACACTGTCGTTATTAAGTGCGTACAATTACTAATGCAATTACTATTAGTCCCCTATGCCACTAAACTTTGGGCTGTTGGTGATTTAACTCTGTTGTAGCCCATCGTCATGCAGTTTTCATTGAGTCACATTAGGCACAAGTTTTGGGGGGGGGGGTGGAAGTTCCAATCGCAAATTTTAGTTAGGTCGTATTGTCAAAAGCAAACGTGAAAGTGTGCTTCTATGCTCTTATCTGGAATGGCTGTAGTAGTTTTATATTTATTGCGTGGTTTAACAAAGCTACCAAGACAAACAACGCATTGCTCCTCTATATCCCACATATCGATTTTTATTCTTGTAGATCTTCCTCCACGCAGCTGCCACTGCGTCAAAGGACAAACAGCCCGCCACTCATTGCGATGAAGCGCCGATTCCGTGCTAGCCAAGAACTCCTGGTTGTGTGATATTCATTTGATGCACTCTTCTTCTCTGTTCTCTGTTTGTCCAGGTCCGCTGTATTGAAGGCCATCACGGAGGCCTTCCTCAACATTTCGTCCTCGAGATCCACGACAGTGGGGGTCGATTTCGCGGAAACATGACCTCACCCATGCCAAATTTTGAGGCGAGTCTCAAGCCATGTTATACCGCTCACTCCAAACACTGCGCACGCCTCGTTGTATTTAACTATATGGGCCCTGCAAGTAAACCAGACGTCACCACGGAGGGCTACGTATGGTCATTCGATATATGACTCCTTCACTGCCTTGCAACTATTTGTGTCTGTGAGTTGAATAGAAGGACAAAGAAGAGCGCGAAAATATGGCGCCAACTAAAACGACTCCTTCCAACTCGTGATGTTTGTTCAGTGGTCGAAATGTGTCGTGAACGCACCGAGTTGTCCTAGGCGTTTCTCTAGCATTTTGACTTCGCTGTCAGCTAAAGTCAACAATACGTTCGGGGTGACAGCTTTTTCGTGCTTGCTTTTATGCTCTATTGCAGATGTCTGAAACACGCAACTCGTGAGCCGCATGTTTGAAACTCCTGCCCGCGGCACGCAAATCTTTCATCAGCGGTCTCGTCCGGAGATGACTGTATTTGGCAGATTTTTTTTAAATATTTTGAATACGTATCCTTACGAGTTCACAGGCATGACTAGTATGATTGCAAAAATTGTTCTCATGGAGCACCCGTGCTCTCACCACGTGTCGAGATATAAGCATGACACAAAAAAACTATATTTGGGAATGGGTGATCATTTATTAAAATTTAATGGTTTCAACCACACCACTAGCTGCAGCTTTGATCAGCCTGTGCGTTTATTTTGTGCTCGATATTTGCGCGTCCCGAACATTTTTATACATATCTCACACATGTATCATTTATGATACTTTGGGTGTCAGGCCTTAAACATCATATAGTTACCAATCTCCTCAATAGTTAAGACAGCTTCACCCTAGAGGTTGGAGAATCTGTTGCTGGGCCTGTTGGTACATACTTGAAGAAATGAAGAACGTCTTAGTGGTGCAAAGCCTGAAATAAGTGCGGTGCTCTTAGGTGTTGTTTCTCTTTGGTTTTCTGTCTTTTTCCCTCTCTTTATTTCTATTGTCTTTTCCAGCTTTTTTCTGTGCGGTTTTTTCTGTGTTTCTATTTTGCGTCGTACTTTCTCCTGTTTTTATCTTTCCATTTACCTCGTGCTTCCTCCCCGTTTTCCTACGTAGTTTGCTTTGTCGTGTTTTCATAGTCATAGTGTAAATGTCCGCCCTTGATATCATTAACAAGACGCTCGAAGAACAACAGCTCTCTTTGGCGCGAGCACGTGCTATTTATGCTACAGCTGGCCATGTGTTCCATGTGGTCTTGCCTGGGTTAAGGCAAGGAACAACTACAGCATGCAGCAGTCTGACCCGGTAAAGTGCAAAAAAAGTGACTTGCAGACCTCAGATAATTCACTGGCAAGAGAAAAGCTGTTTTTGTGGCATTCCTGCAGGTACCTACACTACCTTGAAACACTCTTGTCTACCAGTTTGTTTCGGAAAATAACTTGAACTACGGTCAACATTACCCTGCCTAATCCTACACAATCTCTTACTGCCCAACCCTTTACCCTACGTCAAAAATAGCACAATGCAACAATAAAAGGGCAATATACCACATACAGACATGCAGTAACGCTGAAGTCAGTAACTGCTCTCAAAATTGTGGGAACAATTTTTGAAGACATAATAAAAAACAAAAAGGGCAAACGATGGGAAGCGAAAGCGTTCCGGCATTTGCATGGGAAGACGGTTGAGTGGCAGTTGAGAAAAAAAAGTGTCCTCGCGTCACCGAAGGGAATCGTGAGGAAAAGCGAGCCCATATCCTGCGTCGAGAGTACACGAAGTATTAATTTTAATGGAGCAAATTATTGACAAGATGAGAAGTCGTACCGTAACCATTCGTTTGCACATGCTTGAGTCAACGAACGGTTGAAAGTGGGTTGCACGCTTCACTCCGTTTATATAAACGTACGAGCGAGCGAACGAGAGGGCGGTGCGCAGGGAGGAGAGAGTTAACGGCGAGAGAAGGAGCGGCAAAGCACTGCGCCTGTCATTGTACCCGACAGCCATAATGTCAGCGTCTTATGAACACAAACGCTACACTAACACTCGCAGCACAAACACTACAAACGCTTTTGAAACGCACTGCATTGAGACAGTGGCAAGTCACGTTTAAATCAAGGAGGTGGGGCTCTGGTTGTTAGGGGCGAAGATAAGCGCACGTGCCCACAGCTGTTGCTCACAGCTCCTGACACCGAAGCGTGACATGGTGAGGGCTCCGGTTGCTCTCTCGCAGCTGTGCTTTGGGAGAGGGTGGTGGATGGATCCCGACTCACTCGTGACAGAACCCGATCAAGAAATGCATCCGTATTTAAAAGAACTAGGAGACTAATCACCAAGTAAACGGAACCCACTGTAAGTGATATGATGACAAAGAGCGTTAAGGGAAATGTCATACAGGTGGAAAAGAATTATTGCATAAAAGTAGTGGAACCACGTGTTTACAGGAGGTTTTCAGGGCCCTAGATTGGGAAGAGTCAGGGATAAGAGTTAATCGAAAGTATCTTAATAACTTGCAATTCGCTGATGACATTGCCTCCATGAGTAATTCTGGGGATAAATTACAGCTTATGATTAGTAAACTGGACACGAAAACAAAAGAATAGGTCTGAACTTGAATATGCACAAAACTTAAGTATTGTGCAACAGTCTCGGCAGGAAACACCGCTTTGCGATAGGTGGAAAGACGCTGGAGTTTGTAGAGGAATACGTCTACTTAGGACGGGTAGTAATCACGGAGCCAAACCATGAGAGTGAAATAACTAGAAAATAAAGATGGGGTGGATCACCTTCGGCAAGTATTCTGAAATCATGAATGGTAATCTGCCGCTAACCATCAGGACGAAAGTATACAACAGCTGCATCTTGCTGGTACTTACCTACAGAGCAAAAACCTGGAGGCTTACGAAGAGGGTTCAGCTTAAATTGAGGATGACGCAGTGAGCGATGAGAAGGAAAATGATAGGCGTAACATTAAGAGACAACAAGACAGCAAAGTAGCTCAGTAAACGGGGGTTAAGTATATCATATTTGAAATCAAGAAGAAGAAATGGACGTGGCTCGAGCACGTAGCGCATAGGCAGGGTAACTACTGGTCATTAAGGGTAACTGACTGGATCACGAGAGTAAGCAAAAGCACGAAGGGAAGGCAGAAAGTTAGATGGTCGACAAAAAAAATTGCAGCATATCCACGGAGTGAATCATGATAATTGGAGCGAAGCGTCCGCCCGTCCATCCACCTGTACGTCCGTCCGTCCGTGCATGCGTCCATGCTTCCGATCGCGTTCGAGAATGCAGATGGCGTGCGGGTAACACCGGCGATCGGCAAGCCAAGGAAGTCGAGCGCAAGCGTCTTCAACGCGCCTGGCGCTCTGCTCGGCCCATGGCCCACCAACGATCTGCCACGCACGGCGACTATTCAGGTGTCTGAGAGAGGCACTCGTTCGCGCACTCAGGCAAAGCACGTGCAGCAGCGAATCGGAGAGTAGTGGCACTTCGTAGAGTAGCAGCAGAGTAACTCCATCTAGCAAATGAGACGAGAAAAGGTCATCCATTTCTTTCGCATTCTTTTCTTTGTCGTCTCTTCTATTCTCGGTTACGCGTGACTAGTGATAAAGTTAGGCTATAAGGAGCTTCGCCCCTAAAACTTCGTATAACGTGGCAGCAGAAAGCACAGGACCGGGTTGATTGGATGATTATGAAAGAGGCATTTGCCCTCCTGTGGGCGTGGTCTAGCTGATGAGAATGATGATAATGATGGAGGGAAGAGAACCGACTCGGAGATCTACTGAAAGGTCAATGGCAAAATAAGTAAGAATAGGCTTACGATATTTGAAGTGAATGCACTTTGCTGCTTGAACTGAGGTCGGGTTGCCTTTGTGCGCATAATGATAAAGTGAGGTTCAGTGAAGATGAAAAATGCAAATGCGAGGGCAAGGTCGGATTGGTAGACAGACAGACAGACAGACAGACAGACAGACAGACAGACAGACAGACAGACAGACAGACAGACAGACAGACAAACAGACAGACAGACAGACAGACAGGCAGGCAGGCAGGCAGGCAGGCGGACGGACGGACGGACGGACGGACAGACAGACAGACGGACAGACAGACAGACGGACAGACGGACAGACAGACAGACAGACGGACAGAGGGATGAACCGATGGACAGATGGAGGATTCGCGGTTTATCAATAAAACCCGTGGAAGCTTAACGCTCCACTGATCATCATTCACTCCGTGGACGTCCTGCAATCTTTTAGGTCATGTTTGACAGAATAGTGATGATGATGATTTTAGTGTGTAGGGCATATTGTTCTATAATTTAATCGCCGCAAAAAAGGATGTCACTTTGACATAGTCTGTGTTAAATTTAGATAAAAGGAAGTTGTTATCACGGACTAACCGAGTGCTATTTGTGTTTGTGAGTGATATAGTATCAATTATTTCATACAGAAGTTGTTGGTAAGCTGTTTAAACAATATTATGATTAATTGAATACCAAGAAAGCCAGACACAGTTAGAATGAAGTTACCTTGAAGCAGCGGGCTAGCATTAGAATAAATAGCACTTTTGGTAATAATGCGAAATATCTGAGTCTGGATGTGCCGAATGGATGAAAGATGAGTATTATATGTTTTTCCCGAAGAAGTATTACCATAGGGGCTGTGCCTATATATGAAGGAAAAGTATAAGGACAACAAGGCGTCAAGTGAAAAAAAAATGAATCAGGTTCTTTGAGTGCTGCCATACCGAATGCGTTTTTCTTATTAACAACAACAATGTGGTAAGTGAATTGCAAGTAAGAGTCTAAATGTATGCCTAGAAAACACACAGTCAGAATTGTGGTAGTTGGGGCAAGTTCATATGTCATGACGATAGTTACAGCGCGAGAACAGAACGACGACAAAGAGACAAGAAGGACACGAGCGTTCGTGTCCTTGTCTTTTTGTCGTCGTTCTGTTCTCGCGCTATAATTATCGGCACAGTCAGAGGAAGGAATGAAATGGTGGTCAATGGACAATTGTGGTACGAATAGAAGCACTTTTACAGCGAAAGCTGTCATGAGATCGGAACACAGGTCATGCGTGGTGCCATAGTCGTCCGCCGCCGCCGGTGTCCGTAACCGTTATCGAAGGAAGAAAAAGCTTAGTAAATAAAGAAATTATTGACAGAGTGGGATTCCAACCTGGGTCCACTGCGTCACAGCCCTGTATTCTACCACCATGCTACGCTAGTGCTTGGAACCCGCTACCAAACTGGCCTAAAGCAGCCTTGATGTCGGGAAAGTTATTGCGGTAAACAAGTAATAAGGCGCTTCAGAACATCAAAGCAACAGCGAGGCACTCAATGCGAAATGCGTAATGAGCGGGTCGTCCAATGATTCAAATCATTATAAAACTTGTTCATCACCTATTACCAGAGGCGCATACCCACTTCAAGCATAGTTATTTCATCGTTCTCAGCCACTGCATAAAGTATTGCACGAAATTCCCAACAATTGTGCAGCGAATGCCACACTTCTCCAAATAATAATGAAGGATAGAATAGTGAATGCTGGCATACTACACAAAATTAGCTAATTTATATTGTAGTGGGTAGCCAGCAATGTGCTCTAAAAGGCTGTGAAAGGCCGCTCTTCAAGGTTTCGCAGTGTTTGTTATGAACGTTCGGCGCAAGCTTAGCTTTTTTGGGATAATTTTTTAAAACCATGAGTTTAGTTTTAAGAAGGGGCGAAATTAAAATGTTCAATAGACACCATCTAACAACATTGATCAAGTCGTTGTTTATTTTAGCGATCAAAGTTTTTATTGGTTTATCCGACATGAAAGTAATCGTATCATCAGCATAAAGAATAACTATAGAATCAGTGAGCCAGTTAGGTGAATCGTTAATGTAAATACAAAATGATAAACGCAAAAGAATAGAACCCTGTGGTACGCATTGAACAATTATTTTAACGCGCGAAAGAACATCCTCCATATGGACTGTTGTTCGCGATCAAAAGGTAATTTTTATGAAGGTTAAGATGGACCAGTGATACTTAAGTACTCTAGTTTTGTAAAGAAGATGAGATCAATAAAGGTGTCGAATGCTTTCGTGAGTTAAAGGAACACAGACCTGGCGAAATTACCGTTATCGTTATCTATGGAAGACTTGAAGAAAGTGGTTAGTGAAAGTACTGCTAAATTCGTAGAGCTACATGCGCGGAAACCGAATTGACTAAGCTTTAGAAAGTTAAATTCGTTGAGGTACTTTGTAACGTCTTTCAAAAATAATTTTTCAAACACTGCCGATCGATAAGTCAAATAATTATCATTGGAAATAGTTACGAACATCTGTCGTATCACCCATTTTTGTGCGTTGAGATTAACTTAGCCTTTTTTAATGAACTAAGAACTATGCAACATTCGAAATTGACATGAACTACAATAGCTAATAATTCTGAAATATCTGATGCAGCAAGCTTTTATGAAACGCTCATATATTGTCTATCCTAGCGCTACAGTTCCTTAGGTATACGCTAGCAGAATAAACCTTATCAGCTCTAACATGAAACAGAAAAAAATAATGGGTGCAACGGCGAAGGGGACACGACGAAACTTTGGGCCTGTCATTGTATGTTTAAGAACAGGCGTGGCCGTGTGGTAGAACATTCGCTTGCCACTCGAAGGACCCAGGTTTGATGCCCACTCGTTAATTTCATAGAAGTATTCACTAAATGACTCGACTACGTCAAAAACTCAACACATATTTACTGTTCATACCAAATTTTGATACTAACTTGGGGTCAGTTTAAAAAGTAATGAAAAAGCTTCCACTTACATTTATAGCCATAGGCACATAATACTTTCTGGGTAGTAAAGGCACTTCACAGCTGACGCCTAACCATACACAGCCATGGGTCGCATGAGCATAAACCATACTCCCGAAGAAAAACTGTTTGGTGGTGTGGTTTTCTCCATGGGCCAACTGGTACATGATGGGAAAGTGAAGGGTTCCAGCAAGTTTCAGACGAGCGCACAAGAATAAAGGAACGCCTAAAACAAAGTTAGTTTCAAACAATTGCCCTCCATTCTTGTCTTGTGCGTTCCTTTGTTCTTAAGCTCCCGTCTTAAACTTGCGGAAATTCTTCACTTTCGCCGGAAGGAAAAGGCGCAGAACGAGAAGCAAGACTTGCCGCTGTGCGGAAACAGCAACGGAAGCATCGATTGGATCCGCCAAGCTCAAACCAAGTTCAAACAATTTCAACACCGCTACAACCAAGTGCTAGCGAAAATCCAAGCAAAAGTTCTGCCTATTAGAAACAGCAATAAATGAGCACGAGACAGACCAGGTTCGCTGTGTATGAAGAATTACGCGGCTTAGTGCAAGTTTTGAGAACTTTTTTGTAAGCACACGTTTTATTGTATCTTGACTGTCTCTCTGGTATGCCAAAGTTCGGACCGATGAACACACACTTAGCATGTAACACTTAATGTCTCTTCTAATGTAGATAAAAGACATAGAGACCAGGACTAGCGCTGAATTCAATAAGAATTTTAATTTAAAAAGACACATACAGGCTGACAAACTCGCTCCAGTGTGCGTGGAATTTAATTTAATCGGAAAACCTTTCTTGACGTTTCTCAAAACACTGGTACCCGCTAGCGCCTTTGCTGTGTTCTCTGAGCTCGTCTTAGCTGAAGCGCAGGGAAATAAACTCGGGCTGCGTACCGAGCCAGCTTTTTACACGGAAAGTTCTCAGTTAGAAGCCGCGATTTTGAGCGGTATGAGTACGAACCAGGCCAAATGTCTGCTAGAGTGGACGTTTTTTTTTTGCTTTGCGGGAAATGATTTGACCCGCTGGTCACAGAGCTGTAATCGTTTAAATTCTCGGTTGGAATTCCTGTCGATACACACTGCAAATGCACATCTGGCAGGGTTCAGCTCACTTTGGTAGGAATTGTGAAAGTCAAAAACCTTGGTAAAAACATAGTAAAAGTAGGACTAATCGAAGCCGGCTCCAGAGAGGCTGCTATTAATCTATTTCGACCTTTACCGCCTTCTTCGCTGCTTTTGCAGAAACGAACGTGAAGAGAGTTTCAATTTGTTTTTGTGTGGAAATTTAATTAGGTACATTTGAGCTTCACGTTTCCGAAGAACACACTGGGCACCTACGAGGCTGTCTTTTACTACTGTCAATGTTTTAGCCCTGCGTAGAGCAAACAAACCAAAAATCGAAAAAAAACAAAGTTCTGACGTAAATGGGAGGTATTACGAGCTTCGGAATGAAGTTGGGGTTTCTCCTGCTGCTTTGCACAAGGTAACTAAGTGCGTGAGGACTAAAGCTGGGATTAAAGACACGGAGTTCGACGACTGAATGCCACCAGCAGAGTTCCGTTTCTCCTCTCAGCTTTATTTTTCTTGGTCTTCTTTTAGCAATCTTGAGTGTTTACGTACTTTTTACTATGAGCCGCAGTGGCTCACAGTAATCACTACAGGGGATTGACCATCGTGGCTGTCTTAAACAAAACAGGGGAGATAAAAAAAAACTAAGTGCAAGTACAATTTACTTGGAACATGCTATAGTTTATAACACTGCTGGGCAGAGACACAGACATGCGTGCACGAATACGGAGATCGAAATGCATGAGCTGGAAGCCTAAATACATATGCGGAGATACATTTGCGTTTGGCGCACAGTTTTATTTCGGAGATTCTTTTGGAAAACGCCGAAACAGTATTCCAGAATATAAATACAGCAGTATACTGATACTTTCGTTAGTTTCTTTTTGTTATTTACGGGACAGTGATGCTTCCTTAACTTATTACCATGATATTCAAGAGCGAGAAAATTTTCCGCGTTAGCAAAGTAGAATTTCACGATCCCGAGAACACTACTCTGACTGCGTGCGACATGAGGCTTGGTAAGCGAGCAAACGCCTTAAAAAATATGCGGACGGAGACGCTACTGTTGAGGTTCCCGCACCGAAAACCGTGAAGTCGCAAATTTGGAAAATGTCTGATGGGTTGTACATAGCTTCTATTCGATCATTGTCTTGAGCACTCTTAGTCAAATACTAACTACATGGCTACAGAATACCCACCAGCAGGCAAGAAACTTAGTCAAATGATGACCGCTTCTAGTTGGTTCATTACGCACCTCCGGAACAGTGTCCCAGAGAGAGCGGTTCTATTCTTAATGGCCTTCAGAATAGGCGAGACAAAGATTACGGAAATTTTAAACAATTTTTTTCTGGCTAGGTAAGGCCTGCGGTTACGCATGACTCTTCCGTAAGCACCCTCCTTCAATTATGGTTCCGGAAAAAAAGTATTTTTTAATGCTTTCGAGAGTGTTTTCTCACAGATTTTGCGGTAGATATTCTTATTACAGGTAATCAGAAGATTGATAGTATCACATTCACCTACACCTGTGAGATTAACATGAAAATCACACTGAGCACTGGAATGGAACTCAAGACCACATGCACGTGAAGCAGATATCTATGTGGCATCACAGCACCTCCGCATGAGGGCGATCTTTTTCTTTGCGGGGGTGTATGTCTATCATGTGGTTTTTGCGAACCTTCAGTGGAACCTTGAACTTTTTTTGTGTGTGTGCGGTATCCATTTGGTTGCGCGTGTATTTGGTCATGGACTAGTTTGCAGGGCTTCATGAACTCGATACAACTGCACTGAGCGTTTTCAGCTCCGCATTCAGCTTGTGGTGCGCTGTTCCGCAAAAACGATTAACGTGCGCTCGTGCGTAGTTTCACAGTTTCTCCGTAAACTGTTCGGCGTTTCGCTTACTGAGAATTCGCCGATGCCAGTACGACGGGGCTGTCTTCAAATCTCGAAGCCTACGTATGTTCCTCGCATTTGCGTGTGCTGGGAGCGATTTCGCTTGATTGTGTCGCTAGCGTAGGTCAGCAAACTCAGTCATGAGTCAAGTCACTCGGACTCAGATCGAGCCGTGAGTCTGAGTCTGAGTGAGTAATAGTTTTGTATGTGTGGGTTTTAGTAACTCGGGCTCAATAAAATTTCCGTAAGTGTGAGTATGAGTGGGTCCGGCTCAAAATATTTTGGGTGAATCTGAGTCTGAGTGAGTATGAAGCGCAAAATATATTTCTTGAGTGAGTGTGAGGAGCTAAACCTTGTTTTGCCGACCTACGGTCGTCAAGTACACGCGCGTCAGCAAACACAATGCGCTGACGCACGTTAACTTCTCTTCGGCATTTTAGCGTGCCTACTCTAACGTTTGCGTTCCGTCCACGTGAACTGCCACGAGCTGCACGCTAGGGCGGCAGCGCGTTCTTAGCAATTCGCCAAATATTATTTTCGCAATTGTTGCTTATGCACCCTAATTTGCGGTATGCTGTGGTTTTGACTCAGTTGCAGTCTTTAATTGTTCTGATATACGTGGCATGGGTACTATTACCTATATTCAGCATCACACCACTGTTCAAGTGAATGCCTAAACGCGCGCCAACGTCAAGTATGACGTCCACAAACTAGGAACGGATAGGCAGGTTTTCCTCTAAATATATAATGCTTCTGCACCTCTCTTTTGCGAACGCTCGCATGCAGTTGGGGTCAAGAAATGCTGCAGAAGGAACCCGAAAACCTTTATTGTTACTGGATACAGTTGCTCTTCAAAAAATGAGGATTTTTATATAGCCGGTACATTATCTCCACAGCAGTACACTGGTAGGCTTGAGCCTGGTTCAGCATTGCAAATCTATGCAGGAATCGCGAACTGTAGTATTGAAAAGATTGAGTGAATGTGGGTGTCATACGCTCTCCTCCTTACTTCTGCACCTTTACTTGATGTTCACGTTCGTCGGCAAATCATGCAATCATAATAAGACATAAATCCACCAATTTCCAATGTTTATCATCCTCTGTCACGCTATCTTTCGTTTATTTATTTTTTGCAAAGATTTTTTAAAATCATCCGTTCACTTCTTTTATAGAACACGAGCGTCAACGTACATAGGCCAGTGTATCAGTAAGCTGTTGCACATGCACAGGTACTCTTTGTTTAGTACATATCTAATGTCATACCTCGAGAACTCATGAAAAGAAAGTTGCTTGTAGCTTTTTAATGAAATCGAACGAGTAACACTGAGACTCCGCATTTCAGTGCTTGTTCGAAATCTTGAGAAAAGTGAGCCGTCAGACGCTAGAAAATGTTCCCCTCTTAGACGGCCTTGTAGAAAAATATATAGGCCAAAGACACTGGCTGCTTCGCCAGAAGTGTCTTTCTGGAAAGGATATCATCAAAGAAGTTAATTAGGCTTTTACCCTTCATCACATTCATGAAATTCAATGTTTTACTGGGAATTCTGCCTTGACTTTTTTTACTACAAACGTTTTTTAAAAAAACGAAAAAAATGAAAATTTCGCATGTTTCTGGCTAAAAGTTAATGCTGAGTTTAGCAATGTGCGAGCACAGCAAAGACTGTCATTTCTTTATTGAGTAGAAAAGCTTGACGAAGAGAAAGCACTGCAGCTTTGCTAATATATATTTTTTACCATGTCCTAACAAGAGAGAGAGAGCAACAATCGATTATGGCTAGTGTGCGCTTCTGATAATTGCCTAATCCAAGATGCTTTTACAAAAAATAATTAGTTGATCCTGAAAACATTCTGCAACTTCTACCACATAAATTAAACCTGGAGCTACTATATACAAAACAGATATGTTTAACCTATGAGCCATAACAAAGTGGACAGTATTGATTCCTTGCTGTGCATTTATATCAAGCTCTGCTAATGCCATAGCAGAACATGTCTTCTTGTTACTACTTCACTCCTTTCTAGCTAAACCTAACAAGGTTCACTGAAAACCTGCCTGTGAGCCACATGCCGCCCTGCTTCTTCCAGCTGTAAATTGTTCATATCCTTAATACGTTTATTCTGTTTTATATGTGATATTGCCTTAACTATTCTTTTTCGACCACTCACTGGACGTCTAATCAACATTGCTTATTAAGTGTACGTGAATAAATAAATTTACCTATCTGGGGTACGCATATCACAGGATGCATGTAGCCCATCTTATCAACTGTTTGCCCTGTTAAGCACGTTTACTTGCTTGGAATTACTCAGTTAAAGGACTCTCAGTGAACACGAAACGGGCAGTGACTTTCAACTGGAATTTATCTTAAAAGAACATCTTAAAAAATCCAATTAGTATTTTGAGGGGCAGAGCTCCTTATGCCGTGGGTCGTTCCCTCCTCGGTAGTAATAGTAGCACTATGTATAACCACCTATAGTTAATGAGTTGCTCAATAGATGGCATTGTATGCACATGTCCTTGGGAATTTTATAACTAGGTGCCGTTAGTGGTCCTCACAGCATATGCACGGAGTGAACAATGTTGAGTGGGGCGAACATCCGTCCGTCCATCCTTGTGTCAGTCTGGCCATGCGTCCGTTAGTTCACCAGTCCGCACATCCGGCTCTCTGTCCGTTCGTGCTTCCGTCTGTCCATCCGTCCGGGCGTCCGCCTGTCTGTCCATTCATGCTTCCGACCGTCCATGTGTCCGCCCACCCGTCCATGCTGCCGTTCGTCCTTCTGTCCGTCCGTTCTACCGGCCGTCCATCCGTACGTGAATCTCTCCGTCTGTCTGTCCATCCATGCTTCTGTTCATCCGTGCGTGCGTCCATGATTCCGTCAATGTGTCCGTCCATCCGTGCGTCTGTGCCTTTGTTCGTCCATCCGGCCACACAAACGGATGGATACACGGACGGACGAATGGACGCTTCGCCCCAGTCATGATGATTCACTCCGTAGTTATGCTGCGATTTTTTGCATAGGTTACTGTTTATGTAAGTTTCATAAGTTGCATAACTTTCGTTCGCCTTTTAAAAATTTTCTCCTGTTATGTTTTTCGTGCCTCCCTTTCTTTTTAGCTCTTTCTCTCTCTCTCTCTGGGCTTGTTCTGCCCTGCTCCTGTCTTTTTTCCCTACCTTCACTCCTCTCTCCCCCTCCTTGCTATACTATGATACCAAAGCCGGTGCTATGCTCCGCTAACGTGCTTCGATAAGAGGGTACGATGAGAGAAGCCTTGATAGCCCAGTGGTTTCTAGGCTCGCCTTCAGATAGTGGGTATGCAGTTTCAAATCTCGCCAGGCCTAAACATTTTTTTTTCATAGTGGAATTTTCGAATTTCCTTTTTTTCTTTCCTCCTTTTTGTACTTCTCTCACTCATCAGAGATATTGCTTCCCCAAGCCAGTGCAATCGGCCTACGTGTTCTGGGAGCGATGCACGTGAAGAGAACTCGTGTCGGTTCAGGATGATGATAATTTTTATCTGCTACTCTTGAACAATCTTGGAAATCTTATGTCCGACTCACGGCATAAAGATTCTGCTGTAAAACCTAAGAAAAACACAGAAAAGGGAGCGTTACTTTGTTCTGTTCCAGACGTTTTATCATTTCAAGTCACCCCTTTCCTCTTCGTACTTCAGGGCTCTTATTAGTATCTTAATAATGCTATAACAACACCTTATTAACGGCTGGTGTTATGTAATGGCTGGTATGTGCACTCATGGTGTCAGTGAATAGACGGAAGGAAGAACAACAAGAAAGAAGGCGAGGATGCAGAAGACGGCAGTTAGCAACAACAGCGTAATTTTAATGGGAATGTTATGGGGAGCTCTAAATAATGAAAGAATGCTTCACCACTTTGTACACTCAAGAATGTGCCGTCAGCGGATTTTAGTGCAGCGTGCCTGCCATCGCAGCCGACTGACGGCAGACGGACCTTATCTGAGTAATAACGCAGGGTATATTTGCCTTCGCAGGTATCGGACCTTCCATCGGGAAGCGAATTCGTACTGGTGGTGTACGCATCCAACGGCAAGGGCCGCAGTCCGCCAGTGCTACTCACGGCGTCCACGTTGCCGGCTGCCGCAGAAAGCCTGCTGCACCAAGGACCTGGTAAGGAAGCGCGAGTCCAGTTTCCACTAGCTTCGCACCACTTCAATAAAATGCATCATCTTGGGACACCGCTGTGGCGTTGTAGCTATGAAAGAAGCCAAACTCGTTGAGAAATGATTGGCTGGGGCTGGTGAGTAAACCTATGCTCTGCGGCCTCCTGATAGGGACGAAGGTTGGAGGATAATGTAGTTAACCTTCAAAAGTAGATCACGATGACGTAATCGGGCCTTCTCTGCATCGCCTTCTGAACTGCTAGCTTGCTTCAGCTCTCAGTCCATGTATCCAGTTCCGTAAAGAAACGAAAGTCTGTGTGCGTAACATTCGGTGTTTCCAAATATGATTGATTGCTTCTTGCAAGAAAAGTTGTGAATTGCCCACAACACCACAATTATTCTGTTGCGAATCAGCGAACGGTTTCTACGTGTCCATAGGGCAACACGTAAATCTGCGCAGCAGTTCTTCTTGTTCATAGTTCTGCTGCTGATGATCAATAGAAAATTCTGAGCACTTTGCAACAGGTGGGTCTTTGAAACACCCACTCGTTGCTCAATCCACTTCTTTTACCGCTTGGTGAGATTGTACAATTGTGCCACGCAAAATTCACTGCACTAAGGAGCCTCCTTTCAAAGCTGTTTCAATATGCACTTCCTTGATCGTTGAGTGTTTTCTAAGTGTAGTTATACCCATTATTTTCACTGTGTGATTTTACGCCTGTTTCATACTATTAGTCCCAATTTATGTTATTTCTAATACAAGTTTAGTAAATACCAAGAAATAAACAAAATAGCATTAAGACTTTGTGCTTGAACACTTACTTGCCACGCCATCGGCCTGGGTTCAAGCGTAAAAATTATTTTTTTTATTCTACTTGCGTCTTTCTCGATTTTTCGATCACGCACGAAATGATGATTTTTCACTAACAACCATTTACATGTGCACCGACAACGACGCCAGCAATTCTGCGAAACGAGCTCTTTAACGAGCTATCGCGTAAGAAAATAAAAAAAGCCGCATGCGCTGATACACCGTCCGCTAAATGTTTCCATTAATAAATTTCATGTCAGTTATGAGCATCACAAAGATTTTCTTCGCAGACGAGCACACGCTTTAACTTAGTGGCGTATTATTATGTCGATGACTTGGGCTTGTGCCCCTGGGACCGTTATCATGAAAGCGTTGTTTGTCTTTCATCAACAGCGACGTGTTAGACACAACCAAAACAAACCGAACAGGCAGTTAGGCTAGAGAAACCACAAGAGACAGGACTTATCCTGATCTTCAGCGTAGTCTGTTAACTATGGCGCAGATTGATTTTAATTAATGTAACAGAAATATGCGCCTTTCCGTCAATGGGAACTAAAACCAGGTATTTAGAAATTGTGGATTTGTATCCATCCAACGGAAATGGTGATCGTTCGTCGGCTGCTTCAACTTTTTTGGACTCGGCCATATTTTTAGACCACATCAAGTAATGTCTGCTGTGCTTGCCTGGCCAAATTGTCTCTATGATACAATTGGTGGTGTCTAACTTTGAAAAGAGACTGTAAAAATTCCCTGTTTGAAGTTTACAGGATTTCAAATTCGCTCTGTAAGTAGTAGTGCAGACGTTGTGTACGTATATATGGACGCCGTACCAACACGAGGTATGTGCACATGTTCTAATCAAAATCTGCGGTACTTTTCACGCAATGTCTTCAAAGATACAACATACGCAGCACTGAACGTTGCTGCTACCACGTAACTGTGTGGATTTTCAAACAGGTAGGCAGTCTTGTAGAGATTATTGCCCGGAACTGTGCACGCCATTTTAAGGTACAGCATGGATGCTGCTATGACAATGAGTGTCATTCTTCGGAAGAGCCAGAAATCTTACGATTGCGACGTATTTCAACATCAATGTTAAATCATTTCTGTGTATTGCTCATAGGTGAGCATTTCTGCGAGAATAGAAAGGCCGTCCAAGCGTTGAACAATTGTTATAAAACTTAGTAAACTGTATATTCATATTCAGAAACATCATTAAGAGTACAGAAGCCATCTGTTTCGAAAGAAAGTGTGTTGGTGTGGTTGGTAATATGTCAGTAAAATAAGAAACCAATCATTATTTGTTGTCATTCTGCGCAGCGCACTCTATAATGGCGGTAGATCTATTTCGTAATGCACCTAGGAATTCAACAAACACCCAACGCTAACAGACTCACTTATTATAATACACAATCTGCAACACTCCATAGGTTGGTAGATTCTATCTATTTAGGAGTTGTGTCAAAATGGCTGATCCATTTTAATAGCAACCGGCCTAACTATGGAATAAAAGGGCGATTTTATAGAACAGGGTTCGTACACAGCTTTGAAATTCTTAAAAAAACCTTGAATTTGAAAAAAATTACAGCATATACACGGAGTGAATGATCATGAATGGGGCGAAGTGTCCATCAGTCCGTCCGTGCTTCCATCCGTACGTTCGTTCTTGCTTCCGTCCATCTGTGCGACCATCCGTGCATCTATTCATCCGTCTGTCCGTCTGTTCGTGCGTCCATCCGTCCATACGTCCGCGCGTCCGTCCATCTGTCCGTCCGTCTTCTAGTCTGTCTGTACAACCGTCCATGCGTCCATCTAGTGAACACTCAAAGTAGCGCCATCTCGCATCTCGCATCCCCTGTGGCACATAACCGCTCCGCGCGTCCGTCCTTCCGTCCGTATGTCTGCTACTCTGTCTCTCCGTCCGTCCTTGCGTGCGTCCGTGCGTCCATCTAGTGAACACTCGAAGTACCACCATCTTCCACCTCGCATCCCGGTGGCTACGTACGACAATGACGGAGATGGACAGACCCACGCCCTCAAGAGCTTTGCCCCTAAAATGCGTTTTCAAGGCTTTGAAAGTACTAAATGTCCTGCCATCCTTAAAAATGTTTGAATTTCGTGAGTAGGGCTTTCTCATATCGACATCGCGGCCCCCTAAATGAGGTAGATTGGTGTGTCAACCTGTCAAACTCGCCATTTCCAAAGCAGTAATGCAACGTGGGCACACATTGACCCATTTCACAAAAAAAATGCGCGTGAAAAAAGAAGGTAGTTTCGTGGCGAGGGCGAAGCAGTGAGTGTGATATCAAGAATCTAGAATGTCACACGAAAAAGGGCAACAAAACTTCATACATGGAACGCGCTGCGCAAGCACAAAGGACGCACGAAAAGAAAGTGCACAGGACGAGTGCTGATGAACAACTATCAAAGCTCGACACTGAAAGTGCGCTGCTTAAACACCAAGAAGGGTGTTCAAAAAGAACATCCATGTATCCACAGGCTGAGTGCAAATTAACCACTGTCACAGTTGTTACTTTTAGTGTTTCAGCAGCGTGCTGCAAGTGTCAACTGCACAAGCCACCGCTCTTAATGGGGTGATCTCATACAATTCAGAGGTTATAAAAAGCGTCGTGTTGGTTTCGTCTGTATGCAAGGACACTCCACACGAATGGTTGAACTTATAAAACCATTTAGAATATCTTTCAACTTACTTCCCAAGTGTACCTAAATCTTCATTCGCCTAATCGATGCCCATCGCGAGCGCGTCCAACACTGATGTAGCTCTATAGGAAGGGCAACAAATGTTGCAGTGAGGTGAATGACCTCCACACTTCCGCCACGTACATACCGACAAAGCGTCGCGGCTGCTGCAGCTAGCGATGCGTCTGTTATGCAGGTGCTTATGTGGCAAATGTGTGCGAGAGCATACTATACTCAGCAAGACGTCTGCAAGGCCTTGTGATCATGGGACTAAGTCAGCTACACTGCTACGTAGATGCCCAACGCGAAGCCCACAAACAGGAACTGAAAATTGTCCATATCAATAAGACGATAAACTATATAGCGAGAATAAATGAACAACGGTGCATGTATCGTGCTTGTCATCGCGTAACTTTCTCACACGTTATCATGCTCTCTCCCGTCGAAAAGTGTGGGAGAGGGTGCGAGAAGTTATTATGACTAGATTGTATTTAGTTACAACTGCAATATTCATATATTCACTATAAGTGCAATTAATTTGGTCATTTTTGAAATTTTTACAGTAAAGCATTCCAACTTAGCATGCCACTTTGCAACAGGTCCGGGAGAGTCCTTGAATATTCTTGAATTTTCGTTTGGGAAACCTGTACGAACCCTGATAGGAGTAGTTTCAGCTGTGCTAGTTCGAAGATACAAAACTGCGTGCTTTTACGGAATGTTTACTATAATTGATGACTCAAGATACCACACGGCTTCTTCTAGTCTATGTGCTCTGAAACTCTTTCCTATCTCAGTGCTTAAAATGGTCTTTCAGCACTTTTTAATTTAACTTTCTAATGATTGAACTAAAGGAGATGGAGTCTCATGGCTCAACCGCCACAAAAAAGTGGACGTTGAGCCACAAAAATGTAGACTATGCCAAGTACGATGGAAGTTGCAGTCACTTGACGCACGCTAGGCTCTTTCTCTCTTCTTTCGTCTAGACGAACGCGCTTGATCATTAGGTAGGGGGTGATGGTGCGGGGAAAAGAAGTTGCGACACGTGAGCATCGTGACTATCAGCATTTTCCCTCCCCCCTACCTTTTTTTAGCGCGTGGCTTACATTAAATGAAATCACGAATGAACGCTTGACTATGTGGCGAAACGTCCCTCAGTGGCCGCAAGAACTATACAGCTCACTATGCGAAAATCAGCCAATCACAATAGGCTCAGCTTTATGACATCATTTTTGAGTGCAAAAAGGATGATTTGCAGCTACTTTTGAGTAAGTATAGTAATTTACATGCCGCATGGCTATAACGTTTTCCTCACATGCTCTTCTAACCCCGATCGGCAGCATTTTCTTTTGCAGGACTGCTTCAACCCAAAGCTCTACTGCCCACATTAGAAAGTGTGCTCTTGGGTCTCCCCTAGCTACCAACCACCTTGTGTAATAAAGTATGAGTTTCGCTGGTCTCACAGGCAATACCAAAAGGTGGAGGAACCAGAATTGTATGTTACGCAACACTCAATCGAATCTGCTAGTTAAGTAGACAAGATGACGTGCTTGCGCGTTGTGTGTGTGTGCGTGTGTGTGCGTGCGTGCGCGCGCGCGCGCGTGTGTGTGCGTGTGTGTGTGTGTGAACGGGGAGGAGAGTTCATGCACCTCGCATGCCTCCCCGATTTCAATATCAATAGCATTCGCATGCGAACAAGAAAAACACTGCATCGACAGATGCTCAAAATTAACGTGCCATTTTGACAACGACATCACATCCGTGACGAAAGTACAAGTTTATACTGAAGCTGCTGGGCACAGCCACGTCATGTCAATATTTCTGAGTATGGGCTAAAGGATTCCAGAGTGCGAGAAACACAAGTCCAATTTCATAATAAACGTGAGAATCGTATGCTCAGTTAACGATGTAACCGCTTTCTTTTTCCTCACGATATTAACAAAGGTCATACTCACTCACTCATAGATAGTGTGCGTTTCGGTGCACACTATCGTTACTGTAATGCTTCGAACATAGCCTGAGGTTTGTTTTGTTGCGGGCAGCACATTTTCTGTGTGCCTAGTTCTATATCATTTTTTTAGGAAATGATACGACAAACAAGTGAATGATGAATTTTCACAAATGTGTATAATTTCAAGGTACACTTCACATAAATATGCTCATGCTATCATAGTGAATGAATTACGCATACGTCTGCATAATAATAACCACAAATCACGGAAGATAGCTTAATGAAACCTAGTTAGTATGGGTATATCACTCAAAAATAACTAGGCACAAGATTTTACGCACTGTCGTTTCTGCAGATGCTTCGTGGCAGATCAAGTTCAGCCCCGTGCTCGCCGTGCTCATGGCGCTGGTTCTGGGCTTTGCGTTACTCGCCTTCGTGGTGGTGGCAGCCGTGCGTCTCTGGAGCAGGCACAGCTTTCACAAAGACGCTAACGGTGAAAATGACGTGCTCAATTCACTTTGTTCATATCTCACTGTTGTAGTATAAATGCATGACGCCACAGTTTTGGTTTTATGGCAATGTGTACCTACGAAAATTAGTCAGTGCTGCATTTCTACGTACGATGACCTCTACTGTTCGTCTTGTGGCATTTTAGCGTATTGAATATCATATGGTGTAACTAACGCCTCCTCTGTAAGAGGCAAGGGTAGGTTTAGAGACGTACGGAAAGGTTTAGGTGATGGCGTGACGTTACAGGTATACCCCTTTGATTAAACATCATTCATTGATTGATATATGTGGTTTAACGTACCAAAACCACCATATGAATATGAAAGCCGCCGTAGTGGCAGGCTCCGGAAATTTTGACCACCTGGAGTTCTTCAGGCTGCACCCGAATCTGAGCTCACGGGCAGACAGCATTTTCGCCTTCATCAAAAATTGAGCCGCCGCAGCTGGGATTCGGTCCCGTGACCTGCGGGTCAGCATGCGCGTCTTTGAGCCACTAGACCAACGCGGCGGGGCAATGTTATATAATCATGAATGGCGTATGCATTCGGAGCTAATTATTGCCCTTGCCATGAGTCCTTGTACCAAAGCGGGAATTGCAGTGCAAGTAGCTTTCTTAGAAGACAAGAGAGGACAAGCGGAGCAGGATAAGAGGAAGGAAAGGCAACATTGTCATTAGGACGTTTGTACGGTTGGCTAGCCCACTCTTTCGAATACTTAACGAACGAAAATCATAAATGTACATCCTCACCATAGCCTTGCACTTGAAAGTGTTAATGCCTAGTAAAAAAAATTGCCCTCACTTCCCCGAAGGGAATTATGAGGAAATGCGGAGGCAATACTTACCCAGTGAGTACTCGGCGAAGTAATTTTAATGGCGTAAATTATTGACCAGACGAGGATTTGTAGTATAGCCATTTATTTACACATTGATCAGCCAGCGAACGTTCGAGAGTGAGGCGCGCACTTAACTCCATTTATATATAAGTACGAGCGGCCGGATGGCACAGTGGGGCGCAGGGTGGAGAGAGAGCAAATGCCGAGAGAAGGAGCGGTGAAGCACTGCGCCTGCGCTCTTGTACGCTTTCTCCACACACGCGGGAACTCCGCTGAGCTGCCACGATGCGAGTGCTCTCACACGCCAAAAAGCGCCCCTCAACTCCACTCACTCTCTGCTACTCCGCCCGCATCCCCTGGTGCGCTTGCTAGGGGCCAGGATAAGCGCGTGCGCCCATAGCTGTTGCTATGAGAGATGAAGTGAGAGCCGAAAGATAACACCTATCAGCTCGCGGACATCGCCGGACGCCAGACATAGCCCGACTAAGAAATGCATTCGTATTTAAAACTTGACGTCACTGATTATGACTTACCTTGTAACATATGGTTTTCATAATTTATTTCACATTAACCACGAGCTAAATTATTTGCTTTCATACTTTTCACAGGCAAACCTTACTGTAATCGCGCATTTCTGCTGTTTCTAAAGCAGCAGAATAGAAGTTGATTTCGTTAGTTTTTAACGCCGATTCTCTGTATCAATGATATTTACATTTCGTTTTAATGTTACTCTTCAAATACGGAGCGATATCAATGTCGCCGTGAGTGTGAATTGAAGCTTGTCAGCACAGTTGGTTCTGCATGACGACGATGTAGATATACGCTCCAAAGACGTGGTCAGAAGTGTGTGCGTCCCGTCTCATCACTGTCCGCGTCTTCAAAGCGCACCCAAGTTGTCGTTGCGAATTGAAGTTCCAATTGGTAACCTTGTTGGAACAAATATTGCCTGAACGCAGAAATGCAGCACGTACTAATTCAGTGTCATCGGAAGAGGTCTATAACGATTCTGACGTCGAATCTTACTCTGCAGCTATGTGCTGTAAAGGGCATCTGTAGTATTTGTGTAATCGGTACACCAATATCTCAGCTGGCGCTCGCATGCAACGCACACATTTCCTGGAAGTTGGAGGGATGTCAAAATTACCGCAACAGTAATCGCAGCACACGGAATAATTGGTTTTTGTAGATGCAATTAGAAACATTGGAAATTAAATTTCCGAAGCTTTCCGTACCAGAATTGAAACGCGGTATGCACTAAAAGACGATGAAAAAGTCGCAGATACAAAAAAAAAGTTTAGCGATGTACTTTTCACGCTTGGCCTCAGCCTACTAGTTGACGATGCAATGCCTTACAGAAAAACTGATTCCAAATATACAAGCTAGATCCCATGGTGATACTTTCATAACGCGAACGCGACCAGAGCTGTGGCGGTTGTTGCGTAGGTGCTCCTCGCCCCGGAGGTTTGAATGTAGCTGCGGTTTGGCTTGCAGGGAGCAAGATGCCCAGTCCGGACGAGAGGTAAGAGTCATCCTACATGCCTGGTCCTCTCTGGCACGCCCGTGAAATGTGTTTGCGAACTGAAGATTTTCTCTGAACTAGGCCCTGGATACCTCCTGCACCTGATGTTGTCGACAGGATACAAGTTTCGCCTAAGACTGAAACCACGGAAATGGATAGTAAGTGTACATTAAGGCTCGTTTTTGCCTATTACCTCGAATTAATTACATGCAATGCGATTTTTCTCGTAGAATGTGCAAATAATAAATATTCGCGTGTTGTCACTTGTAGCAGTTTTTAAGCGTCAGGTTGATTTCTGTTTGGTCGTATATAGGTTCAAAGAACTTGCGACCTCTTTATCAAGCTCTACAACACATTTCTTTGTATACTGATTCTGAAGAAATATGAAAAAAATTGAAAATCAGCTAACTTTCTATGAAAATGCGAAAGAACTTGGTTGTAAAGATAATACAACAGGCACCAGACATTAGCATATGGAAAGAGCCAAGAAGAGGACAATGTGAAAAAACAACAAGAGGTAACATATCTAGGATTTCGTTTCTGTGTGCACCAAACAATACATATCGCAATTACTATGTTTTCGTTTTTCACTTATAGATGCAATTATCCTCTCTAACCATCAAACTTAATATTCGCACTTGCCTTCTTAATGTCCTTCCAATACAATATGCAATAACTTGTTTATGAAAGCGTTCTTTAAACAGGAAAACCTGCCTACTGTACCATATTCACGACGTACCTCGACTCTTGTTCTTCCTCAGTGAATAAGAAGGAGATCCGAATGCTTCGCGATAACTATATCGCTTTCCACTAGATTACAAGCTTTTATAAGCGTTCTACAATTTTATAAGTGTTTTAGAAGTTGTTCCTATCCGTTAGAGTGACGAAAGTTAGCCCTTAAGACACGATGCTCGACTCAACACTGTGGATTCGAGTTTTTAGAAACCGGAACTAGAACACACATTTACCTTAGTAACACAGAGGCTTCTATGTTTTGTGTAGTAAGCTCGAGGGCGCGGATTCAATTCCTGTTCACTACAGCTGCATTCCAGTGGTAGCGAAATAAAAGAACACTCATGCTCACGGATTCATCAGCAGTTATGAAAGTTATGAAAATTCTGCTGGTCAGTCTTGTTCCGGAGGCGTGCGTCAAATGATAACGTGGCCCCGCCGCGGTGATCTAGTGGCTGAGGAACTTGGCTGCTGACTCGCAGGTCGCGAAATCAAAACCCAGCTGCGGAGGCTCTATTTTCAATGGAGGCGAAAATGCTGTAGGCCCGTGTGCTCAGATTTAAGTGCACCTTAAAAACCCTAGGTGGTTGAAATTTCCGGAGCCCGCCACTATGGCGTCTCTTATAATCATATGGTTGTTTGGGATACTAAACCCCACATATCATTAGTTGATGACGTGGCTTTGCAACGTCAAGCTTGGTTTAAAGCGCATGATCACTGTTCCAAAGACGGTAATTCCCTGAGTGCTCTAGGAAGTGGGGGGGGGAGGAGGTCATCAATAAAGTGAAAAATTGCGCAATTAGGTGATACAAGGCGTTCATGAAGTTCACATGGTTGGCATGCTGAAAGACAGAATAAGAAAGAAAATTTGAGCAGAAATTTATTGTTTTCTGCATAATCTCCCAAAGTCAGGCATTGCTGCCGACGATGCATGAGCATGCCGAAGTTTATTGTGTTACGTTATAGAAGCCTTCAGTTTGAGAAATAAAAAAGAACTCGGGTTCAGCGCTCGCTTCAGCGTCGTCCGGAAAATGTTTCCCGAGCTCTATTCACTCTTCATGAGAAGATATAGTGAGGTATTGTGAATATGGTTGGTCAGGGAACATTTTGTTGCCTTAGGAGGCTGCTTGCCTCTTATGTGCTCAGTTACCGGTCCCTTGGGTGCCTATGGGTGCTTCGATTCTTCTTTTGGTGCCCTAGTGGCGTTGTATGGTGCTCAAACTACATAGATAGAGACTCATGTTAATGTCTACTGTGTGCCTTTTCATAAATCTATCACACTAATAATACTTGGTAATATTCATATGTCATCGCTATGGCCGCGGTTTCTCACCCTCTTCTACTCTATTTTCATTGCAATTGACTCCACCCTATTCGCACCACCGAATAGATTCATTAAAAGTCTTGCAAAGCATCGTTTTTTTCCACAGTTATACTGTCAGATAACAAAGAATACACAAAGTTGGCCCTGAAGTCAATGACGAGAAGTTTTCAGAACCGTAGCTGAGGCATTGCGCGTACGCGTCCCCTTCAGCTACGGGAGGTGCTGGGTTCGATACCCAATGCCGGCCGGCCACCCACCGGTTTCTAAACAATGGACAAGCTGGCTTCGAGGGGCTGTGACGCGTCGCCCGAGTGGTGAAGCTTACTCTGCCTGGACGACTCCCAACCCGTTGCGCGGGAGCCGGTAGAAGCTTTCACAGCCAAAATTTGAGGCCTTACAACGCTCGAACTGATATGTTCCAGTTCAGTGTTTTCCTCCGTTTCATCGAAGGCTCGAATTCATTACTGGGTTCTGTTCGTTCATGCCCATCGCAAAGTTTTGTAGCCAAAATCTACCACGCATTTGTGCTAAACACGCTGATCTATTAGAAAATGGTACTTGCTTGTTTTATTTTCATTTTTCATGTCCCCGTTATTTTGCATTACTTAAGCTTTCTATGATCTCACTACATTACCTGTTTCCACTTTTTCATTGTTTTTACCTATACTTCTGCCTATTCTTGTATACCAACTCCTGCCTTAGTGCACTCATCGCTGCAATATGTGTAAATAAATAAATTTAGTTGTTCGCTTACAGTAGGTTGTGTCACAACGAAAATAAGTTTTCAATATTATACGAGCCCTTGATTTTACCCTTCTTTCATTAATGAAATAGGTGTAATTCACAATTAAACTGCTGTTTAGGTCAAATAGGGTCGGCGTTGTGGCCGGTGTCGCAGCTATGAACGGAACAGAGACCATAGCGAACGCAGCCAGCATTGAGCGCGCAGATGGTCCGGGGCCGCTCGGGTCTCTTGGATGACGTGATAATGGCGGCATTTGACGTGGTTACATTTTAGCCGAAGCGGTTGTGGGCCAATGGCGACTGGTCCGGCACTTGGTAAATCAAAGAAGCTTACTGTTTTCCTGTGACGGCAGAATGCCAAGTCATTTAAACATATCGGTAACTCTTTCTAACATAAGTCTACTGATGCGCACTACGGTTCAAAAGCTCACAGGGTGTCTCATTGTTGTATAGGGCACGATCGTGGAGTAAGCCCGGGTTAGGTCGGCGGAGAAGCCGAGTGATGGGGCGGCGCATAGAGTGACAATACGTAGACGCATCTTCGGGGACACTTCCAGGAGGCTGCTTTCCCGCGTTTATTGCAACTGGTTCTAAGGAAGGGGAAAAAGGTTGATTGGCCACCGTGCACGGTTCACTTGGTCTACGTGGCCACGCCGGGTGAACACTACGTGTACAGGAAGTTTTCCCGCTCTGGTGCTCTTGCATGATGCTAAGGGTCGCACGACACAACACCGTCGGCCCCTGGGAGAAATTGCATCCCCATGGATGTCATAATAGGAGCCTGATTTAGAGACACAAAAAATTCAGTCCTAAAGGATACAGGCAAGAAAATTTCTTCCATCAAAAACAAAAAGTAGCTATGTGTTGAGTAGGGCACAAGTGCAGGTTCCCAGCAGGCTGGCAGAGAAGCAGAGTGACGGGATGGATTGTACGGTGACGATACGGCACGACAGAAATTGCCCAAGATGACATGAAGGCAAAAGCCATCACGTTATTCTTCATATTGGTTGACGTATTGCTGCTCTTCTGCACTTTGTGAAAGCTTACTGCACCTATCACTCTAAAGAAAGAACGAGTAAAAAGGGTGTCTTTTTGTCCCAACACAATAATCGTCATCTATATTGCGTTCCATTCTTGCGCTATCGCCCCGCGCCCGGTACAATCCGGTCACGATCGACATGCCCATTATCAGGGTTACATTGCATTCTCAATAGGAAAGAGGCCAGCGCCGAGTTTTCAAAAAAGGAAGCACACGCAAGCGTGATGACGATTATTGTTATGGGTCAAAAAGACACCCTTCTTACTCGATATTTTTTTAGAGCGTAGTACGTTTTTCCATTGACCCCAGGATCAGAGACATTCCACACTTTTTTCAGTGCCTCCGTGAGTGGCCAAACTTTGACCAAGCAATGTCATGTTATAAAGCCATCATTTAACGTCATTATGAGGTCACAAAGTGAGGCAGGTCATGACACCATAATGCCATTTTATAGTTATGTCATCACGTGATGAAGGTTTATTGTAACACTCCCGTTTTCCCGAGATGCCGATAGTGAATTCTGGCGCTCTGGGTAACATCTAAGGACTTCTTAAACGAAGATGCCCCCTAGAGGCACCGCATGACTGCCATGCACCCGGTCCTCTCTCTCTCCGACACTCCACGTGCAGCGTTCGTGTCGGCCAAGGGGCTGTGCATGGCGACCCTGGACCAGGACCAGAGCGTCATCAACACCTTCATGCAGCGGTGATCCACGACCAGGCCGCGCCGCGAGCGCCTCACCCTCTCCCTTGTACAGAAGAGGCGCTCGCGACCGGCTGCGTTCATTGTCACAGGGAGCGCCTCAATCGCCGGGCAGTGTTCATACATGGTGAGATATTGTTGCAGGTTGTGCATATTGACCTCTTCTATGTTCGCAAACAGTGATAGGCGCCGAAGTGATGTCGCGGCGCATATAGGCTCCGGCCAGCCGGCTGTGACGAGCTTTGGGTGGTGCGGAGCCTACGTGCCGCAGTGTGTCAACGGTGCCTACCACTCTTTGTTTACAAACATTTAAGAGTTCTATACATAGGTTTAAGCCCCCAGGATGTAGTGTTTTTCTTATCTGTTGCTGATGTTTCCCCTTATGTACAATATAAGAATTCCACATAGCCGTTTTGTTGTTTATTATTGCTTAGTGAAGGGCATCAACTGTAGTCTGCGCTGTTAAACTTTAGTAAAACAACGTTAGCGACGAAGTCGGGTGCCATAGGACTGACGGTCTGAATGCAAAAAGATGCAGTATAATAGCCGCGACACTCACTCCGTGTAAAAGAAGCGCCCTTCCCGTGTCGCTCCTTTCCACTTTAGCCAAGAATAGGCTCACACCTGTTATTCTGTTATTTCGGAAATACAGTAACACAATGCGTACCCAGACCTCCAGAATAGAGGTGCATAATTTTATTGGGAGAATATTTTTCTCATGCAAGAATCCACTCTTGAATAGGATGACAAGAATAGGAGGCCAAGGGACTCATAACCAAAACTCATTTGATTGCATTACATATGAGAAACTAAAGGCTTATAGGGTGTTATGAAATTAATTGATGTCACGTGCCAATATTGGTGTACATGCTTATGAAATGCTTCCATGAGGTTTTAGAAAAAAATTCTGTTGACCCTAATTGGTGGTTAGGTAGGTTATCTGAAGTACATTGAAGTGCCCATGTACCTTATTTTGGTTTGGTACACGCACTATTCCTAATGAGCGAGTCGTGGCCCGTACAGACCCTGTTCGATAGAATGCTTCTGTCAGGGCCTCTTCAATTGATGCCTTTTCCCAGAGTTTTCCGATTCCCTCGCGTGAGTTCTTCAGATTGGTGCAAGTGGCGCTCGAGTTGACTCCTAGCCGTCTGGTGCCTGCGATGCACTTAACGGTGGGAGAATGGTGGCACTACCTCTTATCGGTCTAGGTAACAAACCTTGAATGTACATTTTTTTTTGTTGCCCAACTTTATTCCCGCTTACTTCGTGAATAGCAAGTCCATCTACTATGCAGCAACATGTGTTTATTACCGCTGCTTTCTTTTCAGTTGCGGTTCAACAATGGAACAATTGAACAACCTAAAATAATCAAACAAACTGGTTTACGCTGCACTAGACGCTCATCCCTAGTAATGTAGTTGAACAAAATGAACGCAGTTCGCGTTCATTTTGCGCACGACCTAACACAAACACTTAAAACAGTGATAATAAATGTGTCATCGCAGCTTTTATCATGATTGATCACAGCTTATGACAGATGTTAATGTCACTTTGGTGACCATGCATATAGTGCATGATCCTTCGGTATATTCATGACACCTTTTGTTACTTGTTCCAACGTTAGAAAGTCAGGACTTCACTTTTAAGTAAGTTGTGCGATTAATTTTGAAGTAACCGGAAAAAAAAAGCATGGTCTGGCTGCGTAGCGCCAATAAGTGGTTCAGTTGACAGGGCAGATGTCACTTGATCATCAAGAAACTAGTAGATTGCGCGGTAAAATAGCCGCCCCCCTAAAACATACGTTCTACTTCTGCTCAAATGTGACATTCTGCTTTTATTCGTACAGTCAGTATTGCTTTAGCGCCATTCTCAGTATTCAGTACTAACAGAAAACGGACCGCTAAAATCATTCAGGACACGTTAATAACACTTGAGGTCGAATAAATCACAGAAACGCTAACAACATAGACGGTGATGATGCCATGACTCGCCTGACTGATCGTGAGAGCCATCTGACTAACTCCAGCACTACAAGGACACATGGGCTACAGCTGGCTCCATGCTGGGGACTGACGGGCGGACAGACGGACGGACGTGTGCACGAGACATTTAAGTCTATCGCTTTATTAAACGGATGTCTGCCGCCGCAATTGAGTAGCCTATAGGGCCGGTTGCCACAGAGCAGAACGAACGTTGAAACGGAAAAACCCGTTAAATCCGCGTTCGATCCACTACGACCGTGCCCATACTGGTAATCAAAGGGCGCTCACGCAACACCAAAGCTGCCATGTACAACCTGGTTCATTGGCACGCTGACTGGTCCACACGTGTGTGCATCACATGAGTCAGATTGTTGAACCAAGGGGTGTAGCCAAGAGAAGGGGGAGAGGGGGTTGAAAATTTTCAATTTTGCTTGACTAATATACGCGCATTTATACAAACACACGTACTAACATACGCAAAGTGTGGTTAAATCCCCCCTCCCCGTCCCCGAAAACAATATGTGGTTGAGCCCACTAAAAATTCAGAAAGATGAGTTACAAAAAAAATGAATGCACTAGCAACAAATCGGACTCGTCTACGAAGTAAAAATCACAACTAAGTTCTTTAGGATTTCACCTTGTGTAGCTACAAGAAACTGTTCGAAGCGAATACAATATGTAGACTAATATTTGATGGAGCTGATTTTTTAGATGCGGAGCATCTAATACTCGAGGCTTGTAGTGCGGCGCCGTCCGCAAGCTTCCTCCTCCTTCTTCCACCATCTGTGCATCCCTTCCTCCTCTACACACCGCGTGCGCTTCTCCTCTTCACGAACATTCGCTAGCTGTATAATGTAGCGCGCATGCGCCGTCACGCTTCGAGAACATCGGCAGCTGACGCGCGCGCATGCGCCGTCGCGCTTCGAGAACATCGGCAGCTGACGCGCGCACATGCGCCGTTGCGCTTCTCCCCCTTCTCGAACATTCGACAGCTGACGCGCGCATGCACCGTCACCCACCATCTGTGCCGCGCGCGCTTCTCCCCTTCGAGAACATTCTACAATTCTCCTGATTCTCCAGTGGACGCGCATGCGCCATCGCGCTTCGAGAACATTCAACAGCTGACAGTGCATTCGCCGTCGCGCTGTATATATACTCAAGGTCGGCGCTCGCTCGCTCAGTTGCCGCTCGTCGGTTGGTTTGTACGGCGCGTCGACGTCCAAGGTCGCGGTGAAATGAATTCCAACGAATCCACAAACACAATGATCAACGTCCCTTCGACCAGCGCCGCCCTTTCGCATACGTGTGTACGTGTTCACTCATTTATCACCCCCTCCTACAACCACGTTAACCAATTTAGCCATCGACCCAAGTAAGTCGCAATTTAACACCCCATTTCACAACCACGTTAACCAATTTAGCCATCGACCCAAGTAAGTCGCACTTTAACACCCCGTTAACCAATTATATGCTCCGTATCCTCCTCAGTGTTCCCCCGAGGGAAGCTGCGGGCAATTTTTTTTTATTATGCAGTCTAGTAAAATTGGACCATAAGGGCTCGAATTGAAATCTTGTTTGCAATTATTATCTCCTTAGAGTGCTATTAGTCTAATCCACGTCGGTTTGCACCTTTTAAACCAGTGGTAAAATAAAAGGAAACTCCTGTGTGCGCTGATATTTGCGCGCTACAATTTTGAAATTTATTCCAACTTTGGACTTCTCTTATTTTCATCCAGGTATATTACTGTGCTCTACAGGTCATCTATTGGTTGAAGCTATAGCCGATGATTTCGCTGTACCGGAACTGGTTTTACTGTAGATAGGTAGACAGTGTGGCATCATTGCGAATGTTATTTCTCTACAGTTTGTGTTCCTTAAGTATCCGTCGCGCCACTACTGTCACCCGGAAAGTTCAACAGCTTTTCTTGCTTTGCTTGCAGCCTCGTTTCGTCGCGGGAATGTTTCAACAATTGTGGTGCTGTTTTTAGTGTACGAGGCGGCGTGTGACTGTGCGCACGAGAACGTTCGCAAGATAGACGAGAGGTAAAAGACGGTGCCTCTACGATGCCGTCGTGGACTCAACGTGTGCAGCGTGTGTGTGTTTGTGTGTTGACATTAAGAACAACGCACGCACGCCCCCTCGCAGGTTACTCGCAGATCTGCAAACGCTCATCTTGTAGCAAGTTTCGTGTGGAACCGACGCGAAGGTCGGCTCCGTGGACTGTCTCGGAAGTCTGCTTGCCGTACTTTGAATTGTTTCTGTTGTGTAGTGATCGCCGGGACGGATTGCTTCACGCATAATTGGTTTTGATGAGGCGTGCCCGCGAAGGTACGTCGTAATTCTTCTGACAAAGTGTGTGTGTCGCGCAAATCGCCATAAATCGGCACCTTGGGGGCAGCCAGCTGCCTAGTTAAGTGCTAGCTTCATGAAACTAATGTGGTGAAAAGCAAGCTTCGGTGTATCTGCTGAACTGTGAAATTCGCCCATTGAATACATCGAGAAATGGGACGCATGAGAGATGTGTGGCGGGTTCTATTGCGGCGGGTTTCATAAATACCTAAAAATGATTCGAGATAATGAAGACACACCTAGTTTTGTGTGAAATACGGTCATAAGCGTTTGTTGAATGCTATTGGTTTGAGACGCTCGACTAAAAAGCGCTTCTGGAGACAAAATTTAACTATGTCATTGTTCACATTTAATAAGTAGTTTACATGCGTGAACTAAGTAAGAAATAATTCTTTAGTGACCAAAAAGGTATATGTTCGTGAGTGCAATAAATTGAATTCAATATGAAAAATTGTGACAGCTATATAAAATGTGCGCGAGCATTCTAACCACTTAGATTTGCAAAACTGACCGTTCGAATACGCTGAAACTTTTTCAGGTGTCCGATTATCGTCAATCAAAGTGAGCCATCTCTTTTTAATTAGAAAAATACCGTGAAATTTGCGCTTTCATAACGAGGTTTATGAAATAGAAAATTTTGCGAAATATTTTATCACAAATCCCGTAGTCATAGCCAGCTAAGTTACTTTGTGGTTTGGACGCTTTTCGGAGAGACATTTAGAACAAAAATGTTTTGGCGTTTTTTGTGTGAAGTTGCCCGCGTTTCCACGAACTTTGTCCTTCTTGAGGTCCTTTGTCTATGGTCCAGCACTGCGAGTGCTCTAAATGGTGCTTTCTTAATTGTTAATTTTTTTAGTTTCGTGAGGAAATGTTCGTCTCAGTAAACCATTAGGCTTGTTGAAAAGAAGCCATCCTTGGTGTAGGCTACATGTTGGAGATAGCATAAAGCATCTAAGCAGTGTTTTGTAAATATTAGTGCTACATTCATTTTATGAAGGTTAGTTCGTTATGCTCGCAGAGGTTGTTTGGCTGTTTACTGAGTGAATGAAACATCGGCTTGGGAAAAATGACGGGAATAAGAGAGCGACTAAGCGGCTGTAGCATTCATGCAACGTGGAGTGGTGTGTAGGGAAAAAATTATAACGGCCTGTCTATGGAGTATTTTTCATTCAAGGTAGAGCGGTCACAAAAAATCTTGTCGGGACTGGCACTTTCAGTGTATGACATAAACACAGCTTCGGTCCTCCGATGACGTAGTTTTTATTAGTTATCATGCTTCTATCACGAGAAAAAGTGGGTGACATATACATATATGTAAATATTGTGAATAAAAAGAGAATGAGAAGCAAGTTATCATGTTGTACGAAATCTTCGGGTTTATGAAACCGTTCACGTGGACTACCAGTTCTGTACTTGTGACACCAAAATTGCTACACGAGTATGTTGTGATGCGCCAAATTCAATTTTCTTTGGGCAAGGGTGCAATAATTAGTGCCCGGACGATGTGGATGTTCGTAGAATACGCCACCGAGCACAACAACTTGCCAGCGGAATGCTCACTAGTAACAGTAGCAGAAAATAATGGCATCTATTACGTTTCCGTAATACATAGGATTGTTCTTTTTTTTTCATTTAGGGTCACCAGAACCAGTGAATACCTTTCAGCCGCGTTACGCTAAGAAGATATTAAGCCCTGACCTACAACCTAACCGAAAGCGTTGTCTATTACAGATAAGATCTGTTATCGCTCCTATTTGTTCTTTTTATTGCGAACTGCCATTCTGACAGCCAGAGGTCTCACCCGCGTCACAAAGGGTCCTTTCCAAACAAGGCTTACTGAGTACTTACTGCTCCCGCAACGCCGTCCTTGAATAGGACACACCCGGCCAAGGTCGCAGTAGGGGCACCGGCTGAGTGACCTGCATGGCGAGACATTAATCAAAACCGGCAACAGCCCAGGGTGGCGGCAGTGAGTTCAGGCTAATTCACTTAAGGCGGACGCATTTACCTCTGCGGCGAGAGACAAGCACGTGTATGGGAGCCCATATCCCACAGGCTCAGCGCACGCGCAGTCATATCGATAATCAAGGATCGGTTATTCAGGGCACGCCGGCAGCATGCCGCCGCTAGTCTCTCTTGCGTGTCGGTAATGAAACAGTGTACGGACAACAGGAGCATCATCTTGGCCGCGGGCTGGACGGCAGTTGCAACATGGCTCTTCTCTGGACGGCGCTGCTTTGCGGGCTCCTGAAAGTCCATGGGTCTCAGGTGAGTGTCTGGCGGCGTCGTGCTTATAAGACGGTGGCAAAAAATTCATTTGTTTGCATATATTATCTGTCTATATTTCCTTCCAAAAGGTAGTAAAAATTGAAGCGTTAGAAAGATGAAAGCGGTGAGGATGAAAGTAGCGGGTCGATGTGGTCATTAACACGTGCGTCCCACGATAACCTGGCGGGATAATTCGAAAGCGCACCCAGTGGTTCAATCGGACGCGGCTGACAAAGGTACGCACAGATGGAATCGTCGGAGGGCACCGAAGAGTATATCTGTTCGAGACTTGGAGGCGTCTGGCAAGGTAGCCGTCGTGTAGTCTGGTGTGGCTGTGGTGTCACGTGCCGTCGATGTCGCAGAAGGCGTGCAGGTGACAGTCACGTGCAACGGACCTGCGAAAGTGGACTTCAAGGAGACGCACCTTTCGATGGTGAGGTCAGTTGAAGCGGGAGCACCTTCTACCTCGTCGTCGTGGTCAGGTGCAGGATTGAATGTTCCTGTGGCCGAATCTGAAGTAGAAGGAGTCGTACTAGGGGTAGATACGTCGCAGTGAAGGCAGGGATGATGACCGGTTCATACCACTTGCTATGACTCGCGTGAAACTGGGTAGTCTCTGGTTCATAGAATCTGGTGGTAGATGAGGCCGTAAAAGGCCAGCACCACAGAGCAGAGGTCATCGTATGGCTGCGGGCTGCAGCTTGATGTGGCAGCGAGATGACGCTGCTCTACCGCAAAGACGTCGAGAAGAATGGCGTGCATCAGCGGCAGGTCCGTGACGCCATTCACCACAAAAATGGTGTCGAGCTACATGAACCATACTTTGGGTTAGGTCGATTGGAATGGTGGCACTGGCGGGTAGAGTCGCGGGAACATGGAAACCATTGGCTCCTCGAAGGACGCGTTGTTTTACTGTAGATAGGTAGACAGTGTGGCATCATTGCGAATGTTATTTCTCTACAGTTTGTGTTCCTTAAGTATCCGTCGCGCCACTACTGTCACCCGGAAAGTTCAACAGCTTTTCTTGCTTTGCTTGCAGCCTCGTTTCGTCGCGGGAATGTTTCAACAATTGTGGTGCTGTTTTTAGTGTACGAGGCGGCGTGTGACTGTGCGCACGAGAACGTTCGCAAGATAGACGAGAGGTAAAAGACGGTGCCTCTACGATGCCGTCGTGGACTCAACGTGTGCAGCGTGTGTGTGTTTGTTGACATTAAGAACAACGCACGCACGCCCCCTCGCAGGTTACTCGCAGATCTGCAAACGCTCATCTTGTAGCAAGTTTCGTGTGGAACCGACGCGAAGGTCGGCTCCGTGGACTGTCTCGGAAGTCTGCTTGCCGTACTTTGAATTGTTTCTGTTGTGTAGTGATCGCCGGGACGGATTGCTTCACGCATAATTGGTTTTGATGAGGCGTGCCCGCGAAGGTACGTCGTAATTCTTCTGACAAAGTGTGTGTGTCGCGCAAATCGCCATAAATCGGCACCTTGGGGGCAGCCAGCTGCCTAGTTAAGTGCTAGCTTCATGAAACTAATGTGGTGAAAAGCAAGCTTCGGTGTATCTGCTGAACTGTGAAATTCGCCCATTGAATACATCGAGAAATGGGACGCATGAGAGATGTGTGGCGGATTCTATTGCGGCGGGTTTCATAAATACCTAAAAATGATTCGAGATAATGAAGACACACCTAGTTTTGTGTGAAATACGGTCATAAGCGTTTGTTGAATGCTATTGGTTTGAGACGCTCGACTAAAAAGCGCTTCTGGAGACAAAATTTAACTATGTCATTGTTCACATTTAATAAGTAGTTTACATGCGTGAACTAAGTAAGAAATAATTCTTTAGTGACCAAAAAGGTATATGTGCGTGAGTGCAATAAATTGAATTCAATATGAAAAATTGTGACAGCTATATAAAATGTGCGCGAGCATTCTAACCACTTAGATTTGCAAAACTGACCGTTCGAATACGCTGAAACTTTTTCAGGTGTCCGATTATCGTCAATCAAAGTGAGCCATCTCTTTTTAATTAGAAAAATACCGTGAAATTTGCGCTTTCATAACGAGGTTTATGAAATAGAAAATTTTGCGAAATATTTTATCACAAATCCCGTAGTCATAGCCAGCTAAGTTACTTTGTGGTTTGGACGCTTTTCGGAGAGACATTTAGAACAAAAATGTTTTGGCGTTTTTTGTGTGAAGTTGCCCGCGTTTCCACGAACTTTGTCCTTCTTGAGGTCCTTTGTCTATGGTCCAGCACTGCGAGTGCTCTAAATGGTGCTTTCTTAATTGTTAATTTTTTTAGTTTCGTGAGGAAATGTTCGTCTCAGTAAACCATTAGGCTTGTTGAAAAGAAGCCATCCTTGGTGTAGGCTACATGTTGGAGATAGCATAAAGCATCTAAGCAGTGTTTTGTAAATATTAGTGCTACATTCATTTTATGAAGGTTAGTTCGTTATGCTCGCAGAGGTTGTTTGGCTGTTTACTGAGTGAATGAAACATCGGCTTGGGAAAAATGACGGGAATAAGAGAGCGACTAAGCGGCTGTAGCATTCATGCAACGTGGAGTGGTGTGTAGGGAAAAAATTATAACGGCCTGTCTATGGAGTATTTTTCATTCAAGGTAGAGCGGTCACAAAAAATCTTGTCGGGACTGGCACTTTCAGTGTATGACATAAACACAGCTTCGGTCCTCCGATGACGTAGTTTTTATTAGTTATCATGCTTCTATCACGAGAAAAAGTGGGTGACATATACATATATGTAAATATTGTGAATAAAAAGAGAATGAGAAGCAAGTTATCATGTTGTACGAAATCTTCGGGTTTATGAAACCGTTCACGTGGACTACCAGTTCTGTACTTGTGACACCAAAATTGCTACACGAGTATGTTGTGATGCGCCAAATTCAATTTTCTTTGGGCAAGGGTGCAATAATTAGTGCCCAGACGATGTGGATGTTCGTAGAATACGCCACCGAGCACAACAACTTGCCAGCGGAATGCTCACTAGTAACAGTAGCAGAAAATAATGGCATCTATTACGTTTCCGTAATACATAGGATTGTTCTTTTTTTTCATTTAGGGTCACCAGAACCAGTGAATACCTTTCAGCCGCGTTACGCTAAGAAGATATTAAGCCCTGACCTACAACCTAACCGAAAGCGTTGTCTATTACAGATAAGATCTGTTATCGCTCCTATTTGTTCTTTTTATTGCGAACTGCCATTCTGACAGCCAGAGGTCTCACCCGCGTCACAAAGGGTCCTTTCCAAACAAGGCTTACTGAGTACTTACTGCTCCCGCAACGCCGTCCTTGAATAGGACACACCCGGCCAAGGTCGCAGTAGGGGCACCGGCTGAGTGACCTGCATGGCGAGACATTAATCAAAACCGGCAACAGCCCAGGGTGGCGGCAGTGAGTTCAGGCTAATTCACTTAAGGCGGACGCATTTACCTCTGCGGCGAGAGACAAGCACGTGTATGGGAGCCCATATCCCACAGGCTCAGCGCACGCGCAGTCATATCGATAATTAAGGATCGGTTATTCAGGGCACGCCGGCAGCATGCCGCCGCTATTCTCTCTTGCGTGTCGGTAATGAAACAGTGTACGGACAACAGGAGCATCATCTTGGCCGCGGGCTGGACGGCAGTTGCAACATGGCTCTTCTCTGGACGGCGCTGCTTTGCGGGCTCCTGAAAGTCCATGGGTCTCAGGTGAGTGTCTGGCGGCGTCGTGCTTATAAGACGGTGGCAAAAAATTCATTTGTTTGCATATATTATCTGTCTATATTTCCTTCCAAAAGGTAGTAAAAATTGAAGCGTTAGAAAGATGAAAGCGGTGAGGATGAAAGTAGCGGGTCGATGTGGTCATTAACACGTGCGTCCCACGATAACCTGGCGGGATAATTCGAAAGCGCACCCAGTGGTTCAATCGGACGCGGCTGACAAAGGTACGCACAGATGGAATCGTCGGAGGGCACCGAAGAGTATATCTGTTCGAGACTTGGAGGCGTCTGGCAAGGTAGCCGTCGTGTAGTCTAGTGTGGCTGTGGTGTCACGTGCCGTCGATGTCGCAGAAGGCGTGCAGGTGACAGTCACGTGCAACGGACCTGCGAAAGTGGACTTCAAGGAGACGCACCTTTCGATGGTGAGGTCAGTTGAAGCGGGAGCACCTTCTACCTCGTCGTCGTGGTCAGGTGCAGGATTGAATGTTCCTGTGGCCGAATCTGAAGTAGAAGGAGTCGTACTAGGGGTAGATACGTCGCAGTGAAGGCAGGGATGATGACCGGTTCATACCACTTGCTATGACTCGCGTGAAACTGGGTAGTCTCTGGTTCATAGAATCTGGTGGTAGATGAGGCCGTAAAAGGCCAGCGCCACAGAGCAGAGGTCATCGTATGGCTGCGGGCTGCAGCTTGATGTGGCAGCGAGATGACGCTGCTCTACCGCAAAGACGTCGAGAAGAATGGCGTGCATCAGCGGCAGGTCCGTGACGCCATTCACCACAAAAATGGTGTCGAGCTACATGAACCATACTTTGGGTTAGGTCGATTGGAATGGTGGCACTGGCGGGTAGAGTCGCGGGAACATGGAAACCATTGGCTCCTCGAAGGACGCGTTGTCTGGGTCACCACTGTAGCGACGAGAAAAGAAGAGACGTGAGATGACGTCGAAGGCGGCCGATGGGGCCGTGCCGATCTCGCCACTTTATTCCAGGCCTGAAGCGGAGCCACGTCGGCTACCAGCGTCCGCCACGCCAGGCGTGTGAGCTCGTTCGCTTCTCGCGTAGCTCGAACTAGCCTCTCCTGCGCGAGACCCGTAGCAGGGTGGTCAGGAAAGTGATGTTGATGATTATGGCACTACACTGCAATATTTCACTTTGCATTGTTAAGCATGTATACAGGAGACGTGTGTGTGTAAAGCACGAAAGGTACTTGCACTGCATTTCCAAGCAGAGGAAGTTCTTTTCAGTGTATTCAAAAACAGAGACGTGGCCGTGTGATAGAACATCCACTTGGCACGGCAGTGACCAGGGTTCGATCTTCACTCGCACGCGAAGGGCTCTGGTTTGGTCCCCACTCTGACCTAAGGTTTTCTTATCATTTTATTTTGTTTGCATCGTTCTTGATTTTGGAATCATGCATAGGACAATTTTTTTGGCTTAAACCCAATGACGCCGATGATGACAAAGTCGTCGGAATTTCCGCAAAACAAGCTGTTTAACGCATTCGCGTTAAAATAGTCACCGGGCACTGAAAGTCCCTGAATGCACATAAGCACCTTGCGATTTCCCCAACACGAACTTGGTGCGCGCGCTTTCTCGGTCGCCCCGATTGGACGACGCTACAGAGAGTCTTAAGGGCCACGTCAAAAATCATCAAGAATAACAATAATAATAAACACAGCTGTTTAAGTGCGTGTGACGTAAACGCACTTTCCAGGTGGGTCTTTCACTTCTTACGGCTTCTGGTGGAAAATACATGGTAGGACGCTAAACATGCTTACCTGTCTGGTCGGATGAATTGTGACTTTTGGGTCATAGAGTTTCCTAAAAATAACAAGAGGAGACTCTGTCGCTTCGATCGTTCAGCGACCATGGGAATGATGGGTAGGACACACATTTGCCTAGTCTTCGTACTTGCGGACAGCGTATCATACCTTTGGCTTCGTTTATCGCTGTATTTCGATTTTGTTTTGAAAGAAACCTTCAAACCTTTGGAACTTCGTGACCCGATTTGGGAAAGTTAGTCTAAAAGAATAAGGTGGTGAAGCGCAACCTCTGAACATTTGCTGCTTTTTGTTTCGTGAGAAAACAACTCCAAGCCACACGAACACACACGGAGACAAAAGCAGGCCAAAGTACGAAGAATGGACAAATGTGTTTACTATCCATCATTCCTATGGTCGCTGAAGCACTGTGCGTTGCAGCTCCCACAGACACTAGTGCCAGAGTTCTCTCTAGTGTATAGTAGGAAACTCTATGTTTTGAGTGATTTCCTCAAAACTGATTTATTTACTTTCACCGTCGTCTTGCATCAACCCGTTTTCCTCGGCTACAGTCAATATGGACGACTCAGTGCCAACGTAAATGTCAATGTGCAGCATTATGCATCTTCACGGTTGAGCGTGTGAGAATGGCCGGCAAAAGGGGGTTACCTGAGCCCGCCGGAACGGTTCGCACTTCGCCTCTGCACACTTTTTCTTGTTGCTACCAGCAGTACTTCATCGCGCATATAAAACGTTTCACTTGTGCTCATTTGACTTGATCTTGTGGTTTTGTATATCATTTACAGTAAAAACTCGATCTAATGTAACTTAATTTTGCAAGGTTCCCGATCTATGAAAAAAATTTTGATTTCATGGCAGATAGCCTTAGGATTTAATTTAGTCGTCAATCCGTATGAACTATCCAGTTTGGTGACCAATCCGAACTTTTTCCGAGCATGCATATTCGAGGGGAAAAGCGGCATTGACTTACAAATTTTACCGAGACGTGTCTTCAAGCGTGCACTCAAGCAACGTCGCCTTCAAAGATCTATGCACTCAAATTTTAGGTGCCCTAAGCTTTTTGTTTTCTTTTTTTAGAGGCAAGACGCCACGGAAATATAGTCGCTAGTGCTTGTAGTTGCGCGGTCATGGTGAAGGTGGTGGTGGTAGCTACGGGTATTTCATGATTTATGCTACGTATATCACTGATCATATTGTCACATTTTTCTAGCTCAATATCATCGCACAATGATGGCGTTTGTCGTCTCCGTACGTCTTCGAATATTGCTAGCCTTGCATAGCTTAACGTGCCCAGCTGCCTGAACAGCATCACATGCCATGATGCCCCCTAGGGGCTGGTCTGCCCTCGCGCCATGCTCATGCACTACGGCAGGTATGGCTACCCGGAAAAAAACTAATGCTGTGTTAGCTCTTGGATTTCGCTACATTGCAATTTCAGAGTTGCATGTACAGAAAAATTCTGTCTCAAATTTTCGGAAATGACGTTATAAGGAAATAAGTCGAGCATGCTCATAACTTCGTCAAATAGAGTTGGAATTGGTAATTTAAGATTTATTTGGCTTTATTTCGGTGTTGTATTGCTTACTGGGTGCGAAGCACTTCCTCAGTCGTCATGGAAGACCGTCGAACTTCTTTCAGGGAAACAATTCATATTACTTTGCCGAAATGCTAGTCGCGTGTGCTATAACATAATTTCTGAAGCACTTAGTTGTAGTAGTAGTAGTAGTAGTAGTAGTAGTAGTAGTAGTAGTAGTAGTAGTAGTAGTAGTAGTAGTAGTAATAGTAGTAGTAGTAGCAGTAGTAGTAGTAGTAGTAGTAGTAGTGGTGGTAATAGTAGCATAGAAGTAGTAGTAGAAGTAATCAAGTTGGTTTCTTTTCTTGGAATACAAGAAAGTCAAAGCTTTGCCGCAAAGGCGAAGCAATGGACGCAATAAAAACAGATTGGAAGGTCACGCGATTTGATTGAAATGTAGGGTTTAACGTCCCAAAACCACCATATGATTATGAGAGACGCCGTAGTGGAGGGCTCCGGAAATTTTGACCACCTGGGGTTCTTTAACGTGCTCCCGAATCTGACCACACGGGCCTACACCATTTCCGCCTTCATCGGAAATGCAGCTGCCACAGCCGGGATTTGAACCCGCGACCTGCGGGTCAGCAGCCGAGTACCTTAGCCCCTAGACCACCGTGGCGGGGCAAGGTCATGCGCAGAATGGCAAGCAGACCGAAACGTTCCCAGCGCTTCTCACGCATAAAGGACACACGAATTATACTCAAAGGCACAGATGAACATGAATGAACGTCTCAGTTGTTACTTCGCTGCGTTTGACAGGCGCCCTTTTTTCGCAAACGGAGACTGTCCAACAATTCCAGTGACCTTTGTGGGCTCGGTAACTACAACAGAATTGTTCAGATGAAAGCCCAAGGCCAGCGAAATTGTACAATCCTCTTCACAGCGAGATAAGGGCTTGCGAGTGAAATAAGGGCGCAGCGCAGTGACTCAGTGCTTCGTAGTTACCACGATGACAAATTTATTGTGCTCCCAACTGCACGAATCGACGAGAAAACGTAAAAGCTCTCTTCTTCATTCTATGTGGCAAGTCTGTCTACGTCGTCCGTCGCCGTCTCAAGTGGCTGCTACTCATTTTGGAAGCTCAAAATAAACTGTGCCTTTTCGAACATTTGCCAGTCTAAAAACTACACTGGAAGTGGCTTTCGGGTCTGCCGTTTCATAGTGCCCATTCATGGTAGCTGGCATGAGAAAAAAATGTTCATTACACTAAATGCTCAAGCAAAAGGTAGCTCTGTCAAATATATACGACTAGTTCAGTTCAGTACAGTGCAGCTAGTCGAATGAAAATGAAATCTGTTTTCAAGCTCATATATTGCTCACGACAGTGAATCCGTTACCCATGGAAATCCTCACTGCTGGTCGAGTGTCTCGGCAGGCCCATACGACTCGCTACTTATTGCAGCGTACACTAATGCACATCACCATAGACGTCATGCCTGACTGACATATGATTATGAAATGTACTTGTAAACCTGGTGGCGATATCCTTGCGACTTGAGCTGACGATAACAAACAAGTCATGTATTCTTTTGCTTGCACTCGCTGACATACATCGAACGGGATGGAATGATAAAATTGTCCGCGAGTGAATGTTTGAATATGCACCTTGCAGGTGTATGAAAACAGTAAAACTCAGTCTGGTTACTGCGTGGCATTTCATTCAAAGCCTCACCGAATATTTACTTTGTGCCACGGCCACGTATGGATACGCCGAAAATTCTTATTTCCCCGCGTAATTTGTTAAACACGGAAGGATAGTTCAAGCAATTGTTTTATTGGGCCACCTACATAATTGTTCAAAATGGCCAAAAACTACATGAAACTAGCCATTTGCGAAAGTAGTCGTGAATCGTGTACATGATTCTCGACAAAGTAAGTGAAGTTTTTTTGCTCGTTATATAAAACAAAAGTATCTTCCTATGGCTACTGACAACGAACAAGCTATAGCATAAGTGGAGACTTTAGCAATCATCCGATCGAGTTTTAGTTTTTTTCTTCGAAGCGAAAGTCATTGCGCCAGCGATGAGTTATGAATGAGTGAGAAAACGCTTGGAGCTGCGGAGCTGCCTCGGCTGCTCATTCGGAAGAGGTGGCTTTCCTGCATGACACGGATATCTCAGCAGGCAAGATGGGGGACCTATGTACAACTCTGCTATCTAAAGGTTGCATATACAGTAACTCAAGTCTCGGGCACAGAACAAGTTACTCAGGCGTGTATATGCCACATATTTTTGAGTACTAATATGATCACTGCCGTCAAAAACATAATACTGAAAATCAATTAGAGCAGTGTATGACATTTAGGCAGCCTTAGAAAGAAGTCACGGCCTTGCCGCAAAGGTGAAGCAACGGGCGCGATCGCAACAAATCAAAAGGTCACGCGCAGAATGGCAAGCATGTTGAAACGTGCCCCGCGATTCTCACACACAAATAACGCAAGAAACGTACTCCCAGTTACAGAAGAACGCGAATGAACGTCTCAGTTGTTACTTCGCTATGTCTTAAAAGCATGCCCTTTTCCCAAATACAGAGTGCACAACGATTACAGTGACCTTTGTGCGCCCGGTAACTACAACAGAATCGTTTCGGTGAAGATGTACGATCCTCCCCACCACGAAATAAGGGCGTGCGTGAGCGCCCTCCTCTCCGCAGGGCAAAGTACACATGGGAGATGAGAGCTCGCACTGCCGCCTCATGACGATGTGACCACGCGCGCTCATTGCGCCATCTTGCTGGAAATGCTATAAACACGATAGTTACCCCCTGAGTGGCCCCAAACCGGCGGTCAGTGGTAGATATAAATAGCCTTCTGCTTGAATGTTCAACGATGTGCTGCTGCGTGGCTCAGTGGTTAACGTCTCGCACTCACGTTTCAAAGATGCAAAGTTGGATTGGGCGCGCCCAAGTCTTTTCCTTGATTTGTTTTTGCTTTTTTTGCGTTTTCATAGATATAATTACGTTTACATATATGACGCCGACCCTGGCGGTACAATATATTACCTATCGGAATAAAATTGAAAAAATCTAGGTAGAAGAGTTCTTTTTTTCTCCATCCCTTCTCCTCAGTTTTACAAATCTCTCAAATCGCAACCTCGACAGCTGTGGAAAATGCTGTGAAGTTCGTCATTGGTTGCAGAATGACGAGGTTCGAAGCACTGCTTTTATTTAATGAAATAGCACTGCTCATGCTCACTCTGCATGATTTAATTGTTGTTGAACGCTTTGTACAAGTTTAAAAAATTTTAACTTTCTATTCTATACCGCTTCCAAGTTTGCTCTTTCGTGATGAAAATACCACTTTTTGTTCCCCGTAATGTGCCCCAAATTAGTAATTTCACGCTCCAAATGAAACAATTCGATGATCAAAAAATTTTTCAAAATTTTGTTTATTTTGCGTTCCCTCCCTTATGTGCTATAGTTTTGGGACACACATATCAACAAAATCAGTCAATCTCTCATGTGTATTATTACCTATACATATGAGGGATCGATGGATTTGGTTGATATATAGGTCTCAAAAGCACCATATGCAGGTGCGCATATGGCGGTTTTGTGGAGCGAGCAAAAGTGGACCAAGCACCGAACATGTGGCCCCTTCCTGATGTAATATGTACTTCAGATGACATCGCGTGGATAAAGTTAGGAAATTTTGAGCGCGACAGCAAGTAATCCGCTATCCAATCAACCAGATTGTTGTCGCCAAAAAATTTCTCAGAAAGCTTAAAGTTTAGCATGGCAAACCATCCTAAATCTTTCTAATGGTCAAAAGATATGACATCAACCTGTCTGCGATCGTTAAGAGAAGAAGTCATGTCGAGTGTAAACTGACACACCTGTGCAAGAGTACAATAGCCAGCAGGAATGCCGTGCTGTGATTGTGAAAGTATATTATGCGCATTCAGATATTCTACAATCTATTTGTTAATTATACGGCAGCAATGTAGAAGTATTCGGGCCTATTTATTAAAGGCTCTAAACTGCGTTCAAAACTCAATATGATTGTCGTCGTAGAACTCCGCGTCAGTCAAACGCCAGAGATGTTTGTTATGCTTTGCTTTCCTAGAGACATGCCACGTACCCACTTTGGGGGATTGGCCAAGAATGCAACGTAGAGACTTCTAAATGTTATTTGAGGTAAGCTATGAAATTTAAAATCAAAACTATAGAAATGAAGTCAACAATATTACGTGAAATATTCAATTTAACTACAAGTAATATACTTTTGAGCCTGTATTCCATACTGCTGTATAACCTGGTGGGAATAATTTCGAAAATTTAAGTTTTAACTTAACGAAATGACGAATAATTTTAAATGCCAGATTACAGTGGTACTCGCTTAGTAGTTATATTGAAATTACACACGGCATCAAAGGCATCCTGTGGGTAGTATCCTATACAAGAGGCACTGAAGCTTAAAACATTTTCCTCCGATAAGGTCAAGCCTAGTTTTGCGAAAAGAGTCATTAGATGTCGAGTACTGATACGAGAATATCTTGCACATGACAAAAGTAATGTGCGATATTTTCAAGTTCTCCGCAGAATTAGCAGAGGGTCATACCAGCCCTGCACCAGGAAAAGTTTAATGAGGGGACACGACATCGAAATCTGGTGGTCATCACTTCTGATTGTCGAGAATGGCTCCACTGCGACTTCCATGGATATTTTAGATGATTATATTTTGTCCACGTGGTTAATATTTCTATCCTATCTGTGCGAATAGCTGATCTTCGAAACCTGATTGCGGTGAAGTATTCTACCACTGGTAGAACCTCAATTATTGGGAGATTTAGCGATGAGTGGGCTAAGGCGTCGGTCACTTCATTTGATTTTAACCCACAGTGACATGGTACCTATACTATATTCAGGTACTTCAGCTGAGACGGAACTAAAGTTTGTAACGTCGTGATGACATGAAAGGTTTGAGAAGCTGTAGGAGCTGTGCATACCGAGAGCAAATCAGTAATCATCATTGCTCTGTTCTCATTCCTTGGACGTTTTCGCAGTGCCATGATTACTGCCATTAGCTCCGCCTCAAAAACAGGAGTGATATCGGGCAGCGTCGTGGCAAATGACCAGCAAAGTGATTGGGACACTATTCCAACACCTGCCCTTTCCTCATTGACAGAAGCATCTGTGGCTATTATGTTACGTGTCTGTGTATGCTGCAGGTCACCTGCTGACCTGTTCTCTAAGGATTTGTGGGATTGAAATTTAGACTGTGGAAGAAAGCTCTCATCATACTCTATATCAGGAATATGGTTTGAGGTATCGGATGCAATTACCTCACTAATGTTGACATTTACACTTGTCAGTTTCTTTTGTACATTCATTATCTGTGTTGTATGAAGACGAGGCCAATTAGCGAGAAAGAACGAATCTGGGTCAATGATGAAAACGTATTCAGCTTTTCTCACTGGTATGTTGTAAAATTTTAGAACTGTCTGTACTGTTAACAAGTGGAATTGACAGAGCAATGTAGGCAGAAGCGCTTCCTGATAAATAACATTGATTGCTGTAAACCTCGGGAGCCGCAGACACAAGCGCTCAGCCGACTTCTTTCTCTCCGCGAGAAGCACCGAGTGCGTGGCGCACACGAGCCGTGTCCAGCCATGCCATGATGCATGCGTGTCCTGTGTGCACGGTGATGGGCGTGTCATTTGAATGCAGGCAGGATGTCGCCACAATATGCTGCAGATCTTTAGGGCTGGCAGGTTGCTAAAATATTGACCTGTAATTTGGTATTATTTGCTTGTTTCTGGACTCAAAACAGGGGTACCACATTTGCTGATCTCCGCAGCTGCGGAACTGCCACAAAGATTATTACTTCTAAATATTACAGTAAGACAGTCAGCACATTATTTTGGATACCACAATTAATACATATTTGGAATACCGTCCGGGCCAGAATGTTTATAAACCTTGAGATTTTGTATAAGCTTATGCACTCCAGTGGAGCTTAATTTATATTAGAAAGAGCACGTACTTAGCTGGACGCGGAAGCTGAAGGAGTGACGCCGTTATCGATATCAAAAGCAGATGTCAAAAAATTAATAAAGGCATTTCAATAGTTTTATGGTAAGAAACTCTTCGACGACGTCACATTTTAAACCATGCGATAGGAGCACGCGGCCTCATAACGAACTTAGGTGGCAGATAAGTCTTTTTCGCCTGAGTTCGCGAAACTTCAAAACGCTAATGTATAGAAACACGGTCTATCCCGAGATAGAGTAGTGTTTGTGCAGTGATATCATAGGGCGAAGAAGAGTACACGAGCCGTTGGCTGATGCCTGCTGAAATAGCGCGTGCTAGCACTTGCGACCACGTCCTTCATAATCATTGCTCGTGTAGCAGATCGAGCCACGCAGCCTCCTACCTGAGTATCTCTTCATACTCTTTCGTCCAGCAAAAGAATGACAGTCCTTTTTTGCCTGAGAAGCAATGGACAGCAGGCATCGCACGCAGAGTGATGTTATCACTGTCGTATTGCGTATTAAGATGGGCAGCTTCTTTCAACTATTCGCTAGCAGTGTTCTTCGCTACGTTATACGTCACGGTAGATACGCTATACATCACGTGCAGTGTTTCTCGCTACGTCTTTCGCAAGAGCATACAGTGTGCGTACGAAAATTATTATTTGGACTTTATACGGAATTTTACAGCGACGATAAAAGCCTGTAGACAATGTCTATAAATCTTTTCTCGGAATAAAAAAAATATACAACAACCGTCGACATGGGCATGCCTTTGTTATGCGTCGTCTTCGCAGTAAAGAACTTGTCTGTTTGGAGAATGAAATATTTCGGAGCTTCTTCCTTTGATTTAGTTTTTCATTACAGTCTACTATACTCTTATCACTACAATTCTTACAGGCTGCATCTTTTCGACATTCATGTCTTCATAAAGCACATGTGCATTGCCTGAGCGCTAAACGTATAGCTTATCAGAATTTCGAGCTTGTGCGCTACACTCTCTTGTTTCCTCTATTGCAATTGGAAACTCACAAAATGCAGCGAAATCTCAAGTTCATCGCGCGTGATAATAATGTGAGGCGCGAGGAAGAAAACAGCTACGGAGGGGAGGGGAGAATACAAGGAAATGCGAGTTAGAAAAATTTTACAACTGATATTTCTCGTTTATGAGCCATTCTAGAGTATGTTTTCTAATCTTGTCCTATAAATCACCGCTCTAGCGCCACAAACAGCGCTAAAGGAAAGAGAAACGTCTAGACAGAATGGCTTGCTGGATGGAGTAGTTTCCGAATCTTTTTTGCCTTCTTATATAGACAGGACGTGCAAACACGGACACAAGACAACAGTCAAGACACTGCAAACGGCACTCTAAAAAATGTTGAAGGAAAAGAACGTGAAAATGCATTTTACGGGCAACTTCCTCGCTTGGGTTAAAATAAGACAAACGACGGCGCGCCGCGTTTAGTACGCGGCGGCGGTGGTGTGGTCTTTCTCGGAACTTTGGCGGCACCCAAAACGGTGTGAGCGAAAACGGGCGGTGGCGGTGGCGCGGTGCGGCAGCGCATAGCTCTCTATACATGCGCAAGTTTTACACATATTAAATAAAACAACATAAAAAAGATGAGTAGTGTTATGTTTGATCAGTCAATTAATCTGGCATAAAAACGACACACTTTCCGGGCATTGGTGAAAATGACGCAGCGTGATATGCCTACAGGTTTTATAAAGCGCCAATAAGTTTTTCTTAATTACTATTTCTTTACCTTCGGTTGGGTATAGAAATCGAAAATGTTGTCAATACCACGACAAGGCAGTCCGAAGATCTTTACTTGATAATATCATTTCATTAAATTGAATACGACAGTTTTGCTTTCCAGTACCCACCTTGTTGTTGTACTCAAAGTGGCATCGTTCCTTACAGTTTGTCTCGTAATTAAGGTAGCTGACAACGAATAGTTACGGAAAAAATAAAAAAACAACTTTGTTAGACTTTCGTTAACAAGTAGCAAATACAGCTTGTAGTTAGAAAGTTTTGGCTTGTGTTGTTGGTTATTATCTAAACTAATTAGATGCTTTTTTGTGTGTGTGCGTGCCTATAAATATGCTTTTTCCCCAGTATGCTCAAACTGTGCAATCGGGTAGGTAGTGCGATACCATGTTGTGGACACGAACAGTGACCTCCCACATTGCCACGGTGCCGCGCCAATGGCGGCATTGTCTGCACCTTAAAGCATGCATGAACAGAAATACAAATCGTGAGAAATGACCCCCTTTCGCTCTAAGTAAAGCTCTGCCAGACCCTTGAAAGAGACCCGCAAAGGCTGTGAGTATCGCTTACGTGAGCCGTGAAAGAGGCTACTGAAACCTAGAAGCTTTTGACAAAGCTGTTTTCGAAATGAAAAAAAAAACTGGGCGCATATGATCGGTATGACATCAGATCACTGAATATTCAAGGCGCCAACTTTAGAGCAGTTATGTGAGAAAAAATGCTACCTCTGTAGTAATGGGCTGAGAGCGGAGTAAGTTCTTGAAGAGCGTTGTAGTTGTGTATGTCATTGTTTCTTTTACCACATTTCTTTCACCGAAACATTATTGTCTGCAGAAACGTAAGCACAATGCCGCTTACAAGACTGCCATGCTATCTGGGTACTATTACAATTCCTCGTTTTCTATTTAAAAGGGCACTCTCATTGCTCTTGAGTGATCACTAATCATATCTACATGCATGGCGTTGCAGGTGATGTGCGACAGTAGGCGCCAGCCAGAGCCTGCAGTGAAATTCAACTTGACTGAAGCACACTTGTGCGAAACTTCATATAAAAAGCTCCTCACTCCCTATGAAGTGGTAAACCTAGAATTTATGGAATTCTAATTTAATTTCTGGTTGGTCACCATCATCATCATCAGCTTGATTACGTTACATGACGAACAAATACCTCTCCCATGTTCCGCCAGTCAACTCGGTCCAGTGTTTGCTGCTCTCAGATTATATTCGCCAACTTACTAATCTCATCTGTCCACCTAACTTCTTTTCTCCCCTTCGCCCGCTTACCTTATCTTGAGATACAGTCTGTAATGCTTGATGACCAGCGGTTATCTTGCCTTCACGTTGCGTGCCATGCTCATGACCACTTCTTCTCGATTTCCGCTATAATGTCTTCAACACCAGTTTGTTCTCCGACACAAACGAATCTCTTCTTGTACTTAAAAGTTACACCTATTATTTTGCTTTACATAGCTCACCGCGTCGTCCTCAACTGAAGTTTAACCCTCTTTGTAATCATTCGAGTTTCTGCCCTGTAGGTAAGTACCAGAAGTGTGCCGCTGTTACATACCTTCCTCTTTAGGGATAGTGGCGACCTACCATTCATGATTTGAAAATACTTGCAGAATGGGTTCCACCCCATTCTCATTCTAGTTACTTCAATCTCGTCGTTCGGTTCCACGCTTACTACCTGTCGTAATTACACTGTTGCGACTCCGGGTCCCGCGGGTCTCATTCTGGTAGCGGGCCCCCGTCCTAGTACCCATCATCCAACAAGTCAGATGAGGCGCTCGTAAGAACAACAACTTATTTACATGGTTATTAGCTGAGAATTTGAAAAGAGGTGACCAAGTGATCAAGTATGAAGCAGAAGTCAAAAACTGAACATAGGAACTCTTGAACTGAAAATATACAAAAGTCTTCCACTTATATAGCGCCGAATTGCCAGCCCTGGGTGCTTGTCCACGGCTTCAGCCAATACGGCACTCGATCGTTTAGGTGCTCCACTCACGAAGGCGGGTAAAGGCACCACACAATGCACATGGAGAGGGCACACTCCATACGATACCCAAATATGGTTACAAACGCACTGCACCTGCGTTTCGCACACGTCACCAAAATTTCGCGCACGTCCGATGATCTTAGATGACCTTGGCTTCCAAGAACTCTTCTGGTAGTTGGGTGAGGTTTGCGAAAAACGGCTCCTGGAACACGTTCCAAACTTGTCTGACTGCGTTCGGGTAGACAATAAAGTGGTCCGCCAGCTTATCGTCAAAACATGCCACTCCATTCAGCCGATCCTATGGAGAAAGGGGGAATTAAGAGTGGTCGACCAATCCCTCGTTGTGGAGGCGCTGAGGCGGGCACCCGCAAGGGCTGCAGCACATAGTGCATTTTTCCTTTCCTTCAATCACACATTCCATTCCTCGTTGTTTGCTAGAAGGCGTGGCGTAGCTGCGAATTTCCGGGACTTCGCTTCTCCTCGCAAGGTGCAGCCACAACTGGTTTGGGTTTTGCCTTTCAGACACAAACTGCAAACCACGCTGGTTCCGCTCTCTGCAGATCCACGGCGACCTCGAAAATGGCCCAGCTGCATCTTTGTTTGCCTCGAAAGTCTTGCATAGAGTCGAGCTCACAATGGCCTTACTTGGCTCATGCGTTTTCTTTGCGTGAACCGGTCCTGAACCTCTTGGTCACGTTTTGCTGACAAGAAATCAACCCGTCTTGACGGCACATCCTTGCTTGGAATACGTCGAAATATTTTCGTCCAATGCACAAAGACCAAAAGACTTCAATCATAATGATGGTTATAACAAGACGTACTCTTTTACAACTTGAACTGCACTGCTATTTATCTCTAATCGCAGTTGTTTTCCGACATTGTACATTGCTTTTGTTTTCAGCAGATAAATTTTAAGACCTACCTTTTTGCTGTCTTTGTCGAATTGGGTAACCATGAATTGCAATTCGTCCCCTGAGTTACTCAGCAATGGAAGGTCATCGGCGAAGCGCAGGTTACTAAGATAGTCTCAATTGACTCTGATCATTAACTCTTCCCATTCTAAACCTCTGAAAAACTTCTGTTAGCACCCGGTAAATAGCATTGGATATATCGTATACACTTTTCTTACACCCTTCTTTATCCCTATTATGTCGCTTTATTATGAAACCTCATGGTGGCAGTTGATCCACAGTAGATTTCTTTCGGCATGTTTATGCTTCGTCGACGCCCTATTTCTGCACTGTCCGATTCACTGCTAATATCTCTGCGTAATCAAATGCCTGCTCGAAATCTACGAAGGCTATGTATAGCGGTATGCTGTATTCTGAGTGTTTCTCTGTTACCTGAGTGATAGTGCGAATGTGGTCGATTGTTGAGTAGCCTGTTCAAAATCCTGCTTGTTTCTTTGGTTGATTGAATTCTGTTGTCCTAATTCTGTTAGCAATTAATTTTTTTGTACTTAGCTTGTATACCATTGGAAGGAAGCTGATCAGCCTGTACTTCTTGAAGCCCTAGTCATCTTCTTTCGTATGTATTAAGATGATGTTAGCATTTTTCAGATTCTGGTACCCTCCCCGTCAGGAGACACTTCGTCAACAAGGGGGCCAGCTTTTCTAACACAATCTGTCTTCCGTCTTTCAATAGATCTGATGTTACCTATTCCTCACTAGGAGCTTTGCCTCTTAGCATTCTCTTCAAGGAGTTCCCGACCTCTGTCATTACTAGTGGAAGGTCACGGGGGGTACTGCTAGTTCATACGTTGCAGTAGAAGTTGTCCTGGCTACTGCACAGAACTCTGTTAAAATTCCTCCACTACTTGAACTATCCTAGCCATAATGGTAGTTACTGTGTCTTCCTTGTTCCTTAGTGCACACATCTGGTTTTTGCCTATTCCAAGTTCTCTCTTCACTGCTTTGACGCTTACACCGCTCTTCAGAGCATATTCAATTGTCTCTGTGGTATACCTCCTTACATCGGACACGTTAGGCTTATTAATCAACTTCGAAAGCTCTACCAGTTCTATTTTGTCTGCTGTGTTTGAGGCTTTCCTATTTTGACGTTTTTTATTGAGGTTCTTTGTCTGCAGGGAGAGCTTGCTAGGGTACTGCCTGATTACCGTGCCTCCAACTTCTACTGCGCACTCCCTAATGCTACTCGTGAGATTATATTTCATTGCGTCAACGCTGAGGATGGTTTCCTCGATAAGAGCCGAGTATTTCTTCAGAAGCGACAGAGAGATAAATAGAGAGAAAGACAGGGAGGTTAACCAAGCATGGCACGGTTGGCTACCCTACACTTAGGGTGGTGGAAAAGGAGAATAATAGAAAAGAAAGCGATAGAAAAGAAAAAGACTAGGAAAGAGAAGGATGAATAGTCAGCACGAGACTACACAGCACGGTCTCGCACTGTTCGTTCTCAAGCAGTCGTGTAGTCTAGTGGTCCTTAAAAAGTACAAAAGGGCTTTCGGGGCTTTGCGCATATGGGAAACCATTGGCCAAGGTCCCAGGATCTTCTCTTCTGTAAGCGGCCGTGAATCCAGCTGTCAGAGCTTGGCTTCCATAATACGTCGTTCAGACTGGTATGCTGGGCAATGGCATAGAATGTGATGACGCGTTTTCTCGCAGGCGCAGATGTTGCATGCCGAAGTGCTCGTCATTTCAAAGAGACGAGAGTACGCATTCGTAAATGCCACGCCCAACCTCATGCGACACAGTAAAGTTTCAGCGCATCGTGGGAGCCCAGACGGCAAAAGAAGTTGCAAGCTCGGGTCGATTGAATACAGATGCGTGTTGGGAAAACCCGGCTTATTCCATTGCAGGAGAGTTATACGGTGAGCAAGTGATTGTAGTTGCCTTGCAGCGTCCGTTCTCAAGAGTGGTATGGGCGTACGCATGCCTTGGTCATGAGCCAATCGAGCAACTTCATCCGCGCGGTCATTGCAGACAATTCCGCAATGACTCCGCAACCACTGAAATAGAATATCGTGAACTTCCTCAAGCGCCTCGTGGTAGTCGTGCCCTACCTGATATACTGATTGTTCGTGCAACCCGTGCTGCATAACGAACCGTAGTGTCTGTAAGACTGAACTCGAGTCGCAAAAATGGCCCATTGATTTGGTTGCTGCCGAAGTATGTACTTTACTGCACCTTGAAGCGCTGCGAGCTCTGCTGCTGTCGACGTCGTGGTGGGAGAAAACTTGTATGAAGCGACACATTATCAGATGAAACAACCACTGCTCTTGTAGAGCTGTTGGAATTAGTGAAGCCATCGGTGTAAACATGTATGAGGTCGAAGTACTTTTCGTTCAACAGACGCAAAGTCAATTGTTTCAGGGCTAGCGGTGATATGTGCGCCTTCTCTAGGATTCCAGGAACTGATAAGCGCACGTCAGGTTGACGGAGGCTCTATAAAGCAGCTGCTGAATGCATCGCAAGTTTGAAGCCAGGTGGTAATATGTCCTGATGTTTTGTCACTATACCGCAGAACGAAGAATGGGGCCTCCACGCTGTCAAACATGATAAATGGTGGGACGGTAGCCGTGATAATTGCCGAATGTGTGCTCTAAGCGCCTCGACAATGATGAGCGTTATGACCGGCTGTTCTTGTGCGATAACAACAGTTGCCACTGTCGATGAGCCTGTTGGAAAGCCAAGATATATCCGAGTGTTTGGGCTTGTACGCTCAGTAGTCCAAGGATGCTAGTCTTGCGCGTGTTGGACAGGACAGGAAGGCTGTACCGGAGAATTCCGAGAAAGAGGGCTGTCTAAAGCTGCAACATGGAGCGCACGGATGGGCCCCATGATTTTCCGGCGACGAACTTGAATACATTCTCAATGCTTATGAGCTTTTTCTTCAGGTATGCGACAAGCGGGCTGCAGGTTAGGTCACGATCTACGATGACACCTAATAATCCATGACTTCTCTTATGTGCGATTGATCTGCCATCTATGCACAATGGGTAGAAAGACATTGGTTTGCGTGTAAACGCCACCACTGCGCATTTTCTGTGGCGATAGTTAAACCTTGCTGGCGAAGGTATGCCGATGTCATTGTTGCACACTTTCTGTATTCTTGCGCACACTTGAGGCCGTGTCACGCAGGATGGCCAAACGCAGATATCATCAGCGTAGAGAGATATATAAGCTGTCTGTCGCAGCATTTCGGTGAGCCCCACCAGAACCAGGTTGGAAAGAGTTGGACTCAAAACGCCGCCTTGTGGCACCCCATGACTTGTGAAATGCTTATTCGTAGGCCCATCTTCTGTTGGAACGAACATGAATATCTTTGTGAGGTAGCTTCTAACCCATTGAAAGACACGACCTTCAAGTTCAGCTTCTTCAAGAGCATTGAGAACAGCCTCATGGGTCAAGTTTTTATAGCTACCTTTCACGTCTGAAAACAGAGCTACCGACAGCCGCTTTTTAGCTTTCAGTTGCTGAACAGACGTCACTAAGTGAATGACGCTATCAAGTGAAGACCGACTTCGTCGAAAGCCAGCTATAGCATCAGGATAGATGTTATAATGTTCCACGTACCATTCTAGGCGTGTAAGCAGCATCCTCTCCGTGACCTTTCCGACGCGGCTTGCTAGTGCTATAGGCCGGTTCGATGCCAAATCCAATGGAGACTTTCTGGACTTCACCAAAGGCACCAGGCGACTTCACTTCCACTCATCAGGCACCATTATATCATGCCAAGACTTATCAAAAACTTCCAGGACACAGCGCTGTGCCTTCGGGCATAGGTGACATAGGGCAGTGTAGGACACTCCATCCGGACATGGGGACGATGAGCGTCTCCATATGCTCAATACTGCATGGAGTTCTTCCATAGTGAATGCAAGCTCCATTTGCTGATCTCGTGCGACTGGAACGTCCTGTGGCAATACATCGATTGGTGTAGAGATGTCGCCTGCGATCTTTGCACGAAATTCACCAGAAGCATTAAGCTGTGAGCGACGTTGATATAGCGCCAAAGCGGCGAAAGGATGACGCCGTTGATGATGCGAGTGAATACCTCGAAGAGTCCTCCACACGGGAGACAAAGGCTTTCGAGGGTCTATCGAGTCTCAAAAACTGTTCCATCGTTGTTCCTGGAGTTTGTGTATTCGACGCTGGATTTTCTTCTGAATGCGCCTGGCTTTTCTGAGGTCATATATTTCGTGCGTCTGTATTGTCTTTCGGCACGTCGGTGGACCGCTCGTAGTAGTTCCAACTCTTGCTCAAGTGCGGTACGTCTCGATTCTTTCAAACATATCTTTGTGGAAGTCTTCATCGCACGACAAATCACTTCTTTAACGAATTCCGGCGGTTCGTGCATGCATTTGCTCTCCACTGATATCTGATACGCTTTCTAGTCAATAGCACTTGAGTGTCCAGGGGAAGGAGAATCGTCCAGACCCTTGACTGTCACGTACGTGGGGATATGGCCGCTGCCGTGGGTTTCAATATCTGTGAACCATTAGACTTTTGTGACAATGCTATGCGACACTAATGTCAAGCCCAGGCAACTACTATAAGTTACTCCTTGGAGATAAGTAGGGCTGCTATCGTTCAGCACCTTAAGCCCTTGCTCTCATGCGAAATCAACTATTTTCATGCCTTTTCGATTTGTCGTGATGCTTCCCCACAGTGAATGATGGGCGTTGAAGTCAATATGCAATATCCATTGATATTTGAGGTGCTGGAGTTGTTGCTTATATTTAGTTAAGACGTTTATTGGCGGACACTCCGCGATGATTCACGACAATGACAGTCAATGTGGGGACCGACTCTCTGCACGAGCTGCTCTTCTTCTTATGAAAAGAGCGACCCACTTGAAGGCACTGGAGAGGAGGACCCACTGTTCGAAGACATTGCCACGACTACCCCGGGTACGAAAAGGGAGCTGCCTGGCGACCTAACAGCTGGTTACATTGAGCGGGTCATGGTAGGCCTTGAGGCGCTCCACGTTACAATGTCGCGTCCTCGACAGCGCATGTCCTAAGATGTTTCGATGGGTTCAATCAAGTAGTTGACAAGGTAAGTGTATTTGACGACATGGTAGGGGCCTTCGTATTTGGGCAATAGTTTTGAAGATAGGCCAGTTGCAGTGGTAGAGATCGAGAGCCAGACGAGCGCTTCAGGGAGGAACATGGGCGCAGTAGTGCTGTCGTCAGCGCGAATACTTTTTGCCGTTCTTAATCATGCGTAGTAAAGGTCCTTGCAAGCTCTTGATACTCTTCAGCAAGCTTGGCTGTAGCAGAAATAAGTGCCCACTCGTATGGATCTGGCTTGTACAGAAGTATCGTGTCGATGGTGTGCGATGGGTGCCTTCCGTAAAATAAAAAGAAAGGTGAAAAGCCAGTAGTGCTCTGAGGGGCAGTATTATATGCGTAAGTGATGGAGGGTAAAATAGAATCCCAATTATTGTGATCGGCGGCGACGTACTTGGAGAGCACGTCGCCGAGCGTACGGTTGAAGCGTTCGGTGAGGCCATTCGTCTGCGGGTAGTAAGCAGCAGTTTTGCGGTGAACAACGCTGCACTCTGTGAATACCTTCAACAAGTTCAGACAGGAAGACGCGGCCTTGCTCACGGGACAGTTTCTGGGGTGGACCGTGTCGCAGAATGAATAGTTGTTGCAGAAAGGAGGCCACATTACTCGCTGTAGCCGCGGGGAGAGCGGCTGTTTTGGCGTATCGGGTGAGGTGGTCCGCAGCGCCCAGCAGTCACCAGCCGACGTTAGTGGAAGTGGCCCATACAAATTGATGCCAACGCGCTCAAAGGGCCTGGCAGGGCAAGGTAGAGGTTGCAGATCTACCGGCGACAGGTGCGTTGAAGCTTTGCAGCGCTGACAATCTATGCAGGAGCGAACGAATTTCTGCAAGTAGCAGTAGATGCCGCGCCAAAAGTACCGTTGGCGAATGCGGTAGTAAGTCTTCGATACTGTGTAGTGCGCACATTGTGGATCAGAATGAAAGAATTCACATATGTCAGAGCGCAGAATGCGAGTTATGACTAGTGGCCACTGGCAGCCGTCACTGTTGTAATTGCGCCTGTGGTGGAGGTCATCGCGAACGGCGAAATAGTGGGCTTGACGACGGAACGCGCGAGGGGATGGAGTGGATGGTTCAGTCAGCAAGTCTATCATTGAGGCAATTCATTGATCCTTGCACCGTTCAGTAGCAATGGTATGAATACTAATCGAATAAATAGCAAGGTGAGATACTGAGTTGTGGGCATTGTCGTCAGGCAAGGGAGAGAGTGACAGGGCGTCGGCGTCAGCATGTTGCCTTCCATTGCGTTACAGCACGCGGATGTCGTAGTTTTGCTGGTGAAGTGCCTACCGGGCGAGACGGCCTGAGGGATCTTTCAATGACGACAACCAGCATAGTGCGTGATGGTCGGTGACGACATCAAATGTGCGACGATACAAATAGGGTCGGAACTTTGTAAGGGCCCAGACGATTGCCAAACATTCTTTCTCGGTGACGGTGTAATTAGTCTCGGCTTTAGAAAGCGTACGGCTTACATACGCCACAATATATTCCGGGAACCCTGGTTTGCGCTGCGCAAGAACAGCGCCGAGGCCGACACCACTGGCATCCTTGTGTACCTCTGTAGGAGCCGTAGGGTCGTAGTGGCGGAGTATGGCAGGTGACGTCAACAAACGACGAAGCGTTGTGAAAGCGTCGTCGCACTGTGATGACCACGAATGGAGAGGCCCGTTACTTCCGAGGAGCTTCGTCAGCGGCGATATGATAGTCGCGAAGTTTCGAATGAAGCGCCGAAAGTAGGAACACAGTCCTAAAAACTGTGCCGTTCCTTGACGGATGTCGGCCCGGGGAACTCGGTCACGGTCGGAAGCTTGGCTGGATCAGAGAGAATTCTGTCCTTGGACATGACGTAGCCGAGTATTGTCAGATGCTGAGCTGCAAATCGGCACTTCTTTAGGTTCAGTTGCAGACTGGCGTGACTCAGACGCGTTAAAACATGCCGAAGGCGTTGAAGATGCGTCGAGAAGTCCGGAGCAAAAACAACGACGTCATCGAGGTAGCGCAGGCGCGTGTGCCATTTCAGGTTACGCATAACAGTATCCATCATTCACTCAAAGGTGGCGGGCGCATTGCACAGCCAAAACGGCATGACGTTGAATTCGTACAAGCCATCGGGGGTGACAAAAACGGTCTTGGGTCGAGCGTCCTCAGCCATAGGTACTTGCCAGTACCCTAAGTGCAAATCGAGGGATGAAAAGAATTCTGCTTCTTGCAGGCTTCCAATCGCCTCATCTACCCGCGGTAGTGGGTACACGTCCTTACAAGTGATTTCCTTGAGGCCTCGGTAGTCCGCACAGAACCGCACAGAACCGTCCTTCTTCGTGACGATAACAACAGGAGACGCCCACGGGCTGCTAGAGGGTCAAATAACATCGCAGCAAAGCATGTCGTCGACTTGCTCGTTGATTAAACAGCATTCTGTGGGAGATACGCGATATGGACGTTGCCGCAGGTGGCTCTGTGCCTGTGTCGATGCGATGCGTAACCGTGATTGTGCGGCCAAGAGAAGGTTGAGCGACATCAAAAGAAGAGCGGAATTTTTCCAACAGGCCCAGAAGCTGGGAACGCTGGCCCGGCGTGAGGTTCTCGAAAATGGAGGGACCGAATACATCATCGGATGATAAAACATGTTGAAACAGCACTAAGCGTAATGGAACTTGAGCAGTGCATGTCATCGGGTTGATCCATAACTTGTGCGTCTTCGATAGGTTCCACGCTGCCGAGACTTTCCCCTCGCACCAACTTAACGCTGTACGGGGAGGAGTTCCCAACAAAAATAGTGGTGCTGCTATGAGTGAGTTGCACGGTCGCGAAACGAACCAGCAAGCCTTTTCTTATGAAAACACGATGAGATGACGAGAGGAGTGCAGCGGTGTCAGAAAGGCTTGCGCAGCAGAGAGACACCGCCGCGGACGAGTTTGCAGGTACTTGGGTGTCATCTTTGACGAGTAACTTGCTTGCAGCAGATGAACTGTCGGCCAGTGTCAAAGAAGAGAATTGTGTGAGTCCTATTTCAGCTGGTGCGCAATGAATGACGGCGTCGTGGCGGGAGAGAAAATCCAATCCTAGCATGACGTCGTGAGAGCATGAAGGAATTGGGATGAATTCGACCGCGTACATCACGTCCTGAATCATAAGGCGGGCTGTGCACATCGCAGTAGGGTGAATGCTTTGGACACTGGCTGTACGGAGGGAGAGTCCGGAAAGTGGTGTGGTCGCTTTGCGCAGTAATCGGCTAAGTTTTGCGTCCATGACAGATACGGCGGCTCAGGTATCTACAAGGGCAGATGCCCGAACGCCATATACAACCATGTCCGTCACGTTTGACGGGCTTTCCTGAGGGCTTTCGCAGTTCGACAGCGTCGCAGCCCTTGCCTCGTGGGCTGCAATGACTAGTTTTTCTGGTCACCCTCGAGTGGACGAGGCCGCATCGGTGACATGATTTGATTGATTTGTGGGGTTTAACGTCCCGAAACCACCATATGATTATGAGTGGAGGGCTCCGGAAATTTCGACCACCTGGGGTTCTTTAACGTGCACCCAAATCTGAGCACACGGGCCTACAACATTTCCGCCTCCATCGAAAATGCAGCCGCCGTAGCCGGGATTCGATCCCGTGACCTGCGGGTCAGCAGCCGAGTACCTTAGCCACTAGACCACCGCGGCGGGGGGCCGCATCGGTGACAGTGAGCGACGTCGCGCAGATGGTGAAGGGCAGGTAGACGGAGCGGAGTGGGACGACGGTGACATAGGCGGCGGTTGGTCATAATAGCGGCTTGATTGGCTGGGAAAGTTGGAGGCGACCTGCGGTTGCTGCACACGATTGCAATAGCGTGCTACGTGACCGACACAACCACAAGCAAAGCAGATGGGGTGATTGTCAGCAGTGCGCCATCGGTTTGCGGGTCCCATCGATGTCGCAGAACGCGATGGGCGAGCCGGCTGCTGATATGAGTACATGGTGGGCAGCACTAAGGGCACGTGGCTGACGTTGGCGTATGTAGGCGACACAGTTTGTCGGAAGGCCTGGGGCCTCGCGATGGGTTCGGTGTAACTTAAGGGGACAACCACAGAAATCAGCGGGGGTGGCCTGGCGTAGATGAGTGGCACAGATACAGGAGGCGGCTGGTGGTATTTAGAAACGCCCTCTGCGATTTCCTGCTGATTGGCTCGGCGGAGCGGAGGTAGAAGAGCACTTTATGACTGTTGAGCATGTTGCGGGGAAGCAAAAGCCAGTAAATAGACCTGGCGGGCAACTTCCTCTCGCACGAACGACTTGATTTCGGCGAGCAAGGTTGTGTGGTCAGGAACTGCTGACAAAGCCGAGAGATTAGCACCACGTGGTGGCGGTCGACGGGTCATCAAGCGCTGCCGCCGCAGCTTGTCGTACCTTTGGCATAATGTAATGACTTCTGCCACAATGCGAGGGTTCTTTGCCAGGAGCATGGTGAAGGCATCGTCAGCGATGCCTTTTAGAACATGCGTGATTTTGTCAGCCTCTGACATGTTCATGTGGACTTTCTTGCACAAGTCAAGGATGTCCTTCATGTAACTTGTGAAGGACTCCCCGGTCTGCTGGGCTCGTTCACGTAAACTCTGTTCGGCTTGCAGCTTACGAACGGCCGGACGACCGAACACGTCGACGACAGCGGTTTTAAAAGCGGACCAGGTCGGGAAATCAGATGCGTGGTTGTTGTACCACATGCCGGCCACACCCGTGAGATAGAAAAACAGGTTGTCGAGTTTACATGCCTCGTCCCAATGATTGGGGACGCTCACGCGTTCGTACATGGCGAGCCAGTCCTCGACGTCGGTGCCATCCGCGCCGGTGAAGACAGGAGGTTCGCTGATGCGGGGAACACCGGGACATGGCGTCAACGTAGGTGGAAGCGTTTGCTGAGCGGTGTCTTGGTGCATGGTAAAAGGCATGGTACGGGATCGAAGTTCCAAGGGCATCGAATGCGGACCAAAGGTGTTTGAAGGGCACAGCACTCTCAGCACTCTCCACCAAATTGTTAAGACGTTTATTGGCGGACACTCCGTGATGATTCACGACAGCGACAGTCGTTGTTGTTGTTGTTGTTTCCCTGTGCAAATGGCTCGTACCCAAAGGAGGGGATTGGTCGATTATAAGGTGAATTTGCCCTATATTTTCGGCATTGCGTCATTCCTACAAAACTTTTGTAACTTAATTTTGATTTGAAATGCCGATACCAAGTTTGCTGAAAAAATAAAGAAAAATAGTGAGACCGTAATTTAGCTAGAAAATCGTTTAGTCGCAGTGATGTATTCCTGAACGGCGAATAAAACATCCCTGTGGCTGAAACCCAGTGTAGAGGCTCCAAATGAAAGAAGATCAGGTTTTGATAAATTGCAAGCCCAGTCTTTGAAGAGGTGGTACTAGTAAGCTTCGCCTGAATAAATCGAAACAGCGACAATGTAATAAAACATGACTGATCATTTCTGCTTGATTACAGTAAATGCACATATGGGAAATCAATATACCAGATCTATGCAAGTAAAAATTGAGGGAGGTAACGCGGCAACGAAATTTCGTGATGACAACTTCCATCATCCTTGAATTAGACAGGTCACTGCGCCAGGGATATAACAAGTGGTTGTACTCTGAGGAAGCCGTCAGTGCAGGGTCTGATAAATTTTGCCTGATTTTAGATGTGCGAAATCGCGCCACTGTAATGTATACTGTATGAGGGAAAATAGGAATAATTGGTGTCGAAAGAGATGCCTTCGCAAGAGAATCAGCTATTTCGTTTAACAACAAACCTTTGTGCCCTCGTGTCCAGATTAAATGAATGCTTCGGAGATGACAGGGAACCAATAATTTAAATAGTTTCAGTATGGGTGAGCGACCAGGTGCGGACAGAGAAGAGCACACTGATAATGAATCAGTTATGACTGCTACGACTGGAATGGAAATATTTACCTTTCGCAAAGCTAACATTATTGCCATGAATTCAGCCAGAAAGACAGGAAGAAAATCTGGTAAGCGAAGTGAAAATGACCAATCAAGTACGGGGCAATACATTCCAACGCCTGATTTTTCATGTGATTGAGATGCGTCCGTTGCTATGATTACATTTGTTGGCAGAGTACTTAAATGGTCCTGCAATAAACCATTTAAATGCCTGTAGCTAATAGCTTAGCGTGAGTTGGGAAGATAGCATGGTAAACAATTTCTGGAGAAATTTGTTGCTCAGTTAAAGGAATCAGGTCAAGAAGTTGTACGTTTAGAGGCTCAAGTAACGATGGAACAAACACTATTTGTGGTTTGTGAAATCTAGTCCAATGCACAGAGAAGAAATGGACAGGATTAGAAATAAAAATAATATGTTCAGGGTTAAACGGTGCTTCATATAGTCGTATTCTTATTGCCCGTCACAAAAAGCAGTTTGTGGTTTTAGTAGCGTTAGACATATGTAAAGCATACGATAGTGTAGAGTATTCTATCTTGAGTAATCCGTTGTGGAGTCATGGACTTCCACCGTATATAGTAGCATAGGTGACGGAATTTTCAAGTAGAAGAGAATTCTATAGTTATCAAGGCGGTTTCTCTTCCTGTAAGCACAAGCACAGTAAGAATGTTAAAGCGGCATAATAAGGTTGACTTTCGTGCTTCAAGGTATAACACTGCATTTGCAGTATACTTTGGAAGTCCTAAGCAGAGCCGTAAAGCCTCTCTTTCCAATAGAATGAGCGGCCGAAGTTTGTAGGTTGGTGCACCAGAAAAAAGAACGCAGCCAAACTCTAACACAGGTCGGGCATACATTTTATATATAATCAAAAGTGCCTTCCTTCTCATACCTGATCTAGAATTGCTCAACCTCCGTAATACGCCCATCACGCGTACTGCTTTTGTCGCGATGTATTCAACGTGAGGGCGCCAATTTAGATGTTCATTATACATAACTACAAGATATTACAATGATTGTACTTGTGGGATATCTTGAAGCTTGTAATTAATAGATATGTGCACGGGATCTATGATAGAAAAAACGAGAATAGCACAATTACCAGTATTCAGGTTTAACATTAATCCCTCCAGCCAATGTTCTATTTCATTTAAATATGCTTGCAAGATAGTGTACAGACAGTGAAAGTCATGTGCCATAGCAAAGAAAGCAATGTCATCGGCATAAACATAGGCTTTCACATCTGGATAAACGGTGATGATAACAAGCAATATGTTGAATAATACCGGAGAAAGTACTGACCCCTGAGGTACACCTCGGGTTTGCTTGTGCTTACAGGAAGAGAAACCACCTTGATAACAATAGAATTCTTTTCTACTTAAAAATTCCGTCACCCATGCTACTATACAAGGTGGATGTCCATGACTCCATAACTGATTACTTAAGATAGGATACTCTACACTATCGTATGCCTTATTGACCCGCAGGTCGCGGGTTCGAATCCCGGCTGCGGCGGCTGCATTTCCGATGGAGGCTGAAATGTTGTAGGCCGGTGTGCTCAGATTTGGGTGCACGTTAAAGAACCCCAGGTGGTCGAAATTTCTGGTGCCCTCCACTACGGCGTCTCTCATAATCATATAGTGGTTTTGGGACGTTAAACCCCACATATCAATCATCAATCGTATGCTTTACATGTGTCTAACGTTACTAAAGCCACAAACTGCTTTTTGTGACGGGCAATATGAATACGACTTTCCAGATCTACATGTGCATGCCATATGGAATATCCAGATCTAAAGCAAATTTGGGAAGAACTCAACAGTTGTTTCTCGTTAATAAACCTAATTATACGACCATGAAGTACCCTTTCAATAAGTTTTACTACATTAGCTGTTAAGGCTATCGGTCGTATGTTGTCTAAATTATAGCCTGCCCCCTGTTTCTTGACCAATGCTATAATTTTCGCAATCTTCCATTCAGAAGGAATCCATGCTCTTCTAACGGAATAATTGACGAGACCTAACAGATCATTCGGATATTCTCTGTGTAGTATTTTTAGCATTGTATTTGTTATTCCATCGGGGCCTGGTGCTGCATTTGGCAATCTTTTCTTAGCCTGATTTAATTCGGAAGTCGATATTTCTGTGTAGTCATAGATGGTTGTTGTGTAAGCCGAATAAGGAAGATGCATTGAGAACATGTTTTCTAATTGTTCAGCTAATTGATTCAATGATTCCTGTAGTTCCTGTGAGGTGTGAACTACTGAGTCAACGTTTCCTGGTATAGGGGTCTTCTTCCTACCACGAAGGAAATTGAATAAAGCACGTTTGTTATTTGATTTAGTCAGGTACTCGTAATGTTCTTGGTCATATTGCTCTTTCGCTCGCGATACAGTGCGTTTATATGTTGCCGCAATGAACTTATAATCCTTCTAATTTTTCGGACTCTGATTACATATAAGTCTTTTCCATGCAGCTTTTCTTCTTCTATAGTCTCGTGTGCACTCATTATTCCACATCTACTATGTTAGGCACTTTTGAATGACGACGAAACAATTACAAATTCTGAAGTGTTCTTGGAGATTTTTACAGTGTAACAGACTTTTCTGCCGAGGCCTTCACTTTTGACCACTGGACACTGCCCTAATGTTGGAACGCCAGCATTCTTTAAATTTTTTGTAATTGATCAATGTTTTCTCTGTTCTTTCAATAGATTTTACAGCACATAAGATTTCAAAGTATACAGGAAGATGTTCACTGTTTGAAGAGAAATCACTTGTTTTCCAAGACTTTATTGAAACACTTGGGTTGCAAAACGTAAGATCTATACCGATCGTGTCTGTCCGCGAATAAATGTAGGCTGTCTATCATTTAGGCAGGAAAGGTTTTTATTAATCATCGAATTCCACAGAAGAGTGCCAGAAGGGTCTGTTCAAAATCCCCATGAAACATAATGTGAGTTGAAATCACCAGTCAGAAGGAAATCGTTCCTGCAATTAGCTAAGGCAGTATCTAATTGTTGAGTATTATGCAAACCTGTTGGAAAATATGCGTTTATAAATGAGAAAGGGCGGTGCCCTGGCAGACAGAGGTCTGTTGACAAAATTTCACAGTCTGTAGACATAAGCTGAAAAGCTATGCTCGCTGTGCGGCAAAATTTATTCGAGACTAGTATAATTAGACCACCTCCTAGTCATGGACGGTCTAACCGAAATGCTCTAAAATTGTTTAAATGATAATTCCTAACAGGGTTAAGCCAGGTTTTTTGTAATAAGAATATATCCGGATATAACTGACTAATTAAGCAAAGTAAGTAGGTAGAAGCAGAAATCAAAGACCTACAATTGCACTGTACTGCTTTCAATGTATCTATGTTGACGAGCGAAACACTTCAGCAACGGCAGCTTCTAAAATACTCTCCTTAATAAGGGCACTGGGATTTTCGCTGCCCTTTTTAGGTTTTGTGTTTGAGCAAGAAGATATTACAGGAGATCCAGTGCGCTTCTGACGCCTGAAATCTTGGTATACGCCCATTTCATTCTGATCCTCCGCGTGGGTTGACATAGAAGGTACGAACAAAATTGGGGTTTTCTCCTCTCGGGATTGCCGCTGTGGGGCTGAATTCGGCATCTCTTCCACTGCACAAGGTGCCGACTTGGCTATTGGTACTGCTACTGCAGAAGCTAGCTGTGTCATCTCTGAGCAAAACTCTTGAGATATGCACTCACTTACGCTCGTAACTATGTGTTCCAGCGCTTTCGACATCACCTTTTCTACTGCAGCCTCAATAAGATTCAGAGTCTTCGTCTCACTTAGTTGTTCGTGCCTCGACGTAACTCCGGCATATCCAAAGGCCCTATCCTTTACAACTGTCATTGGTTCTCACCGCGAGCAACGACGTCTGTCCATGATTTCTAGGAGTTGCGTTTCATTGTACCTTGCGGTGCAGTTCAGGTAATCGGCCGCGTGATTTCCTGCACAGAGGCAGCACTTTTCAGTTTCGGCGTTGCACTCCTTCGATGGATGGGTATCGCCACAGATGCGGCAACGTGAATTTGATTTACAGCCCCCTGCACTGTGACCAAAACGCCAACAGTTTTGACATTGGAGAGGACAAGAAGCGAGACGTTCGTCTCTGAAAATTAGCGGCCATATTTTCAACTCGGATGGACAGGAAGTGCTGGCAAAGGTAGCAATAACCGACTCAGTGGGGACTTTCTCACCATTAACTAATCGGTTGCATCGGTACACAGCTATGACCCCAGCATCAGACAGCCTTTTTAGAGTCTCAGCTGGCGTTAATCTAGAGCCGACTCCTCGTACAATTTCCTTAGCGCACGCTAAATGAGGCGGGATAAATGCACTCACCGGGACCGAAGCAAAGGTCTTGCATTTTAGGATGCCAGAAACGCACGAATGATCTGACGATCTGCATACCAAACCACCTCTTCCGAACTGACGAACATTACTTATCAGCTGAAAGTGCGGCATCATGGCCTGCAACTCCACCTGGATCGCCTTCGGGTTGTTGAGCCTAATAAATCTACCACTCGAGGGCACCAGCGCAACAGGGATGCTGCCAACACCACTGCAGAAAAATATTCCAATGGCAATTCATCATTAGGCAAGGAGGCTCACCAAGGGCTGTGCCCTTGGCCAGGAGACAAATTAGACATTAGCTATAATTCAATTGCTTAAAGAAGTAATATGCAACGTCAGCTAGTTTCAACAGGTCAAATTCACCCAAAACTCAGCCAAACCACCGTCCGAAAGAGTGCGAAGGGACCAGCTCCAGCATTGTTTCCTTCGTTTTGTTTGTTTGTTTGTTTCCCTGGGATGATGGCTCATACCCACTTAGAGGGATTGGCCAAGAAAGTGTAGTGCAGTTTTTCTGTGAACATTTTGACTATGTGTAATGAATTGGTAATATAATAAGACTAATGTAAAAAACAATATAAAAAGAGCAAACGAAAAAAAATCAAGTTGAGCAATTTTGAGATTTGAGGTGTTATGATTACCACTCAGCTGCGTTTACTTCACTCTGCCCTGGGGATTAATAAATAATAACTTTTTTTTGAAGATCACGAAGGTATACGCTTGGTTGCCTAAATATAATCGCAAACGGCATTGAAAGCATTCCTGTAGCAATGTCCCAAAACTGAGGCACCAAAGCTTAGCGCCGTTTCCGCCGTCAATCTAACGCCTATTTTCAGAAATGGCATAACTAGTAACCTTTTTCGAAGTATATCGTAGCGGCGACAATAAAAAAATAGTGATCTAGTGATTCCATTTCTCCGCAGAAAGCGCAGAGGGGTGATGTTGCCTGACCAGCTCTGTGTAGATACAGGATTAGGGGGAGGACACGACATCGAAATTTAGTAATTAAGACTTTGAGTTTTCTGGACTGGCTCCAGTGGGGTTGCCATAGAAACATGAGGTGGTTATATTCTGTCCATGTAGTTACTTTTTCTATCGTATCAGTGGAGATTGCTGATTTTTGATATCTTATTGCCGTGATATATCCAACATAGCAGTATAGACAAAACTGACCCATCAAGTGCGGCTCATGCTAAGGAATCGGCCAATTCATTTAATCTTAATCCACAGTGTCCCGGAACCCATAGTAACCTCAGGAGTCTCAACTGCGAGGGTACTAATGTTTAGAATGTGCTTAGAATTCGAGAGTTCTCTGAAGCTGTCAGAGCTGCACAAATTGAAAGAGAATCCGTCATTCTGACTGCGTTGTTTTGACCTGATGGAAGTTTTTGAAGAGCTAAAATAATCGCCACGAGCTCCGCTTCAAAAACTGGAGTAAAATCTGGCAGTCTTACTGAAAAGTACCAGTCAAGCAAATCAGAGGCAATGCCTACACCTGCCTTTTGATTATGTACGGAAGCATCTGTGGCTATTATATTTTTAGTTTCTGCATGCTCCAAGTAATCTAATGATATGTTATTTAAAAATTTGAGAGATTGTAACTTGGCGTTTTGGGGGAATATATCATCATACTTAATAATAAGATGACAATTCGAGTCATTAGTCTCAATTACATTTCTAATGTTCCCATTTATACTTTGTAGATTCTTTTGTACAAACATTATGTGAGGTGTGTGAAACTGTGGCCAATGAGCAAGAAAGAAGGCGTCTGGGTTTGCGATAAAAGCATATTGAGATCTTCTTGCCGGTAAGCTATAAAATTTTAAAAATGCTTGTATGGTCAAAATACGAAATCGACGAAGTAGTGTAGGCAGGCGCGCTTCTTGGTACAGTACGTTGATAGCCACAAATATAGGGAGTCCCAGACACATTCGCAGTGCTTCTCGCTCCAAGACAACTAGAGGTTTCATTTTATAAGCACGGCCACCCGAGAATAATATGCAGCCGAATTCCATGATGGGGCGCATATACATCTTGTACAACGTTATCAAGGTGTGCCTCCGTAACCCATATTTCCAGTTACTTAGCTTGTGTAGTAAGCCTGAAGCCCGCTGTGCTTTGGTAGGTATATACTCTATGTGTGGACTCCAGTTAAGTTTGTCATTATAAATGATTCCCAGATATTTTATAGAGGAAAAGATATTTTATAGAGGATTTACAGGAACCCATCTTGCTGCATGGGTTCCTGTTTATATAGAATTGAAATTGAAATTGGTTCTGCAAGCGGAAACGCCATGAGCGCACTTTTGTTGACATTTAACGATAACGAAATCGACTGCAACCAAATTTCTAACATGTTGATATATCTTTGTAATTTAAGTTGTAGTGAGTAAATACAACAGTCAGCAGCAAAGAATGCAATGTCATAAGCATAAATGTTAACAGTAACTTCTTGATCTGTTGGAATTGTGCTCATTAAAGTATTAAATAATGCTCGTGTTAAGACTGCTCCTTGGGGAACTCCGCGCGTTTGTTTAAATCTAGATGAGGAACATCCATCCTTGACGCAGTAGAATTCTCTTAATATAAGAATTCTGCCACCCACTCAATGAAATATTGTGGGAAATTCAATCTCTTTAGCGTATATAACAATATGAAGTGCTCCACACTGTCATACGTCTTAGCTATGACAAGCGTTACTAAAACAGTGTATCGCCTTCTTTTTCGCGCGAGCTGTATTCGGCTCTCTAAATCAGCATGGGCACACCAAATAGAGAAACCACTACGAAAGCTGATTTGGTTCAGTTTTATTACTAAATTGTCTGCCATCCAGATACTTACTCGGCTACGTAGGACCCTCTCTACTAGATTGACCATGTTAGATGTTAGAGAGATTGATCTGATATTATCGACTGTTAATCCTACACCCGGATTTTTTAGTATAGGAATCACCTTTGCTATCCTCCAATCCTGCGGCACCCATGAGTTTTTTAAGAAGTAGTTAATAACATTGGCGACGTCTCGAGGCGATAAATTGAACAGAATTTTAATCATGGGTACTGTGATTCCATCTGGGCCAGGAGGTGCACAGGGTAAATGTTTAATCACGTTGGATACTTCAGTCTGTGTCACTTCGTCAAAGTCAGACTTTGTCGTAGACTTGTGCCAGTTGTTTGGCACTACTGAAGTAAATCTGCTTTCCAGACCTTTACCGATTGCCTCTAAGGTAGTGGTCATTTCTTGCGCCGACAGATAATCACAAGCTGCATTAACTGGTGATGGCAAGATTTTCCGAGCTCTCACGTATCGGAACAGTGCTTTCATATGTTTAGGCTTCGACAGGTATTCATAATGTCTTCTGTCATATTCTTGTTTAGCTTGAGCTACCGTTCTCTTAAAGCCTGTAGCAATGAATTTATAATCGGCCCACTTTTTGGGGAATTGATTATGTAAGAGCTGCTTCCAACCTGCCTGACGTCATCGGTGCTCTCTAGTACATTCATCATTCCACCAACGGCTATATACTCTTTTTGTGGATTCAACAGTAAATTTGGCTCTTTTGTAGAATCTTTTAATGACTGCGTTTATCTTCAGTGCTTTTGTATCATCGCTTTCTTCCGAGTGAAAAGCCAAAGGTGACTACGATGGTGCGCTTTCAAATTCCTCATTTTGGCTGTGGGCGCCTATTGCAGAGGCTCCTGCAGGCGGATAATATGATGCTGCAGTCTCAGATTCACCGTCAGCTATTGGTCGTGAACTCTCAACATGTCCTGATCATTCTTAAATTTAGTGTAATTTACAAATACTCCTAAATTTGAACAAGATGGAATTATCGGGCAAGAAATTTCAAAACTTATTGGTAAGTGGTCACTCTTGGTGCCAGAGTCCAGCGCTTTCCAAGAAGAAGTAGTAATGGCCGAACTGCAAAACTTAAATCTAAGGCCGACCTGGAGTGATTACGAATCAATGGGGGGGTTCTGACGTTGAGGCACGTCAGGTCATTAGCCAATGTCCACTACCACAAGCGTTTCCTACTCAAATCAGTTCTAAAACCCCAGCCTGTATGGTGGGAATCAAAGTCTCCAACTAAAACTTTGTCTTTGCACCACGACTTTGTAGCTAGATCCAAACTTCGTGTGTCTTGAACTCCATCCGGAAAATACATATTAACTAAAGTGAAAGGAGCGCAGTTGGGCAGTATAATGTCTACTGCCAAAATTTCGCATTCTGGCGACATATGTTTGTATGAGCATTTGACTTTCATACTAATTCTATTATTAATAAAGAAAGCGAGACCCCCAACTCTCGATGGACGGTCCAGTCGAAAAGATCGGAAGTTATTTAAATGGAACAAATTATGTACAGATAGCCATGTCTCTTGTAATGCTATATTATCAGAAGCGAATTTAGAAGTCAAGTATACCGAATCCGTAGATGCAGAATGAATTGAGAGAATATTTCAATGGAGAATCTTAAGTGACCCTATGGTTTCGAAAGAGCTGCTTCCGCTATAGCATTCTCTAGAATGCTTTCTTTCAAAAATCTCTCTTTGAAAGGCTCTCCTTTTTCTTCAGATACTTTTTGTTCTTTGTTTGTTTCGGTGAGTTAGTTTTCCTTGCCACAGGGGATCTAGATCGCTTCAGGGACCTAGGGTCCAAATCCATGTCATCGGAATCTATTGTATATGCAGCTTTGTCCTCACTTAGACTCTGTATATCTACTGCTGAGGGTGCTGCAAACGAAGAATACGATGGTGCGGTTTCAAATTCCTCATTTTGGCTGTGGACGCCTATTAGAGAGGCTCCTGCAGGCGGATAATATGATGCTACAGTCTCAGATTCACCGTCAGCTATTGGTCGTGAACTGTCAACATGTCCTGACTCTCCCGTTGTACCGAATATGCGAGTTATCTGGTTAGCCAAAATTTGAGATAGAGAATCGCAAAGGTTAAAAGTCAGTCGTTCCATGGCTTTTTCTAGAACCTTTTCTACAGCCTCCGCTATATTGAGGGAAATCGACCCATTTATTTTCGAGAGATGTTTTGCTGCAACACTGGCATACCCCTGAGTACTAGCCTGTATTTCCGCTAGGGCTTCTCGTCGAGAACAGCACCTACGCCCTATATTATCAAGAATTTGCATTTCTCTAGCCTTAGCTGAGCAATCAGGACAAACTGCACAGTGTTGTTCGTTGCAGAGACAACAATTCTCTTCTTTAGCTTTGCAGTAATTTGTTTCGTGGTTGTCACCACACACTCGGCATCTGAGATCTGATCTGCATCATTTAATAATGTGACCGTATCGCCAGCACTTCGTACACTGGAGTGGTCGCGGTGATAGCGGTTCCACTCGGTATAATACTGGCCATGCCTTGATTTCGCTTGGGAGATTCGCTCCAGCAAAGGTTACATTTACCGACTCTGTCGGCATCTTCTGCTTCTCTACCAGTCGTGCACACCTATAAACGGAGATAGCACCAGTCACGGCCAACATGTCTAATACATCAGACGGAGTCAAGTTAACATCGACACCACGAACAATACCTTTCACACATGCCAGATGCGGAGGAATAAATGCGCTCACCAGATTGGTCGCGAAACTCGAGCACTTCAATAGGTCTTGGACACAGAGCTGATCAGATGACAAACATAGAATACCACCTCTGCCGAACTGAAGCACCTCTGTGATGCTGTGAAAGTGAGACGTCGCAGCTCTAAGCTCCACCTGGACCACTTTCGGATTCTTCATCCGAATGAAGCCGCCATTGCTAGGTATGAGGGCCACAGGAACTGCGGGAATGCCGTGTCGCAGAAACTGATTCAATGGTATTTCCAGTGGCGGAAGTGAAGCAGACCAGAGGCTAGCCCCTGGTCCAGGTGAAAAAAACGGCATCTAAGAGCTCTTTCTAGCGCTAAAAGCGTTTACTTAGCTGTAAAAGCACTATAAGAACACCTAACAAAGACAAATAAATCCCAGCCACTACACAAACATAGGCCAAAACCCTAGAGCAAGCACGACCAGCTACTTGCGTGTTCGAGCCTATTCAGGCGCTTCCCTTCGTTTTGTTTTATTTTGTTTCCCTGGGGTGATGGCTCATACCAACTATGGGGGATTGGCCAAGAAAGTGTAGTGCAGTTTTTCTGTGATCATTTTAACTATTTGTAATGAATTGGTATTCTAATAAGAAAAATGTAAAAAAACAATATAAAAAGAGCAAACGAAAAAAAATCAAGTTGAGCAATTTTGAGATTTGAGGTGTTATGATTAACACTCAGCTGCGTTTACTTCACTCTGCCCTGGGGAGTAATGAATAATAACTTTTTTTTGAAGATCACAAAGGTATACGCTTGGTTGCCTAAATATAATCGCAAACGGCATTGAAAGTATTCCTGTAGCAATGTCCCAAAACTGAGGCACCAAAGCTTAGCGCCGTTTCCGCCGTCAATCTAACGCCTATTTTCAGAAATGGCATAACTAGTAACCTTTTTCGAAGTATATCGTAGCGGCGACAATACAAAAAATAGTGATCTAGTGATTCCATTTCTCCACAGAATGCGCAGAGGGGTGCTGTTGTTTGACCAGCTCTGTGTAGATACAGGTAAAGGAGGGGGGGGGGGGGACGCGACATCGAAATTTAGTAATTAAGACTTCGAGCTTTCTGGACTGGCTCCAGTGGGGTTGCCATGGAAACATGAAGTGGTTATATTCTGTCCATGTAGTTACTTTTTCTATCGTATCATTGGGGATTGCTGATTTTCGATATCTTATTGCCGTGATATATACAACATCTGGCAGTATGGACAAAACTGGCCCATCAAGTGCGGCTCGTGCTAAGGAATCGGCCAATTCATTTTTTTCTTAATCCACAGTGTCCCGGAACTCGAAGCGCGTTCTTCTTCTCAGAAGAACAGTTTGTTTGTTTGTTTCTTTCTTTCCCTGGGATGATGGCTCATACGCACTCACGGGGATTGGCCAAAAAAGTGTAGTGCAGTTTTACTGTAATCATTGTAACTATGTGTAATGAATTGGTATTATAATGGGACTAATGTAAAAAACAACATAAAAAGAGCAAACGAGAAAAAAAAATAAAAAAGACAAGTTGAGCAATTTTGAGATTTGAGGTGTTATGATTACCACTCAGCTGCGTTTACTTCACTCTGCCCTGGGGAGTAATAAATAATAATTTTTTGATTGAAGACCACAATGGTATGCGCTCGGTTGCCTGAACATATTCGCAAACGGCATTCAAAGCATACCTGTGGCAATGTCCCAAAACTGAGGCACCAAAACTTAGCGCCGTTTCCGCCGCCAATCTAACGCCTATTTTCAGAAATGGCATAACTAGTAACCTTTTTCGAAGTATAGCGTAGCAGCGACAATACAAAAAATAATGATCTAGTAATTCCATTTCTCCGCAGAATGCGCAGAGGGGTGATGTTGTCTGACCAGCTCTGTGTAGATACAGGTTTAGGGGGGGGGGGACACGACATCGAAATTTAGTAATTAAAACTTCGCGCTTTCAATGCGGGGACCAACTCTCTGCATGAGCTGCTCTTCTTCCTATGAAAAGGGCGACCCACTAGAAGGCGCTGAAGAGGACGACCCACTGTTCGTAGGTTTTGCCACAAAGTTAATATCTGTTGATCTAGTCGACTTGATGGCGCTATATAAGCGCCTATCAGCGTTAAACGACAACTTTTTCTTTTTAAGATATTGACAGACGTAGTGATTTTTATTGTGAGACTCTACTCTTTGGCGAACGTAAGTGACTTCTTTACTGATGTACACAGCAACTTGACTTTGCTTAATGCACGATGAAGAAACGACCGATTCACAGCCTGACAGTCGAGGTATTTTTGAAAAGTACGGTTCACAAATAACGATGATGGGAAACTTGTTCTCGAAAATGAACTGTCTGAAATCGGGCATTCTTGACTGTAGACCTCTGGCGCTAAACTGAATTATGGAAGCAGGCTTGACGTTTTCTCGGAAAGGCTGATGTGGTCTTTGGTGCGCCACCTTGTTACTGAAGTCCAGCAAGAATTGGTTCTAGTGTGTCCAAGACTTGCAGCGCGCATTTACCGGCAGATATCTGTAGACTAGCCAAGAGAGTGCGAATAATACTCATTTACGACCTTAATACAGAAAAAAACTTGTACCACTTGGGCAGATAGACTACCTGCTGAGGGCATATCCGTTGTTGACTGTCGAAGTTTTGGTTCTGTAGACACGTGTACCCATGGTAAAGTGGGCCAGTCAGATACAGATGTTCTCTTTTGCGCCACAGTGTCTTCCGGCACGTCTGCACGTACTCCACCTGGTGGCGGGGGCAGCGGAGGTTGCTGTGGTCATGGCAGTGGTGGCGGCGTAAGTGAAGGCGCTTTCAGCACAGGACTGTTTTTCTTTTCTTCGAGCCCCGCCATCGACGGGAACGCCGTCGTTGAACAAACGTTACCGCTTCCTTTCGTGAGGATTCGTCTTTCGCCATTTGTCTCAGAATGCTCCTCTCCTTCTTGAGTACTAAGCCGTCTTTTGATGAGGTCTCATGGTTCTCGTTGCAGTTGCAGCATTTTGGGAGAGTTGCTTGGCAATCCTCTGCTTTGCGGTGTCCGGCGCAACGTGGGCATGTTTGCTTGTTGTTACACACAGCACTAACATGACCCAGTTTTAGACAGTTGTGGCACTGTAGTGGCCTTGGGGTGTATGGTCGGACAACGCGATGAAAGTGACCAAATTTTACATGTGATAGGATGCAATCACCTCTGAAGGTCAACTTGATGCAGTGGGATTGGCCAAGCTGGTATACTTGCAATATGTCCGTTGCCTCAGTAGCTGGCTTTATCAGCACAGGAAGGTCTGCGTACGGTATGTAAACATCAACGTCATAAATGACACCCTTCGTCGTGTTACTATCCTGCGGAATGTAAGCACTGAGATTGATGCCTTCAAGCTCTCCGACAGTTCGCAATGTTTATAGCGGAGCCGGGTGCTCAACGTCTATGGCCAATGTACTCTTCCGTGGGTTGAGTCTAATATCCTTTATCTCATTAGGCACGATAGCTTCGAGACGCGCTGATATCACTTGCCTCCTTTTGTTCTTCAGGTTGATCGAAAAGTCGACAGGAACAAAAAGTACGGTATTGCGTTTAGAACTGCATGCAGCCTTCACGGTAGAGGCGCTAGCTGGCGAAGACGCGCCGACCATTCTTTTTTTAGCTTTACGCTTCACTGCAGGGATGATATCTTCGTCGCTGTCTTCACTACTCGCAGTGTACAGTTAAACGCTGTCACTGGCACTATCTTCCTCCCGGCTGTTGCGCTTCCTTCAGGTTGACGTCGAAGGTGACGCCAAGTCCGGGTTGTGTACTGTGGGGCCTAGATCCATCGCTGCCCACAGGATAGCGATGATCCTCACATAATGTGCATGTTCACAAAAAAAACACCAAACGAAAAAAGCAGCGTTTGGCCGAAAAAACACTTCGTCGTCGTCTAACGAACACTAATTTATTAATCTTAAAAAGCGAGACTGAATTCTTGTACTTGGAACCTGAACATCCCAACGCTAACGCTACAAGCTTATCTGGTAAGGCAACTTAGAAGTGTGGCAGCTTGGGCTGGTTGGTATGACATGACGATAGGTATAGCGCGAGAACAGATCGGCTTGCCCTTCTTGTCTCTTTGCCATCGTTCTGTTCTTGCGCTATAACTATCGTCATAGTAAGGCAAGTCTAGCTGTGCTACTTTAGGAAGTAGAAGGTGTTAAATGAGATGTAATGAGGCTCAGTGAGGTCAGGAGGACAGATGATGCCTATATATTGCTACAACGTGGGCAGGTCCGTTGCTATGGTGGCTTGGCTTACAAAAGAAAACGGGGGGTGGGATTCCTGATCCACAGAAATATAGCTGATAATATGCAGGAATGCTATAGCATTAATGAAAGGGTACCAGGTATTGTAATTAAACGTAATAATAGATACAAGATGAAGGTCATACAGGCCTACGGCACTATATCCAGCCATGTTGGCGTACTAAATAAAATCTATGAAAACGTGGAATCACCATTAAGTGAGTTAAAACAACTTTTTTATTGAAGTGGCTAGAGCATCGAACGCGTTATTCACTTTTTTATTGATGGAAGACTTCAATGCCAAGGTATATCGAAGTAGCAGGCTGCAGACAAGTCTATAATGGAATATCGCGTCGGTACTGAAAATGCCATGGTGGAGCCATTAGTAGAATTTGCAAAACGTATTTTTTTACATATCTTCGATATTGTCACAGGATCGTGACGTGGACGAATGGAGCACACTGCGTGTCGAATAATAATTTGTTTATTTGGGCGAACCTGTGCCCAGTCAACCGAAAGTCGGACTACAGTAGCAGCCTTGGACTGATAGCGGCAAATGCAGCGTCGGCCGTCGATCAACTACTGACAAGCGGCGAAGCGCGTCAGCATTTATACTCTTGCCGTGGAATGTTCTAGCGTTATCGCTGGCGGTGGCGTAGGTTCCAGAATAATCTGTACCGTTCGCAGAGTGGGCGTGATCTTATCGGAATGATCTACTACAGTCCGGAAGCTTCACGAAAACTGCAGGCACGGTTTGCGCCGAGAATTGCGTAGTGTTTTGGGACGATAACAATACTTGGGAAATGGATTGCGTGGCATTGCCCCCCTCTGAAAAAGGCATCGTCCCGAAGCTTTAACTAAAGATGAAGGTACAACAATAATGCAAGAAAGTACAATGAATAAATTGCGATACAATATAATACAAAAACACTGTTTCTGTTTGTTAACGCGCATGAAACGGCTTGAGGCGTGCGACATGGACGACTTCAGGTCGCGATCGGCGTCATGGAGAGTTCGTGATGCCGTTGGGGATAACCACGTAATCAAGTGGGCCGAGACGTCGAACCACCCTGTATGGTACGAAGTACCGTCGCAGAAGCTTTTCACTTAGTCCACATCGGCGTATCGGCGTCCACACCCAAAAACGTTCATCGGGCTGCTATTCCACGAAGCATCGTCTGAGATTGTAACGGCGGCTGTCGGTCGTCTGTTGAATCTTGATATAGAGACGCACGAGTTGTCGGGCTTCTTCGGCGCAATGAAGGTACTCACTCACATCGAGGTTTTCTTCATCGGTGACGTTGGGTAACATGGCAAACAGCGTCGTTGGCGGGCTCCTTCCGTAGACCAATTTGTAGGGAGATATCTTCGTCGTCTCCTGCACTACCGTGTTGTATGCGAAGGTCACGTACGGAAAAATGGCGTCCCACGTCTAGTGTTTGACATAGACGTACATTGCCAGCATGTGGGCGATCGTCTTGTTAAGCCGCTCGGTGAGGCCGTTGGTCTGTGGGTGGTACGCTGTCGTTCGGTGGTGGTTTGTCTGGCTGTATGCCAAGATCGCTTGAGTTAAGTCGGCAGTAAATGCCGTTCCTCTGTCGGTGATAGGAACTCCGGAGCGCCATGACGTAGGATGATATTATCGACGAAGACCATAGCTACTTCGGATGCACTGCCTTTGGGAAGGCCTTTTGTCTTGGCGTAGCGGGTGAGGTAGTCGATACCTACCACGACCACTTGTTTCCGAAAGCCGACGTCGGGAACGGTCCCAGTAGGTCCGTACCAATGTGCTGGAAAGGTCGGCAAGGTGGTTAAATTGGCTGCAGAAGTCCCGCCGACCTTGTCGGTGGTGTCTTGCGTCGTTGACAGTCGTGACATGTTCTCACATAACGAGTGACGTCGATGGTAAGACGTGGCCAGTAGTACCTTTCTTGTATCCCCGTGATCGTGCGACAAGCACCGAGGTGCCCTGCCGTCGAATCGTCGTGCAGGGCCTGGAGGAGTTCTGGTCGCAGAGATGAAGGGACGACAAGGAGGTACTTAGCTCGAAGCGGTGAAATGTTTTTCTTTTGTAGAAGACCGTTTCGCAGGAAGAACGACGCAAGTGCGAGCCTGAATACCTTCGGGAGTTCGACGGTCCTGCTTTCGAGGTATTCTATTAGGGCCTTAAGTTCCGGGTCGGCCCGCTGTCGTTCAGCGAAGTCATCGGTAGTTATCGTTCCTAAAAAGTAGTCGTCATCCGGGTCGTCGGGTGGTGGTTGGTCGACAGGCGCGCGAGAGACAGTCGGCGTTGGAGTGTTTCTTGCCAGACTTGTAAATGACAGTAATGTCATATTCTTGAAGTCTCAGGCTCCATAGCGAGAGGCGATCTGAAGGGTCCTTCAAGGTTGCAAGCCAACACAAGGCGTGGTGGACGCTCACGACTTTGAAGGGCCTGCCGTAGAGGTAGGGGCGAAATTTCGACGTAGCCCAGATGTTGGCGAGGCACTCCTTTTCTTTTGTGGAATAATTGGCTTCTGCTTTCGATAGCGATCGGCTGGCGTAACAAATAACCCTTTCAAGTCTGCCAGCCCTCTGCACAAGAACGGCGCCAAGAACTACGCTGCTTGCGTCAGTGTGTATTTCCGTCTCGGCAAATTCGTCGAAGTGGGTAAGTAACAGAGGCGTCTGGAGGCGATGTTTAAGCTCCTGGAAAGCGTGTTCCTGTGGCGTTACCCACTAGAACTCCACGTCGGCCTTGGTAAGGTTAGTGAGAGGATCGGCGATGCGGGCGCAGTGTTTCACAAACCGCCTATAATAGGCACACAGGCCCAGAAATCGGCGCACTGCCTTCTTGTCAGTGGGCCGCGGGAAGTCGGCGATGGCGGCTGTTTTCCGTGGATCGGGACGAACTCCAGACTTGCTGATAACGTGCCCCAGAAACAAGAGCTCCTCATACGTAAATCTGCACTTTTCTGGCTTCAGTGTGAGTCCGGAAGTCTTGATGGCATGAAGTACAGCTTCAAGGCACCGAAGATGCTCGTCGAAACTCGAGGAAAACACAACGTCATCCAAGTACACAAGGCAAGTCTGCCACATCAATCCTGCCAGTACTGTATCCATAACGCGTTGAAAGGTTGCAGGCGCTGAGCAAAGACCGAAGGGCATCACCTTTAACTCGAAGAGGCCGTCCGGTGTTATAAACGCTGTCTTCTCTCGGTCTCTTTCGTCGACTTCGATTTGCCGATAGGCAGTCTTGAGGTCCATTGACGAAAAGTACTTGGCGTTATGGAGCCGATCAAGTGCGTCGTCTATTCGTGGAAGAGGATACACGTCCTTTCTTGTGATTTTGTTCAGGCGGCGATAATCGACGCAGAAACGTAGGGTCCCATCCTTTTTCTTCACTAACACCACGGGGCATGCCCATGGACTCTTGGATGGCTAGATATGTCATCCCGCAGCATTTCATCAACTTGTCTCTTCATGGCCTCACGTTCTCGCGTCGGAACCCCGTACTGACTCTGACAAAGTGGTCTGGCATTTTCTTCGGTTATGATGCGAAGTTTCGTGATCGGGGTCTGCCGAATTTTTGATGACGACGAAAAGCAATCTTCGTATTGCAGGAGCAAGGCCTTGAGCTGTTCTTGCTTATGGTTCGAAAGTCTGGGATTGACATCGAAAGCTATGGGAGGGGCTTGGTTCCTCTTAGCAGGTTCCGCAGAATCGGCGAGGGCGAAAGCACTGGTGGCTTCGACAATATCTTCGATGTATGCGACCGTTGTTCCGTTGTTCACATGCTTTTACTCATTGCTGAAATTCGTGAGCATAAACGTTGCTTTGCCTCCCCGCAGGTCTGCAATTCCTCTTGCGACGCAAATATTTCGGGTGACCAACAGATGCTGATGGCCTTCAACGACGCCTTCCAAGTCAGGTGATTTAGGAGCGCCGACTGAAATAATGACGCTTGAGCGAGGCGGAATGGTGACTTGTTCTTCCAGCACATTCAAGGCATGGTGTCCTGACGGCGTGCGCGGCGGTAGTGCTTCTTCAGTGGATAACGTTATCGACTTTGTTTTTAGGTTGATGACAGAACCATGGAGCCATAAGAAGTCCATGCCAAGGATGACATCTCTCGAGCAACGCTGTAGGAATACGAAGTCTGTAGGATAAATACGGCCGGTAATGGTGACTCTCGCTGTGCAGATTCCTGCAGGCGTTACGAGATGACCTTCGGCTGTGCGGATCTCGGGGCCTTCCCAAGCTGTCCTAACTTTCTTTAACTTTGCGGCGAACGACCCATTGATGACGAATAGTCGGCTCCAGTATCGACGAGAACGGTCACTCAGCGGCTGTCGATAAGAACGTCGAGGTCGCTAGTTCGCCGTCTCGCATTACAGTTAGGCCGTGGCGTCGGGTCACGGCTGCGTCGGCTTGTTCTGCTTCTTCCATGTTGCGTCGTCAAGCCACCTTCGTTAAGTGAGCTTTTGCCGTCAGGGCTTTGCCTGGTTGGCGTTGTGTTCGGAAAGCTCCGTCGCGGCGTCGTCGTCGTCGTCGGATCTTCGGTGGTTCGTCGCACAGCAACCGCACCTCCATCGGTTGCTGCCCTTAGTTTCCCGGATACGGTCTAAGAGACCGGCCCCGCGTTGGGCCAGAGTACTGCCGGGGGTGCGGTGACATGTGGCGGCTGGGCGCAGGCAAACAGGAAGGACTTCATGGTGTCCATTGAGTTCCTGTCAAGTAGTCGGTGATGTCACGTGGCCGTTCTCCTGGCTGTGGACGCGGTGAATTGACGGCGAAGCCACGCAGTCACATCTGTCGGTACTGGCAACGGCGGTAAGTGTGTCCGGCCTCGCCGCAGTGGTAGCAGAGCGGGCGGTGGTCAGGGGTGTGCCAGACGTCAGTCTTCCTCGGCGCACTCCGCTGGGCCACTGGCGAACGGTAGGACGTCAGTTGGGGTGGTGACGGCGGTGGCGTCTGGTGACGGAAGTGCGATGGGGCAGCGTTTTGGCGTGCGCGTTGAGAAGGGGCGTGGCGGCGGGCTGCAGCAGCATAGCCCATGGCTTGTAGCTGAGGCTGTTGAGACTGAGGAACGCCCAGAGATTGCTGGATCTCCTGGCGTACGACGTCCGCGATGGATCCCACGTGAGGCTGCGCTGAAGGAAGTAATTTTCGCAGCTCCTCTTGCACGATCGCTCGGATCGTCTCACGCAAGTCAGTGGTTCCAAGCCCTTGAATTCCGGCGTAGCTTGTAGACGAGAAGCTAAGGGTATATTGCCGCGTGCGGATCTCGAGCGTCTTCTCTATTGTAGGTGCTGCTGAATTGAATTCGGCGACCGGCTTTGGCGGGTTTCTGATCAGCCCGGCGAAGAGTTCCTGCTTTACTCCTCGCATGAGCAGACGGGCCTTCTTCTCCTCAGACATGTTGGAGTCAGCGTGGCGGAAAAGTTTAATCAAATCTTCCGTGAATAGCGCCACGTTTTCGTTTGGCATCTGCAGCGGGTTTCGAGTAGAGCTGCGGCCTTCTCTTTACGCACCACACTTGCGAAAGTGGTGAAGAAGCTGGCGCGAAAAACATCCCAAGTTTTAAGGCTTCGCTCTTGATTTTCGAACCAGGTCCGAGCAGCAATGTCTAAGGCGAAATAAACATGCCAGAGCTTGTCATCGTCTGTCCAGTCATTGAATGCGGCGACGCGGTCGAACCGTTCGATCCAGCTTTCTGGGTCTTCCAGTGGTGAACCGCGGAAAGTTGGCGGCTCTTTGGGTTGTCGGAGCAGGAGTGTTGCAGGCTGCACGGGGGCGGTCATGGTTGCAGTAGTTGATGTCGGGATCCGGGTCTGCCTGGCTGCTTCAGGAAGGGGCACGTACTGTGGTTGTAGTCCCCTCTGCCGGCGGCTTGTTCGCTGTTCAGGGTTAGCGTCCGTGTCTTCTTTGCCGCTTGGGCTGGGGTCGCGGCTTGAAGGGGGCGTCCGGAACATCAAAGAAGCAGCACCTCCACCAGATGTCACGGGATCGTGACGTGGACGAATGGAGCACACTGCGTGTCGAATAATAAATTGTTTATTTGGGCGGACCTGTGCCTAGTAAACCGAAAGTCGGACTACAGTAGCAGCCTTGGACTTATAGCGGCAAACGCAGCGTCGGCCGTCGATCAACTACTGACAAGCGGCGAAGCGCGTCGGCAATCATACTCTTGCCCTGGAATGTTCTAGCGTTATCGCTGGCGGTGGCGTAGGTTCCAGAATAATCTGTACCGTTCGCAGAGTGGGCGTGATCTTATCGAAATGATCTACTACAGTCGAGAAGCTTCTGAAAATCTGCAGGAACAGTTTGCGCTAAGAATTGTGTAGTGTTTTGGGACGATAACAAAACTTGGGAAATGGAACGCGTGGCAATATCTTCCACCAAAAACGAGTGAATTGTCAATGAACATGCAGGAGCCGAAAGGGCTAAAGCAAAAATGAAATAGACTTTACATTGAGTACATATCAAGACATCGTGCAAGATTCGGCAGTGCTTGACAAGGTGCAGCGCAACGATCATAAACTGGTGGGGTCTCGAATCTACCAAGACTTGAAGAAGGAACGGCAGAAACTGAGGCACATGAAGCCAATCACTGAGCTATCGCTGAGATATAAAGTACGGGAATCGTGGTTGGTATTTTAGGTGAAATAATTCTGTTTTACAGCGCAGCGTAAGTAACACTCATTGTGTTTTGTATGGCCAACTGCTGCACATAAATTTTTAGGGCCAACTAATTTCTGTAAGTGTTAAGGTTTTTTTTACAATACAATAGCTGGTGGGCCGATGAAGTACGAGCGCAGAGCGACAAACAAATGATACGCGTGCAACGCTTTTGGAATAGTATCTGAATACCAAACAACTGTTTTTATAGTCATTATGGGAAGTGATTGTCGCACGTTAGTATGACTTTCAAGACAAAAGTTCATTTGTGCATGGCGGTGAGTGATCTATTTCTATCTTTCAGGCCTATCCAGACGGGGCGAAAGGTGGCCGTGCAATAGGCAAAATCTGGCATGTTGTGCGATGTGCCAATTGTCACATGGGACGCCATAATCACAGATGTTCCTCACAAAAAGAGATAAAAAATTTAGGGGAAACTGAGGAATTTATGGTACACATAGGCCTTAAGCCTGTGAGTGAGAAACAGTAGATTAATGAGGAGCAAATCTAGTTCGACACAGGTAGACACATTTGAGGTTGCCAATACTAAAAGAGCACCATAGTGAATAAGCTTGCTGCGCGAAATTTGCAATGTTCACATATGGATCTCAACCTAGACATCCGTCTCTGGAAGAATGGCGTTCCCATGCCTTTATGAATGTACAAAAGGCATTGCAAGATAACACGCATGATTAGCGCTGAGTTTGGGCTTTAAGTGCATTTGTTGATGCTGTGTTATTATAGTTGACTTGCTTGTTCCTAAATATCGCTTTCTCTCTCCTCTTCTTTTCCTTGCGCTAGAGTTCATGCACACGTAGACACGCACGCGTGCTCACTGTAAAAATAAATATCTCCAGTGCATGTAGAATAACTGTTCCCATAATATACCGACACAATGATGGTTCTCTGTTAACATAAAACCGCAGGCGACGGCGTCCAAGGTGATACCAACGGCGCGTTGGGCCATCTCAGAGTTCCGCCGCGGCCGCGCCTTGCTACAGGGCACCGACACCGTGGATGGCATCGAGAGTGTCACGTGGTGCTTTGCAGCCTGTCTCAAGGTTCCCACGTGTCGCGCCTTCAACTACGGCAAGGGGGGCTGCCAGATACTGCAGCAGGAACTCTGCCACCAGGCTGGACTCAAGCTAACCACAGATCCACGCCTCAACTACTACGACTTGCAGGAGCGCGCCCTAGACGAGGTAAGCTGACGCTTCACGTCCAGTTTCGAAAAGCGGCAAAGAAGCGTTAGGAAGAAACCAAAGCACTCAATGAAGTTAAGGTGTTTAGATTGAACGCGTGATAAAGTAGCCGTAGGGGCAGACTGTTGCCGCGAATGGCCAAAAATTGCAGTCACAGCTGCCTGAATGATGTAAAATGCCTTTTCCATTAGAATTGTCAGTCAAGTGCATTTGTACTCTCCATAATTATGTAAACCTTTTAAAGAAGGCTGTCTTCATTGATACGGTTTTAATTTGTCGACGATGCCGGTACTGAAATCGCTGGTTGTATTGATTGATTGATTGATTATTTGGATCATTGATTGATTGAAATAACTTAATGAAGATCCTGCGAGGCGCGCCCTAGCATGCAGTAGGCAACTGCCACGACGCTACCGGCAGGCTCTGTAGGCCACTTCACGGGCCTGCTGGAGAGAACTTAGCTGGTAATCAGGAAAATAAGATGGTAATTAAGGGAAGTTTTCTGCAGATTTTGTCTCCGTTAGGTGGACGCTGGAAGTGGGTCTTGATAAACAGTCACGCTATGGAGGCTAAACGTAATTTGTTGCACCTACGGGTATGTACCAGGCCATCTCCTCAAAAATGGTCGTTAAAATAAAACGTGGATGTGTCACAGAAACTCAATAAATCCCACTACGCCCCTTTTAACACTGAATATAAACAATGGATGAATGAATATATGGATGCATGAACTTTAGCGTCCATCGAAACACGCCTTAGCGAATTGTGGGCTTCTGCCACGTCGAAACAGAAAAACGAATATCTCGGATGTTGTGCGGGACTGCCCACAACTGATCTGCGAGTCTAGAGCTGGTAATAGCACTTGTACCCTTCAGTTTATCGTGTGATGACTTCATCATAGTGTAACGTGGGGCACTACCAGAAATGAGTTGCAAGTTAGCTATATCAGCGCAGAAGGAACTTGTATTGGTTGTATTTCGGGATATATCTATGGGCTGAGGGTGGGTCTCGACCTGAAAAAGCCTGAGTGTAAGGGCCGAAGATCTACTTAATTTGTGTTTGGTGAAGGGTATTGTCTCCGCACAGGGTTAAAGTGTTTTGTCCATTCGTTGTATACACGGTGAAAGGGTCGCGGTACTCCGAAACGTCATCGGCACGCCCCCCTATAGCAACGCGGTTTGCTAGTCCTCACGCTGATATGTGGACAGACTTGTTGAGATTATATGGCGCTCCTTCAATGCGTTTAATGTGAGCTGGGAGCCAAACAAGTGTGTGTGGCTCGATCTCATCGTCTCGAAGCATCCACAAAGCCGGTTCTAATAGTGTGCCCTTGTCAAATGTTTTTACCGCCGATCTCGAGCCGCTGTAAATTGTGGACCTGCTGCTGTCGATCAAGGCCAACACAATCGCCACTTGATCTGCTAATTCAACCACCATCGTCCAGACTGTTGTCGAGTTTGTGATATTGCCCTCGTGTTTCATGCTCAATACTGCATATGCCTTCCGCTCAGTATACTGATTGATTGATTGATTTGTGCGGCTTAACGTCCCAAAACCACCATATGAATATGACAGACGCTGTAGTGGAGGGCTCCGGAAATTTCGACCTCCTGGGGTTTTTCAACGTGCACCAAAATCTGAGCACACGGGCCCACAACATCTCCGTCTCCATCGAAAATGCAGCCGCCACAGCCGGGATTTGATCCCGCGGCTTGCGGGTCAGCAGCCGAGTACCTTAGCCACTAGACTACCATGGTGGGGCTGCTGGGCTGCTTCATCAAAGCAACAGGCCCAGAGGTGCTCCGGAGCCCTTTTTGCAGCGAAGGCTGTTATGGAATTTAACACAGGGCACTTGCGGTGCCGTAGTTGTCCACCGCCACTGGTGTCCGTATTTCTATACTGCAAAAATTGGGGGAAAAAACGTTGACACAATGGAATTCAAATCCGGGCCTGGGTTTGAGCCCAGTATTATACCACTGAGTAATGCCGGCACTTGAAACTCATTCTAGAATAATGCCAGGACTGGCCGTAAGGCGCAGCACAGTCACAGGGAAAGCTAGAAAAGCGGGCCTTTCAGAGCTTTTTCTACACACGCATTGGGTAACTATTGCAAGCGCACTTGCTTGATACGCACTACGGCGCTAACAATAAAGTTTTCTTGGTAGTAGGGCGGCATTCGCTATGTTATTTTTCGTCATGCTTCTGAGATTTGTGATATGCGCTAAACATTTGCAAGAAAGTCTGTGTTCATTGTTGATAAAGTGGCTGACGACGGTGAGGAATTATGCCTGAAGGGGGTATGCACCACAGTTAATAGGTGAACAAGAACAAGCTTTTTTAATGGGTTGAAGCATTGGACGAACCACTCGTTACACTATTAGGATTGTGCGAAGACTGGTTGTTCTTTCCTGTTTCAAAACTCTTTGCGAGTCGTATTAACACGATTGCTTTCCTGACATCAAGCCTGCCTGGTTCGCCAACAAGTCCCAAGCACCGGCGTGGGTCAGTGGTAGAATACTAGGCTGGCACCCAGCGGACCCGGGTTCGAGCGGCACTGTTGCATCGGCGCTAGGTTTTTTTTTCTCATTTCGCGTGATGTGGTTACGGACACCGGCGGTGGCGGTGGCCGACAACTACGGTGCCTCATGATTCGAGTTGTGATCTCATAACAGCTCTTGCTGTAAAACTGGCCTTAGTCAGGTTTGATGTCGAAAAAGGAATCACACTAATATGAGTAATTAGGCGTTTTCGAGGATCAAAGGAACAGCCAAGCGTCACACAATGCGAATTGCGTAAACAGTGCGTCGTCCGATGATCCAACGCAGTACAAAAGATTGTTCTTGTTCACCTATAAACTGTGGTGCATACCCACTTGAGACATGATTCCTCATCGTCGTCAGACACTGCAAAACCAATTGACAGAAACTTGCTTCCAAGTGTTTAGCGGTTACCATGCTTCTCAGAAGAATGACAAAGGATAGCAATGTGAATGCCAGGCTCCTACACAAAAATAGGATTATTTATAGCGCAGCGCTAAGAGTATTATGCAAAGGTTCTGAAAGGCTCCTCTTCGACCTTTCTCTGTGACAGTGATGTGCGTCCTGTGCAGGCCCGGCATTCTTTGTTTTTAATGGAGCCTTTGCACTGGCCCGTCTCCTACGCTCGTTATGCTCGACGTGGACACTTGGAAGAATGTGGACAACGCTGATTTGTTTTCTCTGTTGACGAGGATTGCTGCAGAAACGAGACGTGATCCCTAACCTTGAAATCCCCTGCTCTCGCAGGATGTTTATACTTGAACGCGTGGTAGATAGCCTGGCAGATGGGGCCCTCTCATTTGCCTCCGCTATTTCTTCAAGTGTGTAGCGCATGCGGAGGCGAAATAACCTTTCCAAGTTTGTGTACATGGGGAGCCCGAGAGCTCTCTTGACGACCTTTACGATTAACGTTTTGAGCGTGTCACGCTCCGACCTCGTACACTTGCGCGTGGCTGCAACATAGCTGAAATGATGCATCATGAATTCGTGCACCAGTCTTACGAGGTTGTGTCTCCCAAGTGTCTGCTGCCTGTTGGAAACCCTTCATACCACCAATCATACCGACCAACCAGACCAGTCATGAACACCGCCTGTGTTCTTTGTTGAAGCTCCTTGGCTAGACTCCACCGGAGCGATAGCAGATGGCTTTATCGTGGATTTTTATGTGTGGTATTCACCAACTTTTACTAATTTTCATATTCCGATGGCCGACAACGTTCTCTTCAATGCTTGTCGTTGTGAGGAGACGCAACACCACATCCTGAGTGACTGACACGACTATGACGTGCAGAGATAGTCACTGGCATCTATTGTAGAGTTTCATGTCAATAGACGAATGTCGGTTGAATGTATTCTTGAAGGGACATCGCAGCTGAAGGCGACTAAGGAACTACAGAAGCTCCTTAGAAAAACTAATTTGGACAAGGGGCTGTATCAGCAGTGTCTCGTACCACGCGAGCAGGATGGACATGAAACTGACTGCATGTTTGTGTGCGTGCTGTGTTATGTGTTATCTTTTTCTCTCTTTCCACTCTTTTCTCTACCTCTTTCGATTCCTTTTGTGTCGTTTAGAGTAGCAAACCGGCTTTCCAGGTCTAGTTAACCTCCCTGCCATTCCTTGTCCATCATTTCTTCACCTTTTCCTATCAGTCTGATGACATTTTCAGCTTTTCTGACGGGGATCGTAACCATCAGGTTATTGAAGTCATTTGATTGTATGGTCATACCGAGAAACCGGAGGAAGTCCACCCTTGGAATTGAGCTACCTTCACCTGTTCTAAGAGTGAGGCCGTCGTCCACTAATGGCTTTCGCCCTTTTTGGTTTGGGGCCCCTGCGTTTCGGCCTGTACAGAAGCAGTTCCGATTTCCTCAACGAGCATCAAAGGCCAGTCGCCATCAAAGATTCAAAGAGTTGGTCAGAATAAAACTTTGTCGCCAGAATAAAAACGCATCATCATTACGCTTGGAATGATGGTTGTTACGCAAGCACTTTACGTGGCATGTGTGATAAATTATTTCTCTACTGCACCGTTCGTCTGTTGGGTTCCATTTATTATATGTTGAGACACATACGTTGATACCCATTCAAGCACCAAGTCACAAAACGTAGAAAGCAGCTTATATACGTTACGAAAAAAAAGATCACACTGAAGTGTTCAACATGGAATTGTGATTAACATTGAACAGTTTTGATCTCAGGACTTCCACGGCTTTATGGTCTGGAAGGCCATCGGTGATTTCATATTTTACACCGTGCGTCAGGACCACGTAGCCCCATGAGGAACTAAAGCTGCAGCTAACTCTTTTTCATTTGACCTCATGAAACTGCAAAACGCAGGTGTAGGGGGCAACGGCCACTCCCGTAAACAGCTCTGTTGATGCAGTGATATCAAAGCGAATAGACAGGTACACAAGTCTCTCGCTGACGCTTGCTGAAATAACACGCGTGCCAGAGATCGCGACCTCGCCCTTTTATTCAATGTTCACAGTTGCGGATCGACTCACACAACCTCAGCGTTTCTTCATAGTGCTGAGGCCAGGAAAAGATGGACAGGGCTTCTTTTCCGCTTGAGGAGCAATCAACGACAGCCATCGCACATGGAGTGATGCTGGCGCATGCGCTTTCTGTGCGATCTATATGAGCAACTTGTTCCACCTACGTTGCAGAAGTGTTCCTTGCTGACACTCGCGAGATTCAACTCGCAGGAACAGCATACAATGTGCATTGTGAAATTTATTGATTTGGACTTTGTACGGAACATGACGACGGTGATGAAAGCCTGTACAGAGTCTTTTTATAATTATTCTCAGAAACAAAAATTACAAAAAATTGTTGAATTGGGCTGACCTTTTTACTAGAGAGCTCCGTCGTCTTCGCAGTAAAGAACTCGTTTGTTGGGAGAATAAAATAAACCAGTGCTTCGCACTTTGGTTGCGTTCTCCACTACACTCCACTACAGCCCCTTCACCACAGTTTTTACAGGGTATATCTCTTACACAGTTATGTCTTTTGGAAGGCCGCGTGCAATTTGGGCTCTAAGGGTGGATCATATTATGATTTTGAGCTTATCGGCTACACTGTTGTTATTTTTGCTTGTGCAATCGAAAACTCATGCGCACAAAATGCAGCAAAGTAACAAGTTCATAACTTGCCGAAGCGAATGCATGGCGAAAAATTGTCAAAGACAACTGACACCTTACATTTCTCGCGTATGGATCATTCGAGGGTATGTGCCCAAAAGTCACGTGAGTCACTACTGGCGTCACGAAGAGCGCAAAGAAGGCAAGGAAACGAGAAATGCCTATAGAGTGAATGACACACACTATTGTACATCGACAAAAGATGTATTAAGGCCTTCTATAGACCGGGCATGCAAACAGGGGCACAAGAGAGCAATCAAGACGCTGCAAACGCCGCTCTGCAGATCCTACGTACCTTGAGAATGGACGTTAGGAGGGAAGGTGACGTGTTTTAATAAGCGAGACCTTAAAAAATGACGCTAGACATATGTACAGATATCGTAAGTATGGATGTTCAACAATACCATTATTTTGTATATTCAAGTATTTATATTCGCGTAACGATACCAAGAGCAATATGAGTGTTAGCAATATCAAATGTGGTAAACTGATATGTAGCACTCGCGCTCACGAGGATGGTAGCCCTGGACAATGCTGCATCAGTCAACCTCAGTGGATGGCGCTTACTACAGTTAACCTTAGCCCGTCATGAAGGCTGCATCTTAGGAGTATATACGTAATACTGGAGAGTGATTATTGCAACCGCTATTAACGTTTCACCAACATAACGCCTGAATAGTGTCTTTTTTCAAAGAGGTATCGAGAGCTAGCGAGGCTCTCTGGTCGAGGCTCTCTGGTCGAATGCTATGGAGACTGCTTGGGTTCGGTTCCTGCTACGGCCCTTATATTTATTTTTTGCGTTCGTGGGGTCAAAGCTGCCGATGCGAGCTTTTTCTTAACACTCTCGTGTTAAAATTCTTGCGTTCATGGGTAGACGAACTGTCACTAACGTGTTGCGCATACCCGCCCCCGGGTATGTGCCACATGTTTTGACGACGAGTTTGGTGACGCATGCGACAGGATTGTGATATTATTCATGTTATGATCACCAAGACTTATTTTCAAACCATCTAACCCTCTTAACTCACTTCGGTCTATCCCAAGTTAGGGAATTATTACGAGAGCACGCAGACGTGGGCGGATAGATATATAGATATAGATAGATAGATAGATAGATATAGAGATAGATAGATAAAGAGATATATATATATATATATATAGATAGATAGATAGATAGATAGATAGATAGATAGATAGATAGATAGATAGATAGATAGATAGATAGATAGATAGATAGATAGATAGATAGATAGATAGATAGATAGATTTTCACAGTGCGCTTATACTATAGAGAAGGAGGGGAAGTGATGTATGATGGAGGTGAAGTGTGAAGTGATGAAGCGATCATACTAACTTGTTAGTAGCTCGAATAAGTGTACATAACCGCATATGATGAGTTCCACGACCAAAACTCACGTGCATCGGCCAAAAGAGTAGGTGGAAGTCTGTCGATAGACAGAAATATAACGCTCAATCAAGCATACTGCAACCCTTCAGGCTTCTGGGAAACCTGAGCCTACAATGTACATGCAAAAATCTACTCACGTGTCATGAGAAACAGGTGGAAGAAATCGATGAGTTTTCATGCAGACGCTACAAGTGTGGCAACTACAACTACTTATCTCAGAAGTTGTACATTTCCACTTAGCATAAAAAGCTTCAGGGTGCAGCAACAGATGACTGCGCAGTAGCACGGTGAGCTCAGGCACCATAGACTGTCATCAGAAAAAGGGCCATGTCGCCAGCGCTAGACCGACGCTACCCCATTCTTTAGTTCACGGTATAGCAGTGGTCCCAAACATAGTAGAATTGCAACAGGAAGCTCGACATCCCCTCGAGATTGAAACACTACCATGTTTGTTTTTCAGCGCAAGGGGCCTCTGTGGAACACGCCATTTTGTTCGGAAGACGGTTTTTGTTCGCCCACGTGTGAGCCACGTACGTATCTGCTGTTTGTATCCTTATTTATTTCTCGCAGTGTTTTGGAGAAGTTCTAGAGAAAAAACTTCTGGAGATAACGCTTACGAGCCATTGCCATTTTTTATGACATATGTCGAAGCTGCAAGTCATGATACCTGAGCCATAAACAATAATTACAACAATATAACTTAAATAACATTGCTTGTTTCAAACTTTCAAGAAATTGTTCTCTGTGTCAATGCTGCGATGTTCTTATGATATCGGGCGGATTGAAGGTAGCTGCTTTCTCGACCTTAAGCGTCAGTTGCAACGTTTTCGTTCATCTTTGTGACGGTGATGTAGGGAAATTCTCGTGAACATGTTGAAATCGTGCACGGAAATCTTAATTCTGGGACATTGATTGTAAAATAATAATGATTTTATGAGGCTCGCCTTGGCAAAGGACTCAAGATTCAATTCCCATTTTTAGTTCGTATTGTGCTCTTAACCTGAAAGGAACGAGTGTTTTGTGTTTTTCTCCATTCAAAATGTGGCGCCCGCAACCGTCCTCTGAGCTACCAGTTTCAGCGGAATGGTTCAAAGCCATAAACATATTTCCCCAGCGCATTGAATGTGTCGTATAATTTTATAACCCCCACAAAAAACTTCTGCTCAGAGCTACGCTGGATATCCAAAGAAATTATTAAACACTAAACAAGAAAGTTCTAAATAGAGCAAGTTAGCTAGCTAGCACAGAGGTAGGGATTAAATGCAAAATCAGATAGAAAGTTAAAGAAAGTATAAAGTTGGAGAGATTAGAGATAAGGTGAACCTCTGTAAAAAGGTTGCCATTACGCTTCTTTTAACCATTTTCAAACAGACTGTGCGCCGATATAAAATAATGAGGGTATTCTGCATAGCAGTGCGGTTAAGTAGGACATTGATAAAATTATGCCTTATTTACATATATAAAATGGCGTTACATATAGATTAAGTGATTGTAAAGCGCAGGTAAGTAGGGGGCGGGGGGATACAGAGGGTGTTATTTTGTTGTTGACACATTTATTTCGAAACAACGTTCTCGAAATAGCCGAGGTCTCTAATACGTTGCATTCTATACTCCCCATGGCACAATTTGTGTCACTAATTTCAATATTACACTGTAAGAAATAATGATATGTTTGGGGAGTGTTTCTGCTACACAACAGTAATCGTCATCTGACTTGCTCACGTTTCCTTTTTTAAAAACCCGGCGCTGGCCACATTCTTGTCGGGAACCACGGAGGAAGGAAAAAGGTAAGGAGAGGGCATGCCCAGCCGGCGCAGGGTGTAAAAAATGTGGCGGAAATGACATCATGGCGGCCATATTCAGTAGGCACAATGGCGGCATTGCTATGGTTACGTGTTGCGCAGTGAAGCTGGTCTAGCAGTGAGCGGCCGCGGCTGGCTGCGGAATGTGTGCCTCCTCAGGTCTCGTGCTGAGCCGTGGCGGACAATATCTGTGCTCTGCGCCACGTTATTGGTTACGCAGTGTTCTCCTGGCTGTTACATTACTCTTAGCAATGTTTACAAATCTCTTTGTCCATCACGGGGTTTCAACAGTGCGTAGAACAAGTGCATATCCATGTGTCGTGCGGCGGATGACGCGGATGAAGCAGTTAGTGTTCAGCGAAATGGCGTTGGACACCATGACGAAGCTGAATGACGACGAACGCCTTGCAGGTCAGTGACGGTTGAGCAGTGCTCCTGCTTGTGACAACGGACGACGCTGTTGAGCCCAGCAAGACGCCGTGAGGACCATGTGCACATACGTAGTTTCGTGTTGTGTGTGTACAGTAACAACTTGCACGTGCGTATTAAAACACCTTTTCTGTTCCTCTTGGTACACTCTCCAACAGCATTGCATGTAATCTCAACGTAACATCAACCACGTTCAACTATCACTAGCACCGTGCTCAAAGTCACCACGGCCACAGAATGCTGACGCAGGTGAGTTTCACGCGGAACACGGACACAGTGGCAGGACGCTGCGTCAGTCGCGCGGCGGAATGCAACCGTAGAAGGCGCACGACCGATCGTGTTGTCTGTACAGTTCCTGAATTAATGACGTGAAAGCACTCGCCGTTGTCAGTGCATCTAGCGCGCGTTCTCTCGTAGTTCCTTCGTTGTCAGCGAGCTGTTACTCTTTGTTATTACTCGGACGAAGCGATTTCGCTGAAGGTGTCCCGCTGGCTCTGAGTGATGAGCCCAGTTACATTAGTTTCGGATCGTCACGACACACGCGCTGCGCAGCCCACGTGCTTTCCGAGCCGGAGAGGGAGTCGCGCCTTCTGCTTCGCATTCATATGTAAACAAGAGAGGAAAATTTGCCTACTCAATATGACCGACTTCCGGCTTCATCGTGGCTTCACAACGAGTGGCGTCAGGGCCTCTCCTTACCTTTTCCTTCCTCCGTGTCGGGAACGCTATTTCACACTGATAACGCGCGCGCCGTTCGCGACCACAATCTACCAGAACCCTGGTGATAACACGGGGAAAGTACTCGATGTAGATGACGAATATTGTTATGCAGCAGAAACACTCCCCAAATAATCGATTTTTTAAAGTGCATTTCTCGCAAACATTTTAAGTTAGATCAGTGCAGTTTAGGCCATGCATAACCGTCCTTAAAGTTCTAATCAAACGCTGATTAGGATCTCACGTATGTTTCAGCACTTGGTGCGGCTTTCATTATCACCGCTTTGTGTATGCATGAAAACAACACCTGCAGAGGTTCTACAATTGAGTATTCCTAATGATAAAATCTAATAATTAGGCCTGATGTCAAAGAGTGCTTAACACGTCTGCACTTAATTAGAGCCCACTGTTTTAGACACCTGTATCTTAGAGAGAGTAAACAGGACAAAAATGGTACACTGGTTAGTCGGGTGAAGAGTAATAATATAGATACGTGAATGTGTTATGTCTAATTCTTTAAAACGTCGTCCCGCACACTTGTTACATATAAACTGGTTTTCATGTGCATGTCATGTAAATTTTAGGTGTAGTCCCACCTTGGTGATCTAGTGGCTAAGCTACTCAGCTGCGCACCCGCAGGTCGCGGGATCGAATCCCGGCTGCGGTGGATGCATCTTTGATGAAGGCGAAAATGCTGTTGGCCCGTGTGCTCAGATTTCGGCGCACGTTGAAGAACCCCAGGTGGTCGAAATTTTCGGAGACCTCCGCCACGGCGTCTCTCATAATCATATGGTGGTTTTGGACGTTCAATCCCACGTATCACTATATCAATTTTAAATATACATTACATTACTACATTTCTGGGCAGACTTGTATGTCCGCAAAGAACTGTGTGTTAAAACCAAGTTTTATGCATTATGTATGGCGTCCCAAAGCGGTATCCTAATGAAGACAATGAAATACGTGGATAGCAAATATATTCTTTCCCCTTAGCTGAAACCTAAATGGAACATATTATTGGCCAGTGTAGGAAAAAAATCGTCATAGTTGCTATTGCCATATATATTAATGGTTTAACGTAATGCGTTTCATCTAATATAAATTTATTTGCTGACGATTGCGTAGTGTTCTGAGAAATAATTTGTGACGGTGACCTTATCACCCTCCAAACTAACCTGAGTTCTACAGCGGCTTGGTGCTTAAAGTGGCGCATGAAACTCAATGTTAGCAAGTGTAAATTTATGCTTGAATCCAGAAAAAGTAACCCATTACCTGTTTACTATCTCGATAGCATCACCATAGACTCTGTTTCTTCCTAAAAATATCTCGGTGTTAACATTACTAGCAACCTCACCTGGAACGTTCATATTGAACATATTATTAACAATGCAAACCGCTAGCTGGGTTACCTGAGGCGTAATTTTGCCAAGGCACCATCTTCTCTTAAACTACTGCTGTACAAAATACTTATTCGTTCTAAATTAGAATACGCCCCATGTATTTGGGATCCTTATTGTAACAATCTCATAAACTCACTTGAAATGGAACAAAACAATTCTGCCCGTTTCATCTTGTCTAACTATAACCGAACCGCCACCGTAACAACAATGAAATCTACCCTTAACCTTCAATCCTTAGCGGTTCGACGTAAAGTTTCCCGACTTTCGTTGTTACACAAAATATTTTATCACCAACATCGGCGTGAAGAACTCATTTTGCTTCCATTGTACGCTTCTTCTTGCCATGATCACGCTCACAAAGTCGGTATTGCATCAACACGAACGGCCACTTTTTCTCAATCATTTATTCCCCGTACGTCATTAGAATTGAATCGCCTTCCCTCTACTACAGCAATCATTGTATATCACACGCTTTCTGAAAATGCCATAGTCAAGATTTTGTAATTCTTCCTTCTTGTGTACAGTTATGCTTGCTTGCTGCGTTTCTTTTTGTTTTGCCTGATTTTGTATAATATGTTTGTTTGATATGTTTTTTTCTCGCTGCTTTTTTGTTGTTATTATGAATTTACTCACTCCCCTCTATAATGCCATTGGCCCTGAGGATATTGCTAATAAATAAATAAATTACTACTTACTCCCGATGGAGAATACCTTGTCCTCATCACTAAAATTTAGAGTTTCAATAATTTCATTTAAATAGTCACTAAGATAACGTTTGTTTCATAATTGATTTACCTTTGTTTATTATAGCAGATTTGCAGTGCTTCACCCTTGACTTATTATTAGTTTCTGGTTCCGCGCCTTTTTGTTTTTCATTGGGCTCTTGTGTGTTGCCTAATTTGTTTTTAGTATTCGAACAGCTGCTAGATCTTTTTTAAATATTATGAACGTCTCTGGGGGTCCCTGTGCCGTATTGTACTTCGGAAATCTAATTTTTATACTTTACACTATGTCGCACCCTTAAATGTCATGATACTACGACTACGTCGATGATGGATTGATGAATGGATAATTTATTAAAATTCATTGGGCTTAGAATGACACAGGTGTGTTCTCTATGCGGTGAAAGCGATGAACACCGTCAAAATCACTCGCTGAAGGATTTTTCTCATCGTTTTTTGAAACCTTGCAGTTCTGCACATCCCACGCCTGAACGAGGTGTGCGAAAGAGACTTCGAGTGTCAGATGCGCACGGGCCCGATGGCGGTTTGCCGAAAGCGCTTGTGCAAATGCGCTGAGGGTTACTTCATCGCAAGCAACACGACATGCGAAAAACGTGAGTGCCTCATTAATTACCTCTGCTGTTTTCTCGCATAGTGCAGTTAAAAGCATGAAATATATAAACCTAAGCTGCTGCGAGCAAATTTTCTTACACATAAAGCGGATAATATAGATCAATGCTTCTGAGATGTACTCATCAGCAAAGATATACATTTTTGCACGCAAATTGATAGTGTCCCAAAAATATTTTAGGTCACTATGAGAAGTTGTGAATGTTTGTACTAAATAAACTGTTGGCCATTTTAGAGGTACGGAAATGCAGAGTGCACAAATTTATCAAATATTTTGAGAACGAAACATTACAGAGCCACCCGAGCACTCCTCTTCCTTGGGTGTCCTCGATTGGTGGTAATTGATATGATAACAAAATAAATGAAAAAAATGCCTCAAAAGACAGAGAGAAAATCAGACAAGAAAAAATCTAACGACACCACAAGACGCCTACTTTCTTCTTTCTGGGCACTTCTTTCTTGCATCCGTCCTCGCATGCCCTCTATTTTAGAATAAATATTTAACAACCAGCGCCGCGCTCTGGCACTCCAAGAAAAGCAAGTTGGTGCAGTGGACTTTTCAACCTCCTATAAAAAACATTCTGTCTGCACAAGGTTGCGCTTCTCTACTAAAGCATTGAGGCCGGAAAATCTTAGGCAAGGCGTGCAAAAAAAAAGAATGCTTGCAAGGAAAGCAGTTGGTTCTGTGACTAGGCAAGTTTTCTGGGCGAAAGTTTGGTGCAATGACATTTTCTCTTACACAAAGTAAAGTGGTGCGTGCGAATAAATACTGAAACACAGAAAGACCGAACAAGGACATGTGTTTGTTTTTTGTGTCCCTGTGTTTATTTGTGCACAGCAGTTGACCTCAATGTAAAACAATGTACTGAACTACCTTGTTCAGGTCTTTTCCTAATTTTTTTTTCAAATTCATCTTTAGAAGCTATTTTGCTGCAGGAACCATCAGCGCGCACTGCATCCTTCTCCCCTCCTCAGTTTTCTCCGATGTTTCAAATTCGTTCAAAAACTGTGCAAGTCTGTATCTACCTATGTTTTTCAGGATTTCTACTGTTCGTTGGTATACGACTAGCAATGAAGATTAAAACACAAAAAGTGCGCGCGCAAAGATGCATGCAGATTTAAGTATCCCACTGCATCAATTCATGCTCAGTCCTTTTTTAGTTTGATTGCTTTCCAAGACTATTAGGAATGATGACAACCTAGCTTCAGTGATGATTACACATTTTAATTTGTGCACTGACCAAGCTAATCTGCGTTTATCGCTTAAGAATTGGTGCTACACGAATGCGTATTCTGTACGCACTCATTGCCTACAGCGTGACCACGTTTCTAGCATAGGTAAGCACGCCAACAATCAGGTGCCCCTCAAGCGTACACAGAGCAGGGATGGCTTGCGCTACTCATTATGCATTCTGTAAGTATAACACATCCACACTTGCGCTGGTGATCTGTATATATACAATATGAACGACAAAAAACGTTGAGGGTGAGACGCTGAACTATTCGGCATGTTGTAAAATATCAGCGTGAACAGGGCGGAGATCAAGAAAGTTCAAGAAACCTCAGCTCTGAGACGTCACTTGTTCTGTCACTTGTTCACTTTTTTGTTCACGTCACTTGTTCTTCTATTCGTGGGCTGCGTCCTTTTCGCGCAGATTTTTTTGCTACATGCATCAGTTCCAACTCGTCAACCTCACTAACTTAATGCACTCGGCTTGCGTATTTATTTTATGAAGTGGACATTTCACTAGAGATAACTTTGGTAACTATAAGCTGGTTCTACGTACTTGCTACAGACCTACTTTTTCACTATGCACTTGCCATGCCATATTGGTTCTTGGACACAAAGCCGTATACTATTGACAATTTCTCTACTGTTTATTTGAGGGGACATACTTTCACGTGCGTTTCTGGTTTCGCGTCTATGTACGTAATGCCCAGTAGCTGCGTCTCGCATTCGCTAACGCTGACGCAACATGTGCCGACGCCTCTGTCTCGCAGTTCCGGTGGAGGGCTACTCGCTCTACCCGGGTGCTCTGGAAGGCGGCTACTTTAGGCTTTCCTCAACAGAGGCCAACTTCAGTCGAGCCTCGTCCGAATGCTCCCTGGACGCCGGCGCGGAACTTGCCCACGTGGCCGATGGAGACACCAACCGCTTCTTGAGGGAGCTCATGCGACGCGCCAAAGTTCGCTCGGCATTCATCGGACTTACGGACGAACAACAGGCAAGCAACACTGTCACCTCTTAGAACAGTAACGCTTGCACCATGCGGCGTCAGTAAAGCGGTCGACTTCATGTGCGTTTGTTACAGTGGTATTTATCTACTTTACTCTGTAACGCAAGTCAATTCACGCTAGCAAACTGTACCCTGCAAACTATATTGCCATATTGCCATATAAATGTTGCGAGAACGCAGGGTTCATAGAAAAAAAGCAGCGTGAGAACAACAAAAAAGAAGGAAGATAAACAAGACATAGCGCTGTCCTAGGCTCTGAACTGTTTTTTCTGTCTCTATATCTTGTTGCTTGAGCGGTGTTTTTAGTATAAATGTGTACCGACAAGCTCAAGTTCATAAGCTTCTCAAGAACGCAGCCTTTACGAACACTGATAGGCCGTAAGCACTGCCTCCTACTTTTCGAGTGGGAGTCCGGCTTGTCTTGGTGTCACGGGGGTAAGAGTATGAATGAAGGAAGTATGCTTACAAAATACGTAGGAAAATTGTAGGCCCCTTCAACCAAGATGGCAGGATAGCGACAACACAAGCGTGATCACATTCCTCGTCTTCATCGCCTGTCTGAAGGTTTCTTGTTCGCTATGTCGTGTAACAGTGCAAAATACCACGTGACCACCCACTCACCACGTGTATCCAGGCACGCGAGCTGTACGAGCAGTTCATTAAGCAGTTTTCCTGATTGAAAAATGTTGCCCATTACTTCAGGGCTCTTAAAGCTACCTCAACTGGCGGGCCACAACTAAGAAATTCGACGGAGTTGGGGTAGGACAGAAAGGAAGCTTTGAGCGAGAAAGGGGGGTGGTCACTTCAATAAAATGTTAGATAACGTTGGTATTTGACAGGGTACGGCCCCTCTCAATCTAATTTTGGGCGCTATTTTTGATTCTAAAAACTTGAAGAACATCAGTACCGACCTCCAGAATGACCTAAGTCGAGACACTAATTCTGGCGGCGACTACATAGAGTTTGGTTTGGTATGAAAAACTTTGTTTGAAAAATCGGTGATGAAGGTGGCCATGTGCGGGCGGCGGGCCGCTAACAAAAAGCACCCAGGCCGTATGCGATCCTCGGTCGTAGGTTTCTTATCAGGATGGCTCGGTCATAGGTTATTTATCAAAGGGCGGGCTGCGAGTGCTCCCATCAACATCAGTGGTGCGAAATGGGTGCCCCCATTCCATTCCTATTGCGTTCCGGGGAATCAGCACTTTCTGCAACTCCATTGTTTTCAATTCTTCGGAATGAAAAAAATTGGTCCATTCCTACTGAAGGAATGGCGGGGCCGTTCGATTCCATTCCTTCCATTCATCAACGTAGTTTATGCATCTTGATAGTTTTATTGAGTTAGGAATGAACTACCCGCCCCGCCACGGTGGTCTTGTGGCTAAGGTACTCGGCTGCTGACCCGCAGGTCGCGGAATCAAATCCCGGCTGTGGCGGCTGCATTTCCGATGGAGGCGGAAATGTTGTAGGTCCGTGTGCTCAGATTTGGGTGCACGTTAAACAACCTCAGGTGGTCTAAATTTCCGGAGCCCTCCACTACGGCGTCTCTCATAATCAAATAGTGGTTTTGGGACGTTGAACTCCAGAAATCAATCAATCAATCAATCAATCAATCAGAAATGAGCTACCCCATAAATATATTGTCTTGAGGTCTGTTGAAAACTGCAGAAGTACGTAAAACACGTTACCAAGGTCTAGGGCTAGTAGCTTGGTGGCATATATATATCGTTCAGTAAAACCACTCTACTGATTCCCATAGGAGCAGTTATCCCCACCACATATAGTATAGTAACAAAACACTGTATATCTGCTGGCATTTTATCGATCAGTTCACCACCACTCTGGCACCTTGTGCTTTTGCATCCAATATGAAACACAGGGCCACACTGCTCGTCGGCACTCACGCTTGTCAAGCGCGCCTCACGAGCATGGATGGTGTGAGGAGAACCTTATGTTCACCTGTGCGTAGGTATGCAATCTCTTCCTTGTCGCAAAGATTATTTACTTGTGTCAGGTACTGAACTGCTCGTAAGATAAAGATGAGGCCGTTCATAGAGTATTTGCGCTTTTCGTGTGGGGCATCAATGAGAACCAACGTGCGAGGACAACTTGCTTTTATTTTATTTTTTCAGTATATGTTGGGATAATGCATTTGTCGGTACGCCAACTTATGCCGTGGTTTCTCTCTTACAAATTGGCAGATTGTTCACACTTTTACACCACGCCTACTCTTGATTTTGAGTAACTACTGGTCGACCCAGAGAAAGTGTTGTGGCCTTCGACTTCGATAGCGCATGTACTCACCACCTACAGGACTAATTTGAAGATGATATTACAGTAGTAGCTCTTACGGGCGTAAGGAAAAATACTGCTCAAAGTCCTCTTTGCTTGCCGATGTGATCACGAATAAGTGCAGAGTCATAGGAACCAACAGGACTTGAAGTTGAAAGCTTGAATACGACACGAACGAAGAGAGGCAATACACGCCCACGGAGCGCCACTTCCAACAAAGATATATTTTAGAGAGCGCAGAACACTCTGCCTCAATGCGCAGTTGCGTTCAAGTAAAGCAACTCTTTTAGCGATAATGAAATGGAGGCTATGCTGACGCATAGATCACCTAATTCGATTATTCTCTTGGTTTCAACAATGAGGCGTAATAATTTATCAGTAGGACGAATCAGCACGGCTATATATGTTGTGTGCTCTTTTGAAATAAATCTTTGTAGGAAGTGGCGCTCCGTGTCTGTGTATTGTCTCTCTTCGTCCGTGTCGTATTCGTGCCTTAAACTTGAACTATGTTAAACCAACAAGCCCAGCCTGGCATTCTCAAACCAAACGAAGTTACAAAAAAGAGAGAAAAAAATTGGCCCCGTAGCTGCATTTAATCTCCAAATGTCATAGACAGACGATAGCCTTGCGTGTGAAGAAAGTGAACAAAACATTTGTTTGATGTTCTGCGCAAGAAAATCGGTGAATGGTATTTTGGAGGCGCTGCGTTAGAGTGCCTCGAGCATGCAGCGGAGGCAAACGAGCGCATCAAGTCACATCACACGCGCGACATGAGCGCCGTCTGGCAGTTTTCTTAGAAAACAAAGCACGTGGCTCTGAGATGGGTGTTCGCGCCCATCTCAGAGGTGGTAAGATCTAGAACGCAAGGCGACGGTAGGTGCCACCATCGTCTCGTCTTAGCAAAGCGTTGGAAACACTCCCCGTTCCGTGCAAGCGTTGCATGGTCATCGCAGCGTGATAAGCGCTACGCTCCTTAAAATTACCTATGTATGCCTTTTCTAGTAAAACACGCACATGCATAACATATACGTGTTTTTATGGTGCCCCACACAAGCGCAATACTTGCGTTTTAATTGACGATTGCACAAGCATGAACGCTCAACCTTACATTGTAGGGCGCTGTGGATGGGGTTGGCCATTTCAAGTACTCGATACCGTTAAGAATGAACAAGCAGACAAATGTACAGACAGACAAACAGACAGACAGACACAAAGACAGACCAAAATTTTTGCGTCGAAGGTCTCCACGAAACATTATCGTTTTTAATCTATATCAACTTAGTAACAATTGACTCAAGGAGTAAAAAAAAATTCAGCCACGACAGCTTGCCATTGAATCTTTCTTATGAAATTGATCTCCACAAATCATGAAATTCACTGTATTGTATTTGGATGTAGGTCCATTACAATGTTTAAAAAGTACACGTTTTAAATTTATTTTGGTGCCCTCTGCTGTCCTGTGAATAATAATTATATCCCAGGTATAACACTAACAGAACTTAAAAGCCGTATGTTTATAACGAGTGTGTTGCATCAAATATATGCAACAAATATAAATGTAAGTGGATATGGGCTTCAAAAACATCTTGACACTAATCACCTCAGCCATTTACTCGCCCTGTAATATTTCAGTTCTCTCTGAAAAGAATAAGAACTTTACAATTTAGTATACAGAAGTTGGCACAATTGCAACCCGTCATGCAAACCAATTTGCTATATATAAGCTAGTAATGACCAAAGCACATAGACTTAAGAGTGTGCAAAAAAGGTATACCTTTTCTGAATGTAAATGCTTCTGCTGAAATAAATTGTAGGTTTGTTTCCAAGTGAAAAAAAAATGAATTGATTCTATTCATGAACAACATTAAGGTATCAACTCTGTTCCTTTTAAGGTGGAAGTGACACCAAAGATATTAAGCAGCTCTCACCCTGCAAACTTCAAATAGAACTGGAGAGAAAGAACACAACTTTTTAATGAACCTTCACCTTAAAAAAAATCAACTACCTTCATGAAAAGTGTCGCACTATGGTTTAAATGTTTTTTCACTTTCCGAATCTTCTACCAGCAGTCTTTAACTGGAGATAACACCAGTCATATATTCAGCAGAGGCTCTATTAAACACCAGTAGTTAGCAGTGTCTTCGTATTCCCTCTTTTTTTCCATCCGTGCGTCTAAACTTTGCTGCAAGTACTCAACGGCAGGTACCACCACATTTACCCTTTTATAGCAGGCATTGTCACTTTAATACAGCTGTATTGGTTCATAACAAAAACATATCCTTTTTTTCTGATTTCAATAGATTCTTTTTCTAATTGTGGTGTTATTGCCACTTCCAACTATTATTGCACAGATAATAAGTTTTTGCGTGTATCAGTGTCACTTACCAGTGTTGCATAAGCACACTCTTCGAACTGTCAGAAGATAGCTGCATGTGGTTAAAGGAACCCTAGTACGGTTCGGATCTCTCGTTTACTCATGCGGGCTAGTACTAGATAGCAAACTATTAAAGTAAGCACGGACGAAATTGATATGTTGTCTAAATGATCCTCATGCCTGTGCAGCTAGTACTCCCCGTAAGGACGCATTGCTTCAAGGTATAAACACGGGCGAGCACAGAGTCCAGCGACCCCACCAAAAAAGTTTTCATCTTTTAAAATAAAAAGCAGCTTGATAACTTTCTGTGACAGTAACCAATGAAGGTTAATACTAAATGTGTTATTTACCATAGGTTGTTACTAGGACCACCTCAATGCTAAATTTACAACCAAACATGAACAAAAAAAACCACAACTTTCTAACTTTTTCGCCCGTTTTAAAAAATAATTTGGGCTGCACACATATCGAATTACTGCTTGCTTACAGAAAGAAAAGTCGGATAATCAGCTAATACGAACTCTCATATTTCACGAAATGTTATCTCTCCATGAAAAAAAAATCCCCAATATGGACCATATTCTTCATGTACTGGAAATTCTACCATCGTTTTACACAGAAAGTTTTGTACTAACCAAATTGGAGATCAACAGATTTTTAAAAACAATTTCGAGAGTTTTACGCCCCAAAATCATGATATCATTTTGAAGGACGCCAGGGCCCAAAACTTTTACCATGTGGTCATCTTTAGAGTGCGGTGACATAGCACTATACATGGGCCTAGCTCTACTACTACGTGTCCATCACAACGCGACTACCACGACCAGCATCGAACTCGTGACCTTCGGGTCAGCAGCCGACCATCGTACCCACTATACCACCGCGGCACACGAAGCACATATTCTTTTTATTGTATCTTAAAACGCGTTTTGCAAGTCGTGGTTTGTAGCTTTCGGGAAGAATTCACATGCTGTTTTGGATTGTTTGAGTTAAAATGTCTCTCCGGTTGTTCGCACCTCGGTGCTACCTGGCACCAGCCACCTTTTATTAGACAACGCGGAGGAGATGAATTTGGGCCCAACGGGGAGAACTGCTGCAGCGCGCCAAGATTTCACGGTGGATATGGTCTCGTCTTACGGCGCAGCGGCGTACCGGCACAATAAACAGAGGCCCACCTTACGCAGCCAGCATAAAGGAGGCGCACACATTACACGGCTGCACGACGGTGCTGACAAGCCCGAACACTGTCGACATAGAGTAAAGCAACTGCTGTGGACAAGTAATCAGAGCGAAATGGAAATGTCACGCTCGAAATGTAAACACGACCAACACAATCAACCGGCGATTTCCGTAAATGCTGTATTTTCAGCTCTCAGTACGCACTCCGTCTCAGAAAAAGCATGAATGACACATCCGTGCGAAAACGACATCGACTAAGGAGCACTGCGTTTATGGCCCCTACTTTTCTGGAAGCGGCCTGATCTGAGATATTGCGTAGGTACAAGACACAGATCATTAATGGCACGAGCTGTATTCTAAACGGTGAGTAAATGAGAAGGTAGGCACTCACCTCCAAGATGCAGACCAGACAAAAAAAAATTGGCAGCATGTCCACGGAGTGAACGATGGAAAATAGGACGAAGCATTCGTCCGTCCATTCGTTCTTGCTTCCGTCTGTCAATGCGTCCATCCGCCCGTCCGTGCGTGCGTCTGTTCGTGCGTCCGTCCCTGCGTTCGTCCATGCATCCGCCCTTGCGTCCGTTCATGCGTTCGTCCATGCATCTGTCTGTGTGTCTGTTCGTCCATCTATTCAACACTGCAAGTACCACCATCTCGCATCTTTTCATCATATATTCCCCATATAGAAGCACCGCCATCTAGCGGACATTTCAAAAACGAAACGAGAGGTGGCACACGCACACTTTTTTACGGCTTGCGCTCTACTTCCCGCCTTTAGCCACTTCGAGTTAATGGTATATACTAGTTCACTGTACTCATGGCACTGCAGCCCAACGCTCGCTATACCTTTATAAAACCAAGGAGGTTACGCCCAGCGAGTATAACGTAGCAACCTTTTTCTGTCATATAGTGCTCAATGCACATGCCAAGGGCTGCTAATGGGAAATGAGAGACAGGAGAATTCGGCTTATACTTTCTTACGCCTTGCGCTTCGTATCTACTTCCCACCTTTAACCACCTCGATTTCATGGTATATACTAGTTCATTGTATTCATGGCACTGCGGCTCAACGTTCGCTAAACTTTTCTAAAACTAAGGAGGTTACACCCAGCGAGTATAATGTAGCAACCCTTTCTTGTCAGAGAATGCTAAATATACATGCCAATGGCTGCTAATGGGAATCGCAACGTGCGTTAACTAAAAGCCGTATGCTCCTGTCTCTTATTCCTTCTTAGCAGCCATTGGCATGTACATTCAGCACTATTTTCTATTGTTGAAACATGCACAGAAGAAATCTCTCACCGGCACCACCTTGGAGGTCAAAATGTTTTATTTGTTACACACTACAACGGCTTCGAGGGACGAACAGGTGCCGTTATAAAGAGCTTCGCCCCTTAAAAGCAGCACCAGCTGTGTCCGTTCCGTATGTGCAGCCTGGCCTTTGAGGAGGGCACGGACTAGAGTAGTGACTGCCGACGGATGAGTGACAATGGCGGTGCGCCCGCCATGGTCGAATGGTTCCTCTTTCCTCGATGCTCGCCTAAACGGCCATTTGGTAACAAATACAGTTTTGTAGAATCAAAGCAGTGCAGAACACGTCACGGCGATGGATGCAATGATGATATGTTACGGCCGTATTAGTGTAAACTTCTGGAGGTCATCCGTATTGCAAATTATTACTTTCGTCCGATTTTTTGTTGAGGGATGATACACTTCTTATTTGCACTATTCACTGAAACATTAGTGGTAAACGTGTGCTGTATCCAGAATATTCTAGAAGTGGGGAAGTTTGTGATTCTTAAACGTGTGGTGTATCTTTGATGTAGTGAAAAGGGGTAGCATGTATATTTCCTGGACACTACGTCCGCTTTTCTGTCCGTAAATGCACGCAATTTTTTGCAGTGTACGGAGTTCAAAAGGTCGGTTTGAAGTTCTTGAGGGAGCTTCATGGAGACATGTTCGAACCTACTTTGCAAAGTTGCGTGTGTCTCGCTATGAGTATTGTTCGATGTTTGCTCGATTCAATGCCTGCTATAACGCCGTAGAGAAATTGCAGTTAGTTGTGCCGCGACTTAGATGCTTACGTGTTCTGCTGGTCGTTATGCGCCTACTGGTTTGAGCTCGCGGTATTGGTCGGTGGGCTTAGCATGCACGCAAAATTTTATCGTTATGCGTTGAAGCACACAAATCAATACCGCGAACTCAAACCAGTTGGCGCATAACGACCGGAAGAAAACGTAAGCATGGAAGTCACAGCACAACTGCGACTTCTCAATGGCGTTATAGCAGGTATTGAATTGAACACAGATCAAATAATACTCATAGTGAGAGACACGGAACTTCGCAGAGGAGATTTGAAAATGTCGGCCTGAAGTTCTCACTTCTGATTTCATGCAGCCATGCTATTTGTCGCAACGCGTGGTGTTTAACGGGCGGTATTATAAAAGCATTCTACCGTCACTACATACACTTGTTCTGCCATCAGAAGGCGCAACAACCACTCACGGTGACGTACAGCGACGTCGTTTTGGGGTGAAAAAGTATTTGACAGCATAGCGCGCGATAAAGGATCCGTTCGTATCCGTCTAAGCTGATGCACTAATCCCCAAAGAGTCCACGCCTCGAGAGCAACGATGGTTGTCGCGCGCGACTGTAAACAGACGACCACTGCGAGTGGTCCCACGTGACGGCATCTGGCCAATACTAACGTGGCACCAGCCTCAGAGAGGTCGGAGGAGAGTGAAAAGACAGGAGGCGCGCGAACAACCACATACGTCACTACTTTGCGAAGTTTTAGGGGCTTTAAGCGAAACGGCCGCAAACACACTATGAGCGTAGCATGTGTAGTCATGTTTTGCATGACACGCATATCATGACTCAAGAGTATCATGTTTTGACTTGTCATTTACCTTCGTCGTTCGTTTGGGTCACGTAATACAAAATTTAGTATATGTGAAACTAGTGAAACGACCACCAGTGCCCTCTTAGCGTGGCATGTACTCATGCCTTACATAATGACATGCATGCCAATATTTCCAAATTAGGGTCTGTCACTTATGTTCACCATGCAGTCATGTCATACCATACCAGATTTGCAATATGTCATGTGAACGAAACCACCGCAAGAGCAGCGAAACTATGAAATGTTATTCATGACATTTACGACATACATATCATGATTTTCGAGTCATGACTGATCACTTATCCTCATCATACAGTTATGTTATGCCATGCCAATTTTTTGTATCGATAGCATTATCGAAACGGTCAGGGCAACTAAATGTCGTAGATAGATAGATAGATAGATAGATAGATAGATAGATAGATAGATAGATAGATAGATAGATAGATAGATAGATAGATAGATAGATAGATAGACAGACAGACAGACAGACAGACAGACAGACAGACAGACAGACAGACAGACAGACAGACAGACAGACAGACAGACAGACAGACAGACAGACAGACAGACAGACAGATAGATAGATAGATAGATAGATAGATAGATAGATAGATAGATAGATAGATAGATAGATAGATAGATAGATAGATAGATAGATAGATAGATAGATAGATAGATAGATAGATAGATAGATAGATAGATAGATAGATACGCTTAAGGTCACTTAGAAATGCTTCGCATTCATTAATGTGTCCCATCTTCTTCTAACCATGGTTAGGCTATACGAGAAGGCGCAATGGGCAAATTCTCACTCGTCGCGTCGTGCTATGTAGAAAGCAGCGCATGGGCTATTTTACCGACAGCTTGCGTTGTTGCCCCTTTGTACTAAGCCGTTTTGTATCTTTAACTAAAAGAGCAATGCTGTGGTTTAGACGAATATGCGTGAAAACAGTAGCGTTAATTAATCGAAATAAAAAAGTATTCTCGCTGTGGAGTTCTAAAACGATGAAAAAATTCTCCATGTCAACATATCTACTGTAAGAAGCCTCGTTAGTGCACCTCGAAACTCCACGCTATGAAACGGACTTCTTTTGGCACTTGCTCTAAGCTCACCCTATATACAATACCTGCAGTATAAGGTTTTTATGAAAAATAGAGTATAGTGAAGTAAAGTTACTGCTATCTGTGACATCCGGTGTTATTGCTCGATATATTGAAACGTAATGTTGTTGTAAGCACTCTCGTTACGTCAGAACATAAGGCGTGAAAGACTTATCGAGAGGAACAGAAGACGCACCAGGTAGGTATCCTCGGTATCACGTGCTAGTAGCTCGTAATTCTTCGTCTTCGTGCTTATAATCCAAAAGCTTGCGCATATTTTCATTGTCCTCCTCGTTATCGCACCATGCACGTAGAATTTTCATCTCTTCCAGAGACTCCATCGTATGGATGGGAGCTTAAGCGTAGCGCTACGCTCCACCGATTACAAGCGGCCTAAAAACTTTCGTAGCTGTTGAGTGTCGCCTGTGGCGTCACATGAATAAGCATTTCGCTTCTTGTTGATTTTTCTGCCATGTTTGTCGTATAATCTGCTCTTGTAATGACCAAGTACCATTAAGGATGTTCCATCTCAACCAAACATATATTTCAATTATTCACTGTTTAATTAGGAAAAAATATAGCAGAGGTTGAAGGCACGAAAGGCAGTTCACCCTACCTGACTATATGATCTTTCCACCTATACATTGGCTCGGATGAAGTGGAACAAAAAAAAAGATACACAGTTTCTTTCTTTTTCTGTTAGTGTTGCAGCTCGGTGCTAAGCGAAACGGCCCTCAAAACGTTCATTTGGGTCATGCAGGCTCTTTTGAAACTTAGAATGGTTTTAAAGGTAAAAGTTCTGAGGGTTTCAATTATGACGATTCTGTTCATTATGAACGCCACGGCTTTTCGGCATTCTGTGCAGGGAGAGCTTCTACTACTCATAGTTTCTACACAAAATATAAGTACGAGAAACTCCGTCCACACAGAAAGCGGCTCCCCATCAATGCAAGTGCAGCCATTGTAATACAAATTAAGTAACATTTTATCCTGAGGGCGACGCATATTGAGAAGAAAGTGTACTTGCTCAAATACTAGCGAAAGTCATCCACATCTCGTTTCTGTTAGTAGCTGAAGTGTTTCGATTTCCAGTGATAGTGTATTTTCTAAACCATTTTCTTGATTTTTCAACGAGAAAGTACTTTTTCCGCTGCAAACCACATCAAGAAAGGTGCAAATAAAATCGAAATACATGTACAGAACTACGATACCCTCCTGTGTCTCACGCAATCAAGGCAATCAGGATCGTTGAACGCCACGCGTTTTTGGGAAAAATCCTACGCCTTGTGCTTTTAAATAGTGCAAACATTTTTTTTTTGTTACAAGTCCGCTGAACTCGGAGAAAGAACCAGTTTATGTTTTTCAAACTTTTACTTGAGGCAGAAATCTCAGGTTGTGCACGGTCTGAGAAAAATGGGCTTGGTTGCTAGTCAGTTGGTTTTTGCCTGGTTCTTTTCATTCATTAAAAATGCGTGAATGCATGTGGGACACTAAATATGATTAAGGAAGGTTGTATTATCATCCAAGCAAAAATAAAACACAGTTTCGATATTTTGTTTTTTTATTTTATGCTACCTTGTTTTCTTAAAAATAACGAGTGTAGCACTCATGTCGTGCACAACGATCAGTAGATAAACAACGTATGTAACGCTGCAGAGAAACCAGTACCCTAAACCTAATCTACAATTGAATAGCTGTGGATCCTTGACTCACTGGAAGCATCGATCTCCTCTGATTTTGCGCTGTGGCTGTCAATACGATGCGTCGATGTGCCCGTCGATGTGAATATACGATGTGGCCGTTGTTGAAATTGTAGCTCGATTCCTACTCACTAAATCCAGTCGCAGGATACGGACTCAGCAGACCAAACTAATTGAACGAAAAATGATTTTCAGTTAGGGCCATAGCCGAGAGTACAACTCACTTCCCGTCCAATCCGGTCGATTGCTGGTCGGCCAGGTCCGACAGAGCGGGACTGTGACGCCTCCCGCTACTCCGACGTTGAGTGTACTGCCGATTTGGCGCTTTCAGGTAGAAGAGAATAAGAAAGGGCTTTTGCGATAGCCCCAGATAATGTGGTATAAGGGGGGGGGGGGGGTCGGGAACTAGAGGTAGCAGACGGGGCTAGGCAAAGAGAGCTTGAAATTTCACCGTGGTACAATACAAGATACTCGGGCAAAATGTATGGAAATACACATACAATATACTGCCGCAAAAATTGTATCAGATACGGTACTTGCCAATGGTATATTAAGAAAGATACAACGGCAATTTTTTAATAGGCCTTCACAATCTAGTACCGAACACTTATGCACAAAAGAACAGCTTGAAAATTTCTGAGCCGCCCTCACTTTCACTTTAAATAAATGTTTATTGGTATGCATATCAAAAGTATTACCCGAAAAACTTCTTAGGGTTCACTTATGCTGTATTACAGTACCGCTCCGCAGACACTTCGTTGACAGCAGTTCTTGCTTGTCATTTCTGCTGAGTCGGTGCTGAGCTTTCCGACCAGCTGGTGGATCGCCATTCAATTACAGCAGCTTCAATAAAAAACCTTCGCATGATGGAAAAAAAAGTGACATCTTTGCCCCAAAGGCGAAGCAATGAACGCGATAGCAAGAATTTGAAAGGTCCTCGCAGAATGAAAAGCAGATCGAAACGTGCCCCGCGTTTCTCACGCACAAATTACGCACGAAACGTACTCACAGGTAAGGATGCACGCGAATAAGTGTCTCATTTGTTACTTCGCTGAGTCTGAAAAGCGCGCGCTTTTCGCGAACGGAGACTGCAATTATTGCAGCACGGAAAAAGGAAAGGTAAGGGGAGGCCCTGACGTCACTCGTTGTGAAGCCGCGATGAAGCCGGAAGGTGGCCATATTGAATGGGCAAATTCCCCTCTCTTGTTCACATACGATTGCGAAGCAGAAGGCGCAATTTTCTCTCTATCTCAAAAAGCACGTTGCCTGCGCGTCACGTGCGCCGGTGCTATCCGAAACCAACGGAACGGATTTGAAGTCGCTGTCTTGCCGCGATACGGTTGACGAAATTTCTGCTTATGGCTGTTGTACCCTTGCACTGCCGGCGTTAACGAACACGGCAAGTTGCACGTTAGGCTTTTTTTATTTGATGTGTTCTTTCTGAAAGTAAAGTTGATAATTCGGATATTGCCGCGCGACGAACGAGGCACCGAAATTTGTACAGCTTTTTTCAGATCACTTTTTCCCCCTTTTGCGCTTCTCTTTAGGCTTTATAAAATTTTCGGCCAGGCTTTGGGCTAGACACAACGATAAAAAAGAAAAAAATGTCTTCCCCGCAATAAACCCGGAGGTCCGTAATTATGCCAGTAAAGTCGGCGTCAGTGGAGCTTGTGTGCGTGGCCGCCCATTGAGTTTGCACCGGCCTCTTTGTGCACGCCCCTCTTTTGTCTGACGTGCACTGGTTCCTACGGATATCCCAAAGGCCATGATTTCATTAGGACGAAAGCAGCGAAGACCACCCGAAAGTGCGTGGGAACACGTCTCCAGTGTGATTCACGCGCACTAGCAGCTACGGAGAACGGAGACCAGGATCGCCTTAGAGCGAAAGATGGGAAAGTTAGCCGAAGGAATACGTGAGAAAAGGTCAACATCACTTGGTCAACATTGTTCGAACGGCTTTGTCAGCTTCTGAACGCACAAGCACGCGCGTCTGGCGACGTGCACCTAGTTACCTGGTGCTGGTGCGTGTAGACATTTTAACGAGTTTTGCTACAACGCGGACAATATTGCGGAGAGTGAGACAATATTGCGAAAAGGGAGCATCTTAAGCGAAGCAGAACAGGAACTTTAAAGCGCAGAAGCATGTGGTAACGGTACAGGAACATGAAAAGCAAGATTAGATTACAGTCTTAATAAGGGCCTGTGGACCGCAAATGCATCGTATGTTGTCATAAGAAGCAACACCGCATAACTGTAACTAACCTACAAGGCATTCATTGAACGCATTATTAAGCACAGTCGTTATCTTCTATGATGGCTTTTCAGCATAAGTTTGACGGACGCTGCAAATTCGGAGTACGTATACGCGCGCTCGTTCCGTGGTTTCTAGTTCAGACACCTGGTTACAACTACCACCGGAGAAAAATCACGTAGCTAACAATGCGGCACAAAGAATGGATGCTGTCGAACACCTGCAGTGGGCCACGGTTAGGTGCGAGGCCCATGAAAACGCGCACACTGTCGCTGGACCGCCTGAACGGTGCCGCACCGCACTACATCAACAATAACAAAACGCCGCCATTGTGCCCAGTGAATATGGCCGCGCGTGACGTCAGTTCCGCCACATTTTTTACGCCCTGTGCCAGCTGGGCATGCCCTCTCCTTACCTTTCCTTTCTCCGTGGATTGCAGTGACCTTTGTGCGCCCGGTAACTACATCAGAATCGTTCCACGTAAAGCCCAAGGCCTGCCAAAGCGTACCATCCTCCCCTCCTCGCCACCGCGATATAAGGGCACACGAGGGAGCATCACTCCCCTTCTCTAAGCCGTGCAAAGTACGGGTAGGAGATTAGAGCGGGCGGCGCTGCGCGATGTGGCAACGTGCGTTCATTGCGCCATCTTTTTTGGTAATGCCGAAAAAACGCAGCAGCGGTTAGCGATAGATATAGGTAACTTGCTGTTCGAATGGTGGTGAACGTTCACCGAGGTGGCTGAATGGTTAACGCATCGCGTTCACGACGTGGAGGTCCCACATTCGATTCAGCGCTCCGGAGGGCTTTTTTTCTAGATTTTTTTTCCTTTCTTGTGTTTCATTATATAGATACGTATACATATACGGTGCATGACATCGACACCGATGCCGGCTGCAAAATGCAGCCGAGAGTGTCCGTATAGTTGCTATCACAATAATATACCAGTTTGCAGATTGAGATTGTCCATGAAAGACCATTTTGTAATACCGGATGAGGGGAGTAAAGCAGCAACAACACTGGTCGCGACATTATTGGGGAACTTTCTGTACACGCGTATACGTAGAGCTTCGGCTAAGCTACATTAAGCTACCATTACGTTTCTTATTCTCGTTATCTGCCAGTGTGAACCATTCGTTATTTTTATGCTGAACGACGTACAATTTCATTCCGTGAAAGAACATGCGCAATTCAGAAAGCCCTCAGACCTATTTTATTGTAACGTGGTGTTGACATTAAAGAAAGTGGCAGTCACTCTAGTAGAAATGAAACTAAGTTATTAGTTATTTGCCTCCTAAAACTAACAAACTCAAAGTAAAAGAAAAGCGGGCTGCGCTCTGATAGCGGCAAAAAGTGTCGTCGGCCTTCGGTGATTTTGTAAACAGCAGAATGCGGTTTGTATTTATACAGAAGTGATCACACGTTCCAGCGTTATCAATAGTGCACCCGCATGCTCGAAAATTAAAAAAGAATATGTGTACTGCACGTAATATGAACAATATTTGTGGAGTCTCTGTGCCCTAAAACTCCCCTGCCGTGGCGGTCAAGTGGCTAAGGTACTCGCTGCTGACCCGCAGGTTGCGGGATCAAATCCCGGCTGCGGGAGCTGCATTTCCGAAGGAGGTGGTAATGTTGTAGGCCCGTTTGCTTAGATTTGGGTGCGCGGCGAAGAAACCCAGGTGGTGAAAATTTTTGAATACCTCCACTACGGCGTCTCTCATAATCATATGGTGGTTTTGGGACGTTGAATCCCACATATCAATGAATGTGCCCTAAACTACGATATGATTATAAGGAACGCAGAAGTGGTGGACCCAGGAAATTGTGACCATGTGGTGTTCTTTAACATACACAATCAAATATAAGTATACGTGCGCCTTTAGCATTCCACCCCCAATGACATGCGGCCGCTGCAGCAGGATATGCGTGTAATCTTAGCAAAACAGTCTGAGACAACCTCGAAGTTTAGAATCATTGCTGGGTGCTTCTGCCGAGCAGTCGTAAGTTTGTGACATAGACGCAATCACGCCAAAATGAAGTATTAATCAACAGAAAATGAGATTTTGCGCCACCATAGCTGCCCAAATCATCACGGGGCAACGCCGCTCTTTAGACTATTGATGCCCACAGTTCTGATTACTTGGTAATTAGTAATAGTAAGAAAAAACAGGGAGGAAGAAAGAAAGGAAAACAATAATATGACTAAAACATAAAAGCCGTTTTGTTTCAAGGACTCGTAGGGAATAAGCTAAGATGCACGATTGAGGTAGCACTTGTGCTAGCTATGACAATTAAACATGTGGTAAACTTTAACTGATAAGGTCAGGGAATAAACACCTCAATGCGTATGGTAAACCGCCTGAGATGGCTTGTCGGAACGTTCATAGAAAAAACAAGCTATGTTACCTAATGTTTTTCGACTCCGCTTTCCAAGTTGTTGAAGAAGGCTGTTTATTAATTTCACTATTATGATGCAAATTCAATTTACTCACTTCACTAAGAAGCAAGCAGAATGTTTATTGCTATACTCAGCACACGCCCGCATGATGGCATATTTGTTTGCCAAATCACTGTGGCAGAAAAGTGAACTCAGTTGAATATAAATGCGTAAGTATATTAGCAAAAATAGCGCAGACAAATAAAGGCAAGAATAAAATAGAGAACTTGTTTTGGCTGCACTTTACAAAAGGCATCTTACATTCACGAGACCAAGAAGAAAAAGTTCAGAGCCGCTGATTTATGGGATGCAAGAGAAAGACAACTAAGAATTCACTTGTGCTTACAATAACATAATAATTTCAAGAGTTCTCTGAGTAGAAACACCAGAATGAAAACTGCGTGGTACGCTAATATGTCGCCTGATAGGTAAGCGCCTGTTTTATCAGATACAGCGCATGAGTACCGATGCTGCTTCGGTCCACGCTGGGGAGTGCCATCAGAATATGTGCAGTGACCGCCGCACACATTGTGGTACGCGCGCTTGAAGGTGGATAACGGTTAGTGTCATGGCTGGGGAAAAACTAATAACGGTAACGGTTACTGTCATGGCTGGGGAGAGAATGAGTCTCGAAAGCAAAAGACACGTGTGCCAGCGCGCCAACTGACCTTCTGTTGAGAAATGTGGCAGCTTGGGCTAGTTGCTATGGCATGACGATAGTTATAGCGCGAGAAGAAAACGACGACACAGAACCTTCGTGTCCTTCTTGTCTCTGTGTCGTCGTTTTGTTCTCGTGCTTGAACTATCTTCTGTTGAGACTGCGCGGGCTCTGTCGCGCACCTCATCCCCCACCCTGACTAGTGGAGTCGTGCGAAAAAAAAATATATCACTGCGATTAGTTTTATTCAGGTGGCGTAGTAGCCCCAGCGCCAGCGTGTGAAGTGGAGTTCAGTGAGCGAATATTGTTTCGCATGGTATGGCGTTGCACCAGTGGAATATTGTATTTTGAGATACACGAGTCGTTATTGAATGTAACCGAAATACGTAGAGATACTCGTCTTACGTGGCATATCACGATACAGATACAATATAAAAGGCAGTATCTCAGATACATGTATCTTCGATACTGCCTAGCCCTGGTAGCGAGAAACCTTTTGTTTTCAGTACTTTAGTGTGGCACAGTTCCAATATGGCAGTGCCTCTCAGTAAATGCGTAGCCTTGAGCATTAACAAATGAATCGCCAATCATTCGAGATTTTACAGAGAAACCTGTGCGTGAACGCCTAGAAAGTGGTGTACGTTGCCTGGTCCACGTGATTGAATTGTGCCCACTTTTCCGGGATGCGTCCAGGATAAACAACACACTCAAACACACACGCACGCACACGCACGCACCCGCAGACCTGGACTCTAAAGATAAGCTCACATGTGAACCACCGCAGTGTAACTTTCACTTTTTTCTGGGTGAGTGTGCGGGAGGGGGATCCAAAACACTAACCAGCGTCACACGACCACAGTCCACCGAGTGAAAGGTTTACTTCGTTGAGCTGGCGTGTGAGCAGGATGTCTATGACGTTACCTGCTACGACACCACTCGGATTCAAACCTGGCGCCTGCCCACCAGTCGCGGCAGCTTTTCAGCACAATTACTGGGTGACTGTGACGACATTTCATTGGCCTTCATTTTTTACGAGTGTTCTGGTAATAAAAAAACTCCCCACCCAAGTACAGCGTACAAATGGTCAAGTTAAATCTGAAACGTGTAGCTTAGGTGTTTGGCAGTGGGTTCACCTCGACGCTGCATTGAAGCCTTTCACAATTATTGTGTACACGTTCGTACTTCCTAATGAGGTTAGACACATGTTTGAATTGAGCTTACCACAGTGTTTATTTCGCATGGCGCACATTGTGCCTCACATGATAATGGTTGTGGAGAAGTGTAATGAGTGGTTAAACAGATTTTTCCATGTATTAATCACAGTGGTTGTTTTCGAACTACAAGTGTTCACAGACGTCACAGCCGAAGCCAGGGTGCCGTTGGAGAAACTCCCGCCTAAAGCGGGCGCTCGACCCGGCGAATGCTCTCCCAGAATCGTCACCTTAATGCTGTCGTGCCAGCACCGGCGCTTGTTCGGCGCGGCGTAGTTGTGAACGTTCAACATCGCTAGGTAACTCAACGGCATGGTTTGCAGGATCCACCCGCCATTGGCGCTTGTATCCCGTTCGCGCTTTAGAGCGGCTTCGAAGGCTGCGGGATCATCAGTACGCAGTTCCTGCTGGCACTCGGCCTCACATTCCTGTTTTCGTGTATGGACTGCAGCATCGGTAAAGCGAATCCAACCTTTCTCACGTTTTTACTGTCGGCGCTCTTCTAGAGTGGTCAGTGGCTTACCCATGTGGAAGGTCTCAGTAGTAACTGATGCGTGCATGCTTGGCACTCTGGCTCCGATGGGATGGACGACGACGTCACTCACAACGCAGGCAATGGCGCGCGTACTTTGGGTGCGATGCTCAGAACAACACAACTGATAGGACAGCCAACGCAGGCCACTGGTGACACCGCTGCCGAACAGCTTCTCGTTTCTTCTGGCCATATACAGCTTCCACTGTAAAAAAAAAAATCTTTGTGCAGCGGAACACAAGCGAAACGCTTTACCGTTGTACATCGCTGAAGATTACACCTGCCCCCTCTTTCAATACATACATTCGATTGATTGATTGATAAGTGGGGTTTAACGTCCCAAAACCACTATATGATTATGAGAGACGCCGTAGTGGAGGGCTCCGGAAATTTAGACCACCTGGGGTTCTTTAACGTGCGCCCAAATCTGAGCACACGGGCCTACAACATCAATACATACATTCAATGACTCATAAAAAATTTTCAGCGCGTTGACAAAAAAAGTAAAAGTCTTCATGCATTCCGAAAGCGAAATTCTTGGACTTATAACTGGGTAAGGTTAGCGCTGGTTAAACATACCAATAGAAAAAAAATAGTGAAATGAAAATCATCAATTATTGCTAATCTACCTCAATAGACAAGGCACCCAAGCAGGTAAACGATATATCGAACAGTTTTGTAGACATATATAGGCAAAAGCGGTGAATAGACTATTTGACTTTTCTTTCTTTTTCTCTTTAATTTTCTTCGTTATTGTTGCACATATGTACTCACTTTAACGTATGCGTGTTTGGCTGTAAATAAAATAAATATTCTTTTCATAGAAGGAGGAGACAGAGAGCTCTTCCTGTGTGCTTCCAAATTAACCAGAGAAGAAGCACACGTTCACTGTGCTCTTTGAATTATTACAAGGAGCCCACCGCGGGTGGCCTACTTGTTGTGGTACTTGATTGCTGAGCTTAACGTTGCGGGACGGAATCCTTGTGGTGGCGACCGCATTTAGATGCAGGTGACTTCCTAGATGCCCGTGTAGTTACGACTTAGTTCGCGTCAAGAAAATGCAGGTTGTCAGAATTTCCGGAACTTTCCACTACGGTGCGCTCATAGTCATATCATGGTTTGGGTATTTGAGACCTATGTGATTATTTTTATTGAACTAACAATATTATCATAACTATACATATTCCTATTATGATTATGATTATTATTATGTTACTAATAAAATTACTATTATTATAAACATATTATTTTTTCTCATATCGGCTTGGTTTTCGTTCCTCCTTCACGCCCGGCAGGAAGGCGCATGGATTTGGGTGGACAACGGCCAGCGGCTGCGCACCACGCAGTTCTGGCGTCCGGGAGCTCCGGATAATGCGAACGACGGGGAACACTGCGCCCAGCTGAGCAACGAGATCGACTTCGGCTGGGACGACGTGGCCTGCTCCACGGAGGCCCGCTACTTCTGTCAGTTGCCTCATCCGAACTGACGCCTCTGTCGCAATGCACCGCACTTTTTGAATGTCGACCTCCACATCACGTTTGGGTGGTACAGATATGGGTGCAATAAATGGCCTCGTTCACCATATAAACCATTTATCCGTACTTCTATGTAGATACGTAGTTTATTCATATATATATTTGCGTTGATAACATAGGCAGACTGGTAATTGGCATATCATAAGTGACATCTAATAGTACGTAAATGCATTTCACAGGAAGTATCAGTCTCCTTTGAGAAAACATGGAAACCTTCTTGGCGCATACTTGCCTATGTCGATAGGGGCAACGTCAGTGAACTGGCGCATATTTTAAGAGAGACACAGAAGGCATGACAGAGTGGCATGACATGTTGGGGCTTCTAAATTAACAATGTTAAATGGACGGACCAACAAGCCTGCCCCGTTTATGTTTTGGAGTAACCCTGCCGACATCTCGTATTCTTTTGGACGCTACTCTGTGCTACAAGTATCATGGTGGCGACAAAAGCAGAGAAGGTTTGGAATGAGTGAAGAAATGAAAATGACGCAATGATGTCCTTCTCATGGCCTCCTCTGGTTCCCTACTGTATGGGTGAAAGATGGTAAGTCAGAGGTTACCAAAATGCAGCATCAAAAGCACAAAGGCAGCGTCGTCATAGAACCTTGCCCAACGTTGGGATGGGTTGTGCTAAGCAAGCTCCCCCTCTAATATTAGATGTTTAGAGGGGGTGGTCCCCTGTCATCCCATACACACACACTCACTCGCCCACCCCCCTCTTAGTTTGCACGTGTATATGCATTGGAAGTTGTGAAAGATGCGAGACTCTAGTTGATTGTTTAGTTGTCGCTCCAGATACGTAAACCACGCATGGACATACTGTACTTCCAGACCAATCACCCCTTCAGTTTCTGGTAACCTCACCGAAACGCTTCTGCGAAAACGAAAACGCTTCTGCGAAACCAGCCGGTCCCATGGATTTACGATAGCATGAAAGGATAGGATTTCGCAAGTGGCGTCACAGCTCACAGTCTCTCATATTCCGGGAGGGACACGATTACGCATTAACATAGCGTAAAAGGCCAACTTTCATTGGCGCCTGTAATTTCGTACACGGGCGCTTCTTCATATACTATTGACAATATTCGATGCCGCGCTGACAACGAAAATGCAGTATTTGCACAGGCAGAGTGACATAGCATAACGCTACCATATTCTTCCCGCTGGTGGCACAATCAGTTTTGCTCACATGTGCGCAAATGAGACAAGAACAAAACACACGATGTAGGTCCTTTTGAAGGAAAGACTCACTCGGCTTGGCCACGACATCGCTACTTCCAAAAAGTGCTCTCTCTTTTTGAATGGCTGCTAAACAAGGAAGCAAATATGAACCAAAAGGGGAGACGGCACTGCAGCTTTTATCAGTGCTTTTAAAGAACCTATAATATTGATCGGTAAAGGAAAAATATGTTATTTAAAAATTGTTTACAACTTTCCAAGCATGCTTAAAAACCTGTATTTCCCAGCTATATAGTTTGATGTAAGATGTCGCAATTTCCGCTAAGAAAAAAAGTTTATCCATATTATTTCTCTGTGGCTTGAAGTTGATCTTACTTCTGGGTTTTGAAACAAACGTTCTATATCTTTGTTGAGCTCTCTTCACGATTATGTAAATTTTATGGACACAATTGGCATGACAAAAACGTGTTGTACAATGCTACCAGTCGTTACGCAGATCCGCCCTCTATAATCATTCTACACACAATTACGTTTATAACAGGAAATGTGGCCTCGTGCTTCAATCTTTCTTTAGCAAACATTTTTATTTCTTTCGTTCGATGACCCAGACAACTGAGGTAAGTCCTTCGGCTCGCGCCTCCATACGTTCTATACTTCCCGTCAAGTCACTGTAGCGTTGCAGCTGTATTTAGCCAAATGCGTGAAAATTAAACCACCATAATTTTAACTATATATACCTGCTTCAACGGAGGTGTAGATACCGAACCGGATTAACAATGCACAGCCACATAACTGTCTTGATAAACCTTCCTAATGTGTTCAGGGGGGTTACTTGGTTCTGCCTTCATGTATGATATTTTTATACATCACACCACTTTACAGGCCACATCAAAATATATATGCTACCCACATGCTCCTACATGTGCGGTCGTTATCGGCATGTTTTCTAAAAAATAATTTTTTATTTAATAACATAGGTCAGTCCCCGGCTAGTTCTTTTAAAAAATTGGGCCATATATAGCGCTCGTTCGGAATGGTGTCTGTAGGACTGCATAATCTCTCAAAAAAAAAACAAATGAAGTCTTCCTGGTTGTTATGTGATTCCACACAAGAGCTGATTACGGATAGCTCTCACGTTCAGCCTGCTCTGAGAGATTAACTTTCTCGTGATTTTAATAAACAAGAAAATATAAGACATAAATAACACTGCTCCAAACAAAAAGTAATCCAAACAAAAACGTAAAAAAACGTGAGACGTGCCTAATGACATAAGCCTAAAGTATAGAATGTATCGTAAAGCGCACATTCCTGCAACCTGAATGGGAATCCTATCCGCGACTCATTACCCCTCCGTTCTCTGTTTACCCAAGCCACCATTGCGCCAGCCTGTCTGTCAGTATTTGCCGTACGCGTTTGTGAAGCGTGCCAGCATTCATTAGGAAGCCGACCTCGTGGTGTCCTTGCGACAGCCAAATGGGACAGTCAGCCAGGGACGGCGGATGCCCGTGACAAACTGCCCGGGCATCAGTCATGCGTGCGCCTAATTTCTTTGCCCCTTGCACTTACTGTTGTTGCGCGGTATTCCATTCTGCTTGTCCGACAAAATATCCCGGCTCGTCTGTCGAGAGGATCCCGGGCAATCAACGCGGGCTTGTCACGCGCAGGGTAGTGTGTCACAACGATACGCTTGTTCGCGTGCAGGTTTCACTTACGGAATTCCTCTCTTCCGCCGCTCTCAACTTGTTGTCGCATAGCAGTTGCGTGTTGGCGCAAAATGTTAATCTGTTTTGCGTGCGATTAGAAGAATAAAGATAGTAGCCTAGTCTTTGTCGGGGTGGTTGGGCAAAGTGCCATTTCTGGCGGAATGGTGTCCCCGCTGTTTTGCATGCAGGGACGCATTTTGCAGATTATACCAGTGGAAGCCGACAGGGTGAAGGGAGTGTCGTTAAAAGGTAAAGGGAAATGTTCAGATTGCCCTTTTAAGGGCGAAGCTCCTTAGAGCGTGGGTCTGTCCATCCTCCGATGGTGTATGTAGCCACCGGTGGCACATACCCGAAAAAGCAGTCCTTAGAATGTCTGCTGGATGGCGGCACTTCTATATGATGAATACATGATGAAGATATGAGATGGCTGTACTCCGAGTGTTCACTAGATAGACGGACGGGCGCATTGACATGCTGGTAGACGGACAGACTGATGGACGCACTGACAGACAGAGTGGACACACGAACAGACAGACGGACAGAGAGACAGACAGACAGACAGACAGACAGACAGACAGACAGACAGACAGACAGACAGACAGACAGACAGACAGACAGAGGAATGGCCACACGAACAGACGCACGGACGGATGGATGGACAGCCGGAAGAACAGACGTACGGATGGACGCATGGAGGGACGCACGGCCACGGAGGGACGCACAGCCACACGGATGGATGGAAACACACATGGACGCATGGACAGACGGAAGCAAGAACGAATAGGCAGACGAAAGCATGGACGGATTGACGAATGCTTCGCCTCACCAATCATCGTTCACTCCGCATATATACTGGCATTTTTTGTTATTGCCAAGAAACAGTGCGATTGCATGCGTATTTCACGGAAGCAATACTTTCTCGTATACGAAAAAAAATGGTATATTGTGTGAGTGTTTAAACGCTCGCTGTGTAATCCTGGCACGGTTATGGTTGTTAGTGAAAAATGGCATTGCGCAGAAGCCAAACATTGTGATGGATGGGCGATGCAATGAATTTATAGCCCGGCAGGAATGTCTAATAGAATTGGAGAAATCAGAAATGCTGAGAGGTCAAACAGAATTGCTTTAGAGCACTAAGATAGAGGCGAAATGGGAAGAAAGATGAGAAATGAAACGTAAAGAAAAGTAGACCCGTGATAAAAGAAGAGAGCGGGGGTGCTTCGTTGTGGCCCATTCAATAGGCCACTACGAAGAAAAAAATATCGCAGCATATTCACAGAATTAATGATGATGAGTGGGGCGAAGCGTCCATTGATCCACCCGCGCTACCATGCATTCGTCCGTGCGTCCGTTCGTGCGTCCATCCGTCCGTCCCTTCGTTCCGTGCATTCGTTCGTGCATCTGACCGTCTATGCTTCCGTCCGTGCTTCCATCCATCCATCCGTCCGTAAGTGAAACAGATAGACAGACAAACGACGGAAGGACGCGGCGAGCGAATAATTCACGGTTTGCTAATAAAACCCTCCTGAAACGTCGCCCCACTCATCATCATTTACTCCGTAGATATGCTCCGATGTGGTTACTACATACATGCATACATACAGGTGACGACCAAGCCACGTGTTAAGGTGCTTTGCCGCTAAATGTTCTATAAGGCCTTGACTGATTTTCTGTGCGAAGAGAGATCGTGTCGGCATTCGAGCACTGACCGTTCTTACAAGGGTCTGTCGTCAGCTAACACAGCAGCTAGCGGCAGTCTGTGCGCGCTGTAGCCAGGCCAGTGAAACAGAACGGGCTTTATTGTTTCATCGCTGCCGCAATGACCAAAGCAGCACTGTCTTCTATGCCGATTCGGAAAGCAATACATTTGGTGAAAGCGACCCCAAGCCACAGTCAGCAAAGCACCATTGTCTGAAGTCGAGACAGTCCGAATGGAGGCCGAAGTTGACTTGACGGGTTTAGCTCATGCAGTCATGTGTACCATAAACTTGCTCTAGTCAACAGAGATTATACGTCTTCATTAGCAATCTGTCTTAATTTCATGGCAGCATTATTCCTTGAGAGTGGGATAGATTGTTGTACACCATGTTCGTGTGTCGATCGAGCCGCTGCGTCGGCATAATCCTTGCCCAATATGCCGCAGTGACTTGGAGCAACTGAAACGTGATTTCATGTCCTCCGTCGAAGAGGTGATGAAGCAGTTCTCAAAATTCCAGCACTAGCTGTTCACGAGATCCCCGGTGTAAGGCGAATACCTAACACTGTAGCATTGCCTTGGAGTCTGTGAATATGCTCCAGTTTTAGAGTGAAAACAGTTATGAGATCACAATTCGGGTCACGCGCAGTTTTTCGCCACCGATGCCGCCGGTGTCCGTAACCACATCGCACGAAATAAGAAAGAAAAAAACCTAGCACCAAAGACACAGTGGGGCTAGAAACCCGCGTCTTCCGGGTGTCAGGCCAGTATTCTACCACAGAGCTGTGCTAGTGCTTGTGACTTCCTGCACACTTGCCTTAGCCAGGCTTGGTGTCGGGAAAGCAATCTCGTTAATACGACTTATAAAGCGTTTTAAAACACTGAAAGAACAACCAGTCGTCGCACAATGCGAATAGCGTAACGAGTGGGTCATCGATTGCTCCAACACATTACAAAAGCTTTTTCTTGTTCTTTTATTAACTCTGGCGCATACCAACTTAAGCCACAATTCTTCATCATCTTCAGCCACTGCATGAACAATGAACAATAGGCATTAAATTCCTTGCAGGTGTTTAGCGGACACCACGCTTCTCAAAAGAATGACAAAAATTAGGTAGCGACGGCCAGCCTCCTACCAAAAATTTTATTATAAATGCCCTAGTGGGTAACAAGCAAGTGTGCTTGCAGTAGTTACCCAATGAGTGTTTTTCTAGTCTCTGAAAGGCCACGCTTCTGGCTTTCGCTGTGACTGTGCTGCGCCTTCCACGCAGGTCTAGCGGTTTTTTTTCTGTCTTGTTGATGTTGAGAGGGAGAATTAGTTTTATGGAGAGCTGGAGATGGTTTTCGTTTCACCTGACATAGTACTCCAGGTATTGGGTGATGACTATGATATGCACAGTGTAGATATATACGGTTGTCCAAGGTGTTCCACATAACTTGAGCAAGAATTTGAAAATGAAAGACACTTTAGTGGTGAATTAAACCAAACGCACACTCTTCGCACTAGCATGTAGGTACTCAGGCTATTTTGTATTTCTTCCGATACTAATAAATAATACTTTTTAATTACCTATTTTTCATTGTGGGCTAGAAACCAAAATATGATCACTGAGATGTAGAGCACTTTTAGTACGATATTTCCTGTACGATATGTCCAATGCTGTTATTTTCTTGCGCAGGGTAAAGAAAGCCGTGAAATTTGAAAAAAAAAGACCGTTTGACAGACCGCGAGTGCACTGCTATAGTGCTGCAGTAGGCTTTCTTTACAACGCTCAAAAAATAACAGCGCTAGACATACCGTACAGGAAACAATTCAATCGGTGGTTTCTGAGAGTACTATAGATCTCAGTGTTAATATTTTGGATCTCCAGCCCAAAATGAAAAATAGGTAATTGAGAAGTATTAATCAATTAGTATTAGGAGAAATAAAAAATAGCGTGAATGCCTACAGGCTAGTGCGAGTAGTATGCGCTTGGTTTGATTCGCCTCCTTAGTGCCTTTCACTTCAAAATTCTTGGCTCAAGTTATGGGGGACACCCTGTATGTGTGGAATGGTTTTAGCTGTGCTACGTAAAACAGCAAGTTCAACAGCTGTCGATGTTGTCAGGTGGTATAGCCAAATTTTTGTGGTCGTCACTGTTGCAGGAAAGATCATCGACCCTGCAGATCCATTCACTGTAGTTGAAGTGCCAATATATAGATAAATACGCACTGTACGTATCATACAACAAAAGAAGAGATAGTTGTTTTAGTGCTGCATACGAGAGCCGAGCTTTTGACCGTATGCCTGCAACAGCAAGTTAAACCTGTGGATGAGTCGTACACTAAGGGGGAGTTGGAATTCTGGCTGAAGCTGTATATCCTGTTAGTATGCATGTAGGATGACAACACTGACAAAATGACGCTTGAGGTCTATCTTCTGGTAGTGAGGCTAAATGATGGGCATGCATGCGAGCAAGGCTCGCGTGGGCTCTAAGCGGTTTCATGCCAGAGGCCCAGACGCTTGACGTCCAGATACGCCAGAGGCCCAGACGCCGATGTTATCGACATCTATAGATAGCTTTACCATACTCTGTAGTTGTTCTACAAGATCAATGATGACAAGATGAAGAGAGTTGGACTTAAGACCCCACCTTGAGGAACTCCATGATAAGCAGTGTGTTCGAAGGTTGCACCATTTGCAGTGTTTACAAATAAAGTCCACTCTTGTAAGTGACTGCGTGTGCAAGAATACAGTTGACCACCTAGGCCCACCAACTTCATGGCTTCAAGGACTGCGTAATGAAGAACGTTATCTTATGCTCCTTTCACATCAAGGAACATGGAAACAGATATTCGTTTACATGTCTTTGGTTGTTGAACGTACGTGACAAGATTAATAACATTGTCGATTCAACATGGCCGAAACCAGCCACGGCGTTTCGGTATATCTCGAAGTATTCAAGGTATGATTCAAGTCGGGCCAGAAAAATTTGCTCCATTACCTTTCGCACGCAACTTAAAAGAACAATCGGTCGGTAGGAGGTCATTCCTAAGAGAAACTTGGCAGGCTTAAGAAGCGATGCGAAGCGAATAATGTTCCAATCTTAAGGAAACACGCCTGCTTGTCAGGATTCGTTCAAGATGTTAAAAAGTGCAAATCGTGCCTCTTCACCAAGGTGGCAAAGTATCCGGTAAGATATGTCATCTGGGCCAAGCAACGACGACCTATTACAGCAAGACAGTAAGTTGGACCATTTGGTTAGAATCCATCGTGAACTTGAACAGCGCGAACACCACCGTCTTTTCTTTTCTCTTTTCCTCCTTCCCTGTCCAGTGTTTCAAGTGTTGCATTGTAAAAAGGTTCACGATAGACGACCTATAAACCATGACGAGCAGCGCATAAACCTCCTGCAAAGTGAACGCTAGTCCTTGCGCGTGTCCCGTAAGTAAGGAATATGGTTTAATGTATGCACGCTTGCGCATGGTGTATGGCCCGCAATCATAGCACAGAAATCTTCTACCACCTCCATTTGTTGTCTAAAAGAGTGCGAAGGCCTTGAACGGAAAGTGCTGTTTCGGAAAAGAACGTAGGGCTCACACACTTATTCATATTTCAGACAGCCCTATATCAGGAACTAGCGACTGAAAAAATTTTACCCATCGTTGCATCTCTACTTATCGATGCGCCATTGTATCTTCTCTTGTATGCGTCGGGCTATTCGTAGACAAATGAGTGCGTCGGTATCTTTTTCGGCACGACGATGGATCGCACGATGTATTTCTAGCTCGCAGTCAAACAAAGAGTACTTCGGAGCACATATTAGTGTGCGCATATACCACCTGTTTAGTTCTCCTAATAGCCTGCTGAAGACCACGGGAGAGGCCTGCCTCATAAGCATCTTGAAGTAGGGTTTCGAACATAGTCTAATCTATTCTTCGCATCGTGGTAGATGAATACGTGTTCAAAATACTTTTGATTTTTTGTTAGGTGGAGATATGATCACTCACGTGTATTTCAATGCCCAAAAACAACTTTACCCGTACAGCGAATCGGCAAGACACGAAAGACAAATCAAGGCCGCTGCTACATCTGATGCCTCGCAAAAACTTAGGACTTGCGTCATTCAGGAAGACGAGAGCATGGCCGGAAACCAATGAAGCTAGACGTCATCCCTTCTAAATGACCCATGAGCTTCCCCGAATTGGATGATGTGCACTGAAGTCCGCGCTGATAACACACGAACCCCGATGTGCCTTTATGATCTCGTCCAGCTTTTTTGGGATCAAATCGACTTGACGGGAACAGATACACACCCAGGAGGGGAAAAGTAACCCTTCTATTTTTAACGATATTCAAGCAAAAATAATGATTGTCGTCGTATTTGAGATTGTACTGGCTGGACGACATAAATAAGCTCCCGGGCAATAAATAAAACATGCTTGCCACTCTCTATGTCCCTTGATGAGAAAAATGACTTGTAGCCAGATATAGTCTGCCTTGGTATAAGGCGCGGGAACTATTACACGGAACACACAACATAAGCGCTTTTGTTGTGTGTTCCGTGTAATAGTTTCTGCGCTTCCTACCAAGATAGATTCGTACCAACTGGCCCGATACAATTGTTTATTCAGATAGCCAGACGGGGGGTTATCACTTTGGTTCACGTATGAACATGATAGGAAATTGGTATAGATGACCAAACTGCGGGAATTCAGAGATGGAAAATCTAAGACATCTTGCGTTTCACTAAGTAATCGAAAATTCCTGGATGTATAATGCAGAAACGACATGTGATTGTGGGCCATGGCTTTACGCCAACTGCTAGAAGTGGGCCACAAGAGCTGGATGCGTTGAGGCCACTCCTCAACGTTGAGCCCAGGTAACATGGAGAGTGAGAAGTCATGTTGAGGGGTGTTACGTTGAGTTGCAGAAGCTTAATGTGTCACGCCAAACTGATTTGCTCAAAAGGTGGATATTTTAGGGACGACTCATTGCATAGCAATAAAGCATAATTGACCATAATAAACAGATACAGCAACAACAAACTAACTGTGTTGCAGCAATGGCATGCGTATTTATGGTCACTTTGCGGGTATAGTAGGGTAATTTTCGAAGTGGCGCGTTATAGCGTAGTAGGCCCGTCGCAACTGTCATTGCAGTGTATGTAATCTTGAAGCATCAAAAACAATCAATGGCAGGCGGATGGACTTTTCTTTCTTAGTGTCCGCCGAGGTGCAAACCACATGTCCAGTGAATGAGAAAGCGCTGTTAACGAGGCCCGATTGAGATGTTGCGTTTCGCTGCTGAATGCGAAGCTCAAAGACCGAGGTTTTCGTGCCTCTGGCGTATACAGGCATAAATTATAGTAGCAGCTTTAAGCATGTCGGGTTGCAGACTGGTTGTTCTCGACTAGTTACCATCCCTACGTTTGCTTTCCCTGCTGGTACTTTCTTCCTTTGCTTATGTCGACAGTTACAGCTTGGCAGCTAATAAATTCACAAATACCTATGCAGCTGTGACCGTTGTTCCTTCTGAATGCTTACCTCATGACAGTAGCGCAAAACTGGTCTCCATGCATCGTGGATAGCCTACAGGGCGGAAGCAAGAAGAACAAATGTTGGGCATGAAAGATAAAGGCCAGTGTCAAGTGTGTCACTCAGTACCTCTGTGTCTACAACGCGTGCGTAGATGCAAAGCAGACGTACCTAATTTCTTTACTTTGGTTCGCGTTGAACATGACTACAGTTCTCACGGTACAAGAATAACTTGTTTATTTGTTTTTATTTTTTCATACTTTATTTATTTTATTTCTTATTTTTCTTAGCGCAAGAATAGTAAAACTAGAATATACAGTGGGCGATGACTAAAGATGCACAAAGGCAAACCAAATAAAATTTAATCTAAATTATTTCAGAATACGGCCTTCAAAACCCATGTTCTCAATCCCTCGGAATATTGTTGCCGGAAGACAGAAGTGAAATAATCGTTGAGGAATGCAATGTGCCTTTTTCTAGACTGTGTTGGGTTGCCTTGTACTGATTTATTTTATAGTCTGTTGCATTGCAACAAAGGTGCGTTATTTTAAAAGTTAATTTAATGACAATTTGGGTATCATGAGAGCATAGATAGGACTGTAAATAATTTATTTCGGTGAAGTGTTGTATACCTCATCATGCAGAAAGAGTAATTGTCGGCGTCCAGTCGAGTGACGCAATAGAGTGATAATCACATGATGACGTAATTATATATAATGGCGTCATCACAAGCCATGGCCGTTTGTTCGAAAGTGGGCACATCCCGGAGTCCCCGCGATACTACATGAAGGGCTTAAAGGTTGCAGTGCCATCGATTACGTAAACAGTGCAAAACCACGTTGATTGCAGAAATCTTTGTAGGAAAAGAAGGGTATATACACAATTAACTTTACTCAAAATTATCAATGATGATATATCTGGCAGATATTCTTGAAAGCGCTTTCGACAGCACATGGTCTTATGAATATAAAAAGCAAATCTCGTCTCCTTATATGACTAGCAGCGATTGCTCTCTTCATGTGCTTATTATTCGGCTACCCGGAAACTTGACAGCTTGACCTTGGCGCTTAATCGTACGCGCTCGTTCAGGTATAATCGTTTCCGCGTCTCTGTATCTGCCAGTTTGTGTGTGGTAGCTTTATATAAGAGAATGAATAATCGACTATCCTTGCGCGATTCTGTTCGCCAGATATGTGCGTTACCAAATATTACCAACCAGTCTATAAATGACGCATCTAGGGTTCGACTCCGTGAGTCACTCGATCTCTCGGCATGTAGGGACAGGCAGTTGGAAGAGAGCCACTGCACATCAGGAGGTTCATTGTCGCGCAACAATTGCAAACTACCCCTACGTAGCCGTCAGTGTCGCAAGGCAGTACACGTCTTACGTATCACTCGGGCTGCTTCCTGCATTGCTTGATAGCACAGCTTTCGCCGCACTTGTCGAAGGTCATACGCGGCAAGTGGTCGGGCCACTTTCTTAGTGAGCGCAATTTTCTAGTCAGTGCGCACAGTCGCAGCGTTAGTGAACGCCAACAATGGTCAACGCAAACACACGCACCCGCGCGGCAGCGCCAGCCTCGGGCTGCCCCCTTCACCCTCAAGCAACAGGTTTGCCCGAACGTAGGGGGCGGGGCCACTGCGGTGCAGCCAAGATCAAAAAAGGCACGCCATTTCTAACAATGGTCAGACAAAGCAAGGAACGGAAAGGCGCACGTCAAGGAAAGACGTGTAAACACATGACGCTCACCGGGTAACTGGACCCACGAATTATCTCCCGGCAAACGACTTGTGGACACGAAAGCGCTCAACGGTAACACACAGAACGGGCAAATTGTTCATCCTTTTTGCCCTCTCTGTGAGCACGCTCGTATAAATAAGAGTGGTGGAACCGCGCACACGGTTGTGTCACCAGCGGAGGAGTTGGCGTCGTTTTTTACAAGAAAAACTAACTTAAGGTGAGAGTGTAATTTACTTCTGCTTTTACTTATGTTCCCCTCTATCACAGCCACACAGTTCACCTGCGCATATTAAAAAAAAACGTTGCTATATGATACAGTTGTGGCGGCTGGTGAGAAATCATTTAAGGATTGTTGTTCTTCTGTGGTTATGCTGCAATGGACAAATCGAAATGCTCCACTGTTCATCATGTAACGCACAGGTGTCACGTCATTCATCTACATGCGCCCACTTGTGGTTTTACACTTCGAGGAGTGTTTATTTCCGGCCAATGTCTTATTCTTCGCTAGAATTGCATGTAAGCGGCGCATATTTTCGTTTTAACTTGAAACAACCTAATTTTGTTATAGACAGTAACCTTATAGTCGATATATGGTGAAAGATACTGTTGTAGCAGCTGGAATGGTTACTTTTTTCCCCTAGTTGTCTCTTAGTTCCCACACTTACTCTTTACATTTTCTGTGTGGCAGACGGACTACTGGTGATCACTTAGAGCAAATAGATAGGTACCAAGGAATTCACAGTAAAGGAGGGCAGAAACTTAGATAAAGAGATACAATTATTAAGTGCACAAGAATAAAATGAAGACACATCACGCAAGCTACGTCAAACTGGCGATCATTGCGAGAGGCCTTCTTTTTGCAGTCGATATATAACTGTGTTTTTATTTTATTCATTCATTTTATCTCGGAAGGCAGAAACAATGCAGGGGATGGTGGGAAAAATTGTACTTGCATAAAACAAAACGAACGAAGTGAGTTGCGATTGCAATAAATTAAAACAGATTTTTATTTCAATGGCCTTAACTAGTGCTTCACGATTATGTTGATTGTTGGTGATTGATGTGATTCCGTCGGGAAGGTGGTTCCACTCAATCGCGGTGCGCAGAAAAAATGATTCAGAGTAAATTTTCAATTTTGAAAATAAAAGAACTTTTCTATAGCAATGTCCCACCCTGAAGGACATTTATTGCGGCCGAAAAATGAATGTATCGTGAAGACTTAATTGGAAATATATAGGGTGTCCCACGTAATTTACCTAGAGTTTAAAGGTATGCCTGAACACGTAATGATCACGTGACTTAATGCATGTTGCTCACCATTGCCTGGAGCTGGTCAGAGTATTTTTGTGTTCTCAAACACTGTTTAATTAAATCTGTTTAATTAACTACTTTTCAAGGAACGAAGATGCCCCAGGTGGTCAAAATTTCCGGAGCCCTCCACCACGCCGTCTCTCATATTCATAAGGTGGTTTTGGGACGTTAAACCCCACATATCAATTAAGGAATGAAGATGGATAAAAATTTCAATGAGAAAGGTTAGGTCAGTTTGCAAAACGTTCAAATAGTTAGTTTTGAACTTTCTAAGTGTTAAGTATAATTGATTTTCTGCTAATTACAAATGCCCGTGAAGTACAAAAAACACCACGGGACAAACTCGCTCACACGTCAGTGTGCACGATGAATCTGGTGCCCCCTAACGTCCCGCATACGAACGACACGCTTCCCTCGCACCGGTTCATGATAAAGATAAGCTGTCATAGCGGTTATCGTTTTTGTGGCCGATAGCAAAACATGTTCATCGTAAAGCCACCACCATCGTTAAGGCCCTGCCGAGACAGCACAATGGGGAAAGTGCTATGGTCGTTCGTACGCCGAACGTTAGGGAGCACTAGAATCATTGTGCGCACTGACGCACGAGCGGTTTGTCACGTGGTATTTTTTGTATTTCGTGGTCATTTGTAATTAGCAGAAAAACACTAATAGCTAACAGATATAAAGTTCAAAACTGTCTAATCGGACGCTTTGCACACTGATCAATACCATTTTTATTGAATTTTTTACTTTATTTTCGTTGCTTGAAAAGTTAGGTAATTAAACATATATAATTAAACAATATTTTAGAACACAAATAATAGCCTGACTAACTACAGGCAACGGTAAGCAACATGCATTTGGTCGCGTCATAATCGCGTGTGCCGGCATATTTTAAACTCCGGCTAAATTTAAGTGGGACACCCTGTATACTGTGACCTAAGCTCAAGCGGCAATTTTTCGAAGCGTGCCTAAAGATGAACTAAAAAAAGATGGCTTCATGCACTGATGTGCTGCCGATGCGATAATCATTTCATAAAGAGGATGATGCTGATTGGTGAAACGACTGCCTGAAATGAAACAGAAAAGAGGCAGAGTTTTAGATCACGACCACGAAGTGGCTACTTGTGACGGCCACGGCACCAAAGCAGCGCTAGAGCGCGCTAATGTGTGGCCCAGCTGGGCCAAAACCAGTGGGAAGGCGATTTCTCGGCGCAGTACGCAACATAACTGCTTACAACGTGGTGCTGGCCAGCGTAGTTTGGCGTTATTTTGACACATGTCTACAGGTGCCTTAGTGGCTTTTTCTAAATATATTCAAGAAGTTTCAACAGCCATGATTTTTGGCGGTTGCCCAAGGCCTGAGTTTTCGGAAATTCTGGCAGAAAAAAAAGCAAAAACTCCCATGAAGAATGGCTTACTGAGCGATTGCCGGGTGAAGGGCTGAGGCCCCATGAAAGCTATGGGTATCGAAAGTGAGTCAGTTATTATTACGGCCCTGTTTTTGTCCATCAAAAATTTGGCAATTCTGCGGAGAACTAGAAACTATGGCACATTACTTTTCGTCACGTCGCAGATATTCTAATACTAGAGCAAAATGTCTCATTACTCCGATTTCTTAAAAGGCTTGACATTAACTGAAGAAACTGGGTTAAGTTTCGGCGTCAGAGGTTTCGGATACTGCCACAGGGATGTCCTAGACGCCATGCGTACTTTCATTATAACTGCTAAATGAGTGCCATTTTAGCATTGTACTAAGAACATTACCAATTAAACTGAGCTAATGTCTAACTAATCTCATTAAAGTTGTCCCCATCTATTTGATACGGCAGTCTGCTATATGAATTCAATTGCATAATACTTGTAGTGTTAATGCAATGTACTAAGTGTTATCGCGATATTGTTTCTTTATTTTTAAATCACCTAGCATTACTGAAATAACCTTTGAATTTTGAAATACGCATTCTTGGCTAATCCCAAAGAGTGGGTACATGTAACAAATTGAAGAAGAAACAAACAAACAAATAAGTGAGAGTGCACGAGGTCAATCTTCCCTTTTTTTTTCGTTTGAACATGTAATGCTCGCTGCTTTTTTGTTCTTGCTGTTTTCGTTTGTATTAATGAAGTCACATGGATGTGATATATGCAGTGGTCCTTTTTTTCCTTTTATTTTTCATAAACATTCCTTTGCGAGTCCATGCTGTGGCATGTCCTTCTTTTCTCTTCGTCTACGTCGTCATCGTGCTTTGTCAAAAATGTTCAAGTATTAACGAGGACTTAGCCATTTATATTTTATTGCATTCATGAATGAAGCAGTTATTTCTCTTCGAGAGTGCAGATCCACCATGAGATGGCATAAGACAAGCAACAACAGCAACACGTGAAAACAACGACTGTTTTTTTTTTGCGGATTCACTGTTTTGAAGTGTTAAGGAAAACGGTACATCAAACTTTTATTTAAAAAAACGTAATTTGCTTAGCTAACGTGGTTGCTTGGGCGAGTTGGTATGACATGATTCACATAAAAAACAGCGCCAATTACGAGGGACAAAAAAAAAGAAGGAGACAGACAGCCTGACTTACAACAAGATTTATTTTGTGGAACCGCGCAATATGCAGCGCCACGATCTGTGCCACTGTCTGTCTTCTTCTTTTATGTCCCTCGTTATTGGCGCTGTTTTTTATGTGAATTCACTTAACTACCCAAACTATTCTCTTATTTTATGCTACGTAATTAGAATAGTGCAAAAAAACTAAGGTGGCCAGGGCCCACTGCAGATTCCTGAGTAACATATGCATTGACCATAACGCACATAATGAAGGTGTTTTGAGCATTATTACCCCCCCCCCCCTTTTTGAGAAAAGTTAGGTTAGTTTAGGTGCCGGGTCATAAAGGGTTGCTCTTAAACGAGATGGCCGATTCTTTAGAGAAGTTATGAATAAATGGGCCAATTTTACCGTGTTATCTACCATCCACTTATGTAACTACTGCGGGATTTCGCATGCGTGCCATTATGGAAAGCTTCGCAGGTACATCAGTCACCTCACTCCACACAATACTGACATTTATTTTATCGCCGGCACCGATCCTTTTGTGACACTCGTTAACTATAAGTCGCCATTATGAGGCTGCGTTGTAGGGTGCCGAAACTAAATTTCTACCAACACAGGTCTAGTCGGGCTCTTTCTCCGGTGTGCTCTTTGTGTGGCGAACCAGAAACTATGGATAATTACTTTTTGACACGGCGATTCATTAAAGCTCGTAGATCCAAGTTAAAAAATACATTACGTGCTACTAGAATGATTGATACCATGCCCATGATTCTGTCTTTTGGGTCTTCTATTCCTGGGTTTGCCAGTGCGAAAGTTTGCGAAGCAGTGCAGAGTTATCTTAATGAAACAGCAAGACTGACCAACTAATCCTATTATTCTTGTGTGTCGAAATACGCATAACTTCTTTTTTAGGTTGGTTTTGATCAAGATTCTCATCTTTTACTTATACAAAAACTTTATAGTAGGTACAGCTCAGTGATCATCAAAATTTTGTTCTAAAGTTTGTAAAGTTTTCATATTACAACTTATTTCACTCTAAAGTGAAATAATATTTTATAAAACTACTCAATTGGCCGATCCCCCACAGTGGGTAGGAGCCACAAGTGAAGGTCTACAAGAACAAAAACAACTAAGCTCTTCGGTAGACCGTCCACGTCGTAACCGTGTATAAAAAATTTTTATTAGGTTTTTATTCATAAATTATTTATTTATTTATTTTTCGTATGACTATAAGTAGTATATTTATAAATATTTCCCTAATGTGAGTTCTCTATCTGTCCTGCCTTTGTGTTAATGTTTACGTTTACATCAAAACACCACCTCTTTTTTCCCGATTCCCAATAGCGGGTTGGAGGCAGTAGATTGAGGAGCGGGCAAGCAGGCTGCGCAAGCGTCGCGTGTCTGAGGCGGAAGAAGACGGGGCAGCCGCGATGAGCAACATGCGATGGGCAGCGCAAAATCGGCCAGTCTGAAGAACCTAGTATTAGTACCGACGTATTTCGAAACGCCCAAGAGCGCCTACCTCACGCTCCCGCATTCCCGCCGCCCGCCCAAAACAAAGGTAACCCCAATCTTGTGAACTTGCACCACAGGATATAGCGCCTAGTCATGGCATGACAAAGTGAATTGTCTTGCGTTTTATGCACCAACGCTACGATAAAATTATGGGGCACACCATGCTTGAGGGCACTGATATCTCCGACGTCCTGGGATTTTCTTTAGCTTGGTATTAAATCTTAGACGGGCCTCTAGAATTTCGCCTACTCCAAGTCATACCAGCGCGTATCGGATCGAACCCGTTATTTTCGGTTAACCAGCTCATTTATAACATCAATTTCAAACTCGAGAAGAAGGGACCGCGCGTTTTGCGATTGACTAAAAGCTGACTGAGTAGCCTCGTGTCCGTTGTCCGACAAGAACTTATGATAAATGACGTGTTCATGACGCAGATTTATGGGTAGATTGTGAACTCGCACTCGCTGGGCATATTGTGACGCACTGTTCGACCTTCCGCGCCACGTCATGTGACCGAGTGACTGACCACCAAGGCATGATTCCTTTGTTGCAACCTGTGCGCAATCCGTGTGCTTAAACAAACAGGCGATCTCGTATTTCAAGTTTTCTTGTGCGTGATTGTACGAACGAGCCCACTCTACTGTTAATTTTTATCTTGATAAATATTTTCAGTGAGAATGGAGATATGATCCAGAATCAACTTTCCGAGTTTCGCGCTTTAGAACGAAAATTGAGAAATTTGGGAATATCCGTGATGGGGGAATGATTTGTTTGCACTCTTTAACGCAGATTGACTAAAACATTTTATGAAGACCTCGTTCATTTATTAAGCACAACCTAATTATGTGTTGGTTTTCATTCGATTGCGCCTACCGTAAATGCACGTTTTTTTTTTGCATTTGACACCGTCCACTTGCGGTAACCTTGAAGGTGATTGAGTGTGTCACTTCTGTACCAAAAGGCGAGACACACTCGCCACAAATCTATAAAAAAAACTCGCAAAGAAAGCAATTGTTATGATCATGCGTAGGACCGTGGTAGCCTTACGTATATAAGGAGCACAGCTGCCTTTCTCGGAACTGCGCGCCTGAAGATTGTACAGAGTTGCGACAGTAAAACCCAATCAATATGCTTACCCGTCGATAATCGGTAACGACAAAAGAAGCAATAATACCAGATCATATCATTCTCTAGTTTCTAATGAACGAGAAACAAAGAAGCGGCTTGATAAAACAGCTTCAACATGAAGCTTGCTATAAGATGGCTCAGCGCTGATATTCTGCTAATTATATTAGAAGAATGCTCACTAATGTATGCCGCAGACGTACTACCGCTTGCAAACTACTTGCACCAATAAAATTTATTCACCTTATCTTCCTATTCAATTACGCCAAGAGCACGAAAATTCCTAAGATCCAGCGGTAAATTAGCTGACTGGTCAATTATTCCTATGAGAGCTCTTAATTGCAATTATCTTCACACTGCCAGTTAACTACTACGACATAAAATGAACGTCAATGTTTGATTCTTCAATTTCGCACTGGGAGATCACTCGAACTTTACAGTAAGGTTGCAAGCTTCAAAACCTATTTTATTATTTTGGAGACGTTCGCAAAAATCCATTACGGTTTATGTAAAATATATTTCCTCTTTTACCTATAGTCTGTAGGCCAACAAAACTCCATGAAAATATATGACGTTATACTATATAATAGCCGATGCTGCTACCCAAACGGTGGCGTCACCATCGTTTTGCGAATTTCATACCTCACGGAGCGTCTCCTCACGGTAGTAGGCATATTTCGATATGGTGAAAGGGTCATTTACTAATCGGATAACAATATAGTTTTTTTTCTTTGAAAGCTACTTACGCAACAAAGGTTCCAGCACTGCGAAAACCTAGTGTGCCGAAGACAGCACTGCGATAGTTCCTACAGGTTATGAAGCTGGTTTTCCGAAACCACGTTAGGTAATCAAAGCACAATGCCAGGGTATCGTGTTTCTAGCGGGAGTAACGTCTCGAAAAAGTGAAAGCTCTCCCGCAAGCAAGCGTGCGTGGCGCGCACTCGACGAATATTCCCCGGCTGGTGTAGAGTTGTACGATTGCCCGCACAGCCAGACCGGTCATGAAGCGTTATTCGTCATGGTACGTGACTTGACATTTTGTGAAAAGCAGAGCACGCATGGACGCTCCTGCAAGTCAAGAAATGAAAGAGAACAACTACGCGCGGCTATTCATGTCCACGTGAAAGTTCGCAGTCCTTCTGCGCTTAAGACGGGAAAGGAGAGTTATTTAGCTCGCGAATGTTTCTCAAAGCAAAGCGGAAAGCATTCCTTCTAGCAGCAAAGCTCCTCTCTCCGAGGTGTCTAAGTGTGATGAACTCATAGAGCATCTGCGAGCGATGCCGCAAGTTCCATGACCTGATACGATGGAGACCCGTCTTTTCCTACTGGCTGCAGAAAATAGTTTCTGTTACTTTGACTAACTAAACCCCTGCAGAGATGAAAAACTCATGGAACACAGATATGTCACTGGAGCTAATATTTCAACAACTTCTGTCTTCTTCAAGGCTTTCCGCCATGGTGGTAGAGTAGGTAAGATGATCCAGTGCTGACCTGAAGAAGCTCGTGGCATCGAGTCCCAGTCGTAGTGGTTGTATTTACGGTGGACACGACAAAAATGATTCATGTCCTTGTGCTTAGGTTAGGTGCACGTTAAAGATCTCCAGGTGATATTGGGGTTTTCGAACGTAAAACCTCAACAGTTGATGCAATTCAAGGCAGTAGCGGAAGACAAAATTTTTAATGTAAGCGTGCATGGTCCCTTCATCTGAAAGGATTTTTTCTCTCTTTGAAGGTTCACGTTTTACTAAACTCCTGCCCTGTTTGAACTCTGTGGAACCACTTTAGCTGGTAGTTCATTTGCGTTTTACGTGTGGAATAGCTAACCGCGTAAGAAACATCGGCCTCGTATCTGCATGTTTCACTGCGAATATCGTCGAAAGAGGGTAGTCTTTTGTCTGGAGAGAGTGAGTAAAGCGTTTATTTGATGTTCTGCGTTAGGAAGTTGGTGAATGGAATTCTGGAGGCGCTGCATGAGATATGAGAGCCATATGGCAGTAATTTTGAAAACAGAAAGGATGGGCTGCGATGTAGCGAGGACGTGGCATGCGCGAACCATATCGGAGGCCCTAATTTGTAGAATGCAAATCATGGGTAGTTGCCACCGCCGTATCGACTTAGCAAAACATAGGAAACACCAACCTTTTCTCGCATAGCGTTGCACTGTCGGCGCAGCGTAATAAACGCAACGGTCCTTAGAATTACCTATGTATGACTTTTATATCACAAAGAAAGACGCCCCAGATTATGACATATTCGATCTTGTGCCTCAGATATGTGCAATGTTTGATTTTAAAGCAACAATACGCACAAGTATGACCGAAGAAACGAGAGCAATTTTTGTGGGCACTGATAATGTAATTGAACCTAACGGTTGCTGGTGAAGCACGAAAGTCGATTGACAGATAGACAGGAAGGCAGACAGGCAGACCACGATTTTCGCGTCATAGTATCCAAAGAAAATTAGAGTCTTTAAAACAAATTCGGTATGGAGAGAGAGAGAGAGGAAACTTTATTAGAACTTGGCCGGCAGCTTGGTCTTGGTGGCCTCAGATGGCGGCGCTGAGTCCCTGAACTCGGGCGGCATCTTCGGCCTGCCGGACAGCCCAGAGCTGGTCGTTGAGCTCCGAGCTTCTGAGCGCCGCCTCCCAGCGGCGGCGTCGCCGACGGAGAAGGTCCCCCGCGGCTCCCGCAGACGGGACGGCGGCGGGAACGAGTGAGCTCGAGGCTTCCTGTTGCCTGGTATTGGCAGCCGCCATAGGCGCATCGCGAACGGCGGCCATTTCTCGACCATTGTTACCGACGCATTCCCAGAGCATGTGGCGCAGCATTGCTCTGTGCCCGCATGCTTTACATAGATCGGTAGTGTGTAAGTGCGGGTAGCAGTGGCGTAAGACGACCGGGCTGGAATAAGAGTGGGTTTGTAGTAAGCGATAGCTTACGGCATCGTGTCTGTTTAATTTGTCATGCGGTGGCGGGAACTTTCGCCTTTCCAGTCTGTAGTATTGCGTAATATCTCGGAACGTGATGAGGTATGGAGATCCGCAAAATATTCAAAGCAATTAGCTTCTAGTGACTAGCTGAAGTTTACACAAAGCAGGAGGCAAGCACAGTGAAGCTTTCTTTCTGATGTCAAATATTGCTTTCGGCTGAACTGCAGAGAATAATAACCTTCCTACCGCATCCTATGAAACAGCACGTTGTTGTGACCATTTTTGATACCCGAGTATTAATTGTAATGATGTGCTTGGCATAACACTACATTACTTAACTTCCTTCTTGTGGCAGTAGGGAAACATAACATGCGTGGGTTTAATTGTGGGTCTTCATTGAGCTTGATTAAATTGCAGGAAATTGCAATGACTCCGCTAATGCCCACCTTTACAAGCAATCAAGCGCTGTTGTCCAAGTATCTGAGTCTGCCCCAGCCAAGCAACCAAGTTCAGTGCACATACATCTGGATCGATGCTACTGGACAAAATCTCCGCTGCAAAACAAGAACCGTAGAATTTGAGCCCAAAGAGGCCAAAGGTAAGGCCTAAATTTTACTTCTCAGAAGCAACAATTATTCATCCACATAGGTCTGACAAAAGAGATATTTTTTGTTTTTATTACCTTTCAAAACCGGTCTTTTTCTTTTGAAAATGAATAGAATATTCCGCGTATGGAATAGTGACTAGACAACGTGAAATTTTAGAATTTATTTGAATGCCTGCTTGCTCATACACAAAATGTACGTTTATTATCAACATATCTTTATGATCGTGTATATTATTCGAGAGGTACTGAACTAACCGAGCAAGCCGGATGAGTTGGTAATTTATCATGTTCGGGTAAATGTGGAGCTCCACACCGACGAAGGGCAAGTGTTGATATCACATGTGAGACGTCTGTGCTTTGATAGCACTGTAAAATAAATATCAGCCCTTAGCTTGTCGAAGGAAGCAAACAAAAACATGTCACACATATCAGAATGTATACATTTCAATGTAGTGAAAAGGTGTTTCACGGCCAATTAGAGTATGTGCACCTAATTTCCAAGCAAATATAAAACTAGCTGGTCCTACTAATAACATCGTGCAATTGATTGCTGGCGCCGCTGGATTGTCATTTCATTCCGACGCGCAAACTTCGACAAGGCTTATTTGAAGAGATTAAGAAAAAAGTTAAAATAAAAAGGTACATTGCAGATCGAAATAAATAATGATGCATTTAAATAAGTGCGAACGATGGTGACATAAGAATACAAGAAAAGAATCAGAAAACTGATTGTGAAGTTTCAGTATCAGTTCTCACGTCCACGAAACATCGGCCTGGTGCTACAGTTACAATAATTGTTTCCATCGGAAGATAAGAAAAGAGAGGTCAAGCGCGTACAGACTTGTCGTTTCATTATTTAACAACAAAGTTAATTTAATTTGCAGAGCAGCTCGAAGTATCTTTTATGCCATGCAGCTCACATGTCGAACGTCCTTTTTTAACTTCATCTTTAAGTCAGCATTGAAGGCTCTGACACGAGGGAATGGCATGATCAACCCTGGATTATAAATTGAGCAACAGAATATTGATTTGTTCAGCGAAAATAAGAACACCGAGAAATGTTGCCAGCATCAAGCATTTGCATTTTTGTGTGTTCAAGAAACATACAGCGTGACAGAGTGTTTGCAGTGCAGACCTTATTTGTAGGTTCATACAGAAATCTCGATTCACCAATCTGAAACATGAACATATCCAAAATTCAGAAGAATTCACATGTTCAGTAACATGTCATTTAAAAGCTACCTGCCTTGTTGGCATTTCACATACATACCGGTGTATGGATAAGGCATATAACCACGCACAACTTGATAGTCATAGCGTACAGTTTTGGAAGCCATAGAAGCTGTTACATTAGTTCATATGCAGTAGTTTGAGAACTAAACGCACTGAAGACACCAAGATAGTCACATTTATTAGACCCCAAAATGGATGTACTGTTTCAGTTTCAGTTTCAGTTTATTTATTTTTACTTTCGTACAAAACATACATGCTTACATAAACATACAGAAGGAAGTCCCAGAGCACTTGGCTGAAGGGGGACCTCCTGTGAGAAAATGTGATAAATATGCACAAGTAAAATGCAGCAACTTGGAATAAGTTATACAAATAAATGGTATACAGAATAAAAAAAACAAGTTTTAACAATCATAAGTACAACAAAACACTGCAAAAAACATATAAAAAATAAAATAAAAACGCAAATATTGTTGACGAAACGAACAGAGGATTGAAAAAAGCAAGAAAAATATTAGTGGCTGTGGCACCATTAAAAGTGCATAAATATGTGTATTCGGTAATAGAAATCGAACCTGGATGAACGACAGGAAGCATTCCTAGTCTTCGATACATTATCAAGTTCGACGATGCGTGGCTTCGCATTTGAAATCTTGGCCGATATAGCCACAATTCACACCAGCTATATCTGGTGAAAATAAGAGGAATGTTATCTTTCCGTATCTAATTCAGCGACTATAAATTAAGCTCTTTGCTCCACGATACGCTTCTCTAGCTTCTCATGTCTGACTGCTTCTTGCAGAATTGCCCATCTGGAACTTCGACGGTTCGAGCACGGGTCAGGCCGAGGGCAAGAACTCGGACGTGCACATATACCCGGTAGCATTGTTCCGAGACCCATTCCTGGGTGGTCCCAACAAGCTGGTACTGTGTGAGACCTACAACTACGATCACACGCCACACGGTCAGTGCTGGAACAGTGGTTGTGTGCTGTGCCCGACGGTCGGGTATGGCAACAAATCACAAACTTGCAGAGCGGGCAAAGATACTCCCAAAAAATATTCCCGAATTCAGAGATCAAAATACATGAGCTGGAAGTCTGAAATACACAGACTGAGATATATATGTCTTCGAGTTAACGGGATATTTCAGACATACATCGCGAAAAGCAAACAAAAGTAGCCCAGATTACAGTTACAGGAATACAGACCCTGAAATCCTTTTTTTTGTTTAGGAAATGCTGATAGTTTTTTTCCATTCCACTTTGGGACATTTTTCATTTGAGGAGCGTGCAGTTTTACGTGAGACCCGCTCCAGCCTCACAACTGGTCAGACGAAGGCTCCAGTACCTCTCTTTTTCCCCTTAAAATAAAAATCCGAATGAGATAAAATAATTTTGCCCACATCCCCCTAATTGAGAGGTGCGTCTGTCACCTCTCGAAATGCTGATAATGCGTGCAAACATTTACGAAAGTGCATTATAATACCGAGAATCGTGTATCAGCGTGTTATCTCACAAGAAAAACATATCGTTCGATTCACAACGAATACAAATTACTATGGACTAAGCATGTCATTATTATATAAGGCTGAAAATCTGTTTTGCTGAAGAGGTTGTTCTTATACATACATTTAGGCAACAACAGCTTCTGGAATATGCTCTCTGCTAGGCAGCGTCGGTATGAATTCAATACAAAACTCGTGCATCTGCCAAGTGGCTGTGCTTTTGAAAAAAAAAAGTAGGGTGCTGTACACCAGCTTTGAAAAATCGGGATCTTGTTGTCAGCATCTGCGGTTCGGTGGGCACCCACATTGAGTGTTTTGACACATGAACAATTCTGTACGTGTGGGTAGTTCTGCGCTGCCAACCCTGCGCTGCGGGCTGGTGGCCCGTCTTTGCTTTGCATAGTACAAGGAAACCCTTCTTGTTCAGTTTAGAGACTGGTCAAATCATTCCGAACAAAAAAAAAACGACATATGCCTAGCCCAATAAAATAGCGCAATACACTCAATACACAATAAAAAAAATTCACTACTAAGGTACAAATGAATTTCTAAATGGGTCTCTATACAGTAATACAGTTGCTTTAAGGTATCTCTGAGATAAAATTGCGATGCTCTTTTATTGCGATACTGAGTAGCCCTGCAACCTTGCGAGAGCAAAAAACAACTGCGTCATTGAGTTGTTGCAAGTCTCTTTTGAAAGACAATTTTTCTTTATCGCTGTTATACTAATATTTAGGCCATGAGCCACGTATGGCAAAAGTAATACATTATTGCAAAACCGGTATACCGCTTAAAGTAGCTGTATGGCACTAAAGGCATTGTGTGTTCGTTGATTATGCCTGTGGCACGAGCTGGTAAACTCGGAAACCAGGTTGAAAAACTCATATCATGATGAAGCGTTGACAAACATGAAACTTTTCTCACACGGAAAAGCCATCGCGTCCACCTACCTAAAAGAAACATGATGGGAGATGTACGCGAGACGCTCATCTAGTTCGAGCTTCTCATCACGTGAACGTTGACACGAGTTTGAGGGCAGTCAACCTCATCACAACAATCACCCTTGTTCTCCCAGAACTCTAGCTAGTCTTTTGTTGACTCGGGCGTATTTTCTGGTTGCCCTTGAGAATACTTTACGTATTGCGAGAAAAATTTCGCTATAGCTGAGTTTGCGGCATAAGACGATGGCTGGATTCACAATGAATGCATTATGCATACACTTAGGTTTAGTGGAGTATAAATATCGGGTGATATTATGCAATTAAAGCAATATAAGTATTTGCCTGTGAATTTTAACTCTAGGACCATCAACACAGAGTTCCTGTGGCAGGTGAGGCCTGTGGAATTCCAGAAAATACGTAAACGTTCACGCAAGGATAAGATTTGATCTAACCGTTTGTGTAAAGAAACCATTGTAGCGTACAACAAAGTACTCCTAGTCTGCCTTTTCAACGCGAGACTAATGCAGTTATCTTTCGTTTCCCTTGGCATTCGTGATAACCAGGTGCTAGCAGATTGCCAGAGCTGGGTTGCTGGACAGGTTAGAACAAGTGCGGTGAAAAACAGAATGTTTTAGATGTGGAGCATCTAATACTCGAGGCTTGTAGTGCGGCGCCGTCCGCAAGCTTCCTCCTCCTTCTTCCACCATCTGTGCATCCCTTCCTTTTCTACACACCACGCGCGCTTCACTCCTCCACCATCTGTGCACCCTTCCTCCTCTACACACCGCGTGCGCTTCTCCTCTTCACGAACATTCGCTAGCTGTATATTGTAGCGCGCATGCGCCGTCACGCTTCGAGAACATCGGCAGCTGACGCGCGCGCATGCGCCGTCGCGCTTCGAGAACATCGGCAGCTGACGCGCGCGCATGCGCCGTTGCGCTTCTCCCCCTTCTCGAACATTCGACAGCTGACGCGCGCATGCACCGTCACCCACCATCTGTGCCGCGCGCGCTTCTCCCCTTCGAGAACATTCTACAATTCTCCTGATTCTCCAGTGGACGCGCATGCGCCGTCGCGCTTCGAGAACATTCAACAGCTGACAGTGCATGCGCCGTCGCGCTGTATATATACTCAAGGTCGGCGCTCGCTCGCTCAGTTGCCGCTCGTCGGTTGGTTTGTACGGCGCGTCGACGTCCAAGGTCGCGGTGAAATGAATTCCAACGAATCCACAAACACAATGATCGACGTTTAACACCCCCTCCTACAACCACGTTAACCAATTTAGCCATCGACCCAAGTAAGTCGCAATTTAACACCCCATTTCACAACCACGTTAACCAATTTAGCCATCGACACAAGTAAGTCGCACTTTAACACCCCGTTAACCAATTATATGCTCCGCATCCTCCTCAGTGTTCCCCCGAGGGAAGCTGCGGGCAATCTTTTTGAGTTGCGGTGACAACATGTTTTCAACAAACCACCAATACGAAAAGGTCAAATTCGTTGCGCAATGCACGCTGCATTCCAATGCTTACGATCAGAAAGTGGTAATCAAACGTCAAGGGCGGTCTACAAAGTTCGATGGAGCCTTGAACAAAGAAGCATCTTTTATTTGTTCGTCGTTCCATACAGTGCAGAAGTGCATCTGTGCAAGACAAGTGTTAACGTTTCCCAATGATATTTTTAGAGACAATGGCTGTTTAAGTTTATAATAGTGTTTATTATGGGAACTAAGTATCCTTTAGAACAATCGGCCCCATGGCCTCTGAGATTAGCTCCGACCAAGCGCCACGTGTTCGGATCTATTCCACGTGTAGATTATCATGCACAGCCTTTACAATCTATAGCACGCCTGTGGGAGGCGCAATGTTTAGTTGGCATACAGACTACACGACAACTTTCCTTACTTTACAGCATTGTTGACATACGGATGGAGTGGTGGCGCTGATGCGTTCGTATTGAGGTGTTCACTTGATAACCTACGCGAATGCCGCCAATACGTTCGTGACGACCTTATCCTCCTTGTAGACGCTTTTAACACGCTGTTATGACGTGCTCCACACTTCTTTCCTGCCATGACCGCCGAAGTGCGAGCTGAGAGCAAACTCGTATTCCCGAGAAGCTCGGGCCATCCTCCATATATAGCACACCAAGTTGAGGCAGGTGTGCGCAGCTAAAGCACTCGGGGTTCACTGTCTGTGACCTCAGAGAAATCACAAAAATAGAAAGATTGTGTAATCTTTAGAATATATCTGATGTGCCAATGTTGCTACTAGTTATGGAAGCCCTAGTGCGATAGGTGAAGTCAGGTTTCGAATGATACAGTTTTACTTTCCTCCTCGTCACCATATTACAGAGACGAACAAGCGTCATCTATGCAAGGTAGCGATGGATCAATGCAAGGACCAGAAGCCATGGTTCGGCATCGAGCAGGAGTACACTCTCCTGGACATCGATGGGCGACCATACCGGTGGCCCAAGCAAGGCTTTCCGGGACCTCAAGGGCCTTACTACTGCAGTGTCGGTGCGGACAGGGCATACGGCCGGGATGTGATGGACGCACACTACAGGGCTTGCCTGTACGCTGGCATCAAGATAGCGGGAACTAACGCCGAAGTAATGCCATCGCAGTGGGAGTTTCAGGTATGCATACAACACTTCGAACACCTTGCAGTTTTTGCGAAGATTCATTGAATGAAGTGAACCAAGTTGAAAAAGCGTATTTAATGGCATACTTATAAAGTACTAGGTCCCAACTAAAATACCAGAGACAAAAAATGCGAGTGAGCCAGAAACTCCATGACACAATATATCTCAGGGGACTCGCAAGTGTATGTGCTCTTGCGAACAGCCTTTAATGTATGAATAAGTGTTAGGAGCATAAAAGAAACAATATAACATGTGAATATATTCCAGGTCTTCATAGAGGCTGTCTCATTATATTATAAAACAAATTCTTATGATTCATTGATTTCTGTATAAATAGGCTCGTTTGAAATGACCTCACAGTGGTTAAGAGGTTGTATTTATCACGAATAAAATTATTCACGATTCGATTCCTTGCCTATCAATTTTCCCTATTGTTTCAAATAATTAGATTATCTCCGACGTAGCTATCACTACTCTATTAAGAAATTTGGATGATACACAAGAGAACAGTGATAACGTAACCGTATTTTTACTGCTATTATGCAGAATCCAACAATTTCAACAGAAATAACAATTTGGTAGATTGTTATGAGAGATTTGTATTTTTGCTCACGAAACACCACAACCAGTGTAACTTAACGTACCACGCAGCCATGTAAATGCGCACGTATTACTAAGTACTGTATGCATACCTTTTCACTGCGTGGCGCTTGATGAAATGAGGCCTAAGCCTCAGCCAGCAGTTTTTGACATCTCCTTCCCGGTGTGATCGCCCGTAAGCACTGCCATACCGTCCAACACACGAGTCCAGTTCACTTTAATAGTTTATGAAGAAGTCCTCATTTAAATAGAATGAAAGAGAACCGAAAAAAGCATTTTGAAAACTGATTTTACATTAACATCAGCGGTGTGTGTAGAGGCGGGAGAGCACACTCAAAAAGTCAGTCAGGTTATTCGACGATTGATTGATTGATATGTGGGGTTTAACGTCCCAAAACTACCATATGATTATGAGAGACGCCGTAGTGGAGCGCTCTGGAAATTTCGACCACCTGGGGTTCTTTAACGTGCACCCAAATCCGAGCACACGGGCCTACAACATTTCCGCCTCCATCGGAAATGCAGCCGCCGCAACCGGGATTTGAACCCGCGACCTGCGGGTCAGCAGCCGAGTACCTTAGCCACTAGACCACCATAGCGGGGCGGTTTTTCGACGAAACTTGTCAGTGCAGTAATGATGGTTGTCATGAAAGGCATTATCGCTTACCTTTACATGTTCTTAAGATACCTTCATGAGGTAATGAATGGTTATTACAACAAAATTTTCTTCTAAATAATAATGTAATAGTAGCTGTATTGTCATATTTGTTACAACATGTAGATGATAGAACAAGCATCACAAAGAAAAATTGCTACAGCGATACTCGCACATCCTGCATTCCCACTTACTCTTCGCCGTGGGAGCGAAACCTCAGAGGCAAAATCAACCATCCCTTATCGTAATGCCGTTTTAGAGACAAAGTACTTTATAACACTTGCTTGCTATGAGCTAGAATGTTTGTAATTTTATTTTCAAGTTTCTAGCCTACAACGTGATGCTGATTCCTTAGTGTATCGAACAACACTTGTAAGTATTAGCACGACGTGTTCATACGTGATGAAGTGACCTCTCAAACCATAGTTAATTCCAACGTCTCAGTCCTATGTTCAATACAGCGCTACACTCAATCGCTCGGCTCTAACACATGATGGTTCCTATCGTGAGGAGCACTTGACATAAGGAATACGTGTGCTCGCGCTTTATACATAACAGTCTAAAACGGCATAATGGGAATTGTTTTGGCTTCTCCTCCTTCAGAGCAGTCATCTGTACTTGGAAGAGGTCTAATTTTCTGTGCTTCCTTTTCTTTTTTCTAAAATTAATCTTATACTGGTTTTGACATTACATACAGCTTATTTCTTGTGTTTTGGCCTCGTAAACATTATGAGTGCATTCGTACAATTTGATTTTTAAACATTTTAGTATATTTTTGGATGCATTGCAGAGCCATAAAGAAAGCTGGTTAGCCATGTTTAAGCAAACAATGGTACATAGCACACGCTGAGTGACATGCAAGTTTTTACATGAAAAAAACAGACAATTACTTGTTGGCAGCATGAAGCTGCAAGGAAATGCATACAAGTGAGAAATATTTTGCTCTGAGAAATCCTTGTGATTTCCCTTGTTTATTCTTGCTAACAAGAAGGTGGTTGGCAGTTTTCTTTTCATAAACATTGCGTAATCTTGTGAGGATCCACAAACTGCTCTGCAATTTCATTCGTTGCATTGCAATAACGACGACTGCAGGTATAAAAACTGTTTCAGCAACAATAGTTTTCAGCTTGCATCGCTTGTAGCGGCAGGAACCTCCATGGCGCTTTTGTTAAAGATACCTGATCCACAGGTCGGACCGTGCGAAGGGATAAGCATCGGTGACCAGCTGTGGGTGGCCCGTTACATCCTGCAGCGAGTGGCTGAGGACTTCGGCCTGGTGGTCACACTCGACCCGAAGCCAGTGACGGGAGACTGGAATGGTGCAGGCGCGCACACTAACTTCAGTACGCTCGCTATGCGCCAGCCCGATGGCATCCGTTACATCGAGAAGGCCATCGAGCAACTCTCGCGTAATCACCGCGAGCACATCCAAGCCTACGACCCGCACGGAGGTCGAGACAACGAACGCCGCCTTACGGGGCTGCACGAGACTTCCAGCATCCACGACTTCACCTCAGGCGTGGCCGACCGCGGAGCCAGTATCCGCATACCTCGACAGGTCAGTGACGTCATCTTTCTACTGTTTGCATCAGCTTTGATGCGACTTTTTCGAATGAAAGATCAACTACATATAAGAATGACGGGTGTAACCTTCAATATTCAATAGGGTTGAATGCGAAAGCAATATTCTAACGTTGTGCGTACTTTAAGCACTTAGTGCATACTTTTTATTGTATGATATTATTCGAAAAAGTTAAATTGTAGATTACTACAATTTATACTACAATATTTAGAGTGGTTTTGTGTGAGTGAAGCTTTCAAATATGGCTGCATTCTGCGTAATGAGTAGCATCCTATAGGCCACCAATAATTACGCGCGCGAAATATTTTCAAACTTGCTATGCCCCTTTTACATGGTCTCATTAGAATACGTGCAGTAACATGTGTGCTCTTTAAGATGGGTGGCTAGCTTTAACCACGACGGTGTTATAGTAATCGCCAGTTCTGACACCCGCTACCTGATGACGATTTACCCTTGTACCACACAATATTTCTGGATCCCGGCTTCGGCAGCTGCATTTTCGATGGCGGCGCAAGTGGTGTATGCCCGTCTGGTTAGTTTTGGCTGCACGTTAAAAAATCCCTGGTGGACGCAATTTTCGGAGCCCTCCTCTACCGCGTCCATCATAGTCTTATGGTAGTTTTGGGACGTCAAACCCCACAGATCAATCAATCATCAAAAACATGATTGTGATAATATATGTTGTATTGTGAAGGTTGTATACAGAATGGATGTGTCGGTAAAGCATGATTGTTATTTTCACTGAATCTCAAAGCAGAAGAAGTTACTTTCACTGTACTTCCAATTATGAGCGTGAGTGTGTGGTAGAATATCTGCTGGCAACGCCAACAGACCGGGCTCAATCCTGACGTGGACACAGAAATATTTATTGCTATATATTTTATTTTGCATCTTTCTCGTATTTTCCGATATGGGCAAGATTATGATTTCTCGCTCACAACCAAAAGCACCGACACTGGAATTTCAGTGAAACGAGCTTTTTCAACGCTATCGTGTTTTTAACTGTTTCTTGTAGGCTAACATCACCCACAAATCTAGAAAATGAGTCGAAGCCCCCAATATATGAACGCTACAAAGTCGTCATTTCTCTAATGCTTTGCTTTTTTTTTTACTAAACTGCCTGTTACCCATGCTCTGATGACGTCTTTTGCTCACACTTTTTTCCATTTTCAGTAGTTGAATGTTGCCCTACAATTGTTCCACTTATGTGCTTGTCGCTGCGCACAATATACACACGTTCAGGGATTGTACGTTTCGGACTAATGCATGACGGAATACTTATGCGGGCAATACCAGACATAAACCACTGCACTCTCTCGGCGTATAGAACCTTGATCAACTAGCTGGCTGTTCTTGGTGTAAACCAAATTTGGGGGGCGTCGGTGCGCGATTGAATTCTCTGTCAGAGTCTTGCCACTTCGCTGGAAGAAGCCGCGTTCTTTTGTAATTCAGCTTGCCGGAAACAGCGACATAGACGTCAGTCCTCGTAGACTGGTCGAGAGATGTGTGCTGCTCCATTCATTCTCACAGGTGCCTATAAACAGTGCGGAGTTGTTGCTGGCGCGTGTAGTTCAGCTTGCTTAGAGCTGGAGCTTTTCAGCATAGTTCCCCTCACCTCATCGAGGTACATCCCAGGAAGTGTGTACATTCCGCATGATATAGGGCTAAGTGGGGGAGGGTGCTGGTGCTCCATGCCGAAAGGTATGACCATCAGGTGGGAAAGCAACCTTGGTCTGGCCAACTAGCTCTCCTCCTGATGTACCTCATGACGTGTAGACGCAAAAATTCTTATGGCACGCCACTTTCGGTTGGCCTTATTGAGGTGGCCAGTAGCTGCCCTTGGCACGCTGTTAGCGAATCTCAGGGGCCATATTCTGTACTAATTGTTCGCAACACACCAAATCCCCTCCATAGAACTCAGCTCAATGAGATGGAATTGTCTGAGGCTTAAGTTCATCACTACGGACTTAAGATCCGTTGATAGTCAATGCAGACACTTCGATGTAGCATCTTCTAAAACACATCGACAATCATCAAGTGGGAAACTTTTCATCAAACGTGAACTCAGCTGATTTCAAACGAGCACCCCTTCACAAACAATGAACAGCTGCAAGATGACCTCCAAGCAAACACTAACAGCTAACCGATACAACACACACTACAGACATTGACATATGCCTTTTTGACACAAATGAAGCTCAAAATTTTAACAGAAACGTTTTCACGACTAATATGTGAAGCTTAACATCCGAAAACCACCTTATGTTTATAGAGACGCCGTACAGGGTGGCCTCGGAAACTTCGACCACCTAGGATTTTAACAGGCACCCAAATCTGAGCACATAAGCATACAGCATTTCCTCCTCCATTGGAAATGTATCCGCGGCAGCCGAGATTCGATCCCGCGACGTGCAGGTGAACAGGCGAGTACCTTAGCCCCTAGATGGAGCAAACATTTCGAATGTGCAAATCATCATTGGTTCGTCATGCTGCAGTGAAAACCTGCACTCGATGCCTTTGGAAACCTTGGCATAAACATTGAAGTGTGTGGATAGGTAGACAGACCCAAGATTGTTTTGGCATATGCCTGGCGGATATTGAATGAAATGGATTTGAAGTCTCTTGGCCATTCACGACATTGATTTACCCCAACTGTCTTTTTAGTAAGAACACGTAATAACACAAACCGACACCGTACTGCGTCTTCGAAACAACGCGGGAAGTCAGATATTCTCGACAATGTGAAGCACGATAAACCACGCGGTGAACAGTTGAAGAAAGTAAAAAAGATTGGTTAATATTTGTCTATTTATTAGATCACATGAAAAAAACTCACGAAGGAACAGGTGACTTCCCCGACCATAAATTAAGCAGTTTCAAGAAATCAGGCGAAGTAGGCAAAGACGTTTCTTAGTTTGGTTTCGGGTGTCACCATTGCTTCAAGAGAGCTGGGTTCTTTCGTCTTCACGCTAAATCTTAGAAGGCCTGTGGTGTCCTTATATAAGACAGTGAATGAAGCATAATGCTGCTACGCTGTATTCATTCTAATACAAAATATATACCGAGTGTTTCAATAAACATGTACACAATTCTCAAAAATCTGGGGAATCCTTCGCTACTAACACACCTTCGTTGAACAGCTTCGTTCGATACCTTCAAAATGTATTTTTTTGTGCTGGCAGAGATCTTGAGCTTGTCAAATGCATCATTTGGAACAGTAGTATGAAAAGGTAGAATAGTTACATTTTTACTTAATGGAGCTAGATGGCTATGTGAAATACGATAAACACAATAATAAATGCGAAGCATTTCTTAGCAAACATCGGTCACTTTGAGCGTATCTATCTATCTATCTATCTATCTATCTATCTATCTATCTATCTATCTATCTATCTATCTATCTATCTATCTATCTATCTAATTATGGTATTGATACCAAACTTAGTATGACATAACAAGACTGTATGAAGAACATCTTTGACTAGTCGTAAGATGAAAATAATATGTATGTCATGAATGTCATGATTCACATTTCATGGTCCTGCAACTCTTGCGGTGGTTTCGATCACATGGCATGTTGCAAAACTGGTATGGTATGGCATGATTGCATGACGAACAGAAGCGACAGACCCTAACATGAAAATCATGACATGCGTGTCATGTAACAACATGACTACATCCCACGCTCATGATGCGCTCGCAGCCGTTTCGCTAGCGTCACATATACCAAACTTAAAATTACAGTAGGTGAATGGATGACGAAGGTATGTGACTGTTTCAAACATGATAACCATGACATGCGTGTCATGTAAAAACATGAATGCATGCCACGCTAATGATGAGCTGGTGGCCGTTTCGCTAACTTCACTTATACCAAATTTGGTATTACCGGACGTTTATGGATGACGAAGGTATAACACTGGTGCAAACATGATAAACATGAGATGCGTTTCATGTAACAACATGACTATATGCTACGCTTATGATGCGCTCGCGGCCGTTTTCCTAGCTTGACATGTACCAAACTCGGTATTATGTGACGCGAACGGATGACATAGGTAAATGACACATACAAACATGATAATCACGACATGCGTGTCTTGTAACAACATGACTACATTTCACACTCATGATGCGCTTGCAGCTGTTTCGCTAGCTTCACACATGCCAAATTTGGTATTACGTGACGTCAATGGATGACGAAGGTATCTTACTGGTGCAAACATGATAATCATGATATGTGTGATACGAGAACTCGACTGCATGCAATGGTAAATGCGCCAATACATTTCGACGTGACGCGGTGCGCGTGCTCGCCGGCATTCATTTCGTCGCGTCACGCCGGCATTGCGACGCCTTGCGCCGTTGCTGCCATATACTCGCAGGCGCGCCGCGCTGCGTTGCTTTGAGACATGCGCGTTACAGCGCGTACGGCGTCCCTCCGTCACAAAAAGAGGGAGGAACAGTGTTGTCTGGATAACGCATCAGCGCGAAATGTAGCACATCGCATTTCAGCCTTGTTGCCTTCGGGCCGCGCCGACGGACTCTAGTCGCACCTGGCGTCAGACTATTAGAATGCTCGCGTTTTGCTAACGTAGCGTCGCTGTCCCCAGCGTACGCCCGCATCAAGGCTACATTGGAGTATAGAGGGCCCTCCATGATGGGCTAGCTCGACGCATACCAAATTTTATGTTGACGTCAATGGATGACAAAAGTATATGACTGGTGGAAACATCATAACCCTGACACGCGTGTCATGTAAGAACATGACAACATACCACATTACTAGCGTGCTCGCGACCATTTCTCAAGCTCCACATGTACTTAAATGGGTATCACGGGACGTGACTAGATGACGAAGGTAAACAACACACCCAAACATGATAATCATGACACGGAAATCATGTACAGTATCATTTATCTCCACCTCGTAACGTTGTGCTGATTTTAAAGTGACCTATCAACATTTCTCATTCGTGTTTCGCATACCATCGATTCCCACTCTTTGTGGGATCTGCCATTTTTTTATGCGAACTCCCTATCGTGGCTGTAATGTATTGACGTGGCCTCTAGTTTTTTTGTAGCATAATGAAACAAAAATCGAATTTAACTGCGAAACTAAAATCGAAGCTTCGATGACTAAAACAAGCTGATGACTAAAATGATTCACTGTTCAAGATTACAGAGGTATGTATCTCTAGGGTTGGTTAACGTAAATGCGCCTTGCGGCCTATTCTTGTAAGCACAGATTGCATACCCGGGCAACGATTGTGATTGGTGGTTGGTATATTGTCAGCTCACTCACTCTGCGCGTCTAGGAGTACTATGGAGGTAGCACTATTCTGCATTTTCGTTTTGGTCTCACTACTGGCTTTGATTGCCTTTTTTACTGCTCAAGTATACAACTAGAGACAACTTTTAAAAACTACAACAGATTTTTCGGATGAAGAACGCTAATTTTAGTCTTCAACGCTATAGCGTTAAAGAGCTCGTTTTGGAGAAATTCCAGTGTCAGTGTTGTTGGTTGCGAGCGAAAAACGATCGTCCTATGCGTGACCAAAAAATCGAGAATGATGCAACTAAAACAAGAAACGATAAAAAAAACCCTGGAGCTGAGTGGGGATTGAACTCGGACTGCTTGTGTGGTAAGCGGGCATTCTACCACACGGCCACGCCTCTTTTTGTTTCTTTATTTCCGGTAAACTTCACAAACGGGTTACTAAGATATATTACAATTCACTACATACAATACAAAAAAAACTTAAAACTTAACTATAACACATCGCATCCTAGAATTCCTTCATGGTCAGTAGGGCTTCTACCCTTTCTACCCATGAAGGTACACATTCGTCTGTTCTTACTACCTCAAGAAATCTTGAGATGCTTTCCTTAAAATACTCTCTTGCTGGTCTTCTGTCTGGGTCACAATGAAATCAAGCCATTCTAGAGCGCCATATACTGTGCAAGGCAGTCATCATGAGAAAATCGAAAGGTAATCCATCCTCGTTCTCTATTGCCAAATACCTGATACCATGAGGGTCTAACGGAAACTCTTTTTTGATTGTCCTTTGTAATACGTCCCAAAAATAAACTCCTTCCCAACAGTGCAGGAAAACATGGTCAATAGTTTCCGGTTTCTTACAGATTAGACAGTGAGATCCCCAAGGCATATAAAACCCACGCTCCTCTAGGAAGGTTCTTACAGGAAGTGTTCCAGTGTGTAATTTGAAAAAGAACGTTTTCGCGCTTGGAGCTGCTGGCATTTTTTTTACTCGTTTAAGTACGTTCTGACCCTTGCGTGCTGTATATAGCGCTCTGTACAGTGGGACGGGGAGCATCGTGTCACATAAATCTTTGTACAGTTTTTTCTTTCCAACAGACCACAGGTAGTCAGTTGAAAAGCGAACACACAAAAACCGCACGCTGGCCACTACTTCCTTCATGTATCCTTGCACAGCCCCTGGGGTAACATGGGTGCTCACAACAAACTCGGGCAACAGTCTACTTAGTCTTGTTTGACACACTGTTAGTAGGAAAGGATCTCTCGTCTCACGAAAAAAGAAAAACCTATTTACTAACTGTTTGATAAACAGATGTCCTAGCCCAAGGCCTCCACACTTCACCCGTCTAAACAAATTCGTGCGACTGCACCTTTCCCAGTTAGACCCCCACACAAATATTGCAAACACCTGATGTAATTTTTGCACATTGACCCGGGAACAGTACAGCACTTGCATCACATACCACAGCTTAGACACAAAAAACCAGTTGCATGCAGTAGCCCTAGCAAACATGGACAGATAAGTTGCATTCCACCTATTCGCTTTTTCTTTAATTTCTTTCGTTTGCTGTGTCCAATATTAGTCAGTACTTCTGTATGACTCGAGCGGTACTCCAAGATATTTAACTGGCGTTCTTGTCCATTTAATGGCTGCGAAAAATTCTGGTGTTGAAGGCCAATATCCATGCCAGAAGCCGAGGCATTTACCCCAGTTTATGTGGCTTCCTGTAACCTCGGCGAAATATTTAGAAACTCTGATTGATTCTTCAATACCGACATAGGTAGTGCTACAAATCGCAACATCATCAGCGTATGCGAGTAGTTTGACCTCTGAAGATTGTACTCTAAACCCATTAATGATGTCATTCTGCAATATCGACTGACATAAAGTTTCAATATAGATGCAAAACAAAAGTGGACTAACAGGGCAACCTTGACGCACTGAGCGCTCGATTCTTATGGGGGGGGCCAATGTCTTGTTGATAATTAGTCTCGTACTACCGTTCCGATATGCCATGGCTACTCCGTCAATAATTATCTTACCAACATTAATGTGCTTCAATACTTCAGACAAAAGGGCGTGGGAAACGCAATCAAACGCTTTCTCCAGATCCAGCTGGAGTATGGCCACACGAGCATGACAGGTGTCAACACATTCGAGCACGGATCGCATTTTATGAACGTTAGTAACTATGGACCGACCTTTTATTCCACACGTTTGGTGTGGACCGACGATATCTTTTATTACTGACTGAAGTCTGGCCGCCAAAATTTTCATTAATATTTTGTAGTCAACGTTTGTAAGTGCGATTGGCCTGTACGCTGTGACGTGCCTAAGCTTTTCAACCTCGTCTGTTTTCGGAATCAGAACGGTACGCGATTCACCAAAGGATGGTGGTAATTTCTTTTCCTCATATGCCTCATTAAAAACGCCCGCAAGTATTGAAGACAATTCGCTTTTAAAACATTTGTACCACTTGGCACAAAGACCATCTGGTCCTGGAGATTTCCCAGGATTTAACTTATCAATCGCCCGTTCAACTTCAGATGCAGATATAGATAATTCCAAAGCGTTTTTCACTTCCTCACTCACTTGCGGCATGAGTCCTAAATATTCGTCTTTAAATCTTTCTAGGTTTGCCTGTCTACACGCAAAAAGGTTTTCAAAATGACTTGAAAATACGGATAAAATGCTGTCCGTATCAGTTACTTCGCGACCATCCTTCTCTATTTTCTCGATATGATTCCGTCGAGCGTTCGTTTTCTCCACCCCTAACGCTCTTTTGGATGGCGTCTCTCCAGCCGTTAAAGCCTCGGCCCTAGCACGGACGAGTGCACCGCGGTAGCGTTCCTCGTCATGCAGTGCAAGTTTCTGCTTAATATTGCGTATGTCAATTTTATACTCTCCCGGTTGTCTGCACTCCAAGTCTACTAGTCTTTCCAAAGTCTTTCGGAGTTCTTTTTCTTTCTTTTTCCTTTCATAACTCAATGCGCAAGAACGATCAATAGCTTTTATTTTTATTTGCTGCTTGAACTCTTCCCATTGTTCTGCAAGTTTAGCTCCATCATCCATTTTTATTTCATTGATGCAGTTCATAACCTGATCTAGGAAATATTCGTCAGTGATCAGAGTGGAATTCATCTTCCACAGCTCCCATGAGAAAGTTCCACCTTGTGTTTTCTCTCCCATATCACATTTAACTAAACAATGATCACTAAAGTGTATTGGGTAAACAGCATATGTCTTGCAGTGGGCTATTAATTCAAGCGACACGTAAATGCGATCAAGACGCGCATGGCTATTCCCCTGAAAATGTGTGAAACGCACCTCCCGCGTTCCCTTCATACAGCTGCCCACGTCTTCTAACTCGAATTGAGTAACTACGTCCGCTAGCGTCCTACTACTTTTATCGTAATTGACGCGTCCATTTGCTCGATCTCGCCCATTGAGGACGCAGTTAAAATCACCAAGTAATACAGATTTCCTTTCCAAAGTGAAGTGCTGCTTTAGGCTTGAAAAAAAAAGTGATCGCTCCTCACAAATGGTTGGTGCATAAATACACACTATACGCCACTGACATTCATTGAATACAAAATCACAGGAAACCAATCTACCAGATGGGCAAGCGAAGGTATCTTGCACTACCAGACCCGGTAACTTCTTAATGAACAAAACGCAGCCTGCGGACGTGCCTATTGCTTGACTTACAACTGCGTGGTAACGCGCCGTAAACCTCAGCACCATGCCCCGGGTCCCCTCCTCACCGTCTACTTTTGTTTCTTGTACAGCAAGTACATCCAGATCATGATCCACAAGTAGCCTGTAGACTTGGCTCTGTTTCCGCTTGGCGGCGAGACCTCGAACATTTAACGTTGCCACTCTAAGTTTCGGTACAGCAGCCATGTCTACACAGTGAAGAAGTTAGCCCGGGGCACGGTGCTTACCTTCGGCGTCTAGCATAGAGCTAGACATCTTCGGAGCCTCCAGGTGGACCCGTGCCACTGGAGGACAAAGGTGGCCAGTGATTGTCCGATATCGGGTTGGGACGCAGCCTTGTGCTGCTGCGTCTGAACGAAGTCGCCTTCGCAGGTGGCCCCTCTTCTTGCTTTTCGCTGGACGCCTCACGCCGTCCTGCAGACTGCTCGCGGGGTCTTTTGCTTGGCGCCCCACCACTGATACTCTCGCACAACACCGGGAGTTCGGTTAATTCCACCGGCTCAGGCTCCTTCGATGAGGTGCTTGTGAAGCCTTCTTCGATTTTGCCGGCTGGCTCTTCAGTAACCAGCTCCCCAGATGCTATGTCTGCTTTGGCTGTTGGTTCATCACCACCAGTCGGTGTAACTGTACCTGTTGAAGGTTCAGGGTTCACCGCGTCGCCTGCGCCTTTCGCCGCGTCTTCAGCCTCGGACACGTCCATCACCAACTCTGCTGTGTCGTCACCTTCGGCTGATCCGATAGCCGATGCGTACGTGCGCATGCACGCATCTTCGCTGTGGCCGAACCGCCGACAACGCGAGCATCGGGGAACCTTGCACTCTCTTCTAACATGACCGGTACCTTGGCAGCGCAGACACTGCATTGGCCGACCAGGTGCAACCACAAGTGCCAGTTCACCAGCCACCCTGATTTGATGGGGGAGATCTTCAACCTTCACGCCACTCTTGAGCTTAAGAAGCACAGTCCGTGTGGTTGAACCCTTGTCGCTGACACCCTGAACACGCCAATGCTCCCTTGTGACTTGTACGACCTTCCCATAAGCCGCCAACGCCGTTCGCACGTCTTCATCGTTGACGCCGTACAGCAGCCAATGAAGACGCAGCCGCACCTGCTGATCCTGGGGGTCTACGATGATGCAGCGTCGGCCCTTGACTTTCAACTCCTTCACATCCAGCAAGCGTTTCGTGGCGTCCGCGTTGTTCATGGTGACTGCCCAGACATGATTTATCTGGTAGGCCCCCAGTGCCAACACCTCCGGCAGCAGTCCTGTAGGTCCGAGCGCGTCTCGGAAATCTTCGACTCGATACGGTCTGCCGCGCACATCACCGTGTAAAAACACGGTGTTTTGCGCGACGCGTCCCTTGGGCAGTGGTGGCAAAATAATCTCATATCCTGCGTCTTGGTCTTCGGTCATCCTGTTACCGCGGCTAGTATGTGCCGCAAACGCCGCTCCTACGGAGCACATGATTCTTGCGTCCGACGCGCGTGAGTGCCCACGAAAGAATGACACGGCCACGCCTCTGCTTGTGAAAACAGGGAAATGAACTTCCTGTGCTTGGAAATGCAGTGAAAGTAGCTTTATTGCTTCACAAACATCTGTGTCCTGTATGTATGCCTCACAATGCAACATCAATTATTGCAGTAATTATTCGTTTTACAAGCGTACATTCCCATAGGGTGTCAGCACATGCGATTATCATGATGGCTCCGTGGTTGAAAGTCGGCGCCCCGCTACAAAAGGCACACGTGTTTCTGTGCCTATTCCCTTGAGGTCACGTACTGGGTGCTTAGCAAATTCGAACCGGTTTCACACACTAAGTGTTTGAAAACACAATACGAACAGGATGTCGATATCTCGTTTAACTCCTAAAGGCGAAGCTTGAGGGTCCCCTAATTTTTGGCGTAACCACTGGAAAAACTAAAGAGTTTGTTTGGTTGAGCTTTTTAACTATTGTACCAAGTACATCTTTAGCCATAAGATACTTTTTATTTATTTATTTATTTACATACCCTAAGGACCCGGGAGGGCATTACATAGGGAGGGGTGATTAGGAAGATTTTCAACATGTGTAAAATACATTATATGTTCAGAAGCATCATTATATAAAGCTTAACTGGGAAAAAAGAAAAAAAAAACAGTACACAAGAGTGGTGATAAGGATAATAAAAACATATATATAAACTCTGCAGAAGAAAAGGTACGGTAATAAAAATACATTAGGCTCCAGGTAACAAGTGTAGGCGCGAATAACGCACACAAAAATATTCAAGTAATTCACATGAACAACACCACCGAATAAATACATTAATCGATTGGAACTTCTAAGAACACTTATACCGCTTTCAGGAAGGAGGTTGATTCTGTTAGAGTGGCTACATCAGCTGGCAAGGAATTCCAGTTGGTTATTGACAGGGCTGAAGGTGCGGCGATGGCGTAGTGGTTAGAGCATCCGCCTCGCATGCAAGAGGTCCGTGGTTCGAATCCCGGTACCGCGCAGTTCCCAACCGGATTAAAAAAAATCCGCGTGTTGATGGAACTGCATTAAGAGGCCTGGGGTGCGGCCTCACCGGCTAACACCGCCGAGAACGCACTCCCTCACCAGAGAAGGATTGGCCACCCTGGTGCAGTATCTGGCCACTACCTCCCATATGCTTACGTCAAATAACTCACGGCCCTCAGTCCCCAGCAGCTGCGAAGCAACTGACCACGGCGGCGGTCAGATCTGCAACGCAGCAGAGGGTGCTAAGAATCTCTGGATCCGGACAGGCCGCCATTGGAACCTGAACTTGGCAACGTTTAACGCTAGAACCTTATCTAGTGAGGGAAGTCTAGCTGTACTATTCGAGGAGCTAGAGGGTGTTAAATGGGATATAATAGGGCTCAGTGAGGTTAGGAGGACAGATGAGGCCTATACGGTGCTACAGAATGGGCACGTTCTTTGCTACAGGGGCTTGGCAGACAGAAGAGAACTGGGAGTGGGGTTCCTAATTCACAGAAACATAGCTGGCAACATAGAGGAATACTATAGCATTAATGAAAGGGTGGTAGGTATCGTAATTAAACTGAATAAAAGATACAAGATGAAGGTAGTACAGGCTTACGCGCCTACATGCAGCCATGATGACGCTTCAGTTGAAAGCTTCTATGAAGACGTGGAATCGGCAATGCGTAAGGTGAAAACACAGTATACTATAGTGATGGGCGACTTTAACGCGAAGGTAGGGAAGAAACAGGCTGGAGACCAGGCAGTAGGAGATTATGGCATCGGTACTAGAAACGCCAGAGGAGAGCTACTAGTAGAATTTGCAGAACGCAATAATTTACGGATTTTGAATACCTTCTACCGAAAACGAGAAAACCGCAAGTGGACATGGAGGAGCCCTAATGGCGAAAATAAGAACGAAATAGACTTTATAATGAGTGCACACCCTGGAATCGTGCAGGAAGTGGAAGTGATTGGCAAGGTACGATGCAGTGACCATAGAATGGTACGGTCTCGAATTCGCCTAGACTTGAAGAAGGAACGACAGAAACTGATACGCAAGAAGCCAATCAATCAGCTAGCACTGAGAGGGAAAGTACAGGAATTCAGAGTGTCGCTGCAGAACAGGTACTCGGCTCTTAGTGAGGAAACCAACCTTAGCGTAGATACAATGAATGATAATCTGACGAGTATCATTACGGAGTGTGCAGTGGAAGTTGGAGGCAGGGTAGTTAGACAGGACACTGGCAAGCTTTCCCAGGAAACGAAGAACCTAATTAAGAAGCGTCAAATCATGAAAGTGTCAAGTACAACAGACAAAATAGAACTGGCAGAGCTTTCGAAGTTGATTAATAGACGTAAGGTATGCGATGTAAGAAGGTATAACATGGAGAGAATCGAACACGCTCTGAAAAACGGAGGAAGTGTCAAAGCATTGAAGAGGAAACTTGGGATAGGCAAAAGTCGGATGTATGCACTAAGGGACAAAGAAGGCAAAATAACTACCAATATGGAAAGGATAGTTAAAATAGCGGAGGAGTTTTACAGAGATCTGTACAGTAGCCGAGACAACCATGACCTTAATACTATAAGAACTAGCAGTAACCCAGACGACACCCCACCGATAATGATAGAAGAAGTCAGAAAAGCTTTGGAGAGCATGCACAGAGGCAAAGCTGCTGGTGAGGATCGGGTAACATCAGATCTGCTGAAAGATGGGGGACAGATTGTGTTAGAAAAACTAGCCACACTATTTACGAGGTGTCTCCTGACGGGAAGAGTACCAGAGTCTTGGAAGAACGCTAACATCATCTTAATACATAAGAAAGGAGATGACAAGAACTTGAAGAATTACAGGCCGATCAGCTTGCTCTCTGTAGTATACAAGCTATTTACAAAGGTAATTGCTAACAGAGTAAAGAAAACATTAGAATTCAATCAACCAAAGGAACAAGCAGGATTTCGAACAGGCTACTCAACAATTGACCACATTCATACTATTAATCAGGTAATAGAGAAATGCTCAGAGTATAACCAACCACTATACATAGCCTTCATAGATTACGAGAAGGCGTTTGATTCAGTAGAAATATCAGCCGTCATGCAAACACTGCGGAATCAGGGCGTAGATGAAGTATATATAAACATTCTGGAAGAAATATACAGAGGATCAACTGCTACGATAGTGCTTCATAAAGAAAGCAACAGAATACCAATCAAGAAGGGTGTAAGGCAGGGGGACACAATTTCCCCAATGCTATTTACCGCGTGCTTACAGGAGGTTTTCAGAAGCCTAGAATGGGACCAGTTTGTGATAAGAGTCAATGGAGAATACCTTAGTAACCTGCGCTTCGCCGATGACATTGCATTGCTGAGTAACTCGGGGGACGAATTGCAACTCATGATTACGGAGTTAGACAAGGAGAGCAGAAAGGTGGGTCTTAAAATTAATCTGCAGAAAACGAAAGTAATGTAAAACAACCTCGGTAAGGAGCAGCGCTTCGAAATAGGTAATAGTGCACTTGAAGTTGTAAAAGACTATGTCTACTTAGGGCAGGTAATAACCGCAGAGCCAAACCACGAGATTGAAGTAACTAGAAGAATAAAAATGGGGTGGAGCACATTCGGCAAGCACTCTCAAATTATGACAGGTAGATTGCCACTATCCCTCAAGAGGAAGGTATATAACAGCTGTATCTTGCCGGTACTTAGCTACGGAGCAGAAACCTGGAGACTTACAAAGAGGGTTCAGCTTAAATTGAGGACGACGCAGCGAGCAATGGAAAGAAAAATGGTAGGTCTAACCTTAAGAGACAAGAGGAGAGCAGAGTGGATTAGGGAACAAACGAGGGTTAAGGATATCATAGCTGAAATCAAGAAGAAGAAATGGACATGGGCAGGGCATGTAGCGCGTAGACAGGATAACCGCTGGTCATTAAGGGTAACTGACTGGATTCCCAGAGAAGGGAAGCGGGTTAGGGGGAGACAGAAGGTTAGGTGGGCAGATGAGATTAAGAAGTTTGCGGGTATAAATTGGCAGCAGCAAGCACAGGACCGGGTTAACTGGCGGAACATGGGAGAGGCCTTTGTCCTGCAGTGGACGTAGTCAGGCTGATGTTGATGATGATTGACAGGGCTAAGGGCGAGAGGGAGAGAGAGAGAGAACAAACATTTATTAATAACAAATGGAAACTGAGCCTTCTTTGGGTGGGGCCCTCAGTCCAGGGCTCCATTGCCTTGCGCGATCCTGCGAGCCCGCTGGACCAGCTGCTGCTGTTCCTGCCGGCGTAAGCTGAGCAGTGCAGACTCCCAAGAGGAAGGGGTGGGATTGAGAATGGGAGGCACGCCCTGTGGGGCAGAGCATTCCCACGTGGAGTGGTACACCGTCGTTACGGATCCACAGAAGGGGCAGTAGGAGGGGTAGAGAGTCGGATGAAAGCGATTTAGCATATAAAGGCAAGGAAATGAATTGGTCTGTAGTTGCCGCCAAGCGACAGCATCTGCTCTGTTAAGTGAAGGATGAGGGGGAGGATACGTATAACGGCTCTGTCGATAGTACTGCAGCGTAGCGTTGTAGTTTAGTGGTTCTGTCGATGCGTCGTCTGGATTGGACAGCTCTTCCAATGGAGCCCGGCCGGTCAGCTCTCGGGCAACCGAATGAACGCGTTCATTACCATGGAGAGAGGCGTGTCCAGGAGTCCAGACGATACGCACAGGACGTAATGCGGACGGTGAGACAGAAGAGAGGATATTGTGTGTATGTGCAGCCACAAGTCCTTGAGCGAAAGCACGGCAAGCAGCTTGTGAATCTGTTACAATAGTGACAGGGGAGTCATGTGACAGTGTCGTAGCGTAAACAATTGCCAGAGCGAAAGCTCCCTCCTCTGCCAGACCACTGTCTGTAGTGCGAAGTGTGGCAGACGCCACAAGGGCGTCTGTGTCATCTGTCACGGCTAAACACATGGCTTACTTCTCTGGGTAGCGTGCTGCATCAGTGTAAAGTACTTGTACGTCTGATGTACTATCACCAAAGACGCGTGTCATAGCCTGAACTCGGGCACGTCGACGACCGGCGTGGCGGGAGGGATTCATATTGCGTGGAATCGTAAGCACTTTGATGAGTGCGCGGACAGTAGAAGCAAGTTTATATCGCGGTACTTGTGCGGGTTTTTGAGGAATCGGGTAGCCAAGACGAGACAGGATGGCGCAGCCCTGACAGGGTCTGCCTGAGCCGTTGGAGCTGACTATTGTGCTGGGCCTCGATGAGTTCGGTTATGGTGTTGTGGACTCCTAATTGAAGGAGGCATTGTGTAGATGCGTGTGGAGGCAAGCCGATAGCCGCCTTCACAGCTGTCCGTAGAAGGATGTCCATCTTTTTTATTTGAGCTAGAGTGAGATTGTGAAAGGGAAGATGATAGGTGAGCCGACTAACTATGAGTGCTTGTACTAAGCGGAGGACATCTTTCTCACAGAGGCCTCTCCTGCGATTGGTGATGCGTTGGATTACGTGTGTAATTTGAGTTATCTGCTGAGCCAGAAGGTGTGTAGTGTACGCGGCCTTGCCGTCGGACTGAAGGTAGAGGCCTAAAATGCGAATTCGTGGTACCAGAGGGTTAGGGTGGCCATTAAGAAACAGTGAAATGTCAGGAGAATCGCCGAGTAGCGAGAGCATGCGACGGACGCGAATCACATCGGCTCCGGCTCAGGTTCAATTTCAAGAAGAATTTCTTCCTGGCGACCTGTTGCAACGATAGGAACTTGTTCCTAGCATCACCACTGTCAAGCCTATACCGGACTTCAACCTGTGAGTGCGCTTTTAAACGTTTTAACGCTTTCGAAAGTTCTTGAAGAGGTCCACCTCGCTAACCCTAACAAGCCGGAGACGCGGCTTGGACAGAACGCCGCCCCGCTCTACAGCGGATAACGAGCGTCTCTGGGAGCGTCGCAGTCGACGAGAAGCACTCATTGCCCTCTCGCTCCACGGACCACATGATGGATACGCAGACCAGTCAAGACGCCGATACGCAGGTGAGCGATGAGCACAACGCAAATCCATGGATCACTGTTACCAAGAGAGCGAACAAACGCCGACAGCTGCAACCCCATACCGTACCGACTCAACAGCTGCCCAGCACGCCGTCTGAGCCCGCTCTACGCCAGAGCCAGCCTAAGACGCGTCTACCAAGATTCCCACTACTCCCTGCCGAGGACTACAAGCTAGCAATCCGTCCCCATGGTGGATTACATCTCAGCAAGGTTAGCCCCAAGACATTACTTCTCGCCGTAGTTCATGCCGCAAATATACGCAGTGAGAAGCCTGATATCAAGCTTCGAGTTGACGAAAATCAAAATGTGCTAACAATAAGCACCTCATCTGAACACATCGCCATGGCACTTGGACAAATCACCAAAATTACAGTGCACGCAGCAACCTACGACATAACCTCTTATGGTATTGCGCCTGATAATTCGTGCAAAGGGGTGGTCAATGGAATAGGCCATGAAATCACACCAGACGAATTCCTGGCAGAAGTTGAAGTACCGGGCTACGAGGTCCTTACGTGCAGACGCCTCGGCAACTCCGGAGCAATGGTGCTCACATTTTGTGGCAAGCGAGTCCCTTTCTTCGTGAACGCGTACGGACAGGCTAAGGGCGAGTTTTAGTATTTCTTTGTTCTCAAGAAGATGGGATTAACTTTGTTAGGGTGATCAACACGGGCTGAAATGTGTGATGGCGGGAGGATATGCTTGCGCGCAAACTGGAAGTTGCTGTGGAAGAGTTAGTGGAAATTAGATAGCCTTGCAAGTTTACGGCGCGTAGCAAGGGAGGGCAGATTAAGCGATTTCAGTATGGAACTTACAGTTTCATATGGTGAGTATGACGACGTTATGAAGCGCGCAGCTTTGTTTTGAATGGATTCAACCAGGTAAGTTGAATTTTTAATGTCAGGGTGCCACATTATTGAAGCATACTCCAGCGATGGTCTTATCAGGGAAACGTATGAATGCAGTCTGGATTCATTGTTGGCAAGGTATAATCGCCTTTTGAGGATGCCAAGCTTTTTTATTGCTTTAGAAGTGATATGTTCAATGTGAGTAGACCAGTTTAGATTAGCTGTGAAAAATACCCCACTATATTCAGAGGATTGTACTGAATCAATTCGAATGTCATTTATGGTGTATGACTTATGCAAAGGGATTAGAGCAGAACTAAATTACAAGTGCTTCGTTTTCCCTATATTAATTTCCATCTGCCACGTGTCGCACCACTCAGCCAGCCTATCGAGGTCAGATTGTAAAATGGTATTATCGGCAGGGCAAGTTCCTTCTTTGTAAATTACGCAGTCGTCTGCATATAGCCGAATTCGCGAAATTATGTTACATGCTATGTCATTATTGTATATTAACAACAAAAGAGGACCAAGAACCGAGCCTTGGGGAAACACCGGATAAAGCGCTAGTAGGGTTAGAGATGTAGCTCTGTAGTTTTACAGATTGGAAGCGGTTAGTAAGAAATTCTAGTAATCATTGTGTTGTATTGTCTTCAATCTTCATATTGCGAATTTTTAATTGTAAATGTTTGTAGGGGACCCTATCAAATGCCTTTGAGAAATTATTAAAGATGGCATCCACATGACAGGAAGAGTTAAGCGCAGAATGAAGGTCAGTAATTAACTCGAAAAGTTGCGATTGACGTGATAAATTTTGACGAAAACCGTTTTGGTTGTTTAGGAGCAAGTTATTTAAATTAAGATAAGCCATTATATTTGTGAATAGGATATGTTCGAGAAGTTTGCAGCATATGGACGTCAAAGAGATTGGTCTGTAGTTATTGGGCTGAGTATTATCACCAGATTTGAGCATTGGGATTACGTAAGCAGATTTACAGTCCTCTGGTGAGCAACCTGTATCTAAACATTGTTGAAAAATTAACGCGAGCAAAAGGCTGAGAAGTGGCTGGTTAGTTTTAAAAGCTTACCGCTAATATCACCAGGGCCGGGGCTAGTTTTAAGAGCTAAACGATCTATTTCACAAGCTACACCATGTGCAGTGATTGTGATAGGAGAAAATTGATTAGCGATTGTTAGCTGTGGCAAATTTAGGTTGCTATCGAGCGGTCTCTTGATCGTGTGAACTTCGGAAAAAAATGGTTAAGTTTTTCAGCACAGCTGGCTAAGCTCAGGGTGTTGCTATCCTTTCCACAGAGTGCTGACACCGACTCTGTTTTCTTGGAATTTACAGTGCTCAAGAACTGCTTAGGGTCAGTTTTGAACATGTTAGGTAGCGCGTCATTGTAGTACTTACTTTTCGCTTCACAAATTGCAGCTTCTGTTTGTTTGAAAACGTTTTTATAGTTCTGCCAGTCCTCCGATGCGTTCGTTCTGGACGCTTTAGTGTACGCTCTCTTTTTTCTATTAAGCCATCTTTTAATGTCACGGGTGAACCATGGATCGTCCGTCTTTCAGTTATTGTAATCACCGGCACACAAAGACGTTCTATTTCCTTTAATTTGTCACGAAATAAGCACCAGTTTTGTTCAGTAGACTGATTGGGAAAGTTAGATATAAATTCATCCGAAAATTATTCTAGCAATCTGTTAAGCTTATCAGTGTCTGCGTGTGCGTAGTTAAGTATATTTTTTGTACGTTTGTTTTCTTGGCATGCGGAAGAGGCAGAGAGCAGTGAATTACCCTATGATCACTTATTTGCTCCAAGATCTCAACTTTAGTGCTGTCGGGATGATTGGTTATTATATGGTCTAAAATATTGCTGTCACTGTTGGCTCCTGCACAATCTGTTGTAGACTGTGATAATGGAGAAGGCGCAGAAAGTTAAGCTGTTCATGGCGATTACAATGAGCAGGGACAGATAAAGTGGACCAGTTGATTGAAGGATAGTTAAAGTCGCCACCAAGTATTAGGAAACAATTAGGAAACTTGAGGAGAATGGAATCAATGGCTTCCTGAAGAAGCTCAACGAAATCCTGCCGGCAATCAGGGGGTCGGTAACTGGCACCAATTATGCAATGAATGTGATCGAGATAAGATGAAACCCAGACAATTTCAAGGGGGTAATCTGAGGGAAGAAGCGATGGCTGAGAGATTTCTTTTATGGCAATAATAACGCCACCACCTCGAGAACCCATTATATCTTTACGAAACAGAACAAACGATGATGGAAACGAAAGTTCGCTGTTTGTTATGTTCTCGGTCAACCATAATTCCGTACCTACGACTATATCAGCTGAGCACGAGTACACGAGGGCGTTTATTGCATGAAGCTTTTTATAAACGCTGCGAAAATTATGAAAAAGTAGTGAGACCAATTTTGATAAGTTTGGCGTCTGCTGCCGTGTTTTACAGGGTCATTCAGGGGGGCTTTGTTTATTTGTTGACACCATGACAACGCAATTATTTACCGAGTCGTAACTAAATGTAGAACCATGCATCTGAAGCTTGTTAAAACGCACCGTATACTTTTCATCGCCTTTACGTTGAGCCTTGGCGTAGTCTCCCTGTGGCGTAGTCTACCTTAGCGTAGTCTAACTGTAGTATACCTGTGGTCAGACCAAGGAATTGTCAAGGCATCGAATAAATATTGTGTTCATATATGATGCTGTGTGGTGCTACACGTTTGTGCTACATATTTTACAGAATGGGAGCTTTGACATGTTGGTATTTTGTCACCACACCTATAGCAGACAAAAAAAACAAGTCACATTTTCGCTTGTATGCCTTCGTGAGATCCATCACTCATTTGAAATTAGCGTACCTATGTGCCTTTTAGCTTTGTGTCCTACAAATGTTAACATTTTATATTCTATGGTAAGCCGATCGTATAAAATAATGCAACTATGAGTATTGGCGCTCATATCATTCAATGGTTACGAGGGACGACATAGTTGATAACAGCGTATTATTAACTCATATGTGCTTTGCTAACGTGGATTGATATAAATACGAGTTCTGTGCTAAATGAAGCTGCAGTGACCGCTATTTAGATTCACACCTGTGTTTACTGCTATCCAAGGCACTCAGCCACAGCGATGGCTGTGCATGCAAAGAAGGGAGATCATGGTTACGTTCATGTTTCATGCAATTCGCTTTCATTTCAAAAGCTGTTGCAAATGCAATTTATTCTGCAGGCTCCTATTTTAGTCTGCCCAATCTCTTCGTTTGAACAGCCAGGCTCTTTTATTTTAGGCTTTTATGTCTTTCTCCTTGGTAACAGTGATCATAAAGGAGTAGGGGCTACAAAAGTGGGGTGAGTGTCCTAGTTCACCGCTAGTAAAAGTAAACAAAACGTTTCATCATATGGGCCTTTGCCACAGTGCGTCCCCTAATTGGGGTAAATTCTTCTGCCTAAAGAGGCCATGATGCTCAATTTTCGATCATACTCTGTGTTATGTGGTTTAATTTCTGAGCATTCACAAATAAGCTGTCAAAATTTTAGCCCATTTGGTCAACCAATTTTTATTATATTACCATACAAACACACAAGGAGCCTAAGTATGGCTACACTGGCCAACGCGCGAGCCCTCACGTTCCAAGCATGCAGTCGGCTGTGTGAGCGTCTGCATTCCGGCAAACGATATTGCTCGCCGTCAGCTGCACATGGAATCCAGATATTTGAGCTTCCTTCTACTTGGCACTGAAATTGAATATTGTTCAGCAGCTGAAACTTTGGTAGCAAATCACGGCGCCATTTTCGCGGCACATGAAGTCGCAGGAACCATGGCAAAATGACGGTCATAGGCAGTGGGCGGAGTTTACAGCTGCTGACACTTTGGGCATGTATTGAAATCGAATATTCTGTCACGGCCCACTTTTTATATCTGTATCATCCCCGAGAAGTTATGGTGGTGCCATCTGGTGGGAAGTTCGGGTGACGTCACGGCACGGACTCTTCGATACCTACCGCGGCGCGCCTACATATTAGATACTTTTAGTTGGAGGTACGGAGAAGTAGGAACGTTGTGAAAGTTACGTTGCGTATACGCTGGAACCGAAGTGTGTGACAAAACTTTTAGTGTAACGAACCGTGAAGCGTTTGACTCAGATAAGTCCTATGCGAGATGAAAGGGATCTGAATGCTTATCCGCGCCACCGACGTTAGAAGTGTGCTGGGTCCTAGTACCGTGGTTCCAGTAATAACGTGGCCTCTTTGCGCTGCACAAAAAAACATCCTGACTGGCAGTGTAAGGGCCACCAGCGTACAAGACAGGTCAGAGCGTTCGCTGTGTAGATTTTTAGCATCGTTCCTAGTTGCACTGAATGCGCACGTTCGCCTTTGCTGTTTTGAACTTGGGTGCGCAATGTAAGAACGGCGTCTGATCGGGCATGGCCGCACTGGATCGACCCCAGCGTTCTATCCAGCGCTGCTCTGGATGAGGCTTAGCGTACTCCGCAGCAAGTGGTCGCGTTGTAGGTATTCATGACCTTTCAATTTACGACGGACTCATCTAGGTCAAAGCTCGCACAACATTTAAGGCGTGTTGTGTAGCCCCATTAATAGAAGTACGTAACAAGCTACCGCTTTATTTGCGGGATCAGTCGCCAAGAGGCCTGGCAAAAGTTGTGTTGCCGCACACAACCTATCAAAGGCGATTCTTGAGAGTTTTTGTGAGACAACAGGCAGTTTCTTCTGAGTCATCAGGATGCTGTAACAACGGAACGCGCCGCTTGAATGTACCTTGTCTGGCATGAAAACATCGCCTTTCATTGGATGTACACGTGCCTTGCTTCAGGTCCACTGTTGCTGTCTGCATCAAACGCCGATGCAGACGCCATATACTCTAGTTCGTGTTGCTTCGAGGTCTCGCAACAGCATAACATAGTAAGTGTTGCGTTGCGTACGCAGCGTCTTGTCATGGGTGTACGCGCGCATCTCTGGAATCAATACGTTACGTATACTTCACTTGTGCAGTTTCTCCTGCGGCAGTGTTGCATATGTGGGCTCGTCGCGTGTATACGCCGAACTGGAAGTGTCTATCAATGCGCTCACTTCGTACGGTGTTCCGCTGTTTGTATTCACTTCGTGGTCTTTTCAAGCTGCAGATGAGCGTGAGGAAAAGAGAATCGGTAATGATCATGGTAAAACAATCAAAAGTTTATTTTTGCTTCCGTAAAGCCGCCCGCTCGGTCGTAGGCAATGTGAAACGGGTGAAAAGGTCGGTGTCGTGCTGCTAACGCGTATGATAGATTTTATTCATGCCCACGGCAGCCCTGTTCTGAAGGGTTTGAAAAGCAAGAACACGCTTCTGCTTGAATACAACACACTCATTGGTGCATAACCATGTGATCTTGAGACGCAAAACACCACATTTAGATTATCAGGTGGAGTTCTTCGTGGGTTTTCCTTAAGAAATATGAGGGTTTCCATCCTTTAGTGTTAGTTGTATTGGAGTAATTCACGTATCTACAAACAGTGCTTTCGCTGATGTGCCAAGCCTCGTGCTCGCTTGGTGCATCAAATATCACAAAATATGTTGAATGCCCTCGCTTATAATACCACCGCCGCTAATTTTTCTGTGGTTCTCGTGTACTTGCTCACTCAACTCATTGTTTATTTTCATGTTTCTTTAGCAATAGTATCGGAGCTTCACTTCATCGAGACTATTGAGGTTAAGTGTGGTTGACGTTGTGTGGAAATTCTTCATGCTTTCACATTCTGTTTTCGTGGAGAATAGTAGCAACGTTGCTGCCGCTCTCGTAGCTATTCCAGTTTATATAGCTACTGTATAAATTAACTTTCCTTGCAGTTGATTACTTAGACATTGCGTGAAATACGAGTTCTCGACTTATCAAGGCGAAAATTCTCTAATTATTACCTGAGTCACGTCGCTGAGTGCCCAATAGAAAAAGTTCATTGCGACTTTCTGTCGTTTGTGTTCAAATCATTACTATGTGGTGCTCCCACGCGAAGTGAATATTCCTGATTTGTGAGGCGCTGGTAGATCACCCCAACATTTCACGTAAACCACGGTATACGACTACATATTGCCTGACGACTCATGAGAAGCAATCTGTACATACGATCCAAGAAACGGACATATCTCAACATTTTCGGAATGTTTGTGTGCCTGACAATAACATTTTCTTAATTTTCCGAATATATTACGTGAGTGCTTACGACAGTCAGATTCATGCAGGGTCTCCTGTTCAAAAAATTGCAATTCTGTCAAGTCATAAAGATTTTTCGCAGATGCCAGCGTAACTTGCTCGGCAAAGTGCAACGTATTGAGAGAATCAAAAACGTTTAAATTCGCTTGTGATACTTCAGCACACATATGTTCCGAACCCGGAGTATATACCTAATTTTAATCACGTTAGCACATCTCAGAATAATTTCTTAGCACCCATTTATTGTTTTACGCAATGGGAACGACCATCTTGTTGTCCTAAAATAACAATTTTTAAACAAATGTTACGTTCGGACGTGAGTCTGTATACCCTAAGCTATAAATTATGAAAACTTTTTACAGCTTCGACGAGTTTCACTAGTTATGACGCTTTCTAACTTGTACCAACTTGTACCTGGCGAGATTTGCATGAAAAAACTCAGGAATAAACGCCGACGTTTCGCTAAGGAGCTGGTACATGGCAGGCGCCGAAAAAGAAGACACACGGTGGCGAAATAGGCGAGTCATTGCCATGACGTCAAATCGCCGAGACCGCAGCGACGCCAGTGTTCGTTCCCGGGGCTTATAGGGATACCATACCCTCTACTGCTATATTCATAGCTGAAAACCACGAATTATTAAGAAACCATGTCCTGGCTCCTTTAGCTCTGGCCCACAAAAGCTGAAGGAGGTAACAACTGAAGCTTCTTCGTAAAACCTTTATGCTTATTGGACACTGTCTGTGCTCGGAGTGGTACACTCAAGTTGCAAAAAAACTATACTACCACCTCGAAGCTACCTCAAAACTTGAACAAGAGTGTTTAAAAAAGAGCAGTCATGGAGCGTACTTGAAAAGTTTGGAAAAGAGAGAAATGCAAATGCTCGAAGGGAAGGCCACCATCTTTGCAATTTCATCAGTGTTCAAATTTGGAGCGCTTTGAATTTTTCGTTTCTTTCTCTATTCTCCTCAGTTTTGCTTTCAATTGTAAAACTGATAGTTATGGTAGAAGATCACTCACTGTTATTTTCTCCACTCGCCAACTGTGCAGGTTTCAGAAGACCGCAAGGGTTACCTCGAGGACCGGCGACCTGCGTCCAACTGCGACCCATACAGCGTGGCGCGGGCTATCGTCAACACTGTGTGCCTCAACAAGACCCCGTGACTAATTGAAGTGGCACCACTGACCTGAAGGATGCTCCTGGGCGGACACAATTACCGAAGTTTCTTTACCAGAAACCACAAAATTCTATCTGCGCATAAATTATATGAGATGCGTGATCACGGCGTATTGTCAATACGAGTGGAGCAAGGAAGCATGGCGTTACTTGAAATTGATATGTTTCGAAACAATGAACGAGGTTGTTATGGCTAGTATGTGATAATTATTTTACGTGGTTTTCACTGACGGTAACCATGTTATGCGGCTACAACTTAGCAAGGGCCCCTTGTGTAAGCCACGTTTATTATGCGCGCCTCATGAAAGTTTTTCAAAAAGTTGTGGCTCTAATTATTCTAACGACCTTTCTTGCAGCGAAATTTGTAACAACATTTTCATAGCAATGTAATAAAATTCTGTCAGTGTTTTCACAGGAAAATAACGAGAAGCCATAATAATTTTTTCCTGCCTAAGAAAAGTGGATTCAACAATGGACTTTTTATACGTTACCTTCATTCATTATTCATTCATTATGCATTCAACAGGTATGTGTTAAAGCATTCGTTAACCGTTCATCTATGCATCCCAACAACTGCGTTCTAACGCTATAGAGAAGTTATATCAATTCGAAGCTGATGCTTTGCATTATATTACGACGCCATGATGTACTTGTATGCCATTACTGCAAACACAATGGTTCTATACTACCTTGTTCGTGTACTTCGTCGAATTGACTGTAGCCTAAATTCTCTTTTTTTTACTATGTTGTCTGTCATCAATGAAAGCGTAGTAATCGTAGCGAATGCATGCGTACAGAAAGCCACATCTTTTGTTTGTTTTTTAAACACGAAATGTGTTGTGCCGGTGTCCAACACGGTTACACTGACGTATTTTGGTCTCGGACATGACGTTGAAAAACATGCACTAACAGATGGCAAATAAAACGTAGAATAAAGAATTCCGCCGCCGAGAGACAAACCTGGGACCGTTCATTCCTGAATACGCAATGCAACGCGACTCCACAACAAAGGACATCTTCGATACACTAACGGTAAACTATTTGTATAAACCATTGCCTTTGGCTGTACTCGGTGCTTATTAGCTTCAGCATGTTTCCGTCAGTAGATGACACGACAGGTCCAAAGATTGTCGCCCCCCGTGTTGCAATGCACGCGCGCTTTCTCCGGGATGAGCGCTGTTTGTACGCCTTGTGCCCTCACCGCGAGTTAGAAAAGGCATGGTAGTCGGTTCACTCACCCCAGCAGCCGCCTTTGCGAAACGAGGGCGCCACTTACGTATAAGGAAGTTACAGCAGTTCTTAGTTGGAACTAATCCTGGCTGTACAAGTGCTTTTGTTTCACGTGTCCTCTTTTGTGCTTAAGCATGAAGCATGCTTTAAGTGTCGAGAGGTGACAGTTGTTCGCTCTCATGACCTGCATGTTTTTTTTTTTCATTCGTCTTTTCTGATTGAGCGGCAGACGAGGGACTGAAAAAGCTGTACCTAGAACAGGTTGTGATAGTGACTTGCTATCAATGTTACGTCTATATTTTTGACACTCTTTTGCGAAAATGAACAGTTGAAAGATAGCGCATCACGTGTCTTGTTGACTCTTTCGTTAGCAATTCAAGAATTTCGCTGAGCGCTCAACATCATCAGGTTACTGTATGTCAAAACGCGAAAAATAAAAATACCGGACAGAAAAAAACAGTCTTATTCTTCGGTTGTTTGTAATATGTTATGCATTTCGGTTCGTCACAAAGAACTTCTTGCATGCATGCGTTGCAAATAACGAAGAAAAAAAAAACAAGACAGCAGGCGTTTTCGTACACAGTGATAGTGCAGAACACTTGTATTTAAATTAATAATGAATGGTTCTAGAAAACCGAATTTTTTTATGAGGAGATGCACTGAAATATTTTACGTGGAAAAAGATCAACACTGAGTTTACCGTTACGCGTACCTTAAAAACGGGGCTATGTATATGCTTCACATTTACAGTGGGGGATAAAGCGACCGTATGGTCGCTTTTTTTCCCACTGTAAGTATGAGGAACCATGAGATGACCAAGATGGTGAATGCCCTAGAAGGACTTGCCAGTACAAAACCATTTATTTGGTGAGCTTGCGCTTAAACCTCAAGTACAAGCTATGCACGCTGTTCTCTTAAATCAGCATGAATGGTCCTTGGCCATATAATAGCCTAGTTATTCATCGCTGGAACACGCCCTTTTTTATAAAACACGTTCTAAGCTTTGCAGCGTTATCGCTATAGTGCTCGCGCAGGCCCTAAAATAAACTTTACTATGCGCGTTCTGTGTGTAATTTGCACAAAACTACCCAAAGAAATCTAGAGGCATCAAAAGCACCGTGGCGTAGCCTGCATCGAGCGTTGAAAACATTTTTTTTTTTTTGCAGAAACTTGAATGCATCAAATTAAAGCAATAACACGCGTGTGAATACTCGGCTCTGAAAAAGCATCGTGCTAGCTTTTACATCAGAATAAAGGAGAGCAAGTAAAATACATTCCATACGAAAGCGCAATAAAAAAAACAAGAACCAGAGTCTTCAGGTTCCTTAATGCGATTTGAATGGTTTAAGGCGCATGACACGTACGACCTTGAGGCTTGCCTGGTGCCGCTTAGAGCTCGCGATAATGCAACCTCGAAGTACCGTGTGTGGTCCAAAGTATTGTCGCAGAAACTTTTCGCTAAGCCCTCATTGGCGTTTTGGCGTCCAGACCGAAACAGGGTACCTTATTTGGTATTCGATGTTGAGTTAAAAAAGATCAGAGCGACGGCTGTCTTTAGTTTGCTGGCTCCTGTTGCCCAGGCGAGCGAGTTTTCTGGCTGCTGGTGCTCCGAAGGTAGATTGTGATGTTTTAGATTTGATTGATTGGGGATGCCGGGCAGCTCGCTGTCAATTGTCACTGCCTAGTTCAATTCAAAAAGCCATTTTCAAGGAATCACCAGCGTCGTTTCTTGCTCGGCCGTGTAGTACACGGAAAATACGAGCGGAAGGATGCAATCCCAAGTTCGATGTTCGATGTCGACGTTTAACATGGCCAGTATGTCAGCAGTAGTCCAATTAAACCTTCGCAGAGGTCATTTATCTGTGAGTGGTAGGCGGTGGTCTGGTAGTGGCTTATCTGGCTCTATTCCAAGGTGGCCTGAGTGAGGTCAGCAGTAAAGGTATTGAAATAAAAGAGAGCTGAGGTACTTGGTAAGTATTCATTCTGCAAGACAAAACATGCAAATACAAACGCAAAGAGCTGAGGACACCACTGACGCTTACTAGCTACTGAAGAGACGCACAACGAAGGTAAATAAGGCACGAAACGTTACACCTGCGTAATCACTAGACCCTCACGTACACGTGCCGTGTTGATAAATTCCCCTATTGAATGGGCATGGACCGGTAAGCTTTCGTGTCTATTTGTTGTTGTTGTTGCCTTTCTGCGTCTTTTCAGTTCTTAGTCATTGCTTTTGCTGAAGTTGTGCCGCGAATAAATCACGGCAGCTGCGCACTAGTGGTGCCCAGCTTGAAAAAGCGCTACATGGTAGCCTTTCTTGTTCCTTCTTAATTTCTTGCTGTTTTTGAATGCAAAGCATCTCTTAGTGAACTTCAGCGACTTTGAGCGTATCTATCTATCTATCTATCTATCTATCTATCTATCTATCTTTCTATCTCTCTATCTATTTATCTATCTATCTATCTATCTATCTAACCGCCTACGACTTTTAGCTCTCCTGGCCATTTCGATAATGGTACCAATACCAAACTTGGTATGGCATAACATGACTGTATTGTTACACGACATCGGCAACGAAAGAGCATCATAGACGACAAAGACGATGGAAGCGACCGTGCTCGTGTTGTTGCTGCTGTTTTACCTTCATCTTGGCTGCAGCTGCCTCTGACTCTCCCTGTATATTTTGTAAATATATTTATTTCATTCATTCTATCACCCCGTGACATTTGGTGGAGGTGCGGGGTACAACAGCAGCAACAACACGAGCACGGTCGCTTCCATTGTCTTCGTCGTGTATGATGCTCTTTCGTTGCCGATGTCGTGTAACATATAATCCCCCGCCGCTGGCATACAAATCTAGCCTAATGCACCAGGATGCCGACTGTCTATCCCGTCACCCCGTGGACCCACCTGACCTTTCAGTACATCATTCTGACGCTTGTGTCTTCGTTATGTCGGCTTTCACCGACATACGCAAAGAACAGCTCAGCGATGTCCACTTGCGGTCGATCGTGACGAATCTATGTTTGCCCCACGTAGACCCGTCACTATGCTTGTTCGTTCTACGCGATGGCATTCTTTACCGACGCAACACGAGCGCCATGGGACAAGAGCTATTACTCGTAGTTCCTACGACACTCCGTTCCGCTGTACTTGAACAGCTTCACGACGCCCCAACCGCGGGACATCTCGGGGTCACGCGCACGTACGATCGCATGCAGCGTAGATACTTGTGGCCAGGCCTTTACCGTTCTGTGCGCCGAAACGTTGCTGCATGTGAGTCCTGCCAGCACTCCAAACATTCCACCTTGGCACCAGCTTGTCCGCTCCAACCAATAGACACACCCACTGTTCCCTTCTACCGCATCAGTCTTGATCTCGTTGGACCATTTCCTACATCTCTCACTGGAAACAAGTGGATAGTCGTAGCCACTAATTGCGCCACAAGATACGCTATCACACGAGCGCTACCGACAAGCTGTGCCACTGACGTCGCGGACTTCTTGCTTCATGACGTAATTCTTCACCATTGCGCTCATCGACAGGTGTTGACTGATCGTGGTCGCTCATTTCTTTCAAAAGTAGTAAGTGACATCCTTCGCTCGTTTTCGACGCGTCACAAGCTCACTACGGCCTATTACCCACAAACAAATGGTCTTACCAAGCACCTAAATCGAACATTGAAACAATGCTCTCCATGTACGTTTCCAAAGATCACCTTAATTGGGATAGTACTTTGCCTTATGCGACATTCGCGATACAATTCCTCACGCCACGACATCGCTGGCTTCTCCCCCTTCTATTTATTGTTCGGCCGCCATCCAGCCTTACCCTTCGAGACTCTTCTCCCATCAACTACGCAAACGGTTACAGAGTACGCCCGGGATGCCACTTCTCGTGCTCAAGTGACCCGCCACATCGCACGGGAACGTCTTCTAGGCTCGCAGCTCTCTCAGAAGGCCCACTACGATAGCTATCACAGAATAGCCATCACAGAGCCACCAGGTTCATTGGTCCTCCTCTGGACAGCATGCCGCCACGTTGGCCTCTCTTCGAAGCTCCTGTCTCGATACCCGGGGCCTTACAAGGTTTTACGCCGGCTTACCGAAGTCACATACGAGATTGCTCCGTTGGACAGTCAGTCGTCGTCGTCCGCCCCCGCTATTGACGTCGTCCACGTGACCCTCCTCAAACCATACATATCCGCATATGATTCTACTCTCCTTTAGGCCCCGAGACGGCACTGCCAGAGGCGGGGGGTTATATGTTACACGACATCCGCAACGAAAGAGCATCATAGACGACGAAGATGATGGAAGCGACCGTGCTCGTGTTGTTGCTGCTGTTGTACCTCCATCTTGGCTGCGGCTGCCTCTGACTCTCCCTGTATATTTTGTAAATATATTTATTTCATTCATTATCTCACCCCGCGACAGTATGCAGAACGTATTTGAGTAGTCGTAACATGAAAATCAAGACATGTATGTCATGAATGTCATGATTTACGTTTCATGGTCCTGAAGCGCTTGCGACGGTTTCGTTCACATGGCATGTTGCAAAACTGGTACGGTATGACATGATTGCAAGCTGAACACAAGCGACCGACCGTAACATGAAAGTCATGACATGCGTGTCATGTAACAGCGTGACTACGTTCCAGGCTCATGATGCGCTGGTGGCCGTTTCGCTAGCTTCACTTATAACAAATTTTTTTTACGGGACGTGAATGAATGACGAAGGTATGATACTGGTGCATACATGATAAAAATGATATGCGCGTCGTGTAAGAACATGACTACTTGCTACGCTCATGATGCGCTCGCGGCCGTTTCGTTAGCTTCACATCTACCAAACTCGGTATTACATGACGCGAACGGATGACATAGGTAAATCACATATCGAAACACGATAATCACGACATGTATGTCATGTAACAGCATGACTACATGCAACACTGATGATGCGCTTGTGGCCGTTTCCCTAGCTTTACATATGCCAAATTTGGTATTACGAGAAGCCAATGGATAACGAAGGTATGTGACTGGTGCAAACATGATAATCATGAGATGCGTGTCATGTGAGAGCATGACTACGTGCCACAGTCAATGTTTCAATACATTTCAACGTGACGCGGTGCACGTGCTCACCGGCGTTCGTTTCGTCGAGTCACGCTGGCGTTGCCACGCCAGGCGCCGGTACTGCCATATGCTCGCTGTCGCCCGCCCCGCTGCGTTGCTCTGACGCATGTGCGTTTCTGCGCGTCTGGCGTCTCTCCGTTACGAAAAGAGGGAGACGCAGTGTTGTCTAGGTAACTCGTCAGCGCGACCCCCCACACCGACCACAGAAGAGGGGGCGACTCCGGTGGAGGTGATGGGGACGATGGAGGTGATGACAATAATGAATATGCGATACAAGACGACAGAGACAGACTGGTCACGTATCATGACATATTGACACATTATAAGTGACAACGAGAAAAATATCCGCCACCACACAAACAGCTAGACAGATCTCAAGAAACAGATTGGCGAAGATTGCAAACCAGAACCTTATCAAATCCAGTACAACTGAACAGAGTAAACTCCAGACAATACCACCAAACAAGGTGTACCCTCTGTAAGCACGAACACGCGGATATGGCACATATTCTATTGCAATGCACACAGGTCACAGTAATATACCGAGAGGACAATATAAAACCGGACCTTCTCGAGGAGCGTTGGCTAAGTTCGCTGACTAGCTCAGATCTGCACGACCAACTGTGGGCAATCCAGCAGGCCCTGCCAGCGGTGGAAAGGCTACGCCTCACCGCACAAAATGTCGGGGTGGCCTGAGCCCGGGCCGGTAACCCTGCAGGGTTTCTTTTTTTAAAATAAAGTTTTGCTATCCATCCATTCATCAGCGCGAAATGCAAAATGTCCCATTTCACGCCGGTTGAAAACGCGCCGCGCCGACGGACGCTGGTCGCGCCTGTCGCGCCTGGCGTCAGACAATAGAGTGCTCGCGTTTTGCTAACGTAGCGTCAACGCTACATTGGAGTATATTGGGCCCTTCATGATGCGCTCGCGGCTGTTTCGCTAGCTCCACATAAACTAAATTTGGAGTTACGTGACGTCAATGATTGACAAAATATATGACTGGTGCAAACACGATAATCATGACACGCGTGTCATGTAAGAACATGACAAAATACCACGCTCATAGCGAGCTCGCGGCCGTTTCGCGAGCTCCGCATATAATAAATTTCATATCACGTGACGTGAATAGATGAAGAAGATAAACGACACATCCAAACATGATAATCATGACACGGAAGTCATATACGGCATCATTTACCTCCAACTCGTAATGTTGTGCTGATTTCAAAGTGACATATCAACATTTCTCATTCGTGCCTTGCATATCATCGATTCCCACTGGCGAGGGATCTGCCATTTTTTTTCTGTTTCGCTGATATATTTTTTTCTGTGCCCTTGTATTTTTTGCTCGCTTTGTCTCCCTTTGTATATTGCTTTCTTCTTTTTGACTTGTTTCTGTATATTTATCTTAATTTTCTTCCTTCTATTGTTCTGTCTGTTTTGTTTTCATACCCTTCTTTCTTGTTCTTTATTTCACTGTTATTTTTCTGTTTTTGTTCTTTCGTATCTCTTCCTTTCTTATGCCTTTCTTCTATTTATTTCTAATTTTGTTACTCTTTTTTATATATTTTGTGGCTCTCTCCTTTTTTGTTACAGCTCTGTTCCTCTGTGTTTTAAGAGGAAAGTGTTTTATGCCGGCGTCCTTCAAGACTTTAGTGACGTGTTTCCGCCATGAATGTGGCGTCAGTAAAATAAGCTTTCTTGAATGACACAGAAAAAACTCTAACAGAAGTTTCGTCACCGAGAATCACTTGAACGACCCCTCCATCCGTAATGATAAGCTCCCGGCGCTTTACCAAATATGCTGCCAAGACCCTTAGACGACCCAATAAAAACGCAGCTCATATCTATCACATTCCCTCACTGTACTCTAGTTGGTGGGTCTTGGCGGAGCTTTATACTTTATACGGCTCTTTGGGACCCAAGGGTTATGTCTCTGTTTTCCATGTGACGCTGATCTGCCATTCGCGAAAAACGATCACGTGGAAGTCTGAATTGTTGCAGTGAAGTGCACTTTCAGTAGATGGTGCAGTTCCCTTTTCCCTTTCGGCCTCATGGCTTCTAGCGCCATCGCTTTCAGCACGTCACAAACTTTCGTCTGTGATGTATGCAGCTTTCCCGTGGACGTGTTACTAATCCCCTGTACACCGCTTGCTTTCATGTTTGGTGCCTGACAATAATATCACGACGTGAAAGAGTGATTACGCAAAAGAAGAAATTGTAGAGTGTACTAACCTCCCTTCCCTGTCGCGGGGACATAGCTGAGCGTCCTTGAAGATGAGAAAGGAAAAGTAACTAGGACAGAAAGAATAAGGTACGAAGGAAGAAGACTGTAGCATGACAAGGTATCTTGAATTAAAAGTGCGAGCATGAAGGCAAGCGTTCGGCAAAGTCTACAGAAACCTCGAACTCGAGCAACGTTCACAGAACTCGTAGGTTGAACCGTGCGAGAATGACGATGTCTTCCGCATTCGTCACAAGAAGACCAAGCCGGCGTCAGCAGCTCACCATCCCACAAGGCCACAATGTTCAGCGGCCAAAGCAGGGCAGGAGCAAATGATATGCTCCAGTGTTTCATAGCCCTCGCACAGTCGGCACAGAGGCGGCACAGATGCGATGGGCAGCGACCCTTGGAATACATATGTGCGGGAAGTCATACGCGGCCGGCCCACAGGCGAAGCAGCTACAGTCGCTCACGTCTCTCCAGGCCAATCTCCTGAAGTGATGGTGGCGGTTGGCGCTTGGCATTAGCACGTCAGGGTGGGCCATTATTGGCAGCTGCCGCAGACCCTGCCGAGACTAGTCAAACTGGGATACCACCTTGTTTTCTTGAATGTCGCTGTGGCGTGGTGCCTAACATGACGGGTGTACCCTACTGCAGAATTTGAAGTGCGAGAGGGAAACCTTTTGGCTACACTCAACGCGCGCACGCAGAAGTCCGGCGGCGACTGCAATAGATTTAGTGCAGGGACGCGACAAAGCGTCGAGTAATTCGAAGGGTTAGAATGACCTTGCATGCGCACTTCGAGACTCTCGACAGAAGGCGGCGAGCCTTTAGACGGTGCGCGCAAGCACACTGCCTTGCCATCACGTGGTCTCCGAACTTATGATTGTGACTGTGCCGGCCTGAATTCCTCGGTTGAATAAAGTTCTGGCATTTTCTGCTACATTTTATTGTCGAACGGGTACTGTGAGTCGTAGTAGCAATGGTTGACTCGTTATTGTTTGCTTGCTGAGTGATAGGTATCACTTACTATGTTGTATGCCGCTTAGCAAGCGAGGTTCAGTCAAAGGCAAGGTTTGCTGCTTTGCACGAGCACGATCGCTCGATCTTCCCCTGCCGTGGCACGAGCAGCGTTCACAAAGCTGTACGTGCATTCCTCCAAACCACAGCAGACGATGTACTTAGCATTCAAAACTTCATTTCATTCAATATACGTCACACACACGTTTCTTAACACGCAGTGTGGGATGTAATACATGCTAGAGTCAATGACCTTCTCAGCAAAGCCTTGACAACACGGAGGCTGCAGCAGAAAATACTACGCAGCTCAAAGTGACGGGCACAGTGGCGGCGGCTGCCGGCTCGCCGGCTACAGTGTATTAGAAGGGGGCAGTGGAGTGAACGAGGCAGCCGCGCCGTATCTCGACTGATTCTCTGGTGGGTGACAGTAGCGGTGGCGTTGTAGTTTTATAGTAGAAGATCACAAGAGCGTCTGCATTGGGAGCACGCGCGCCGTAGCCGGCGAAAGCGTGTATTTGCTCATTTTTAGCGCATTTATTGTGTTTCTGAGCCTTTATCAGAGCATAAACACCTGCTACGCGCCATGGTGCACGAGTGAATATGCAGGCACGCCGAAATTGCGTTGAGACAATCACTGTTTGAAGAGCCTGCCGACACACACACACAAGAAAAGAAATAAATGTACAATCGATATTTGCACGTATCCGCCTAGCTTCTCACTCAAGCAGCGCACAGAGCTGCGCTACATCTTAAGTGGCTAATGGCGAACTACAAAACCGCAATTAAATCATGCGTTTGTTTTCTCGGCAGTTTCTATATCAAGAGTACATGCGCTCGATTGTTTGATGAGGAGCCCGAGTATAAGTAACGTTGTCCCAACATTTATATCGGTGACGATCAAGTTATATCATGCCAGTTTTGCGGAAGATAGTTGATGCTTTCTGAAAGGCTTTCTTGTTTCAACCACATGCTTTTGCGCTCACTTTGCTTCTTTTATGCAAGCTCTAGGAAGCCGAGCCCGGGAGCGGAGCTGAAGGAACGCCTGTACCTCCTATTCAAGAACTGTATGCGAAAGGGGTTATCTTAGTTCACTATAATAAAAAGTACGTGTTGTATATATATTGCCTGTTTGTTAACTTGCATAAATTCAATGAAACCGGTTCTCATTTTGTATCGACAACCTAAATTGTGCCGCTTTCTAAATATTCTATTGGCGTAACGCCATCGTAAGCCAGCAAAATTATGACGATAATTTGTGTGTGTGCGTGTGCGTGTGCGTGTGCGTGTGCGTGTGTGTGTGTGTGTGTGTGTGTGTGTGTGTGTGTGTGTGTGTGTGTGTGTGTGTGTGTGTGTGTGTGTGTGTGTGTGTGTGTGTGTGTGTGTGGTGTGTGTGTGTGTGTGTGTGTGTGTGTGTGTGTGTGTGTGTGTGTGTGTGTGTGTGTGTGTGTGTGTGTGTGTGTGTGTGTGTGTGTGTGTGTGTGTGTGTGTGTGTGTGTGTGTGTGTGTGTGTGTGTGTGTGTAAGTAAACGTTCGGGGCAGGGCTACCAAGAATTTTTTGATGGGGGGTGCAGCAGAACGACTAAGTTTGCCGATTGGTGGTCGCTCTGAATTCGTGTATATACTTTAGTATACCGTGAAACTTAAATTAGAAAAAATTTCGTTTTGTAGGGGGTTCCGAATCCCTTCCACTTCCCTCTTTATTTCCGCAGCTTCCTGGTTTTTCAAGCGTTTGACATGGTATATCTTTTTTTTGGTACATCTTTCGGAGCACAGCTTTCGGAGACATGGTATATCTTTCGGAGCACACCTAACTTCCAATAAATCGGCACAGTTCTTTTTAATGTTGTAGACGCCTAACCAAGGAAGAAAGAGTTAAAACAGAAGGAATCATAGTAAGACACGCCCTTTCTAAATAATTTTTTATCTCTCACAAGGACTTTTATGGAGCTCAAGCTCAGCAGGTTGGCGTTTCATAGTTTAAGGGTTATGACATAATGAGTTAGACATGAATTATGGACAGGTACGAAGAAATCTGCATCAAAAAAGCGCACTGGAGAAGCCGAAGCCCTAGCAGTTCCTGCGCTTGGCGCGCGGTTGTTTCAGTACTATTCGACTGGAGCGCTGCCGCTACGGGCAACGCGGAAGGTATCAGGCTGCGACGCGCCGTCATGCCACTTCACACTTCTAGTACACTATACACCGGCTGCATGACCCCCCAATCGACAGCCATGTTGGGCTTGCACTAGCACCCCTTCTAGGCGGAGAAAGTTGCGAATCGTGTTTTCAGCATTACCAGCAAGATTACACAATGAACACGCTTCGCCACATCATCAGGACGCGGCGCCTCGTGCCCTCATCTCCCACTCGTACATTGCGCCACAGAGAGGAGGGGAGCGACGCTCACTCACGTGCCCTTACCTCGCGATGGCGACTATCCTACGTCTTGGGTGGCCTTTGGTTTCATTGAAACGGTGTTGTTGTAGTTAGTGGCTGCACAAACGTCACAAGGTAACTACAATCGTTGCATACACTATGTTTGCGAAAAGGGCGTGCTTTTCAGACACAGCGAAGTAACAACTGAGCAGCTTATTTACGTCATATGTACCTGTGAGTACGTAAATGCTGTAGGCCCATGTGCTCTACATTTGGTGGACGTTAAAGAACCCCAGGTGGTCGAAGTTCCCTTCCTAAGTAGTCTCTCATATTCATACAGTGGTTTTGGGACGTTAAACCCCACATATGAATTAACTACACGCTATGCTGATAGCGCGCTCGCCGCCGTTTCGAAGGCTTTACACATACCAAATATGTGAGTAGACGGTGAAGACGAATGCTAGGTGTGAACATGATTATCATGCTATTGAGGTCATGTGCAACATAATTTACACCCGTGCCGTAAGTTGTGCTGATTTTAAAAGGACATAGCAGTTTTCCTCATTCGTGCTTCGCATATTGAATCCCATGTTAAGTAACATCTGCCATTTTTTTAGTACAACCCCAGTAAGTGGCGTCACCGCCACGTGATCACTTGTAATAAGGCAGGCAACGACGACGAACTCTCGTGGCGTTGGCGCAGGCGAGCACGATCAAATGGTCTTGCTGGAAAGGAGCAGCCGTGCGCTTGCTTGCGAGGTGTAAAAAGTGTGATTTTGACAAGATAGCGTTAAAGCGCTCATTTTGTAGAAATTCTGACGTTCGCGCTGTTGTTTCTGAGCAAAAAAGCATCATCGTCTGCGTGACCAAAAAAAAAATTGAAACGATGGAAATAAAATTAGTTATAAAAAATCCTGGGTGAGAGTGGGAACCGAACCAGGTTCGTTTAGGTTCAAGCGAGGATCAAATCCGGGTCTTTTGCGGTGCAAGCCAATGTCCTGCCATACTTCGTGTGGCGGTTCGGGCTAGTTGGTATGACACGACGATAGTTATAGCGCAAGAACAGAACGACGACAAAGAGACAAGACACGTGTCCTTCGTGTCCTTCTTGTCTCTTTGTCGTTTTTCTGTTCTCGCACCATAAATATCATCTACCTCACGGCAATGCATCTGCTTGTATATATACTGAAAGGAACTTCCTCTGCTTGGAAATGAAGTGAAAGTAAGTTTCAGGCTTTACAAGCACACACGCTCTATACACCTGGTTTACAATGCAACATGAAATATTGCATGCGAGGTACAAGCGCCCATTGCCAGCGGGCGTCAGAAATGTGATTATAACAATAGCTTCCTGGTTTCAAGTTGATAACCTTCTACAAGAGCCACACGCACCTATTCTATTAGGGACCCGTTGTGGGTGCTTAGCAAGTTTGAAAAGGTTTCATGCACTAAGTGTTTAAAGAGCACACTAAGAACAGGATATGTTATCCCGTTCAACTCCAAAAGCAAAAGCTTTAGGGTGCTTACGACGTCATATTCGTGACGGAAATACCTCACTATATTCAAGTTGGACACGGCATAAAACTCTTTCGTGTTAAGAAAAGAACAGCTTATTTTTGTTTTCGGAAGTTTTGTGGACCCTACCTTCAGGATGATAATTATATGTTGGTTTTAATTAATAAGCCACCAAGATAGCTTGTAATTATATAAGCCACCAAGATAGCTCATTGTGACATATTGTATCCGCATTGGTTGTAGTTTATCTCTTCCTGGCAATTTTCTCGGTCAACTCAATTCCGTATTGATATTCTTAAAAACGTTTCACGATCGGCAGCGTCCCGGAGGGGGAGATTTAAGGATTGTGGCTATATGAGAACATTTTCCTTTCTGTTGGCTGTAATTTTTAGAAGAACTTCAACCAATGGCTTTGTCAGTACTTGAAACGAACCATAGAGGTCTCATTGTTATTCTCATTGTTATTTTGTTGTTCTTTGGTATTGGAACTCGACTTCCATGCTTGAATACGTTACTAAGGAAGAAAATATCAGATCACAGATTCCATGAACCACCAAAAAATTATGTGACTACCGATTGTAAATCTTTATAATATATTGCTAAACAAGCGCAGCAAGGACACCCTTAAGTACATTCATTTTACTGTAGTGTCTTGAAAAAACTGTACCACTGTGCTTTGTTTTATACACAACACTGAACGCTGTGAAAGCAGGGTTAAAAGGTTTCGTAGTTATAGTGTGCAACCCCGAGCGTTCCATGGTCTGGTTTTTGTTGTTGTTGTTCTCCTATTGTTAGTGGCACATACCCACTGTCTGGTCTGGTTTTCTAGTAGCGAATGTTAGCGCGAGCCCTACGCGAGTTTGCACGTGAAGCACCGTGCGCTGGGCTTCGCATAGACAGCGCCGTAAGCAAAATCAGAAAGCTCGGAATGACGAATAAAACATCACTGAAAAACTTTATTATTGCAAAAGAATTCTTCCGGAGAAGATGAAGGAGAACAGCGCAAAATTGTTCCGCTGGGCTCCGAATGAAGAAAAGCAGAGTGTCGAGAAATAAAAAAAACTGATAAAAGATTTTTTTTTACATTTTCGAGCACTTTGAAAAAAGAAGACGGTGACAAAGCTGTGGCTCGCTGTCTCGTGTTCTCGTGAGTTTCGCGCATACCTTGCACGGCTGCCACTGAGAGCGCGAGCGGTACGTTCCATTCCGAACGGTCACGTCCATCGTATCGAGAAGAGCCCAGCTTGGTTGTACCAGAGCCTGTCAAGATGAGCGAGCGTCCAACTGACTTCCTCGAGGGTACACGCTCGGCACCCGCCAACTGTCGTCCACGTCGTGGCTCGGGCTTCGAAGAGGGTAACAACAGCGATGTCGTTGGCCTGGGAGGAATTGAGTCGGAGCCCGTGGTTGGTATGGGCCGAGGATACCCCGATGCTGGAGTCCGCATGCTGCTGCTCCTGCGTCAGCGCCGGCAGCTACGACAGTCACAACCACGTGCGTTGCCTACCGTGTGCGGCCGTCCTGCGAGAGACCGTGAAGAGAGGGCGCCACAAGTTCAGGAAAACAACTCGCCGAAAGACGACGACGCCGATGGCGTGGGTCGGCAGCAGCCGTCTCCAGGTCTTACACGTGGTCTCCTCGGGCGCCACAAGTGTGAACCAACCATAGGGATTGGCCGCGGAAACCCCCAAGCTGGCCTACCTTGTCAAGATGGCCAACCGGTCATCGGGAATGGCCACGGAAACCCCCAAGCCGGCTTGCACCTGCAGCGGTTTCTTCGCCGCGAGCAGCGCTGTTTCGGCTAAGAAGATGATACCACCACCATAGTCCTGCCGTTCTCGTTTTCCGTCTGCGCGGATATCCAACCTCTCACGCGCCCTCAGTGGCGACGCGTGCATTCGTGGCACCTCTAACACCGGCTGCCCCACGCTACAGTCTCCGTGACGTGTTTTTCGAGAACGTGTTTTGAAAGAATAAATGTTTCCCGGTGGTGCTTCAAACGTTCTCTGTTTGAATCTCTATAGTATGGGCGGATAAGAATTTACAGGGACAAGTAACATCACTGCCCTTGCATTGTTCTCGTAGTGTAATATATGCGGGGGAATAAAAGTGGAGTGAATTGAAGAGAAAAAAATGGCAGCATATCCACGGAGTGAATGATGGAGAGTAGGGCGAAGCAATCGTCCGTCCATGCGTCTGTCTGTGTGACCGTCCATGCGTCTGTTCTTGCGCCCGTCCCTGCGTTCGTTCATGCATCCGCCCCTGCGTCCTTTCATGCGTCCATCCATGCATCTGTCTGTGTGTCTGTTCGTCCATCTATTCAACACTCCAAGTCCCACCATCTCGCATCTTTTTATCATATATTCCCCATATAGAAGCACCGGCATTCAGTGGACATTCCAAGCACTAAACGAGAGGTGGCACACGCACACTTTCTTATGGCTTGTGCTTCGGGTCTACTTCTCACCTTCAACCACCTTGAGTTCATGGTGTATACTAGTTCACTGTATTCATGGCACTGCGGCCCAATGCTCGCTAAACCTTTCTAAAACCAAGGAGGTTACGCCCAGCGAGTATAACGTAGCAACCTTTTCCTGTCAGATAGTGCTCAATGTACATGCCAGTGGCTGCTAATGTGAAATGAGAGACAGGAGGATTCAGCTTTAATTTCTTACGGCTTGCGCTTCGTATGTGCTTCCCCCCTTTTTCCACATCGAATTCATTCATGGTATATACTAGTTCATTGTATTCATGGCCCTGCGGCTCAACGCTCACTAAACCTTTCTAAAACCAAGGCGGTTACACCCAGCGAGTATAATGTAGCAACCCTTTCTTGTCCGATAGTGCTCAATGTACACGCCAATGGCTGCTAATGGGGATCGCAGCGTGCGCTTTGACTAAAAGCCGAATGCTCCTGTCTCTCAATCCCCATTAGCAGGCATTGTTAAACAACGCACAGAAGAAATCTCTCACCGGATCACCTTGGAGGTCAAATGTTATACCTATTTCGGGTATGTGCCACTAGTGGTTACTTGCTAAGAGGGACGCACAAGCCACGCCCTAAGGAGCTTCGTCCCTAAAAGATGACTAGGTAAGCCAAAAAATTGATACATATGACACTCTTTGTTGACTTGAACATACTCGAGAATTGAGAAGTTCTGCTTTGCAGTAGATTTCTTGGTGCTAGCTTTAGTAGCAGTCAGCGTTGACGTTTTCTCATCTTGCAGCAGTCACGAAGTAAATATAGGTCAGTTCATTTCTTTGCGCACTGGCGCTAAACACCCACCAAACTGGAAATAAATCGGTCGCTAGAATGGCTGAAAAACAGTGCGTAAAGAAAAGGTTGAAGAAGATGATAAGTGGTTCTTGTGACTGATCATGAAAATTATATATATATATATATAAAATATATAGATATATATATATATAAATATATATATATACACGAAAAGATAGAGTACTATTTCAACAAAAATGTCATAATACACTCTGCCATCGTTAGAAATTATGGCATCAGCTACGCAACTGTGGCTTACTTCGAAACCACAACACCAGACGACAAAACTATCGGAAATTCGATTCCTGGTGGGATATCTAGCGACCATTGTGTTTAGTTTATGAACGAGCCACATATATTAACGCGAAACATTTGAAGATTTGACGTAAAAAAAAACTACGGTGTGTGAGTTGACCCAGACATGTGTAGAAATATGACGAAGTAACGTAGAATATCCGATTGTATTAGAAAGAGTAAAAGAAATTTCGCGGACCATAAAGCTCTGCCTTTCAGAGATGAATGCGACAGCAATATCCTGTTTCTCGTGGGTAAATTAAACACTTAGTGCATGAAACCTTTTCGAACTTGCTATCCACCTACGTGACCCTAAAAAGGCCCCTTTACACTTTTCACGACCTTATTGTTTTACATGTGTTTCTAGCTGGTTGCGCCTCGCCGCGGTGGTCTTGTAGCAAAGGAACCCGGCTGCTGACCCACCGCTCTTGGGATCGAATCCTGGCAACAGCGGCTGCATTTTCGATGGAGGCGAAAATGCTCTAAGCCCATGTGCTCAGCTTTGGGTGCACGTTAAAGAACCCCAGGTGGTCAACCTTCCAGAGTCCTCCACTACAGCGTCTCCTATAATTATATTGTGAGGAACCGGTTTATTCAGCCAAGCTCGAGCTAAATCACGCTGGTGAGGATATTTTTAGATGAAGAAGATGTACAGGTGATGATGATATCAAAAAGAATAAAGAGTCATTCGCTTGTCGCGCTCACACTAATTCCCCCACGCGGTGAAAGCAGCTGCCTGGTCGCTTAACAGTAATATTAATTGCGTCGCGCATAAGGCTTTAAACGAGATACGTGCACTATCTCTGTTCCTCCGCAACGATGATCAGGGCTAGCGCTAAAAGGAGAAACGCGGTAATTGACAGGAGATGTCTGTTCGACCACCGTGTACAGCCCAATGAAGCGACTGATGAATTTGTCGCATAGGCCGGGGACGTGTAGTGGGGTCCATAGAAGAACTTCGTCACCAGGAGAAAAACTCGCAACACGGCGAGACGAGTCGTAGCGCGATTTTCGAGTGTCTTGAGAGAGGCCGGTGTTAACACGGGCCTGGTGACGGCAGTGTGCGAGACGAGATAGGAGTTCTTCAGAGAAAGGAGCCGTCGAGGGTGCAGGGGCCGAAAGGAAAGAGACATCCAGAGCGAAACTCGGCGAGCGACCATGGACGAGAAAAAATGGAGAAAAGCTGGTAGTGCGTTGAGCAGCCGTATTATAGGTGAATGTCACGAAGGGTAGAAATTCATCCCAGTTCGTGTGGTTGGGGTGAATGTACATGGCGATCATGTCCAATAGGGTCCGATGAAACCGTTCAGTCAACCTGTTGGTCTGCAGGCGGTAGCTAGAAGTAGTCTTGTGAAGAGTGTTGCTCGACAATGGAAGATAGGAAGACTTTGCCACGATCACTGAGGGGAATGCGTGGAGCTCCATGACGCAAAAAGATGTGGCGAAGAAAGAAATCGGCGATCTCGGAGGCAGTCCCAGATGGTATAGAAGCTGTTTCTGCGTAGCGGGTAAGGTGGTCGACGGCCGTGACAATCCAGCGATTCCCATTGGATGATATAGGAAGAGGGCCATACAAGTCAATTCCAACGACTTAAAAAGGCGAGGCGGTCAAGGAAGAGGTTGCATTAAGCCAGCCGGAGCAGTTGTCGGTCGTTTTCGCCGTTGGCAATGGACACAGGAGGCGACGTACTTAGCGACGGCTGAAGAAAGGCCAGGCCAAAAACAACGACTTCGTATTTTGTCGTAAGTCTTGTGATAGCCTAGATGAGCGGCGGTTGGATCATCATGAAAGGCTTCCAGAACTTCACGTTGCAGAGAACGTGGGATGACGGGTACCCACTTGTTGCCATCGATGTGGTAAATGTAGCGACATAAAGCATCACCGACAAGCTTAAATTGTTTAAGTTGTCGACGGAGTCTGGCGTTTGGAGGAGTAGTTGAGCCGGTCAAGCGGTCAAGAATGGTGCGGCAGTATGGGTCGACACGTTGTTGTGAAACAAGGACGGATAGGGTGGCAGGTGATAAACTTAGCGCTGCGATTGGAGAGGTGCTGTCGTTTTGGAGTATCGATGGTGAGTGGCTTCTCCTAGGCAAAGGACAGCGCGATAGAGCATCAGTATCTGGATGCTTCTTCCCAGATCTGTAGGCGATATCGAAATCATACTCCTGCAAGCGAAGCGCCCAGCCACCGAGGCGACCCGTTAAGTTTTTCAGCGATGAAAGCCAGCATAGGGCGTTATGGTCGGTCACGACGGTAAAATGACGACCGTGAAGATATGGTCAGAATCTTTGCACTGCCCAAACAACAGCAAGGCCCTCCTGCTTGGTGATAGTGTAGTTCTTTTCTGGAGTGGTAAGAGCACGACTTGCGTAAGCAACGACGCGTTCGCGTGAGTTTTTGTCACGCTGCAAGAGTACCGCACCAAGACCATGACTACTTGCGTCGGTGTGAAGGATGGTGGGTGCGGTGGAATTGAAGTGGCACAGTACTGATCTGACGTGAGGGCTTGCTTCGATGCTGTGAAAGCGTTTTCGCAGTCTTCGGACCAAATGAAAGGGACGTTCTTTGCTAGGAGTTGATGGAGCGGAGACGCAAGTTCCGCGAAACCACGTATGAAGCCGAAAGTAAGAAGATAACCCAAGAAAGCTGCGCAGGTCCTTTTGACGTAGTGGACGAGTAAAATCGAGGACAGCGGCAAGCTTCTCGGGGTCGGAGCGAATTCCTTCTTTGCTGACAAGGTGGCCGAAAACCTTGATTGTCTTGCTAGCAAAGGTACATTTCTTGGTGTTAAGCTGTAGACTGGCTTTTGCAAGGCATGTGAGGACTTCGTCAAGAGGTTGTAGATGCTGCGAGAACGTGGATGAAAACACCACTATGTCATCGAGATAGCAAAGACATGTTTTGCTTTTCAAACCACGCAATACGCCGTCTATCATGCGTTCGAAGGTGGCGGGCGCATTACAGAGTCCAAAAGGCATCACATAGAACTCGTACAAGCCATCTGGCGTTGAAAAGGTGGTCTTCTCTTTATCAGACTCTGACATTGGTATCTGGCAGTAGCCTAACCTAAGGTCGAGGCTAGAAAAATATATACTCTGCGCCCCGTAATGAATCCAGTGCATCGTCAATGCGAGGGAGGGGATAAACATCCTTGCGCGCTATTTTGTTTAGCGCACGGTAATCGACGCAGAAACGCACTGTCCCAACTTTCTTTTGAACGAGAACAACTGGGGATGACCAGGGACTCAAGGAAGGACGTATGATGTTGCGTCGTAGCATGTCTGAGACGTTTTACTCGATGATCTTACGTTCTGCCTGAGACACGCGATATGGACGCCGATGTACAATACGGGAGCCGTCAGTCTGCATGCTGTGAGTAGTGGTGGTAGTCATGCTGAGGGCGGGCGAGTTCACGTCCACTAGAGAACGGTGTCTATTTAACAAGGCGAGCAAATCTTCAGTTTGATCAGGTGTTAAGTCATTGCTTATTGTTGCGGACACAGGTGTGGCAGAGGCATTGATTTGGAGTGATTGTGACTTCGGAACATCATTGTGGTTGTTGTTCGGAAGAGTAACAATCGCAACAGGCTCACTGTCGACCGCGCAAGATACTGTTAAGCCACAGGGGAGCAGTACACACTCGGGCGTTTGATTTATGGCGGTTAAGTACGTAGACCCATCGAAGAAGCAAATAAGCCCTGGTGTGATCACAATGCATCTACGTAGGGTATGACCGTAAGGGAGAATTAGTACGTCGCCATCCACAATGTCGGTGCAATAAACACTCATAATTTCTTCGATGTATGGCCGAAGTACATTATCTGACTTGGTGACAAGGCGGATGCGTCCATCGTGTTCAACCGGAGAAGAGTCAGTAGCATTTAGATGCAGGAAGCGCTGATGACATGATATGAAAGTGGACGCAGAAGACAAGAAATCACACCCAAGAATGAGCGCGTGGGTGCACTCACAAAATACCGCGAAAACAATGTGATGACGAATGCCTTCTATGCAGACACGAACGGTACACTGTGCAAGTGGACGAATGAGAGCATTGGTCGCCACACGTAGAGGTGGGCCGCCATAAGGTGTGGTGACTTTTCGAAGGCGGGAACAAAAATCCGCACGAATAATCGAAACAGCAGCCCCAGTGTCTACGAGAGCCTCAACACGTACACCTTCAACAAACACTACTATCAAATTCGATGGCTGCTCTGGAGGAATTGTTAGCTGTCCAAGGAATGCAGTTTCTCCTCCTAAAACTGCATTAGAGAGTTTTCCGCGTGGGCGTTCGTGGAATGGGAGGCGGGCCGTAGAGGCGACACTGAACGGCGGCCTGGAGAAGGCGACCTTCGGCGAGACGTACGGGAATTCCCAGGCATGTCCGTATGGTAAGTAGGTGACGGTGAACGGTAATAGGACGATCGGGAGGGTGGTCGTAGGTAGTTCATGGTCGGACGGAAGCTTCGATGTTCTTCGGGAGCGTAGCCGCGTTGCTCGTCTTGTTGGCGCCTTTGACAAAACCGAGCGATATGTCTCGATAGCCGCAGTAGTAACAGATTGGTCGAGGTGGGCGCTGAGGTGCGTAGTAAGGTGGTGCACGCGCTGGCGGTGATAACGAAGCCACAGGCGTATGGTCTGCTGTTGTAGGCACAGAAACGGTGGGTGCGGCAGAGAGCGCGGCAACTTTGGCGTACGCGCGCGTCTGGCGCACGCAGGGACTGTTGGAACACGTCGCACGCGATGCGGAGGCGATCTCTTGTTTAATCGGGTCTCGCAAGCTATCTTTTTCAGAAGGGAAAGTAACTTCCGCAGCACAGGAAGAGCAGCGCCAGTGCAGCTTTTCACGAACGATGTCGCGAATAAGCGCACGCAAGTCGAGGGGTGCAAGCAAACGAACGTCGGTGGCATCGTAGCAAAGGCGAAGAGACTGAAGCTCGTCAAGTCGCTGACAGATGGTTATCACGTCCTTGGTGGTGGCGGGTTTTTGCATGGCGAGGGCGTTAAAGTCGGCGGTGTTAATGCCTTTAATAATGTGGCGTATTTGGTCGTTCTGAGACATGCCGGTGTTAACGCGCTTGCACAGTGCAAGGACATCCTCAATATAAAAGGTGTAAGATTCACCCGGCAGCTGCGTGCGTTCAGCGAGTTTCTTCTTTGCTGCCTCAGTGCGAACTGCAGGGGCACCAAATACATGACAAATTTGCCGCTCGAAAGTGTCCCAGTCGGGAAGATCTGGGTGGTGGTTCCAGAACCAAGTTTTCGCAACATCGGACAAGTAAAATGGGACGCTGCGCAACTTCTGTGGATTGTGCCACCTGTTCAAATCGCTGATGAGGTCGTAGTTCTTGATCCAGTCTTCGACATCGTCGCCTCGGAGACCAGAAAACACAGGTGGATCACGCAGGCGATTGTTGTTGGGCGGAGCGTGTGGCCGTGGCTGCAGTAAGACGGCGACGTTGGATGGGCCAGGGTTTTCTTGGGCCGCAATGGCAGGGGGTTGTATGCGACGACCCGAGCGGAGCTCCAGCGAGAACGGGCGAGAGGATTTTAGGGAACGAAAAGCACAGTCCACCATTGTGAGGAACCAGTTTATTCAGCCAGGCTCAAGCTAAATCACGCTGGTGATGATATTTTTAGATGAAGAAGATGTACAGGTGATGATGATATCAAAGAGAATAAAGAGTCATTCGCTTGTCGCGCTCACAGTATTGTTGCTTTGGAGACATTAAACTCCGCATACTATTCAATCAATCTAGCTGGCTGCAAACACTGAAGGCATAAGAGATAAGTGCCGCAATAACGGCACCGATAGGGCCACACAGTGCAATTTTATTCAGCGTAAAGAAATCAAAATTCAATGAAATGGATGCTTACCCTCAACTTAAATTTCGCAGGCTCACCTGACCGCGTTTCCCTCGCCCTGCGCCGTAGAATGGCTGCCCATTGAAATGAACTGAAAGGCCTAACGTACAGAAAGCTTGCATGCAATATTGCCCGTTATTTTCAACGTATTGAGTAACAAATATTGTGGTATTGAAAAGGGAATGGCACCTGTGAAACGAGGCAGCTTGCGAACGCTTCTCGAATGTTTTTCGGCTTTACTGATCTTTCTCATTTCAATTTTTTAGTTTTTTAAAACAAGGCCACCCGGAGCGTCCCTGGCGTAGGTAGCCCAAGAGGGAGCCTACGCGACCGATATATTGAGGGTGGAAACATCTCAATGAGTGCCCTAAATAGTGACCCAAAATCAGCGGACAATGGGGCATACTGCTGCCAGCTTCTGCCAAATCTAGCATAATTTGTTTGTGGGTCCCTGTTTTGGGGCCATTCGTACCATCCCCATCCCCCTACTACTCATGATCTGCAAGGTTAGTGCTCACTTGCATTGTACTTTCAAAAGCCCCTTTATAGGCTAAACCCTAATAAGGCAAAAGCCTTCGATATATCATGTGTAAAATGTCGGTGGCGTCCAGCGTCGGCGTCAACCCGATGCTTAGTGTTGACTCCGACGCTGTACGACACCGACGCTTACATTTTACGCTTGACGCATCTTGTTTTTTGTGTTGACATCGAGCTGGATGCCACCGACGGACACATTTCAGGCTTGATGCATCTACTACCTCGTGTTGACACCGACGCCGGGCCATATTCTAGAGGATGAAATGAAGCCAGGAGTACACGCAGCGAGGGCCACACTATTGCACGATAGCGTGGCAGTGTTGTCTGGTAATATTGTGTTTTGACTGGCGGTGGAGCGTTGGCGGCATGTACACTCCGCGACAACATTTCTTGGCACTGAAAAGACAGCTAAGGAGGCGGAGCTTCTGTATATGTAACGCTACGCGATGTAGTTCGTTCTGGCGCGCGTCTCATAACGGTGTGGAAAGTGATGAGGGTGCATTATCAGTGTTTCATGTAGACACAGAAGCCGCTTAGCAATCGATGTGCACGTCAGAAATTGGCAGCTCACACGCACAAGGAAAATCGATTATATGCATAGCACGAATGAGAAATGTTGATATGTCACTTTAATATCAGCAAAATGTTACGAGGTGGAGGTAAATAATGCCGTACATGACCTCCGTGTCGTTTACCTTCGTTATTTACTCACGCCACGTGATACCGAATTTAGTATATGTCGCATTGCATTACGTGACGTCAATGAATGACGAAGGTATGTGACTGCTGCAAACATGATAATCATGAGGTGTGTGAAGTGAGAACATGACTACACACTACATTTTGACGTGACACGGTGCGCGTGCTCGCCAGCGTTCATTTCGTCACTTCACTCCGGCGTTGCCACGCCAGGCGCCGGTCCTGCCATATACTCGAAGGCGCGTGCCATGCTGCGCTGCTTTGACGCATGCGCGTTTCAGCGCGTCCAGCGTTCCTCCGTCATGAAAAGAAGGAGACTCAGTGTTCTGGGTAACGCATCGGTACGAAATGAATTGTACCGCATTTCGCGCCGGTTGTCGTCGAGCTGCGCCGACGGAGGCTGGTCGCGTCTGGCGTCAGACTATAACTGCTCGAGTTTTGCAAACGTAGCGTCGCTGTGCCCAGCGTTCGCGCTCGTCTACACTACATTGAAGCATATTGGGCCCTTCATGATGGGCTCGCAGCTGTTTTGCTAGCTCCACATATACAAAGTTTAGAGTTACGTGACGCCCATGGGTGACGAAATATATGACAGGTGCAAACATGATAATCCTGACACGCGTGTCATGTAGGAATATGACAACCTACCACGCTCATAGCTTGCTCGCGGCCGTTCAGCTAGCTCCATATATACTAACTTTCATGTCATGTGACGTGAATAGATGACGAAGGTAAACGACACATCTAAACATGGTAATCATAACACGGAAGTCATGTGCGGCATAATTTACCTCCACCTCATAACATTGTACTGATTGTAAAGGAATGGAATGGAACGAAAAAACTTTATTTCAGTCCTGCAGGACGCGCTTAGCGCGTAGCGGGCGTCTCCCACGTAGGGACCGACAGGTGGCCGCTTCGTGGGCCTGCTGGACGGCCGATTGCTGGTCGGCGAGAAGTGAGCTCCTGAGGGACCTCTTCCACTTGCTTGAGGTAGAGTCGGGAGGAGTTGTTCTACATTCCCAGAGCATGTGTGCGAGTGTCGCTGTGTGTCCACATAATGGGCATGTGTCGCTGGGGTATGCATCGGGATAATAAACGTGAAGCGTGGCAAGGTTTGGGTACGTGTGTGTCTATATTAGGTGTAGGGTTAATGCCTGCGGTCGGTTAAGTTTCGGATATGGGGGTGGAAAAATGCGGCGTTCCAGGTAAAAGTGCTTTGTAATTTCATTGTACGTAATTGGTGCATCCCGATTGGTATCTAACCCAGAAAGATGATGTTGCCCTGTGGCAGTGGGGTCGGTAAGTGCGTGCTCTGCATCATGGGCAATCTCTTTGAGGTTGGATAGGGCACCCAGCACATGGCCGAGATAGGCGGGGAACCAGATGCCAGTGTGGTGCTTCAGAGCACTCGGGTCCGCATTGCGCAGGATACGTAACGCCTGGTCGGAGATGACTCCGCGTTCGAAGGCTTTGATGGCCGGCCTGGAGTCGCTGTAGATGAATTCCCGTTTGCTATAGCTATAGCTACTTCGGGGTTTTGGGTGCGGATTGTGGCTGAGTTAAGAGTCTGCTGCGCGGATGATACCGCGACCGCGGCGAAGGCTTGGTTGTTGCGATAGGCAGCGGCGTCCACGAACGAGACGTTGTCCGCTTCCATGTCCATGCGCTTGAGAATGGCGGTCGCCCGCGCAAGGCGCCTGCCTCTGTTGTATTCGGGGTGTACATTTCGTGGTATGGGAGCGATCGTGATAAGGTCGCAGATTTCACGGGGAATTAGAGTCAACTCTGGGGGGTCCCTGGCCCTCGTGGATAAGAAGACGAGCTCGCGCAGAATATGGCGGCCCACCTTGGTGGTAGTGAGTCGGGTCAATTGCACGCGTTCCTGAGCTTCGGCGATCTCTTCTAGCGTGTTATGTAGGACAAGCTCGAGGAGTTTGTACGTTGGAGTGGTGATAGGGAGGCCAAGGGCTCGTTTGACCACCTTGCGAATAAGCGCATTGAGTTGATCGCGCTCAGCACGTAGCCACTTGTGTATAGCGGCAACGTAGGTAAAATGGCACAAAACAAACGCGTGTACGAGACGCAGCGGGTTGTCTTCTTTGAGGCCATGGTGCCTGTTGGCTACTCTACGTACGAGTCGTATGGCATTCTCAGTCTTAGTCCTGAGCTTGTGTACTGTTGGGGTGTTGGTTCCGCGGGACTCAATGATCATGCCGAGGACCTTGATGGTGTCTACCCTGGGTACAGTACGACCATCTCTGGTGTGGAGGGTGATATTGCGTTCCGCCGGAGGTTTCCACCCTTTGGGCTTGGCACCACGGCGTTTGGGCAAATATATCAACAGCTCCGACTTCGCAGGTGAGCACCTGAGACCGGTGTGGTCGAGGTAAGACTCGGTGGTGTCGATAGCCTCTTGCAGGGCGGACTCAATGAAGCCATCCGACCCTGTGGAGCACCATATGGTTACATCATCCGCATAGATAGTGTGATTTAGCCCGTATATTTTTGAAAGTCGTTTGGAAAGCCCGTTAATCACGAGGTTGAAGAGCGTGGGTGAGAGGACAGATCCCTGAGGAGTGCCCGGCTGTCCGAGCTCCACTTCTTCCGACACTAGGTCTTCTACGCTGAGGACGGCTCTGCGTCGAGTGAGAAAAGAGCGGATAAAATAGTAAAATCGATGACCTAGGCCGAGGGCTGCGATCGCTTTCAACATTGACGAGTGCGTTATTGTATCGAAGGCCTTTTCTAAATCGAAACCGAGTATTGCACGAGTGTCCCGAGTGTTTCCGCCATCTAGAATTTGATGCTTTAGGAGTAACATGGCGTCTTGAGTGGATAACCCTGGTCCGAAGCCAATCATGTGGTGCGGGATGCAGTCGTTATATTCGAGGTATTGACCAACCCTGTTGAGGACGACGTGCTCCGCCACTTTGCTCACGCACGACGTGAGAGATATGGGGCGTAGGTTATCTAGGCTCGGCGCCTTTCCCGGTTTTGGTATGAGAACCGTGTGAGCTCGTTTCCAAGCATCGGGTATCTCACCCTTTTTCCATATCTCGTTGATAGTGTCAGTGAGGTAAGTGACGGGGGAATCGTCCAGGTTGCATAGGAGCTTGTTAGTGATGCCATCGGGGCCAGGAGCTGAGCGGCCATTGAGCTCATGGAGAGCTCGGCGCACATCTTCAATAGAGAAGTCGGCGTCTAAGTTAGTGTTGTCGCTGCCAGAGTAATCAGGGTGAGGGGTCACAGGGCCCGTTGGAAGCGGGAGATATTTTTCCATGAGGTTCTTGACAACATCTGCCGGTGACAGTGTCCGTTTAGCCTGATGAAGTATCTTCACGATCGAATGACGCTGATTTGTGCGGGTGTTGGTTTCATTGAGGAGGTGTTTGAGTAAGTTCCACGTTTTGCCATTTAGAACCTGACAATCAATCGAAGTACAAATTTCGTCCCACTGCTGTTTTGAAAGGACGCGGCAGTGATCCATCATGGTCTTGTTCAGCTGAGATATGCGTTTGCGTAACCTCCGATTAAGGCGCTGGCCCTTCCACTGGGCCAATAGAGACTGCTTGGCCTCTAGTAAGTGGGCGAGACGACTGTCCATCTTTTCGGTTGGAAGGTCTGTGCTATAATTTTGGTTGCCTTGTTTACATAAGCTTTTAGCTGGGCCGTCCACGTCTCGAGGCTCGGTGGGGTATCGGGAGGTCATTCTGCGCGGGTCTTACGAAGGAGGTCCCAGTCGACCCACGTGTACGACTTGGTCTTCCTGCTTACTGTGGGGAGGTGTACAGCTAATATGAAGTGGTCGCTACAGAAATCTACCGCGAGGTTGGACCTGCGGGCGTCGGAGATATTCTTGACGAAGCATAGATCCGGCGTAGTATCTCTTTGCGTGGACGTACTAGTGCGAGTGGGGAAGGCCTTATCCGTAATGAGAATAAGGCCCATGTCATTCGCTTTTTTCCAAAGCTCGTTACCTTTGGGTGTGTCGTACGTGAGGCCCCAGGCGCTATGCGCAGCGTTAAAATCGCCTGCAATCACTAGCGGGTCAGGCCCCGCAAGACGGACAGCTTTCTAGAACAAGCGTGTGAATCTTTGCCTATGGTGGCGGGGACTACTGTATACATTGAGCATGTATACGCTTTGTTTTGATATGTTGCCAGGGAGAATTTTGACCATAACGTGCTCAATCTCGGGCACATTGAGACTGTGCGCTGTGCAGGTGATCTTGTTAGCGACCAGGGAGGCGATACCGCGTCCTCCCGAGGGGCCGGGCAACCACTGGTATCCGGAAAACGTGGCGGTTGGTACTACAGTCTCTTGTAATAGCATGGTGTGAGGTTCGGCTTCGTGGCTACGGAGGTATTGTTGCAGGAAAGCTTTCTTGTGGGTGAAGCCCCTGCAGTTCCATTGCCAGATTCGCAACTCGTCGATTGGCCTGGCCATCTTGAAGCAGTCAGGAGTTGGCCTGAGCACCCGGCGGGTGCATAAGGGCCGCGTGATGCGGTGGACTCGGCACGGCTGTACGTTGCGACAACAGCTTACCCGCGGCAACGGCAGGGGCGACGACGTGATCAAGATATTGCTCCACTTGGCCCAAACGATTACCGTGTACCGCGAGAGTAGACTGCACGAGAGTCATGCTTTCGCCAAGAAAGCGAGGGCTTTCCTTAATCGCCGATAGCGTGCTCTTAATGTCGTCTAACTCTGCCTTTAAAGCTGGCTGGTCGTGGGCGACCGCGCGTTTCTTGGGTGCGCTCTCGCCGTCGTCGTTACCGGAGCCTACGGGTAGCGGTTCCAACGGAGTGAATGCATTGTCGTCGTTGTCGGTTGTGGGCGTAGCAACGCGTGCGTTTCTGTCAGTTTTTAGTTCGGCAAGTGCGACTGTGAGCTTGCGTATTGTTTCTTTCATCATCGCATTTTCGTGCTTTAAGATCGCTATCTCAGTTGTGTTGTGTGTATCGTCCTCTGGGAGTGAACCCGACCCTACTTGTGATGTAGTGTTTCCTTTTCTCCGGACGGCGTCCGCCCAAGTGAGAGGTCCCCGCTTATTCTTGTTGGCGTTGCCTGGCGATAGTGGTGCCGATGGGCTAGGCGATCGTTGACGCGAGACCCCGCTGAGACTGGGGTGAGGCCTGGAACCAGCATGAGGCCCGGAACCAGAGTGGGAGCCGTAGCGTGACCCGGGGCGGGAATCGAACCGGAACCGTGACGTGAACCAGAATGAGACCTGGAGTAGCCTCGTGATATAGATCTGGTTGGGGTCCCACTTCGCGCGCTGCGGGAGTGGGTCCGAGGGTGGCTCTGGGACCTCGATACACGCATGGCGCGGTTCCTGGGACGACTCCGGGATCGGGATCGGGATCGGCTGCCATCGGATCGACCATCTGTAGAAAGCTTCGAGGCCTGGTCATCGTCAGCGGTTGCGTTGAACTCGTTCATTGCTTCATAACTTTTGTGTCGCGTCGAGTGTGCTCGCTCCCATTGTCGTCGGCGCACCACGTATGGAATGGAGTAGCGTTCTTTACATTCCTTGTCGGCAGTGAGGTGGGATCCTCCGCAAAGCTTGCATGTTGGTGTGCAGCGGGGTTCTTTTTCGGGGTTCGGCACGCTGCAGCCTCTGCAGATAACGTCTCCAGGGTTCGGGCACGCGTCCGCTCGATGGCCGAGCCGACCGCAGGCGTAGCAATTATATATCTGTCCACGGTGTAGTGTACATTGAAGTAGCACCGATCCGTGTCGCACAAAATTGGGCACACGATGTCCATCGAAGGCCACGATCACTGCAGTGTTCCGATGCGCTTGGCAGCCAAAGCTAGTGGATTGCGGTCGTTGACAATCTTCGCATCAATGTCCGCGAACCGTCTTGCATAGGAATCTCTCGAATGACACCTTTGCATGTAGAATGTGGTGCCGCTTCGTAGGCACTAACTTCATAGGTCTTGTCAGCGATGCGGATTTCTTTACCGTCCACATAGCGATTAGCATTTTCTCTCTTCGACATGCTTGCTACTAAGATATCATGTTTAATGTTGGGGAAGAGCGTGTCTGCTTGCTGTTTCGATGGGCTGATACCTGCCGAAGTCTAAATGGCTTCAGCGATTGTCGTTGGGCCAACCCTAGCGATGTTAAGACCCCCTCTGGGCCTAATGATAATGCGGACGTCGTTCTTTGGTAGGTGAGACATTCGGCTTGCTCGAATAATCTTGTTCTTCACATTTTCTATGTTGCGGGGCTTGTGCTCGTTGCGTTTCAAAGCACTATATGATGGCACACGTTTGGAGCCTTCATTTTTTGCTCGGCAACACGAGGCGGTCTGCCAGCCTTGGTGGTCTGGCGTGATTTCTTCAGGGTCAATGTCTTCCCCTGTCACTTGGTAGTCCATCGCTCAGCGAGACAGTGCAGCTACGGGGCGCGCGAGCAAGCACGCGCCACGTTAGAGCAAAGAAGACACTCGTCAGGGATAGCTGTCGGTGGGCGAGCGACGATGGCGGAGGCGAAATAAAATGCAAGAAGCAAGCACTCACTGCGCCTAAATTGTGTCGGCAGCCCTCCACTACGGCGTCTCTCATAATCATAGAGTGGTTTTGGGACGTTAAACCCCACATATCAATCAATCTAAATTGTGTCGGCAGAGTCCTTGTGTCTTCTGGAAGTCGTTGCACTAATAGACGTTGAAATCACAAAGTGGCGTCGCAAAAACGTTGAAAAAAGCAGGAGCCACACTTCGGCTTCTTCTTTCTCTCTGATTGTAAAGGACATATCAACATTTCTCATTCGCGCTTCGCATGTCATCGATTCACACTGTACTGTGATCTGCCAATTTTTTCTTTAAATGCCAAGCATTTCTTAGCGAACGTCTGCGACTTTGAGCGTATCTATCTATCTATCTATCTATCTATCTATCTATCTAACTATCTATCTATCTATCTATCTATTTATCTATCTATCTATCTATCTATCTATTTATCTATCTATCTATTTATTTGTCTATCTATCTACCTATCTATCTATCCGCCTCTAACGTTTAGCTCTCCTGGCCGTTTCGATAATGGTATCGATACCAAACTTGGTATGGTATAACATTACTGTATGAAGAACATATTTCACTAGTCATAACATGAAAATCATGACCTATCTGTCATGATTTTTATGGATGTCATTATTTACATGTCATGAATATCATGGCTTGAATGTGTGTTATCAATGTCATGATTTACATTTCTTGGTCCTGCAGCTCTTGCGGTGGTTTGATTAGTTTCATTCACATGGCATGTTGCAAAACTGGTATGGTATGGCATGATTGAATGGCGAACACAGGCGACAGACCATAACATGAAAATCATGACCTGCATGTCATGTAACAACATGACTGCATGCCGCGCTCATGATGCGCTCGCGGCCGTTTCGCTAGCTTCTCTTATACCAAATTTGCTATTACGGGACTTACTGAAAGACGAATGTATGTTACTAGTGCAAACATGATAAGCATACAATGAGTGGCATGTAACAACATGACTACATGCTACACTCATAATGCGCTTGCGGCTGCTTCGCTAGCTTCACATGTACGAAATGGTATTACGCGACGTGAACGGATGACATATATAGTTAAATGACACATCCAAACATGATAATCACGATATGCGTGACAGGTAAATAATAAAGTTGTTCTCACTGACTCATGCGTGACATGTAACAACCTGACGACATGCTACACTGATCATGCGCTCGCGGCCGTTTCGCTAGCTTCACATATATCAAATTTGGTATTACGTGACTGCAATTGATGACAAATGTAATTGACTGGGGCAAACATGATAATCATAAGATGCGTGTCATGTGAGAACATGACTACAAGCCACAGTCATGACGCCAATACATTTCCACGTAACGCGGCGTGCGTGCTCACCGGCGTTCATTTCGTCGCGTCACACCAGCCTTGCCACGCCAGGCGGCGGTCCTGCCATATACTTGCAGGCGCGCACCACGCTGCGTTTTTTCGATGCATGCGCGTTACAGCCCGTCTAGCATCCATCCGTAACGAAAAGAGGGAGACGCAGTGTTGTCTGGGTAACGCATCGGCACGAAATGCAGCATGTCCCAGTTTACGCTGGTTGTTGTGGGCCGCGCCGACGGACGCTGGTCGCACCAGGCGTCGGACTATAAAGTGCTCGCGTTTTGCTAACGTTGTGCCCAGTGTCGTTGTGCGTCGTTAGCGTCGTTGTGCCCAGCATGCGCGCGCGTCAATATATTGGGCTCTTCATGATGTACCTGCGGTCGTTTTGCTAGCTCCACGTATGCAAAATTTGGTGTTACTTGATTTTAATGGATGACAAAATATATGACTGCTGCAAACATGATAATGCTGACACGCGTGTCATGGAAAAACATGACAACATACCACTCTCACAGCGTGCTCGTGGCGGTTTCGCTAGCTTCACATATAATAAATTTGGTATCGCGTGACGTGAATAGATGACGAAGGTAAACGATATATCCAAACATGATAATCATGACACGGAAGTTATGTACGGCATCATTTACTTTGACCTCCTAACGTTGTTTTGATTTTAAAGTGACATATCAACATTTCTCGAGCCAGGTTCACATATCATCGATTCCCACTGTACGTGGGATCAGCCAATTTTTTTAATCATGCCTATAGCGTTAGGACCTCTGACCGTTGTTTCATTGCGGTGTCTTGCCCACCTCATGTTTTTGACGTCACTAAGGAATTGTTGTTCCGTCCTGCCTTGACGTATTATAGTATAGTTGAACTGCTATTTTTAGTCGCTGGAGACGTAGAGCTAAACCCAGGTCCCGCTATTGCCGATCTGTCGCGCTCGCTGGCTTCGGTTCTGGAGACAGTTTGCAGAATCAAGGAAGGTCAGAACGCTATACGGCGCGAACTTCAGGGCACAGAAAAAACAGGTTGCGACTGACCTTGAAATCAAGAGTTGAAATGAAAAAGTAGAGACACTGAAGGCGGCGTGTTCTGTGGTCGCTCCTAGTGAAACGAACATCTCAAATGTTTCTGACATCGCCAATCAACTAAAAAGGATAACGTCACGGTGCAGAGATACCGAAAACAGAATGCGACGTTCCAATATACTTTTTTGGCATTGAAGAAGATGTGAAGAAAGATTTGACGGCGACTGAACTAAGGATCATAACTTTCTGTTCCCAAAATCTGGACATCCGAATGACTGGTTCAAAATTTGATAGGGTACATAGATTAGGTCGCTTTGCTCCAAACAAGTGTCGGCCTGTAATAGCAAAGATGACCGCCTTCAAGGACAAGCAAAGCATTCTGGCTTCTGCTCGCAAACTAAAAGGGTCAAAACTTGGAATAAAAGAAGACTTTCCAGCCCCAACACGCCAAGCAAGAAGGAAATTGCTGGAAATCGCCTGGGGAAAGGCTAAACCTTATATATTATTGGTTGATAAGCTCGAAATAGATAGAGAGACATCCGTTTTTGACTACTCCACAAACTTTATTGCTTCATTTCAAGATAGCTAGAGAGAAAGAGGAATAAGTGTGGTCGTAGTGAGCCTTCAAAACTCACCTCTACTTTTCTGCTATCAGTTTTATTCACTATCATCAGAAGTATTCTACCGAAATGCGACCTAGTCTCATCCTTCCCTGATGAGAGCGGTCCAAAGGTCGTAGCACTTACAGGTGGTGCCGTAATATCAGGGACAAGAAATGACTGTTTGATAAGGGCTACGCCATTTATAGGCGCGACCGCACACAAAGGAGAGGTTTAGGGGTACTGCTGGCCATTAAGAACGACATCGCATCATTTGTAGTTGATACGTCCTCTGATCTAGAAATATTATAGGCAGCATGTAGGGCTCACACAAAGAACATACTAATAGGCGTTTGGTATCGTCCACCCGATGCTAGTCCGCTATTCCAAGATGATTCGCGAATGAGCATCTCGGCCACAATCAAGGGATGTCCTACGGATCACGTGTACTTTTTTAGTGACTTTAACTTACCCAATATCGACTGGAGCACTTTATCATCGCCCTGCCTAACTTCAACTGATTTCATTAACCTTTCGTTGCATTTCACTCTTTCACAAGTGGTAAATAAACCCACACGTGCTACTAATATCCTAGATTTGGTGCGAACCGCTGCCCCTGATACCATAGCCACAATCGAATACTGTGATGGTATTAGTGACCACAATCTCCTGCAACTCACCTTCCACAAACCGGTACCAAACATAGGTTCCACGGCTACGAAGTTCACGGCTACGAGCAGACTACAGAGGCATGAACAATGAATCAGCGGCCTTCTTTCGTAATCTTTTTTACAATATTTCTATCTGCAGTCTGTGGCTGAAAATTGGCTTGCATTTAAAAACAAAATGTCATATTTAGTGGAAAAGTATGTGCCTCTTATCTCTATTGCTCCCGACAAAGAAAATCCCTGGTTCACTTCATCACTGCGCAAACTGCGAAATAAAAAGAAGCGGTTCTACACTGCAGCCAAACATTCATTCCGCGCGTCTCTCTGAGAAAGGTGAAAGACATGCCTGAAAGAATATTCGTCAGCTATAAGTTCCGACAAACACAAGTACTACTCACATGACTTACCCTCTATCTTGCAGTCAAACCCACGAAAGTTCTGGTAAACTATATGTCCTGGAAATGAATCGCGACAGATCTCTCTTTTCAATGACGACAACATAATACTAACGGTTGAGTGATGCTCACACGAGTTCAATGTATTTTTCTCGTCGGTATTTACTAAAGAAGATCACCTAAATGTGCCCTACGTTCCAGATTTAGGTTACCCTTACATTACACCAATAACGGTCACTGAGAATGGAGTTGCGTGTCTCATAAATAACCTTAATCTATCATTATCAGCGGGTGTAGATAATTTAAACACTAAGGTATTAAAAAATACCCTACCGCTTTCAAGTGATATACTTTGCAGAATATTTATTCAATCAATGTCGACCGGACACCTACCGCCCCATTTTCCTTAATTGCATTTCCTGTAAAACGCTAGAGCACATATTTGCATCACACATCTACCGCCACTTGTAGACTAATAATTTCTTTCTCATAAATCAACATGGATTTCGTGAAAATACGTCGTGTGATACGCAATTGCTTGAACTTACTACTGACTTTCACTTTGACATAGACAACAATCTACAAAACGATAGCATTTTTTTTTACTTTTCCAAAGCTTTTGTCCGGGTGGCCCATTGTCAGTTGTTTTCCTTATTAAATTCCGTCGGACTGGATTCTGCTAGCTTATCTTAGAAGAGAAATTTGTTATCATCTCGCAAACAATTCACCGTAATTAGTCACTGTGTTTCTCCCTTAGCTGATGTAACTTCCGGAGTCCCTCAAGGTAGCGTTCTGGGCACTTTACTCTTCTTTATTCACATTAATGACATGTCCAATAATATTTCCTCAGATATTATATTATTTGCCTATGACTGTATCAATTATAGAAAAATAACATGTCCCGATGATCACTACATCCTGCAAAGTGGCATTAACCTTATAAATATGTGGTGTCAAAAATGGTTCATGGTATGGAAATCTGAGAAATGTAAACTGAATTCCTTCACCCGCAAACAATTGAACTCTGATTTTTCCTTCGTCATTAACAACTCTGTCATATCTCGTGTTCAGTCATTCAGGCATCTAGCGATAAACTTACTCACAATCTTTCATGGCGCCGCCACATTACCGCTCTCTGTGCTAAAGCATCACAAACGCTTGATACACTCGTCGTAACCTCCATAATGCCTAGTTCACACTGAAACATCCGCTTTCTACAGCTACCGAAATTCCCCTGCCGCCGAAACACAGCGTCGTTCGCACTGGACGTGCCCCGCGCCGCCGAATATGCCATCTACTACGGGACGAACGCTAAAGGGATGCGCTGTCACCCGGTTGTTGTCGCGGCTCGCAAACGCTGCTACGCTATCCGGTGGTGTATACTGCGACGATTCTCGTAAGCAAGAAGCAAGAAAAGACAGCACTGCAAACAACTGGTTATGTAAACATCTTCAACTCTTCAACTTATGTCTTTACGTGCAACATTTGTGCCTACATTTAGCGTCATTTTCTGACGTGTCACTCAATATAAAAATTGCAACACGGTCACCATCCTTCCGCATGCTTCCCATAACGTTGATTCTCGTGTAAGTGGGATCTGCCTAATTTTTTTGTTACAAGACACAGGTGTCGTGATTATCATGTTTGGATGTCTCTTTTATTTATGTCGTCCATTGGCGTCGTGTAATACCGAGCTTGGTACATGTGAAGCTAGCAAAACGGCCGCTACGCATTATGAGCGTAACATGTCATGTTGTTACATGGCACGCATCTCATGTTTATCATGTTTGCAGCAGTATCATACGTTCGTCATTCATTCACGTCCCGTAATACCAAATTTGGTTTAAGCAAGCGAAACGACCGTCAGCGCATCATGAACATGCCATGTAGTCATGTTGTTACATGACACGCATCTCGTGATTATCATGTTTGCGCCAGTCACATAGCTTCGTCATCCATTCATGCATCGTAATACCAAATTTGGTATATGTGGCGCTTCCAAAACACTTGCGAGCGTATCATGAGCGTGGCATGTAGTCATGTTGTCACGCATGTTATGATTTTCATGTTACGGTCTGTCGGTTGTGTTCGCCATGGGATCGTGGCCTACCACACCAATTTTGCAACATACCATTTGAACGAAACCATCGCAAGAGCTTCAGGACCATGAAATGTAACTCATGACATTCATGACATACATTTCGTGATTTTCATGTTATGACTAGTCAGATTTGTTTTCCATACAAACATGTTATGCCATACCAAGTTTGGTATTGATCATCATCATCATCAGCCTGACTACGTCCACTGCAGTACAAAGGCCTCTCCCATGTTCCACCAGTTAACGCGGTCCTGTGCTTGCTGCTGCCAATTTATACCCGCAAACTTCTTAATCTCGTCTGCCCACCTAACCTTCTGTCTCCCCCTAACCCGCTTCCCTTCTCTGGGAATCCAGTTAGTTACCCTTAATGATCAGCGGTTATCCTGTCTACGCGCTACATGCCCGGCCCATGTCCATTTCCTCTTCTTTATTTCCACTATGATATCCTTAACCCCCGTTTGTCTCCTAATCCACTCTGCTCTCTTCTTGTCTCTTAAGGTTACACCTACCATTTTTCTTTCCATTGCTCGCTGCGTCGTCCTCAATTTAAGCTGAACCCTCTTTGTAAGTCTCCAGGTTTCTGCTCCGTAGCTAAGTACCGGCAAGATACAGCCGTATCAATAGCGGAGGAGTTTTACAGAGATCTTTACAGTAGCCGAGACAACCACGACCTTAATACTATAAGAACTAGCAGTAACCCAGATGACACCGCACCAGTAATCATAGAAGAAGTCAGAAAAGCTTTGGAGAGCATGCAAAGAGGCAAAGCTGCGGGTGAGGATCAGGTAACATCAGATCTGCTGAAAGATTGAGGACAGATTGTGTTAGAAAAACTACCCACCCTGTTTACGAGGTGTTTCCTGACGGGAAGGGTACCAGAGTCTTGGAAGAACGCTAACATCATCTTAATACATAAAAAAGGAGATGACAAGGACTTGAAGAATTACAGGCCGATCAGCTTGCTCTCTGTAGTATACAAGCTATTTACAAAGGTGATTGCTAACAGAGTAAAGAAAACATTAGAATTCAATCAACCAAAGGAACAAGCAGGATTTCGAACAGGCTACTTAACAATTACCACATTCATACCATCAATCAGGTAATAGAGAAATGCTCATAGTATAACCAACCACTATACATAGCTTTCATAAATTACGAGAAGGCGTTTGATTCAGTAGAAATATCAGCCGTCATGCAGACACTGCGGAATCAGGGCGTAGATGAAGTATATATAAACATTATGGAAGAAACCTACAGGGGATCAACTGCTACAATAGTGCTTCATAAAGAAAGCAACAGAATACCAATCAAGAAGGGTGTAAGGCAGGGGGACACGATCTCCCCAATGCTATTTACTGCGTGCTTACAGGAGGTTTTCAGAAGCCTAGAATGGGAACAGTTAGGGATAAGAATTTATAGAGAATACCTTAGTAACCTGCGCTTCGCCGATGACATTGCATTGCTGAGTAACTCAGGGGACGAATTGCAACTCATGATTACAGAGTTAGATAAGGAGAGCAGGAAGGTGGGTCTTAAATTTTATCTGCAGAAAACGAAAGTAATGTACAACAACCTCGGAAAGGAGCAGCGCTTCGAGATAGGTAATAGTGCACTTGAAGTTGTAAAAGACTATGTCTACTTAGGGAAGGTAATAACCACAGAGCCTAACCACGAGATTGAAGTAACTAGAAGGATAAGAATGAGGTGGAGCACATTCGGCAAGCACTCTCAAGTTATGACAGGTAGATTGCCACTATCCCTCAAGAGGAAGGTATATAACAGCTGTTAAATACCTATTATATACAGCTGTTATATACCGATATTGGTATTGATGCTATTATCGAAACGGCCAGAAGAGCTAGAGGCCCTAGGCGGCTAGATAGATAGATAGATAGATAGATAGATAGATAGATAGATAGATAGATAGATAGATAGATAGATAGATAGATAGATAGATAGATAGATATATGATAGATAGATAAGGTCAAAGTCGCCAAAGTTCGCTAAGAAATGCTTCATATTTAAAAGCTTTACGTAGCCTTGGTATGCGGTCGACAGAGATTGCAAGCACTATGCTCGCCTCCACCACTCAGTGCAGCTTAGCCTGCCAGCCGCACGCCTCGTTCCTCATCCGTAAACGCGCCCTCGTTGTTACGAAGAGGACGACGCCACCAGACGCCCGGCGGTATAGTAGGAAGCGGGCGCAACGCCGATCGACGCGGTAGTAGTGCTTTAAATGGTGGTTCTTCGATGCCAGCCTCTAGTGCAACGCCGCTGTCTCCCACGTCTTCCCTCGCTCGTCTGCCTATTGTGCTGCTGGAAAATTCCTCACCAACCCATCCGCTAGCAAACTCTCCGATCACGTTCTCCATTACTTCACTTGCTTTTGCTGTCCGCCTCGGTGCAACGCCGACTAAATTTCAAGGCCGAAAGGCTGCCGCAGTGACGTCAGAGGGTGGGGGCCCAGTTACGCCGCGAACGCGGCGGAAAGCCTGTGTTTCGTTCATGTTTTAGGAGAACCAACGCTCCTGATCTCACAGCTGCTGCGGCTTGATTGGGTCGAATAAAAGATGTGGAAAAAAAGTCTTACAGCACATGCTCACTTGGGCAACTGGGCCCCCAACCTCTGACATCACTGCGCCAGCCTTTCGGCCTTGAAATTTAGTCGGCGTTGCTCGGCGTCGCTAGCGCCGAGGTTTCCCCTATGTCCATTATCATGCACTCTTTTGCTGCTTTGAAAGCAAGGAAAACGCTAGCGCCGCGCTCCTCTGTGTCTTCAGTGTATATTGAACTATAATGTATTACTTCTGTGTTTGCAGGTTTAATTAGATGCCAGCGACCTCCTCAGCATCCGCCTTGTTCATGATATGCTCTGTAGTGTCTTCACTTGCCGTTGTCCCCACAGATGCTCTTACTCGCCTATGTTCGAGCACATACCACGTTCTCGTTACCATAGCGCCGCACTGACCACACCGTCGTAGACGACAATCTCGGAGAATATAGCCATTACGACCCTGAGAGGTTGTTCACCAGCAACTCGCACTCGGTGGGGAATATCCTCGATGATGCTATTTGTAAGCTTCGGAGTAGCAGTTCTGGTTGTTTACTCCTTTATACGTGACGCCATGCACATGATATCGCTCACGAGTGATGTCTGTGACACGACTGCAGGGTAGGAACGCCACCCTCTCGTCTTCTTCAGCTGTGTTCTACAGAAGCCAGTGGATTTTAATGCATAGATTCTTACTTGTGGGGTCAATGACGACACAGCGTCAACCTTTCACTTTGACGTTACTGCTTGCAATAAGTGTTTTGTTCCATTCTTCGCTTCTGAAGGTTACTGCGCAAATGTGGTTTATCTGTTAGGAACCCAACGTGACTACTTCAGAGAGAAAACGCAGGTTCTCTGTTTTCGTCGCGCTAATATTCATTGAAGATGAAGTTGAAAATAAACAAACGCAGGTAGTCCAGCGTGTCTCTAAACTCTTCCACTCGAAACGGCCTTGTCGAGTGGAAGAGTTTAGAGAAGTTCCCAGGGACGTCCAGGTCCTACCTGGACGTCCCTGGGAACTTGTCGGCATGGACCTGTTCCACCTCTGCGGCCAGACATTCATCTTGGTGGTGGACTACCACTCCAGGTACCCTCAAGTTGTAACCTTGAGGAGCACAACGGCTCAGGCAGTCATCGACGTTCTCAAAAGCATCTTTGTCCGGCATGGGATTCCGCGAGAAGTCAGATCAGACAACGGTCCACCGTTCTCTTCACGCGAGTTTGCAGCATTGGCGGCATCTTACGACTTTGACCACGACACCAGCAGCCCGCACTATGCGCAATCGAACGGAGAGGCGGAGAGAATGGTAAGGGTCATCAAGGAGTTGTTTCGCAAAGCAACAGACCCTCATCTGGCCTTGCTCAGCTACCGGGACACCCCCGGAGTCGATGGCTTCAGCCCGGCCCAGCTCTTGATGGGACTACAACTCCGAACCAAAGTGCCGAAACAGGACTCCCAGTTATGTCCTCACTGTCCGCCGAGGAAAGACGTGAGGAGAAAAGATGCAGCCTACAAGCAGAAACATGCCGCTGACTTTGACAGGCATCACAGAGCTCAAGATCTGTCATCGCTCCGAACAGGCCAGTGTGTCTGGGTACGACCTGTTCAGGTCAAAGCTACAGTGCTTGGCCCAGCATGCCGACCACGAAGTTATGTCATGGCAACGGAGCAGGGTGGCGTCCTACAACGCAACCGGCGTCACCTAGTGCCTTTTTCACTTCCTGCGCCAAGGGTGGAACCACCGCCGTCTGAGGAGCAGGAGGCACAGCGAACACTGCCCCCTCTGAAACCCCAGCGAACTACTACAGTGCAACCACCCGATTCCCTTGAACTGCCCCCTGCAGACAGTGACCGCAGTGATGGTGTGACACGAACACGTAGTGGCCGCCGTGTTGTGCCTCTGAACCGCCTGAACTTGTGATGTGCAGTGTCTGGCGTCCTCCGTCTTCCGTCTGGTCTTCAAGAGGGGAGATGTAGAGGTCGCCACCCTTCAGTCATTTAGTTCGGCTGCCACTAGCATGTGGCGCCCCTGAGATTGTATATATTCGGCCCCGAATAAAGTGGGGGGGCCTTTTTCGTTAGCTGAGCAGCTGTTGTGCGTATCGTCTCTCTCCGCGGGCACGGGCCGCTCGTGCTCCGGAACGCTCGCGCGGCACCAGTCACAAGACACTTCTAACTTCCGTCTGCTCGGTAATCGTCACAAATGAAAGTGCAAATGAAGGTGCAATGCAGGTGCTGCAACACTTCTTCTTCGAAGAAGTGTTGCAGCACCTTCATTGCTTTGCCATTAGTTTTCGATGGCCATGCACCTAGTCTTTTTTTTTTCAACGCAAATGGCTGCTCGGGATCTAACTTATGGAGGTTCTATTTGATCGCCTTCGGTGTGTATCGTGTCTCGGACAGTCGAGCAAGTGGCGACATATATCCCCGTCGTCGTGGTCGCATGAACATGCTGACGATGTTGCACGCTGAATACGAATTAGGAAGTGCTTTGTGTAAGCAGTTTCGAGTGGTAGGTGATGTATGCCTGTGTCGATACACGGCCTAATGGGTATTCAAGATTAGGATCAACAGAATATAAGATCGATTTCTTTGTTTTGTCTGTCAACCAGGTAGAAAGGCATAATTCACGTTTTGTTGTTCTTAAAATTCTATTTACTTCATATTAAGATACCAGACTAACGGTCTGCATAGAATTGCCGGTCTGCATAGAATTATACTGGTCTGCATAAAATTATGAGCGGCTTTCGCCAACTCATCCGCCATTTCATTTCCCTTAATTTCGCAGTGACTGGAAACCCACTGAAATGCCACTCGGATGACTCAACTTCGTAGCGTCAGAAAGCTTTTTCAGTATAGCATAAACTATACGCACATCAATGTGTCTGGAAGTGGCATTTTCCGCACATGCGAGTGCTGCCAGACATTCTGTATTTAGCACCCATTTTCTTGGTGTCGTTGACAATTTATAAAGCTTTGGCTAGCAAAATTGCTATGAGCTAAGACATTGTTGAAGAGGAAAGGTGGTCCAACTGGCATGCATATTCTTCGTGCAATTCCGGAATTATAAATGCTGATGTCGCTGTCCCTTTGGTGACGGAGCTGTCAGTGTGCACGAAATGTATCCTTGGTACCTGTCAAACAGATGATGTGATGCCAACTGCTGTGCGGCAACAATCGGCTCTTCATGTTTGCGAAGTCCTTCTATTGAGGTTTCAATAGTTCGAAGCTCTAGCAGCAATGGCGGGTAATTTTGGTCCAGTTGCCTATGTGTCGACACAGAAAACCGGAAAATGTACTGTTGGCACACATGGCGTATTTGCGCTCCGGCATGTTTCACGATAATGGATATGAGCGGATGTGAAGGGCGTTGCGGGAGTAGTCGAAAAAGGTGCCAACATGTCTCCACATTTCTAATTACTATAAAGTTGGGCTATCTTGCCTCTGCCAGTGTCAGAGAACTTGATGTTGCCTGTGGAACACCCAGGCATATGCGTAAGCTTCGTTCTTGTAACAGCTGAAGTGGGTGTTGCTGGAGTAGTCGAAAGACGTGCCAACATGTCTCCACATTTCTAATTACTATAAAGTTGGGCTATCTTGCCTATGCCAGTGTCAGAGAACTTGATGTTGTCTGTGGAACCCTCGGACATATGCGTAAGCTTCGATCTTGTAACAGCTGAAGTCGGTGTAGAGACGTCTGAGAGATATGGAGAACTGGCGCAGATTAGACAATTTTCGGTCGAATTAGTGCCCAATGGACGTGGAGTAAAGACGCTGATGTACCACCCAATTTCGTTTCCGCGTTGCGGCGTACAACATTTATGGTGCAGTTCACTTGATTTTCTAGATCAACAATATGCTGACTCCATCTGAGTTGCCTATCCAAGGTAACGACTACGAAGCGATGCTTTCGTGCGATTTTGATTCTCTGGCCATCCACAAAAAGCTTCAAGTTTTTTCACTGTCTTTCTCGTGAACGGCAGAACTACTGATTTGGCGTGAGAAATCTGCATTCCTCGCTCTTTTAGGTAACTACTTCTTGCATTTAGTCCTTGTTGAAGCCGATGTTCGATAGCTTCCAGAGATTTGTGGGACGTCCATATGCATATGTCGTCTGCATACATGAATATCTTCAAGGCTTCGGGCAGCACTTCTGGAAGACCTGCCATTGCAGCTTTGAAAAGAAGGGGACTTAGAACGCTTCCTTGGGGTACACCTCTGCTCATGTTGAAGCAATTGCTGTCTCCTTTATTGGTTGAAATGTATATTTGTCTGTTACCCAGGAAGTTGGCGATTTATCGAAGGATACTACCATGAAACCATAGTGAGGTAAGCCCGTGCAGCACAAAAAGGTGGCTAACAGAGTCTTAAGCCTTCTTAATATCTATGAACACCGCAACAGCCATGTTTCCACATCTCGTCTCATGTTCTACGAATGTAACGAGGTGAAATACGCAGTCCATGGTGTATGATTGTCGTCTGAAGCCAGCCATCTCTTCTAGAAGAAAGTTGTTCGCTTCAATCCACCAGTGCAATCTTCTGTCAACATTTCTTTCCATGACTTTATATACACAGCTAGTGAGGCTAACAGGTCGGAATCAGTCAAGTGAAAGTGGCGATTTACCGGGCGTCAGCAATGGGATAAGTCTCGCGACCTTCCAACACATTGGAACATACACCTTCGTCCACATTTCGTTATATATCTGCAGAATAACAGGCTGCCGTTGGGCCCTAGATTTCTTAGAACACTGTACAATACGTTGTCAGGACCGGTTGCTGTTCTTACTCGGGTTAGTGATGGAGCCGTACGCAACTCTAATAGAGAATGCGTGTTATCCAGTTGAGCATGTGATAAAGCGTATGCATCTTGGATTTGCTGCTCTACCGAATTAGGCAGTGCAGTAGTGTTGAAAACCAATTGTCCAGTTCCAGTCAGCATTGTGCAATACTTATTAGAAACATCACATTTGGATAATCCAAGAGATAAGGTCAATGCTCTGAATGGGTTTCGCTGGGATACTGGATGACTTAAAGCAGTGATTGTTGGCCAGATTTTCGGAAGTGGAGTGAATTGGGTGAATGAATAGCAGAAATCGTGCCAATTTTTTCTACCTGACTTTTCCATGTGTCGGTTAGATTGGATGTGTGTGGCCTGACTCATATTGTAATCTTCTAGCCTCCCAGTGCAGCGATAGCGACGTTCTGTTCGTCTTCTAATTGCTCGTAAACGCTCATAGTCTGCATCTACACTGGAGTGGCCTGCTGGGACAGCTGTAAACCTTGTCGAACGGGAGTAACTGCTTTTAATGCTGGACATAAATATATCCAGTTCATTAACTCCCATCAAGTCACGTCCAGTATGTTCACGAAACAGTTTCCAGTCAGCTTTGAAATCAAAGTGGTCATTTGCACTTGCATTCTTGGGTGTTGCGTGAGAACTGGGTAATTCTCACTCCCTCGTGTTTCGAGGTCTGTACACCAGTTCATATCTCGTTCAATGTCAGGGGAGGCTATAACAAAATCTAGACAGCTGGCATAACTATAATCTTTTCAAATCGTTACTGAACCATCATTCAGTACAACAAGACCACATAGATCAATTGCTTTTTCGAGTGTTCTCCCACGTGAATCAGTATGATTACTGCCCCACGTGGTATTGTGCGAATTAAAATATCCACAGATGAGGGCAGGTCCCTGGGTTTTACCCAATAAATGAACAAGGGATGAGTCGGAGATGCGTGTCAATGGTTGTAAATAAACACAAAAACGGTGATGGTAAGTTTCTGGAATTGAATTTTTCACCCTGCGAATTCTTGCATGTCCGAGTCCGACGAGTATAAAACAAAAGACGATATGTCGCGCCGTACGCATAACAGTGCCAAGCTCAAGGCTGGATTTCTTCTTGATGCATGTGACATAAACAGAAAATAAAGTCAGGGCTAATGTTGGCTTTATTTTGACTCAGAACGGGGAAGAAGTACTGAGCAACCAGCTTTTTAATGTCTGCGCTTTTGGACCTAAAGTCATTGGCATTCCACTGAAACACAGCTGTATTGCGGAAACAGTTGTTCATTTGTTGAGCCATTTTGCTATACAACAATTTTTTGTTGTACTGCTAGAGGCTCTAATAAAAGCACTGCGCTCACCTCAGGAAGGTCATTGGCCTGTTGAAGTACACGCAGCATTGCCTTCAAAGCAAGGAATAGCATCGACATAAACAAATCCACATCACTTAATTTCGGTGCATGTTGCTCTTGTGCCTTTGGCTTTGACGAGGTGAAAGGTGTACACGCTTGGTTATCCTGAGTTGCTGACGGTTTCGGCACCCTGCTATCGCTTGTCTGCCTTTCAACGCTTGGAGATCGTTCCCCACGGTTCGTTGCGGTTGCACTTTTGTTTTTCTAAGCGGAAGCACGCTTGGCTACAGTCGCATACGATAGTGGTGATATACACTTCTGTGATTTTGAAGTGATAGGGAGTGGATAAACAGTTTCAGGAGTCGGACAAGGCGACACCTTTTTGGAGCTCTTCCAAGCAAAACTTCTTGTCGCTTTAGTCCAGTAGCTACCTGGTGTTTCGGACAACCAGTATATGACGCGACGTGGTCTCCATTGCAACTGGCACATTTGGGATGATTCCTCGATGTACATTCTTTGTAATCATGTGGCTTGTGGACAGATTTTGTAGCGAAGTTGTACATGGCACAATTTGGCAACCTATCCATGTCTTTGACAGTTGTACCATCGAGCAGCGGGCTGTAGGTACTCTTCCAACTGATGACTTGTGCAGCCTAGGAGAATACGAGGTGGCAGTGGCTTGTCGGGGGAGAACTCAAGAGTTACCCTGCCGAGTAAATGTGGCTCTGCTGAACCATCTTCGCGACGGATCCATTTAGTTTGTCTCCTGACTGAGATTACACCGCTGCCTCTTAAATATTCAAGAAGTTGATCTTAACTGTATTGCACTGATATTTGTTCAATCTTTACTAGGTACCTCACATACGACTGCGGTATATAAGGCGCCACTTCAAGACCAGCAACATGTGTTAACTCAAGAAGTCTGGAGGATGCAGTATAACTCAAGAAGTCTGGAGGATGCAGTAACTGTGAGACACACATAGAAGTTGCCATCTCTGTTCAGGCGGAATGACTTCACTTTTTCTCTAGCAGCAGATACTACTTCACTGGCCAGTTTTTTTGGATTGACTTTCTAGAATGAGGCGCTATGGTCTGTCAGCTTTAAAATTACGGGTATTCCCACTGATCGGGCTTTCTTGTACGTGACTGTTGTGAAATGCCTGTTTTCTGCTTGTACATCACAGCTCATTTCCGTGGAGTCGACGATCGTTGCATCGCTGTAATCCACTTGATTATCAGTTCGCGCCTTCTTTGGAGTAACACACTCATCGTTGGCGTTGGGTGTCGTCGAGGGGCCATCAAATTCCTCCTCGGGTCCACGAAACATGGATTATCTTGCTGTTCGGACACATTCATCACTTTGTCTTCATCTGATGGACGCTGAGAGAAATGGCCGCCACCAGTAGCCGAAGCTTTCGGACGTCGTGGAAGCCTAACATAAGACTTCGGCACCTTGGAGACGTGGCGCCTGGTGCACCGCGAAGGTGGTGGCCGAATTTCGGTAGTATGATACAGAAGACGAGTAAGAAAACTTACAAAATTGGCAAAAAACAGCAGCGCTAGAAAGCTCACGTCTAATGGTTCTCCACTTCGTCTTCCTTTTTAAAAATTAAACTATTTAGTAATCTAATTAAACTTTACTCATTTGGGAATTGACGTTTCAGGGGGTGCTTTCAAAGAGGCTGAAAGACAGTTCATAGTAGTGTATAGTATTTCGGCCCATTTGTATAGCATATCACGCAGAAGTGAAAAACACAAGTGCTTCATGGTAGCATGAATAACTTCCAGTGTTTTGCTAAGTAATAAATACTGTTACGGAGAAAAAGTATATGCGCAGGGTATATTTGCGAACAAATGCGTACACCGCTTGCTTGCTTGCTTGCTTGTTGCTACATGGCTTGGCTCGTACTCACTGTAGGCAATTTACCATTAAACTGGCGGTTATTGTAATGGGAGAAAACAAATTTTTAAAATTTGACCAAGAAAAAAATATTTATTCAGTCACCTAGAGACTACAAGAGTGGATAATTATAAGGTGACTTATTAATAAAATAGGTAAACAATAAATATTTGAAAGGAATAAATGGATTGTATTTCCAAAGAACTATTATTTCAATAATTTAAGAAATATTACAAGCAAACCTTCTTGTGTCTATGAGAGATTCATAAACTGCTACGCAGACGCTCCTGTTGCTTTGGCCCAGAGTAGAAGCCCCAAGGGAAAGGATTTATTCAGAATTCAGGGTAATTATCAAACTCCTGACTATAGTTTTTAAATGTTTCTTCCTGCCGCATTTCACGCGCGTTCCATTCAGCTCTTCGCCATCGTCATTTCAAACTATCTTCTCAGTTCGTTAGATTATCCTTCGGTGGCAGAACCACCGTCTCGGGGCGAGCAATCCTCGAGGCGTGGGTATTGTTGTTTAAGTGTTGAGACGTGAACTATATTGGTCGGGACTGAAGCTGTTGCTGACGTAGGATGAACTGGAGATATCTCATAGGTCACACCAGTGACCTTGTGTATGACTTCGTAAGGGCCAACGTAACGTGACATCAGTTCTTAGCTGAGACCAACACGATGTAATAGTAACCACATCAAGACCAGTGACCCGGGGAGTACTGCACGTCACAGTGCTGGCAATCGAAAGCAATTTTTTCGTTAATTTGCGGTGTACATTAATGAAGGCGGGCGACTGGGCGGCTGCTGTCAGCACGGATGTAAAAGCATGGTGTCAGTGGGTAAAGGGGTAAAGCGGATCATGATCAAAGAGTATGTAAAATAGTGAACTCAGTTGTGTCATGACGAGAAGAGTTGTATGCGAAGGTAACTGAAGGTAGCTGGATGTCCCAGTCGCTGTGATACTCAGATACGTAAATGGCTAACATGTTTGTCAGTGTACCGTATAGGCCATCGGTGAGGCCGTTAATTTTGTGGGTGGTACGCTGTAGTAAACTTGTAGTTAGTCGAACAGGATCGAAGTAGGTCACCGACTTAGATAAAAAAAGCAGCGGCTGCGTTTGGCGATCAACTGAAGAGGAGCACCACGACGCAGAATGATGTCATGTAAAATGAAATCGGCTACGTGAGCAGCGCCGCTGGTGGGGAGTGCACTGTATAACGACATACCGCGTTGCGTAGTCGGAAGCGACGGCAAGTCACTTGTTACCGGTGGGCGATGCGGGAAAACGATCCAGAAGATCAAGGCCAACTGCGAACAATCACTCATCTGGTATTTCAATGGCTGAAGGGTACCGACAGGCATCAGCACAGGAGTCTTGCCACGCTGGCAGAGGTTTCACGACGCAACGTACAGGCGCACGAAACGGTAGGGGCCAGGCCAAAGGAATCGTCGGCAAACTCGGTCATACGCGCGTGACACTTCTAGGTGTCCGGCCGTATGTGCATCTTGAAGCTGGGTCAAAACGTCAGAGCGAAAACGCGCAGGAACAACGAGCAAAACCTCAGCACCACCAGGGCGGGCATTGTAGTGGTTCAAGATGTCGTTGTGAATGACACACATATGTAAGGAACGGTCAGGGTGTGGATATTGCCGACTGTCAATAATAGGATGCAAAGAAAAGTCGCGGCGTTGTTCATCAGCTATGTTGGTGAAGGCTGTAACTTAGTGAACAAGGGCTTCGTGTGTATCATCCACCGTTTTCAACGGATTGACTGGGCGACGAGACAAGCAGTCAGCATCCTTGTAAAGTTCTCCGCGTTTATAGAATACGAAAAAAGGGTACTATCGTAAGCGCAGCACCCAGCAATGAAGGCGTCCGTTAGGGTATTTGAGCAAAGAGAGCCAGCAATGCGTACAATGTTCGGTAATAACTGAAAATTGTCTGCCATGCAAGTATGGTCGGAATTTCGCAATGCCCTAGACGACAGCTAAGCATTCGCGAGCTGTGATCAAATAATTTTGTTCGTAACGCAACAACAAGTGCCTTGCGTACGCGACGACATGGTGTAATCCTTATTGCTATTGCACCAGTACTGCGCCTATGCCTTGGCCACTGGAATTGGTACGAAGCTCCGTGGTGGTAAGCAGGTCGAAGTGGGCCAGGACTGGTGGATTGGTGAGAATGGCAACGAGCGACAAGAAGGCGGTTGCTTGCTGTCAGCCCGAGGTGAAATCGCCATCCTTTTTGAGTAGGCAGGTTGGTGGCTGGGCTACTTCAGCAAAGCTTTCGACAGAACGAAGGAAGTAGGACCACAGTCCTAGAAAACTGAGGACGTCCTTGGCAGAGCTCGTTGTAGGGAGATTGCGAACTGCTCAGATTTTTGCAGGGTATGAGTGTACGCCTTGTTACGAAGCGCGCCTCCGACGACGTTACGAAGGGCGCCCCGAATCTCACCACTGCAACCACTGTTTCGAACGACGGCGACGCCAACACGGTCCCGAAGGCACCGCTGCTTCGAATTCCACCGGGAGGGCCACCAGCCGTTTCGTAGCGTAGGTTTCTCAGCTCGCGACTGCTTCTGCGCAGAGCTGAAAGACGAGCGGACGAGACGACGGTGAGTAAAACAAGGTTTATGTACAGCATATATACAGAGGCGTTACGAATTCGGCACTGGGGCCGAGAGAGAGGCGAAGAGCCGAGCTCTTCTCTCTAACACATAGCTCTACTCTCAAAAGGGTCTGCTAACACATAGCTCAACTCTATCACATAGCTCTCTTCTCTGTCACACAGCTCAACTTTGTATCACATAGCTCTCTTCTCTGAGAAACATGTCTGCTCTCACATAGGACTGCTCTCTGACACACAGCTCAACTGCGACACATATGTCTGCTCTCCAACACGTCTGCTGCTCGCGACGCGCCGCAGGGCTTCTTTTATATGCACCGGGTCTAACCCAAATGTCCAACCAGAAGCACCGCTGGTCGAGAGGTCGGACTCCTCCAATGGGGTCGCCGCTGGGCCGCGTCATCCTTTCTCATCGAATCTGGAGAGGCTGCGCTGCAGGTGGCTGCACCCAAGGACGAGTGACGTCGCCGCGCATTGCGTCAGACGCCGAGACAGGAAGGCGCTGGTTGTTTACTCGACGGGCTCGCGGGCTGAGGTGATTCACCGCACGTGCGCGCCAGAAAGGTGCCGTCGCGTGTTGACGTCGTTGAGTTGTTCATTGCGTCAGGCGACTCGCGGGCTGGCCTTGACACAGATTTCCTTTTTCCGAGGCACGGACGTTCGCTGCGGACTCCCAGGCATAACAGCCTGCGGCGTCAAAAAGATGGCCGAGTCCGCAGATTTGGCGTACCCGAAGCGAGATTTGGACAAGTTGGGTTGCATGTTGACACGGTGGAAACATCGAGCACTGAGGATAGACGGGTAAGATGGTTTTTTAAATTAGTAAAAAAACGATAACATCATCAAGATAGCAAAGGCAGATGGACAACTTCCTGCTTCGAAGAAGAGAGTCAGTAACGCGCTCAAAAGTCGCGGGAGATTTACATAAACAGAAAGACATCTCTTCGAATCGATGAAGTTCTTCAGCGCCATGAAGGCCGTCTTCACTCTGTCTTGGTCGTGACAAGAGATCAGCCGGAAGCCTGAGCAGAGGCATGTTCAAGTGAAATATTTGGCGCCACGCAAGCTATCGAGTGCATCATTTATACGCAGTAGAGGACGCACATCTTTCTTGGCGAAATGGTTAAGATGGCAGTCAACATAGATTCTCAAGCTATTGTCCCTCTTTTTAACAAGTACAACAGGGGAGGAACACGGGCTTGACTAGGGTTCAATCATGCCCTTACAAAGCATTTATTCACTTTCCGACATGGAGCAAGTCTAGCGGCTCTCCAATTTAGAAACTCAAATCATCACCGAACGCAGGACCCTACGCGTCCTGGCAGCGTACAGCTTCTCCAGCACATTTTATTTCACAGTGCACGTAACTTTGACGGCAGATACGTATAATGCACGTTGTTGCTGACTCATAACGCTGCAGAAAGAGGCCCAGAGTTGCAAGTACTCGCCCTATTCTGTGCCCGCATAAGAAACAACAAAGGCCCAAGATCTAGAGCGAAGCACCACTGCGAATGGTTTGCGCCTCTGGAATTCGCAGCAACAGCGGCACCTGCCATACAAAAGCCAGAATCAGTAATAAGCTGAATGAATCTGTCTATCTCTCCCTCTCTCTTATTTAGACGTTAACGGCGTCCATGCGTTTCTCGAACACGGCCAAGTTCGAGCCGCAGTCGGAAGGGCGCTCCATGCAAGATGAGTGCAGGCCAGTGGTTTGCGCCCAGGGTGGAGGTTCTTCTAGCCGCTAAAGACAACCTCGCTGAATAATTTGTAGCACGACTTGCGGACGTTCTTTGTGATTAACTTCCACAAATGAAATCGCGGCGCTGTCACTTGAAACAGCCGGAGCCCACATAAGCGCTGAAATGCGCGCACTCATCTAAACTTCCATTTTGGTCGCTGGTGAGAAGCTGTGCATGGTGGGCGCAGCCTTCGGACTACACACGTGTTTCAGAGCTGTATACGGCACTGACTTCAAGAGTACAATCACAACACAGAGAAGCACGGCAATTGCGCTGACGACGGCACAGGCAATGACAGCAAGTTTGTGGTTTTCAATCGCGGATACTTTCGAAGCCCCTGGTACATGGGCGCGTTTGTCTGCAGGAAAACAACTGAAATTTTTATCATACTCGAGAAGTCATTTTTAATCAGCCTAAAAATAGTGTAAAAGATACTTTCCCAACCATGAGTCTTTAAAGCAGGCGAAGAGTAAGAAAGAAATCACAACATATTTACGGAGTGAATGATGATGAGTGGGACGAAGCATTCGTCCGTCCATTCATCCGTGTGTCCATTCGTTCGTGCCTCCGTCTGTCCGTGCATGCGTCCATGCGACCAATCGCGCTCGGCTACGAACACACTGGCAGTGACACTCTGCCGCGTGCCGCTCATCGGTCGCGAGACACCGCTTTTAATCACTTTCTCCCGCGGAGTGTCGTAGAATTTCTGCCACCAACCGGATTGCTCGCTTCGTTATATTACAGAAGACAGTCACTCGTCCTTCACAGTCGGCGACGTCACTCGTCCTTCATGGGCACCTTTGACGCAAAAATGTCTGTCAGCTTGCCTGTCTGTCTGCCTGTGTGTCTGTCTGTCTGTCTGTCTGTCTGTCTGTCTGTCTGTCTGTCTGTCTGTCAGTATCTATGTCTGTACACTTGTCTGTTTGTCCACTCTTAATGGCATCGGGTACTTGAAACGGCCGACACCATCCGCAGCGCCCACCGATTTTGCTCAAGATTGAGCGTTCATGCTTGCGCAATTGTCAATTAAAAAGCAATTATTACGCATGTCTGGGGGATCATAACCCGTATATATTCTGCATGTGCGTCGTTTACTAGAAAAGACATACATAAGTAATTTTAAGGGCCGTGGCGCTTATCATGCGGCGATGAACATGCAACGCTTGTACGGAAAGGCGAGTGTTTCCAACGTTTTGCTAAGAGAAGACGGTGGCGGCACCTATCTATCACTTTGCGTTCTACACCTTATCACCTCTGAGAAGGGCGCGCACACCTGTCATAGAGCCATGCGCTTTGTTTTCTAAGGAAGCTGCCAGATGGCGCTCATGTCTCACGCGTGACGTGACCAGATGCGTTCATTCACCTCCACTGCACGCTCGAGGCACTCTAACGCAGCGCCTCCAGAATACCATTCACTGATTTTGTTGCGCAGAACATCAAATAAATATCTTGCTCATTCTGTCCACATGCAAGACTATCATCTTTCGACGACTTTTTCAGACTAACATGCAGATACTGGGCCATTCTTTTTTCCGCTGCCACCGGCTCCCACGCAGGTAATCCATAGAGTAACATAGTAAGCGTTGTTACTCTATCAGCAAACCACGAACCGAAAAGCAACTGATTTTTCTTCTTTCCTCCTCACATCGGCATCACCTCCTCATGTATGCCGTTTCCCTCCGTCTGTCGAGTAGAAGACAAGCCGCAAGCCGGCAGCTAGCATGTGGGCGCGCTTCTCGACATGTTCATTCTTGTCTCGGTTTTCTTGCGGCACCGCCAATGTGGACAGTCTGCCGCTGGCTGCCGAGCGAGGGCACCGATGGGCGGGACACCACCGAGGCATGCTTCCCGCCAGTGTGCCAGTACCCTTCAAGATGCATATCGCGCGGGGGTAACACCGGCGAGACGCGAGCCAAGAAAGCCCAGCGCAAGCGTCTTCAACGCGCCCGCCGCTGTGCTTCGTCCATGCCCAACCAACGATCCGCCACGTACGGTGACTATCTAGAAGACTGAGAGAGGCACTGGTTCTGCGCGTAACCAGGCAATCATAGAGTAGTGGTATCGCGCCATCTCGAATATCCTAACTCGACTGCAGTTTGTAAGTACTTGTATGAGACAGCGCCATCTATTGTACTGTTCGAGAGATACTGCCTTATTTTTTCTCGTCCCTTATTTCGATTGCGCGTGACGCATGTAAGGTTACACTAAGAGGAGTTTCACCCCTAAAACAAGTAGAACGTACACACCTACAAAACATTGACAAATACCAGGCGGTTTGAAATTCACACCAATCGATCACGACGGATGAACCATACTTCCACCAAAATTCGGCAGATTCCATATACCTTGAAAGCAGACGCTATAGAGAGAATGTCACCGTGTTGCAAATTTTTTGAGCAACAGTACATGAAATAACGCTAATTTATGTATGAATGTGCAATGCACGGACATATGTTGAAGAATTGCACATGTTTACTTAACCAGTTGTATGGATCTTTGTGACAACGATGCCAACAGGAACAGGAGCATTAGCAAAGCCAGAAGCGATAAGCTTATATGATGCTGTGGTGCTTGCAAGGATGGTAACCCTATGCACTGCTATATAAATCCACTCCAGCGCATGGCGCCCAACCAGATTTTACATTAACCTGACGTGAGGCTCTATCGAAAGTCAAGTCAAGTCAAGTTTAATAAATAGTTCAGTTGAGTTACATGGTTAGCGTTAATACAGCAGGAGGTCCCAAAGTTTCAGAGAAACTAACAGGAGGACCTCCTATGGCTACATGGATGGGGTAATTACAAAAAATACAAAAGAGTATACAAAAGAGTATATATGTAAGCTTTATAAAATCAGATAGGCAGCACTGTAACCAAAGCTGACCATTACGAACTTTAGGGTCTATTTGAAAATCAGTTCCAAGGCCTGGCGCCGCTTTGTGATAACCATGTGGTTTCCATGCTTGATTGCCACGCGGAATGCTTGCGTTCAATTTCTGGTGGGCCCCGACAATATCTATTTTTTGCATTCGTCCGGTCAACGCTGCCGATTTCTCAATTTTTAACGCTCACGATTAGAAATTGCCCATTTGTGTTCTCGTCATTTGATTTGGTTTGCTTTATTCAAGGCAAAATTGAACAAGACTGCCTTGGGGGACACGACTAAAGGCTAAGTAAATGCCTGACTTGGTCGTTCCTGGATAAATGCTAAGTTTCAATCACCTGTGGCACATATGCGTATACCAGTGGAGAATACCCGACCACTGGTATGTGTTACTCTCTGGCGGAAAGTGCTTGATGGCGTAGGCGACGGATTTGTCACAATATGCATGTCTTGACCAGAGCGTCATATTCGCCAAATGACCTTACCCTTTCATACTAACTTTGCTTCACACACAAAGTTCAGGGGGTGATCACAAGAGCTCCCAGACGTAAGCGTCTATAGAGATAGACAGATTTGCAGAAATACGCCAAAAGTGTTTACAGTGCGCAAAGAAATGCTTCGCATTTAATGTCGTATTCAACTTTCGGCGTAGCACAGCAACCGTGTTCTTATGGTGCATGCTTATGGCTGGTTCATGGCGATATATGATGTATTTACTCTTTATGGCCACTGCAGTTCTATGCCTGACACTAGCATAAGTGACGAAATGCGCGTGTTTTTCGGGCATTAAGTCAGTAAAACGAGTGAAATATTTCTATGTATTATATTGCCGCGTGCATAGCTGCATTTAGCGGCGAGATAGCGACGACAACGAAGAACGCGGATTCGCTCGAGAGGCAATCGCGAGTGGCACTGCAGCTGAAGCGGCTCAGTTCTTCATTGAGAACATTGTTCTGAGACATGGTGCTCCAGCTGTCGTCATAACAGACAAAGGTACCGCGTTTACAGCCGAGCTTTTGCGCACTGTGCTTACGCTCAGTGGCACAGCGCATAGGAAGACGACAGCTTACCACCCACAAACTAATGGGCTTACAGAAAGACTTAACAAGACAATCGCTGACATGCTTTGCATGTACGTCGACGTAGAACACAAGAATTGGGACCGAATATTGCCGTACATCACATTCGCGTATAATGCGGCGTGCCAGGAAACAACAAAAATGACGCCGTTCGCACTAATTCATGGCAGAGAAGTTACGACAATGCTTGACGCCATGCTGCCTTACGATTTCAATGATTCAGAGACAGACGCCGCAGACTTCACTGAGCGCGCCGAAGAAGCAAGGCAGCTTGCCCGCGTCAGAATAGTGAATCAGCAGCAACTTGACGCCCAACGGTACAACCTTCGCCATCGATTCGTCATTTATCAACCAGGAGATAGAGTCTGGGTTTGGTTTCCTGTACGACGACGAGGCCTCTCAGAGAAACTTCTACGCCGATACTTCGGACCTTACAAGGTTCTGCGTCGTCTTAGCGACGTGACGTACGAAGTCGTGCCCGACGCCTCCTCCTGTTCAAAACGTCGCCAGCATCTGCCTGAGACAGTGCACGTGGTCCGCATGAAACTTTACCACTCTCAGTGATGTAAACACTCGATGGCCGCATCTCTACCTGTTGAGCGTCGGGACGACGCTCACTCTGGCGGGAGGGTAATGCCGCGTGCATAGCTGCATTTAGCGGCGAGATAGCGACGACAACGAAGAACGCGGATTCGCTCGAGAGGCGCAGCGCAGCAGAGTGAAGAAGACGACAATCTTAGCGGCCTTCTCTGAGAGCGTCTCTACAAGCCCTACTGTCCGTGTTTTTAAATAAACCCCCTGTCATTTATAACCCGCGACAATATTGCCACATTGAATATGCAGCACGAAGAGAACAACGAAGAACACACGCAGCGGGTGAAGAAGACGAGGTTCTCTTCCGATCAGTTTGCCAGTGTTCTGGTAGAATTAAAGTGAGTTTCCTGTATTCGAATGCTGCTGTTTCTGCATTGTGACACTGTTGTAGGCGCTGGGTACATGTTCGGGACGCCTGACAACAGCCCCGCATCTGGTCAAGAAAGACTTTTGCGCATCGACACCCCCGTTCACCGCAGCAGCCGGCGCCTGTTAGGCCTCAGCCTCAGCCAGAGTTTGGTCCATTGCCGGAAAGCGTGACTGTGCCAGAAAGCATGACGGCGCCTGGAAGCACTGGCCCCAACATGTCCAGCCCAAGCACGAAACAGGTGACTGTTTTGAACCCTCGACTTCCGGTTGACTTCCACGAAAACGCATATGAGGATGCACATGACTGGCTCTGGGAATTCAAGCACACAGCGAATGTTAACGGTTGGAACACCACACAGAAATTGGGCTACGTTTATTTTCCGCTTCAAGACGGAGCCCGAACGTGGTTCACGAATCGCGTGTGGTCGTCTTGGGACGAGTTCCGGCAGAAGTTTCTCGACACGTTCGCGAGCACTGAAAGACGAGAAATCGCACAGCGTCTCCTCGAGTCACGAATTCAGAAACCAAATGAATCCGTTACGATGTTTGTTGAGGACATGGCGCGGCTATTTCGTCGAGCATATCCTAATATGCCCGAAGCCAAAAAGGTTAGCCCCCTCATGCGGGGCGTTAAGAAGCAGCTGTTCACTGGCCTCGTACAAAACCCGCCTACAAGTGTGGATGAAATCTCCAAGGAGGCGACATCTATCGAACGCGCACTGCATCTACGTTATCGCCAGTATGACCGCCCAACCCACAGTGCACCGATCAGCGTGGCAGCCTCTACCACAGCAACAACACCCGATGAAGGTTCTTTGCGCCAACTAATACGAGAAATCGTACATGAAGAGGTCAAGAAACTCGTCGCCAAACCGAATGACTGCGCGATCGCCTCAGTAACGGAAGTTGTACGCCAGGTGATCAGGCAAGCGCTCTCGCTTCCTGAGCCGAACACGAGCACTCCCAGGGCAAGCTATGCAGACGTAGTCCGCCGAGAGCCAGCGAACGTGCCGACACCACATCAGTACCATCAGCAACATCCGCCGACAGCACCTTGGTACTACAGAGAAACTTCGATGCCGAGGCGGCCACCACTTCGCAAAACTGACATCTGGCGTACCCCTGATCATAGGCCCCTGTGCTTTCACTGTGGGGAAGCAGGCCACATCGTTCGGTATTGCCCGTATCGCGCCGCAGGGTACCAAGGGTTTCCTTCTATGGTTCCTCGGCGCCGTTTCAACGGAACATCTGACGTCGACACGAGTGTCATGACCCCGCGGGATGTTCTTCCTGGGTTTCGGTCACGCTCGCCCTCTCCTGGGCGTTATTCTCCATCTTCTAGACGGAGCACCACTGACATGCCAAGAGGGAGATCTCCTAGTCCACGCCGGGGAAACTAAAAGCAGCGATCTCTGGGGGGAAGGTTGGGAATCGTCGAAGTGCTGAAAATCCCCCATTACTGCCGAGCGAAGAGAGACACATTTTAAATGAATCGACGAAAAATGGGGTTGTTACTGCTAAAGTTGCAATTACGATTGACGGACATGACGTCATGGCATTGGTCGACACTGGCGCGGACTTCTCAATAATGAGTGAGAGTCTGGCAGACACCCTCAGGAAGGTTAGAATGGAATGGACAAGACCGCAGATTAGAGGAGCTGGAGGGCAGCTACTCACACCTACCGGAAAGTGCACCGCAAGAATGAAGATAGGGGATGCATCCTTCGTCGCAACTTTCGTTATCCTTTCTGAGTGTTGCAAACAGGCAATCTTGGGGATGGATTTCTTGCGTGAATATGGTGCCATCATCAATATTCTGGACGGTGTACTGACCTTTTCAGCGGATCAAAGCGCAGCGCTACACCGAAAATCCCTACGAGTCATTGACGATGTGACCGTACCTCCGTTATCGTGCCGCCTTGTTTCAGTCACGTGCAGCGAGCAGAATACTGCAGAAGGAATCGCTGAACAAGTATTGACGCTCCTACTCTCTCGCGGTGTTGCGATTGCCAGAAGTATCGTCAACGTTGTGTGCGGTGAAGCAGAGGTTCTGTTAACGAATTTTACTAACGAGCGACGACACATTACACAAGGCACTACAGCTGCCTACTTCGACGAGATCACCGAAATCCGCGAGTGCTGTGTAGTACAACAGGACGAGCCGCAAGCCACGTCAGCCCCACCACCTATTGACGTAAGCTCGGATTGGTCACCAGCGCAGAGACAGCGTCTAGTAGATCTTCTTCACCAGTTCAAAGACTGTTTTTCATCGACCTCGAGGGTCAGTCAAACGCCACTGACGAAGCATCGGATAATAACGGAGGAGACGGCAAGGCCAATACGACAGAACCCATACCGCATAGCACCGAAAGAGCGTGAAGCAATCCAGGAACAAGTGACGAAAATGCTCGATGATGACGTCATCCAGCCGTCAAGAAGTCTTTGGGCATCGCCGGTAGTGCTGGTTAAAAAGAAAGACGGAAGCTTGCGATTTTGTGTCGACTACCGAAAGCTGAACCGTGTGACAAAGAAAGACGTGTACCCATTGCCGCGCATCGATGATTCACTCGGCAGGCTTAGGTATGCACGCTACTTTTCGTCAATGGACCTCAAAAGTGGGTATTGGCAAATTGAGGTCGACGAGCGAGATAGAGAAAAAACGGCTTTTGTAACGCCTGACGGGCTTTATGAATTTAAAGTCTTGCCATTCGGATTGTGCTCAGCCCCCGCAACATTTCAGACACTGATGGATACCGTTCTGTCAGGCCTTAAGTGGCAGACATGTCTGGTCTATCTGGACGACGTCATTGTTTTTTCAAAAACATTTGAGGAACACCTGAGCAGGCTGCTATCGGTATTCAGGGCAATAAGGTCTGCCGGCCTGACACTGAAACCCGAGAAGTGTCATTTCGGTTTCAAGGAGCTTCAATTTTTACGCCATGTGGTGAGCCATGAAGGTGTTCGACCTGATCCCGATAAGATTGCGGCCGTCAGAAAATTTCCGGTACCAAAAGACAAGAAAGCAGTCAGGCGTTTCTTTGGCCTATGCGCATACTACCGAAGGTTTATTGCCAATTTCTCCCACATAGCCTCGCCGTTAACACGACTCACAAGAGAAGACATTTCGTTCACATGGGGCGACGATCAACAGGTGGCATTTGACGATCTCCGACAACGCCTGCAGACTCCGCCTGTCCATGCTCACTTTGATGAGGATGCTCCTACCATGGTCCATACAGATGCCAGCAACGTGGGTTTAGGCGCTCTACTCGTCCAGTGGCAAGACTCAGCCGAGCGTGTGATTGCATATGCTAGTAGGACGCTTTCCCGCGCCGAGTACAACTACTCCACAACGGAAAAAGAGTGTCTTGCTGTCGTATGGGCGGTTATGAAGTTTCGTCCGTACCTCTATGGTCGTTCCTTCCACGTAGTCAGTGACCATCATTCTCTCTGCTGGCTGACCAACTTGAAAGACCCGTCTGGTCGGCTCGCACGGTGGAGCTTACGCCTCCAAGAGTTTGATATGACGGTCGTGTATAAGTCCGGACGGCAGCACGCCGACGCCGATTGCTTATCAAGGTCACCGATAAAGCTTGACGATGACACAGAAGATGACAGCATGGCGTTTGTAGGAGTCGTTGACACCACTACGATTTCGTGCAAGCAGAAAGAAGACAGTGAGTTGCTTCCTCTTATTGAATTTTTGAATGGTCGGACAACAACCGTCCCTAGAAGATTTGCAAGGAGCCTGCCGTCATTCTGCTTACGTAGTGGTGTTCTCTATAAGAAGAACTTTTCTCCCAGAGGAAGCACCCACCTTCTTGTCGTTCCGACGTCACTTCGTGAGGAGATACTTTGTGCTTGCCACGATAAGCCAACGTCTGGTCATCTCGGATACACACGCACATTGGCCAGAATCCAACAGAAATACTACTGGCCAAGACTTCCAGCCATTGTGAAGCACTACGTGCGCACGTGCCTCGATTGCCAACGACGAAAATCGCCACTGGTAAAGCCAGCTGGGCTATTACAACCAATTCAAGTGCCCACGGTACCTTTTGCCCAAATTGGAATGGATCTCCTTTGACCATAAACGACTTCCCATGCTGGCAACAAGTGGGTAATAGTCGCTACTGATTATCTTACGCACTATGCCGAAACAAAGGCTTTGTCAAGTGGCACCGCCGTTGAAACCGCACGATTCTTCGTAGAAAATATCGTCCTGAGGCACGGTGCTCCAACAATCATAATAACGGATCGAGGTGCCGCTTTCACGGCCGCGCTCCTGAAGACAGTGCTAGAGCTCAGTGGAACCGCCCATTGGAAAACCACTTCCTATCATCCACAAACCAACGGCTTCACAGAACGCCTCAACAAGACTATTGCCGACATGTTGAGTATGTACGTTGACGTGGATCACAAGAACTGGGACGACATTCTACCGTACATCACGTTCGCCTATAATACAGCCCAGCAAGAAACTACACGAAGAACACCGTTCAGTCTCCTTCATGGCCGTGAAGTGACGACGATGCTTGACGCCATGTTACTGCACGACTGCTATGACATCGATTTGGACGCTGCATCTTTTATCCAACGAGCAGAAGAAGCGAGGCAGCTTGCGCGCGTCCGAATCACCCAGCAGCAAAATCATGACGCCCAACGTTATAATCTGCGACACCGACATGTCGTCTATCGGGCCGGCGACAAAGTCTGGGTATGGAGTCCTATCCGCCGCCGGGGACTGTCTGAAAAATTGCTGAAGAAATATTTTGGCCCCTACACTGTTTTACAACGCCTGAGCGACGTTAATTACGTGGTCGTTCCTGACAACCCCTCGACAACTCGCCAGCAAAAACCAGAAATCGTGCACGTTGTACGAATGAAGCCCTACTTTTCGGACTGCTTACACCATACATCTACTACACCGTCTTTTGTAGAAGAGAATCGGGACGCTGCTCTCTGGAGGGGGGCAAATGCCACATTGAATATGAAGCACGAAGAGAACAACGAAGAACACATGCAGCGGGTGAAGAAGACGAGGTTCTCTTCCGATCAGTTTGCCAAGTGTTCTGGTAGAATTAAAGTGAGTTTCCTGTATTCGACTGCTGCTGTTTCTGCATTGTGACAATATATACCGTGTTTTGACTATATACGCACGCGCCATGTAGAAGTGTGCTAGCTGGGGATGCCATCTTGCAACTGTCTGAGCAACGAAAAGACAATTGATATTTAGAGGGTTGGCAAGATGATGTCTACTGGGGCGAAATAGTTAGCTTCAGTACAGTCGTGGCCTCGCAGGTTGCTCAGACCGGTTTTTATAACAGTGTGGAAACAGGCAGCCGCCAATGTGCCACTTTCGCTGATATTTTTTGTGCCTACTAAATAGTACAATGATTTACCTTTGTAGGACATTAACAAACGCAGTGAGGTGCATGCTCACTACACGCGTATCGACAGTGATAAACATGTAACTGTAGTATGCGTTTTCACGAGTGATTCACTCTGGGGCAAAACAACACCACCTGCTGAGAGCGAAACGGCAATGTCAAACGAGTCCACGCCTGAAGGTGAAGTTGCATTAAAAAAGGAGAAAACAATCTTACACGTTACTGCAACTAGTATACAAAATAGTAAGACATGATACTAGCGCAATAAGAGACGGTGATGAGAAGAAACATGTGACTACGTGAGACTTCACCTAAGCTCTTATTACATGCCCCATTCAACTATATAAACATGAAAATCGCTGACTGCAGCATGCGCACAAGCGTACCAATGAAGTTAAATAAATGAGAATACCTGTGATATGTGAAATTGCCGCTCTTACCCTGCCCCAGTGCTCTCGTGAGCAGCATTTATAAATGTGTGCTAGCAAATGAAGCTACTGCTGCTAAGCGGCGATGTGGAACTTCACACTGGGCATCCGAAAGAAGACCCTTGTTCCAACAAAAAACTGATGAGGTTTCTTAAACGATTGAACACTGAAATGAACAAAAAACATGTAGGATTCTCGTGTCATATATTTGAAGTAAAACAAATGCAGCTAAATATCGAGGAGCAAGTGAACAGCAGAAAGTCAAGACTTACAACTGTGGAGCAAAACAGGCTGTCAGTCAAAAGTCGGTGGGTTAACGTTTTGTCTTCCACGGTTAGCATGGAAGACAAAAGGCATCGAATCTGAGAACGCGTCTCAACGGGCACATCGACTGGGGAAATTCTTTCCTAACAAATGTCAGTCCGTTATTGCAAAGCTTTAAGTTAACGGAGTCTGTTTAGTACGCTCGGTCAGAGCTAGTAAATTCGGAAATTCAAATATCCGAGAAATATTGTGTTTTCACGAGCACTTCTAGTAAAAAATATTATTAATATGGATAGGCCAGTGGACAGCAGTTTTCTTTGCGCTACAATAGGTTATTCAATAATAAAAAGTACGTGCCAGTGCTCGCTCATTTCCCGTCATATGATAGCGTGGGTGAAATAAAATCGGTGCATAGCCGAGAGGCTCTAGCAAATGATGCTTCGGCTTTATTCACTGAACAGACGTCTCTTGCGTAGCTATATGCCTGTGAGAAATAGGATCCCGAGGTTACCGGTTGAAATGTTTCTTTTCCTTGTTCAAATGTACGCTACGTAATGGTGAAGAGAACGAACCTATTCTATGCCTTATCGAAACGTGTATAGCTGCACATAGTAGCGCTTACCGAAACATAGCGTTCGCTAAGGGTTACTAATCATAGTACTTTAATATAACATGGTCTTCAAAATCTGTCGTTGTTAACGAAATAATATACAGGCAGGAGAAGTTTTATTCGCTGTTTCAGATTACTTGCACTCATATGCTGTGCCTACCACATAATCCTAAAAACTCATTTGTACATGCGTATGCGTGAACAAAATTTTATGACGCGCGTCTTCATGACGTCACCTGTTTTAGCAATCTTCTTGTGACATAACGTGGCATGATGTCGCAGTAGTGTCATCTTATGGGCGACTTAAAAAACCATAGAGCGCGGGACCTCGATAGATGAAAATGAAATCAACACTGGGCAGTGCCACATCAAGCTATGGCTCATGTTTCATGCTTCTTTACACGTCGACAAAAAGTAGAAGAACCGTTCCGCCTTCGCACCATTCCGCCTTCGCCTAGCCCTAAGTGAATGAGCAAGAGATCTTGTGACTTTGTAAGCAAAGACTTGACAGCTATTCAAAATAACCTAAATAGCTATAAATGTAGTAGACAAAAAAGCTGCAGTTTATGGCCTTATCACACATAACATCCTCTCAGTTCTTTCCACTAATACAAAACTAACAGATAAAAAATACAGGAAAGCAAAGCAAACTGGTTGAAGCTCAGAAAACTAAGCCGAGAATTACGAAACCAAAGAAACGTGAAAAGTCTTATCAGATTCGCGGAAATTTGTCAGTCTACTTTCTCAACAGCTGGTACTTGTGCAAGAATATCGCGCACTGAGCAAACGATACAAAAGTGGCATTCAGGTTTCGAGCTATCCATACCTGAAACACCTGTCTAGAGACATAACCTCTATCCGTATTTTCATTCACGATTCTGAATAAAATGCCTGCACTATTGTGAGGCTAAGACCGGCCTTCTCATGAAGATTTTGGGCAAGCAGGCAGAATACTTCATTGACATTCACTTTCTTTCAATGAAGGGAATGCGGGCACAGGTTCCCAAGCACAAGTAAGATGTGCGCATGCACCTCGGGCTGTGCTTCAGAATATCCGAGAAATTGCGTTTATTTTTCTTCGACTAAGTACTATTCCTAACCATTTGAAGCTAAAAGAAAGAAACTGGCTGTCAGACGGATGTTGGCGTTCTCCGTTTAAGCATCGTAAGAAATAAGTGGTAGTCATTAGATCAACACGCCTCGAAGTCGCTATGGTTCGAATGTTGTCACACTTGATAGCAGCGGTGGTGGTTTACTGTGTGTTCCAAATGTGCGCGGAAGCAGGGAGGGTCAGAAGGCTGCCAAACTGCCCCAACTCATGTAGCCGAGTTGTCTGCAAGCCCTTTGACGCGTCCAAGTGCACGGGAAAAAAGAAAGTCAGGCACAACGCTGGGCCGTGTCAGTGCTGCGACCGCTGCGTCATTCAATTACGTAAGTATCAGAGGGGGCCATATGCAGAACATAATTTAGGCGAGAACAGCTTGCTAGAGTAACATCAGCTTTAATCCCTCTGCACAGCGCTTGACAGCTAATGTTGCTTGCGCCAGGAATAAGAGCATAAAAAATTCTAATAATAGGGTCTCTTATTTCTTGAAGACGACACGAAAGCGAGAAACACACACACACACACAAATATATATATATATATATATATATATATATATATATATATATATATATATATATATATATGTATTGTCGCGGTTCAACGTAAGCAGTGCACCGAGACGCCGAGTCCGTGAACCAACGGCGTGTGATTTTATGCAGGAGCCAAGAGCAGGCGAGCAAAACAAAAGCACGTTGTCTTCTTCAGTCTCTCTTTTCACGAGGCATTTGGCACGCACATTGTCTTCGTTCTTTGTTTCGGGCGCGGCATTTGCCTCCCCTTAAAAGAGCATCACCTCGATGCTATAGCTGAGCCAGTGATTCGCGCATAAAGTCACTTTGTAGGAGCGGTTGTGCCTCGCAGAGTCACTCACTGACGTATGGCTTAATGCGCACTACGTGCACAAGCTCAAGTCGGTGCTGGCGACGCCTGGTACAGTTTGGGCTATCCTGGACGACTTCATAGGTAATGTCACTTAGTCTTCGCAGCACTCGATAGGGTCCGAAGTACCTTCTGAGCAACTTTTCGGATAGTCCTCGTCTTCGTACAGGCGTCCACACCCATACCCTGTCCCGGTTTCGTACGTTACAGGTGTATGACGCAGGTTAGAGCGGCCTGCGTCGTACTCTTACTGTTGGTATATTCGCAGACGTGCGAGCTGCCTCGCTTTCTCTGCGCGTTGAGTAAACGCGTCAGCACTCGTTTCATTGTCATCGAATTCGTGTGGCAGCATAGCGTCCAACATCGTTCCTACTTTTCGCCGTGAACATGGCTGAATAGGGTCATCCATGAACAAGGCTGAATGGGGTCATCCGTGTGGTTTCTTGTTTCGCAGTATTGTATGCGAACGCTATGCAAGGAAGAATCTCGTCCTAGTTTTTGTGTTCGACGTCCACATACATTGAAAGCATGTCTTCCTGAGATTTGTTAAGTGGCTCAGTCAACCTGTTGGTTTGTGGATGGTAAGCTGTCGACTTGCGATGAATAGTACCGCTGAGCACCAACACATGATCTAAAAGCGCGGCCATGAATGCGGTTCCGCGATCTGTTATAACAATCGATGGCGCACCTTGTCTCAGCACAATGTTCTCTATGAAGAACCAGGCCACCTCCTCTGCTGTGCCTCTCTGGATGGCTTTTGTCTCGGCGTAGCGAGTAAGGTAGTCGGTCGCCACAATAACCCTGCGGTTACTAACACTACAGGTGGGAAGTGGGATCAAAAGGTCCGTTATGATCTGGTCAAATGGCGTTGTCGGGATCTGGACAGGGTGTAGCGAACCGGCTAGTTTCGTTGGAGGTGACTTGCGCCGCTGGCAATCGAGGCAGGTCTGAACATGACGCTTAACGGCAGCGGTGAGTCTAGGCCAGTAATATCTCCTTCGAACTCTGCTCAGTGTGCGCGTGTAGCCTAAATCTCCAGATGTTACCTCGTTGTCGCACGCTTGCAACACCTCAGAACGAAGACTGGTAGGCACGAGAAGCAGGTAGCTGGAGCCGTCTGACGAGTTTATTTTGTAAAGGACATTTTTCGCAGACGTAACGACGATAGTCCTCTTGTAAAGGCTTTGGGCGCTTTCTGGCTTCGTCCTTCTAAATAATTAATCAAGCCAAGTAGCTCAGAATCGTCATGCTGCTGATCTGCGATGGTTGACGTGTCGAGGATTTCGAGGAACGCTGTCTCTTCATCAAAAGAAGCAGCCGACTCTATTGATGATCAAGATAGGCAGTCGGCGCCCGTGTGTCGTTTTTCCGACTTATACACCATTGTTATATCACACTCCTGTAGTCTAAGGCTCTAGCGTGCCAATTGCCCGGAAGGATTTTTCAGACTTGTTAACCAACACAACGAATGGTGGTCACTGATAACCCTGAATGGGCGGGCGTACAAGTATGGGCGAAATTTCATAACTGCAGACACCACGGCGAGGCATTCCTTTTCAGTGGTCGACTAATTTGCTTCTGTGTGTAACAGAGTACTGCTTCCGAAAGCGATCACTCTTTCCTCGTCGTCCTGGCGCTGCACAAGCACAGCTCCGAGGACAACATTGCTGGCGTCAGTATGGAGCACTGTAGGGGCTGTCTCATCAAAATGGGCAAGCACGGGGGGTCGTCTGTAGACGTTGCCGCAAGTCATTGAAAGCAGCTTCCTGTTCGTCGCCCCAAACAAATGCAATGTCATCTCTTTGTGAGACGAGTTAAAGAGGACGCAATGCGCGCAAAATCTGGAATAAACCGCAATAATATGCACAGAGACCCCGAAAACGCCTCACTGCCTTTTTATCTGATGGTGTTGGAAACCGTGCGACGGCAGCAACTTTCTCGGTGTCTGCACGAACTACTGCGTAACTGACGACATGGCCAAGAAACTGCAGTTCCTCAAAGCAGAAGTGACATTTCTCCGGCTTGAGCGTCAGGCCTGCAGCCTGTATGGCCTGCAATATCATTTGCAATCGTTCAAGGTGTTCGTCAAACGTTGTAGAAAACACAATGGCGTCGTCAAGGTATACTAGGCAGGTTCTCCATTTAAGCCCAGAAAGAACGGTATCCATGAGACGCAGGAAAGTAGCGGGCGCGGAGCACAAGCCAAATGGTAAAACCTTAAATTCGTACAGTCCGTCTGGCGTCACGAAAGCGTTTTTTTTTCAGGATCCCTGGGGTCTACTTCGATTTGCCAATATCCGCTCTTTAAGTCCATGGAAGAGAAGTAACGGGCGTTTAGAAGCCTGTCGATCAAATCATCTATGCGGGGAAGCGGGTACACGTATTTTTGTTACCTGATTTAGCTTTCGATAGTCCACACAGAAACGCAGGCTGACGTCTTCTTCACTAGAACAACAGGTGAAGCCCAGGGGCTTTTTGACGGTTAACTGACATCGTCTTCAAGCATTTCGCTACCTGCTGTGCTATCGCTTCTCGTTCATTTGAAGCCACACAATACGGATTTTGATGGATCGGTCTAGCCGTGTCCTCTGTGATGATTCGGAGCTCAGTCAAGGACGTCCGGCCAGCTTTCGAGGTCGACGCAAAACAGTCGTGGAACTCGGCTAGCAGCACAAGCAGGCGTTTCCGCTGTTGCTGTGTTAAAGTAGGGCTGACGTAAAGGTTAGGTGCTAGGACATGTGGGTCTTGTGCAGGTGTTGTTTCGAGTGCTGAAAAGCAGTCACAAACATCTGCGATCTCGTCGAAATGTGACAATGCTGTGCCCTTTGGGAGGTGCCGTCGCTCGGAGGTGAAATTGGTCAACAGCAAGTTCGTTCGGCCGTCGGTAACATTGCTTATTCCTCGTGCTACGGAAATCCCGTGAGCGAAAAGCAGCGAGGTTAGTTGGTCAGCGACTCCTTCACCGTCGAACGGTACGTCACATGCTACTGAAACTAGGATACATAATCGAGGCGGCACGACTATATTGTGGTCTTAGAGACGAAAGGATTTGAGCTCTGGTGAAGTAGGATCAGTCAGACGAGCACTCTCGTAAAATCAACCACGCGGTCCTGGATGTTGATTATTGCGCCATGCTCCCTGGGAAAGTCCATTCCTATTATTAAATCTTTGCAGCACTCTGAGAGAACAATGAAAGTCGCGACGAAAGAAGAATCTCCTATGCTGATTCTTACTGTGAATTTTTAAGTAGGGAGCAGCAATTGACCACCCGCTGTTCTTACATGTGGTCCTGTCCATGGCGTTTTTACTTTTCTAAGATAATCAGCCAGCTTGTGACTTATTATGGAAAAATCAGCACCCGTATCGACTAAGGCCGTCACTTGCTCTCTATCAATAATTACATTGAGGTCGGCGCTCACAATTTCGTCATTGTTAATATTCGTCGGTGTCGAGTCGTTCTGTAGCGGCAGTACTGGGGACTTTTTATCGTCTTGTGGTCGGGCTGCGACCTTAGCCCGAGAGGTCACTGCCTTTAGTTTCCCCGGGAACGGCTGGGCGACCTTTTTCCCCGAAGGTCAGCAAAAGTACGTCGATTCAGTGACGATGTCTGAGCAGGGGATGAAGAGCGTGACCTGTGGGCAGAATTGGACTGGCGATGAGGAAGCGACTCGTGATAGGGAGACCACTTTGTTGAAGGTCCTCGAAAACCAGGGTTGTCATGGCGAACAATGTAGTTGGCGTTGGCACGGAGACCGTTGCACCCTGGCCGAGACGGGCGAAGTGATGTGTCGCGGTACCAACAATAGCGAGCTATATGGCCGGCACCACCACAGTTGAAGCAGAGAGGGCACCGATCGACGGTGCGCCAAGCGTCCGTTCTGCGAAATTGTGGGTGTCCTATGTTCTCTTGTGGGGGTAAGTAAGGCACGGCAAGTGATGGCTGGTGGCATGAGGACATCGGAGACATGGGCTGATGTCTGAAAGCCTCCTGCAAAGGTTGCGACGAAGGTGTGGCTGCAGGTAGCTGGTAGAATGGCGTGATAGGCGGGACGGGTAGCGGACGGCAGACAGCGTCGGCGTAACTCATTTGACGCTGCTCGCGAGCGAGATCAGCTGCTAAAAAAGCGTGCTTAGTTAATCACGAATGGCTGCGGCAATGGTGGTCACTGGTGTATTCACTGGCGGAGTCCAACACTTCTGAAGTTCTTCTCGAACAATATCTCTGATCAGGTCTCGTAGGGAGCCCTGATGGTTCAGAGCCACTGAAGCGGCGTTGATTGGGGTGGCAGTGGACGAGCGATCATATTGCCTCGATCTTTGGTGCAGAGCACGCTCAATGGCCGTGGCTTCTCTTATAAAATCGGCCACAGTAGTTGGGGCATTGCACACAAGTCCAGCGAACAGTTGTTCTTTCAAGCCGCGCATAAGGTAGCGCAACTTCTTTTCCTCGAACATATTAGGATCAGCCCGACGACATAGGCGCGTCACGTCTTCAGCAAACATTGCCACAGTTTCGTTAGGTTTTTTAAGCCTGAACTCGAGCAACTGCTGAGCCCGCTCTCGATGGTCGACGCTAGCAAAGGTGTCAATCAGCTGCGGACGAAACTCGTCCCATGTGGATATACAGCCTTCTCGATTCTCAAGCCACGTGTGAGCGCTGTTATCGAGAGTGAAGTACATGCGGGCGACCTTCTGTTGAGCATTCCACTGGTTGATCTTGGCAACGCGTTTGTGATGCTCAAGCCAATCTTCAACATCTTTATGTGGGGCATCACTGAAGCGATCAGACACAAGCGGCTGAAGAAGTGTTACCTGGGCTGGATTGGAAACGGGGCTGCCTTGTATCCCTTAGACCAACTATGGCTGGCTGGCGGAGGCCATTGGTAGAGGTACGTAATGCCTGGTAGATTTGTTCGTCGAAGGAAGTTAGCTCAGGAGATAGGCCTAGCAACCACCGACTGAAGCGGTGCACTGGTATCGTAACAGGTGGCTACGTGTCGGGACTTGATGAACGGATGGGGCGTTGAGCATCGGCAGGCTTGCAACCCAGCACCTCCACCAGTGTCGTGGTTTAACGTAAGCAGTGCACCCAGACGTTGAGTCCGAGAACCAACGGCGTGTGTTTTTATGCAGGAGCCAAGAGCAGGAGAGCAAAACAAAAGCACGTCGTCTTCTTCAGTCTCCCTTTTCACGAAGCTGTTGGCACGCACGTCGTCTTCGTTCTCTGTTTCGGGCGCGGCAATATATATATATACATGTGTGTGTGTGTGTGTGTGTGTGTGTGTGTGTGTGTGTGCTGAGCCCTCCAGCTGGCATATTCTTTGACAGTACGTTGTAGTCACCGCCTGGCTTGGCGCATTGATGGATATGTGGGGTTTACCGTCCCAAAATCACCATATGATTATGAGAGACGCCGTAGTGGAGGGCTCCGGAAATTTAGACCACCTGGGGTTCTTTAACGTGCACCCAAATCTGAGCACATGGGCCTACAACATTTCCGCCTCCATCGGAAATGCTGCCGCCGCAGCCGGGATTTCAACCTTCGACCTGTTGGCTTGGCACATGCGATGCCAATACTCGGCCATCTTTAGCATAACAAGTGCCTGCATGCGCCTAAGAGACGTCCTCTTGCTCTTGTTCTTCTAGCGCCTTGATGTTTTCATTTTTTATCAGTCGATGTTTTCTCTGCTCCCTTCTGGAACCCTCCACATATAACTTGGTTCTGCACTGCCCCCAGGACCGTATGCATGCAAGTGTTCCACACCACATTTGATATTGCACGCATTGACCAAGGGAAGGTATCATGTGACGTCACATTATCTGACGTCTCGAGGGCGTCATATTTCTGCATGTGACGTTCTATGGCGACATCACCACGTGATAATGATTTTCGCATCACTCGTGTTTACACTGCTGGCGCGGTACGCCGACACCGCTGACGGTCAACTTTCCCATTGGTGAGGCATCACAACAATAAGGGGTGACGTTCGACATCACCCATAGAAGTTTTCCAGTGTGTATATAACTGCTATCACATTCAGTGGATGTGTAGCCCAGTTAGTGTCTGGTTCACGGCTCCTAAGCGTGGGTGAAGTAGCGATACAAAGCGTTTCAACAAATGTGTCTAAATATTCATTAAATAAGGAAGACTCGGTATATGCTCTTTGCGTTCATATTATTTCGTGTTTATGATTGTGACACATCAAATTCTTCCTAAATATGTTCCGCATTTGTTTGTCACTTTAAGCACGCTTCTATGCATAAAAAATACAAACCACAGTATCCTCGGCCCCAACGTTGCCGCTTGTGAGTGGCGGCACGAACATGCTCAACATGGCGAGCAATACTTTAATGCAGCCTAAGCTTCTTCAAGGTATCCCATTGGAGCGGCCTGCATCTCTCTGTCCACAGGGAAAAATAGTGAGGTTGGTCCAGTTTGTGTGGCAATAGTAGTTCATACTGGATTACAAGGCGAGAGCAGTGCGTCTTTCCACCTTCGAAGGTGTCGCTTCCAGCCAGTGGTTTGTCAACGTGACGTTCGTTGTGATTCCACTCGTTACTGCAGCATGAAGACGTCACCAGCGACGTCAAGATGACGCGGCAGCGCCGTTGCTTGAAGGAGGGGACTGCACAAAGCCACACTGCTCTAGACTTGTAAGCCAGTAAATTAACACATAGTAAGGTGGTCTCGACAACAGGAGCAGGTTCTTCTGGTAAGGTTACCGGCACCTGTCGACCACCACTCACGCGCTGATGTGGTGGCAGAGTTACATGCGAGTATTGATAAAGCCTATATGAATTAAACCATAGAAATTAAAAAAGGGAAAAACAAGCGAGTGTTAGACAGACCTGCACCAGTAATATTTAGACATTTAAACATCAATAATATTTAGACACCAATAACATCTGTACGAACACTTGCCCACGTCGTAAAAAGTGTAATCCTTTACTTTCTTCATTTTTGTTGAGGATGTCCCTGCTTGTATTGAACGTTTTGCGTGATTTTTTTGACAGTTTGTGTTTCAAATAGGTTATCTGCATGATTTTCTTTTCTTTTTTTCCTTCTGCACACATGTGCTAACGTTGCCTGCATTCTAGATGCGGCTGCGGGCCTCTCTCACGTAGATCGTGTAGCAATCGGCTTTTATCCACAATCTCCTCCATTATTCATGAAAATAAAGAAGTCAATAATAATAATAATAATAATAATAATAATAATAATAATAATAATAATAATAATAATAATAATAATAATAATAATAATAATAACAATAACTATATAACAATAATAACATATAATATTATTATTATTATTATTATTATTATTATTATTATTATTATTATTATTATTATTATTATTATTATTATTATTATTATTATTATTATTATTATTATTATTATTATTATTATTATTATTATTATTATTGCTGTTGCTGTTGTTGTTGTTGTTGTTTGGAATAGATAGCTTTCAGAGAGCCTTAGCCCGTGCATTGTGGAACAAGTTGAATGAGGTATGTCATTGCGGTCTGAGGAGAACTAATCAGACACGCAAGCGGAGTCCTGGATTAGGAGAAAAAAAATTTAGGGCTGCTTGGCACTTGAGCACCAAGGCGCAGGTGGGCAGCCTTCTTCGTGTTTTCTTGGTTTTTTCCCTTTCCTCCTGTTTTTCTACATTAATATTTATTCCTTCCTTTGACCTTGATTTCCTTCTCTGTCTTGCTCTTTCTCTTTTTTTTCTCTGTCTTCTTTATCCCTTTCAATTTATCACTTGCTTCTTTATATTTGCATAATTATATGTACTTCTTCCTGTGTTACGCCAAGCGATACGAGCATACGACAGCCCGAGTGAATGAAATACCCTGCGCTTAAAATTTAAAAAGGCCCGAAAGGAGCTCCAAGGCAAAATAGCGAGCCTGATACACTCGAGTGCTTTTAAATTTTATGAGAGTTCACATACGACACAAGCTTAGTCAAGCCCTTCCTCAATAGACGAAATGATATACTCCAATTACATAAGCTATATCGAGACTTATGTAACATAAAGTGTAGATGACTGGGCACTTCTATGCGAATAACTAAAGTCATCCGGCCACATGGGCAACCTCAACTAAAGGTATTTTGTGCAAGGAAAGAATGATAGTGCTGAACACTTGAGCTGCTAACTTCAAAGCGTCTTTTTAAGCCCACGAAATCCTCCTTTTCTATAGTTCACAGTCTCAGAAAGACGAAACGGATATAAGCACGTCTTCAGGCATATCTTCCCTACTGTTTTTTTTTTTTGAAGCACTGGCTTTGGCTTGGTTTTATCTGAGACAAATCTTTCTCTCAAACATACCCACACACGAACAAATATTCGTGTGATGACATCATATGCGAAAAACCTGATGCTGGCGAATGTACAGAAAAAGCAGCCATGAACACGATACGAGATTCTCGGGCACAGGTGTTTGCTCCGAGCTCGCCCTAGGGTTGCCATGGCATGAAGACAGCGTGGAGCGCTTGATAGTATCATTGATGAAAATGGCTACAAGAGCGCTTGTGCCGTTTTAAACACATGTGGGACATTTGCGGCGCTTATCAGACAAACACCATGTGCGAAGAAGTCAGCGCCACCAATGAGTCAACCTTTTAACAGTGCCAAGACGTCAGCGTGATTGTCGCGCTATCTTCTTGCAAACACAACACGCGTCACCCACAGGCGTGTTCGTGGGCGTATATCCTCCCCATCTTGATTTTAACGACGCACTGGGGAACGAGTGCTAGAAGAAAGTAAAGGCACAACACGTGCGCTGACTCGCAACAGAATTTTATTAAGAATGATCATGTAAACATAAATGTGAAGAAATGAACGCAAAACAGATAATAATTGATATTAACATGTGCAGGTGGCACTTAGGTAATGGTATTCCGCATCACTTAGCACGACACTGATACACTTATCCCCTTTTCTTGGGAGGTGGAACGCTTCGATGATCTCTCTTGCTAATTGTTGTTTATGCCGTGACAGTATTTTAGCGTCGGCGAAGAATTTTATATGCAACCGCACTTTTTACAATGGGCGGTGAGTGATACTGGTTTGGCGTCTGATAGTGATCGTTCATGCTTTCTAAGACGGATATTGATGCATCTCCCGCTCTGTCCAATATAAGATTTTCCGCATGATAGTAGGATTAGAGACATAATGGCCATTAGGCATACAATATACTGAAAAGTGAGTTTGATGCCGCAAACGCTGTGAACACTACCAATTCCTTTTTGTATGTCAACACTTTTCTTGACCTTTGCGCACATGGTTTCCAGCTTTTGTGGGGAGAAAAAAAATACATCAACGCCGTCACGTAGGCCCGTGTTTTTTAAACCGTGAGCCACACGATGAGCATACGGAATGACCGTGTACTTTTTTGCTCTTGTAGCCCGTTCTTCGTCTCCTCCCGCCTGTGAATGATTTGGCTTCAAAAGTTAGCGCATCTTTTCACAGGTTTGCGCAATAGTGTGTTCCGAAAAACCTGCTTTCTTGAGTCTTGCCACCTGTTCACTGAAGCTAATCTAAAACCCGTCCTTGCAAGATTTTAGCAAGGCTGAGCGAACAGATGACACGGCTATGCCTTGTTTTATTATAATTGAACGGTTTGATGTGAAATGTAGCAACGGCTTAAGGGAACGAGGATGATAGCGCCAACACATGTGTAGGCCGAAAATCTAACTTGAAGTCTAAGAACTAGGTCATCCCTTTTGTCATCAACTCAATCGTGCAATTAAGGCCGCTGCCATTCTCTCGGAACATGATCAAAATACTCACAGAATGTCACAGATTCGTTCGTTCCACCTTATGCGCGGAAATTTCCACACTCGTAGGCAGCAAGGGTGCACTCGAAGTTCTCTTGTGCTCCTCGTTTCGCTTCTATCGAATATTGGAGATATATCAAGGAGGATTAACGAAATATTGCTGAAGTGAAAGCTTTCGCAATGCCTTGAAAGCAGAAGTGAAGCCGGCTTTTGCCACTGCCAAGATGGCGGAAACATGCTCTTTTCTGGTAGTGCCCAACTAAAGACCAGGTGTCTTTGATATGGTAATGTAATTGCTGCGTTAGTTCTATATAATAAAAGATATTTGTTCCCGACATAATAACATTGACTGAATCAATGACTGAATAATGACTGACTCTTTAAAGAACTTCGCTTCAATTAGAGGCTTACTAAGAAAAACTGCTAACACTAAGACGTACTTGGAGCACTATGTGACCCAAAAAATTTTCACATTAAACTCGTTGGGCGTACGCGGGAAACGCTCTGTTCTTAATTGCTAAACAGTGATATTTATTATGCTCCTAGTGAGATGGCCGCCGCAGACACGCAGGGTTTCACTCTGGGCAATAATTTTTACTCAAGCACCGAAAGGTGTAAAAGTCCTAAAAGTGATAGGTGGTAGCGCTAACTGCAACGTCATTGGTGCCTGTCTCACATCTATCACAGTTTTGATAACGAAGTTCTTGCTGTGCAAACACGCAGAGGACGGCGAAGTGTGCAAGAATGCTTACCTGTGGGGCTACGAGGCACCGCTCGCAGAGTGCGTGGACGGCTACCGCTGTGACCCGGACACTGGGAAATGCCGACGCGCGTCTGAAATAAACTGGAATCCCTTTGCCAACTACTGACCCTCACTCCTATAAAGAAGCAAAGAAAAGCTCCGAATATTGATTCCTTGTTTTAATAAAGTTAAGCAATCATTACCCGATGTGTTATGAATAAAAACTTTGAAGCTGTTTATCGCTCTCTTTTCATATACTAGTGCACAGCTCAGAGCGCGTTGCATTGCATTAGAACCTTCGTGATTTTTTGAGCTCATTCGGTTAGCGTAGCACTCGGGACGTGAAATGTGAATGTTATTTCACAGCCTACTGGAGCACCACTGATATGGCTCGAATTTTTGATACCGCATGTATAAATGTGGACACACCTCACTGCTGAGCAGATTATCGATGGCTGACGCCCTATTCACCACTCTCAGTCCTCAGCGTATATTGCTGGTAGTCTGATTTTTCCTTTCTCGAGCGTAGGTTCACCAAAATTAGAAGTTTCGTCTTGAACCAGGTGACTTGTACTTTCTTCAGTGCCATGACCACGTTAGATCTAGTGGAGAAGCTGCTTTTTGATTCGCACGCCACTGTGGAGTGCTAATCTAAGCCCAGAACGTGAGCATGACTCTAAAGACAACCCCGACCATCAAACTAGCCACAGCTAGAAGGGACTCTTTCCCGAAAACACCAGAAAGCTCAAGACCTTGACCACAACTACGGGGACGATGAGAACGTCTGTGCCGCCTACACCGTTCGTGCTGCGGCAAACTAAAGAGCCGCCAACTATCCGTGAATGATCATTCGAAGAGCCAGAAAGCTGGTTGTAAGCGTAACCAGGTCATCGCTTACAATTATTGGAGCAAAGACGACAAGCTTCGGCAAGTCTATTTTGCCATGGAGGACTCCACTAAGACATGGTTAAGGAAGCAATTGCGAAGCCCGGCAACGAGGGTTGATTTTCGCACCAGGTACCTCGTCATATTCACAGGTGCCGTCCAGAGGAAGATAGCTGAGGATTTGCGTGAAACCTGTGTGCAGCTGCCAAACGATAACATAGCGCTCTTTAGTGAATGTATGACGAGACTGTTCCAGCTCTTCCACGCTGTCATGTCCGAAAGGAAGAAATTTCGTCTCTTCATTTGCGGAGGTAAGCACCAGCTCTTCGCTACACTCATGTGGGACCCTATAGTGTCCCAGAATTCCTTTCGGAAGCAATGAGTATACTGAGAAGACGCTAGAAATCTTCGACAGGCCATACCCTCATATGCGGGCGCACGGGTGGAAAGAGGGGGAGGGCAGAGGGACGGGATTACCTTAGAGGGAGGCGTAAAGTCAGCACCACACATTGACATTATAGGAAGGGGAGCGCTGCGACAATCCTTCGCCCCCTTCAAGGGGAACCCTCCACACGCCTATGCATACGATGATCATAACACGTCACACAATACACTGAAACACAAAGGATATTATACGCCAATCTGCGTGAACGGGTCAGAGAAGTCATGCCAAGGAGGCTCCTACCTTCATCGCAGCTTCAAGTAGATTCCGGCACTGACGTCATGCGTCAGGAAATCCAGCAGTCTCTGGCTATTGTTCAGCCATTAGAGCTGCAGCTGCAGACTATGCGCTAAGCTTCTGTAGTTTGCCGTACTACTCCTCTGCGCCCATGCCAATGTGCCGCAACATCACAATTCTGTCACTAGACACTGACGCCCTATCGTACGCCCGTCAGGAAGTGCCACGCCTCTAGAGAGACCGACGTTTGGTGCACCCCTAACTACCTCCCACTCTACTACAACCACGAGGAAGCCGGTCACACCTACCGTCGTCGCCAATACCTCAAGATTGGACTACTTGGCATCACCATCAGCGCAGCGCATCTCGAGATGCCATCACCATGACATGTCCAGCGAATGCAAAACTTGATGTGAAGTTTGTGAACATTGATTGATTGATTTGTGGCGCTTAACGTCCCAAAAGCACCATATGATTATGAGAGACACCGTAGTGGAAAACTCCGGAAATTTCGACCACCTGGGGGAAGTTTGCGAACGAGAATAGAATATTCTGGACAGACGAAAGTCACGTTCTGCTTACTTTTCAAGAACCACCAGGCAAGCGTAAAAGGTCTCCCTTATTTGCCTCCCTCCAAACATATTAACGGGCCTGGTCATTCTCTTGAGCACATCATACCCCGGTGCAGCGCAGCAGGCTAGAGCATGCTCTCGCTCAAGCTGGCCTCTCGGCCTTTAGGTAAATCAACTTGTTTCATTCGCTCTCAATCTCGAGCGAATAGGTGCTATACTTCTACAATCCTGCTTTTCGAACACACGGGAGAGGGAGAAGCTGAATTCATTATTTTGGAAGCAATTCAAATAACCCTCCTACGGAATCAGTGAAAGCCATGGGCGATTGACCTGCCTGCGTGACCTACAGATAGCTCGGAAAAAAATAATTGAATATTTCGTTCATACATACGTGTGTGAGGACGAAGGTGACGCTGCCTAAAAGATGGAGTGCGTAGACATAGACGCAATCTGTGGTATAGATGCATCGTTCCCTGGCGCATGTTTTTCCTTTCTTTGTTTCTTCCCTTTTTTCTGTCTTCTTTTCTCTTAATCTATCTTTTTTACCTCTATATGCTTAGCTCTTAATGATTCCCATTATATTTACCTATTTTTCAGCGTTAATATTTACTATTTTTCTGTACAAAAAGATGGTGTGGGCCGTGCACACTTAGCCTTGTACCATGACCAAAGTTTTCACAATGCTGCATCGGGTCGCATGTTTTTCTTCTTAAGAAGACATATATGCGACCATCTCTTCTTAGTGAGATACATGCGACCATCTCGAAACATCTCTTCCTAAGAAAGGATACATGCGACCCACTGGATCTTCGGAAAATTGTCTGCGTACGACGTAGCGCCGCGACATAACCGCTGAACCATCGGAATCCGGACTCTTATGCGTGATGTGTTGAAGCGGCAACTCTTTCTCCCCTTTCTCTTGGTCGTTTGCTTAAGCCGCCCTTATCTACCCCACGAAGACAAAACAGGGATAACCCATATGGCTCTGGTGGCTCTCCGTCTCGCAGCTTGAGTCAATGTGACTCAGAACACGAAATAAGGTCGTGAGAAGAGTCAGTTATTTTTCTTCGGACCTAAATTTTAGGTTTATTATACACCTACCAAAACTATGCTCCAAGCGTGGTCAGCTATAATTTGCTCGACAAACTAAATAATTTTGACAAGAGCCCTGTATTAACAACACAGTAGCCTCATGCGTTGATTGAAAGCGCAGCTTTTTTTTTTTCCTGTTTCAAAACTAGAAGCCACCCTGATCATTCGCCAAGTGTCTCGTAGTGGTACACGCACGTCGGCGTTACTCTACCCTTGTGAAATCCTTGGGTTAGCAATGCGTTCTGTCGCATTGACGAAGAGGATCTCAGAAGCTGTGTAGAAAGGAAGGGCGTGAGAAGTGAGTAAGAAGTGAGTCACGGCAGTGGGACATTAACTACCAATGCCACATTGAAGAGAGGCATATAAACGCAGTAACTGCCATAAACACGCTGATTTCTTTCATCATCACGTTTTTCAAGCAAAAAAAAAGTATTATCGATATATAACAGTTGACGATACTGCGTTATCTAAGGAATGATGTTTGCTGTGCAGCCGGCATGCGGATTTTCGTCAGTGTTCCTGTTGTCTGTACATTGCATAGGTGCACGATAAAGTTCATACTTCAGTTCAGCTTAGAAAAAAAATTTTTGGCACAACACAAAATTTGTTGTCCTCCACCGCTGATGGATATAAAAGGCCACCCTAGACAAGAGGCCAGTTGTAAATCCCCGAACTTACTTTTTAATAAATGTTTATCCTTTTCCACTAATGAAGACAGTATTATCGTAAATATAGCGTCGTTCAGGCACAGTCACTAACTGTGGACGTGAATAATACTCATTGGTTGAGTGGGCACGTTCGTCAAGCAGGTGATGTCATAGTTTGCACCAAATCTTTTCATATAAAACATGCTTAATTTGTTTCGTGCGACTGCACATGAGCAGCAAAGTCTAGAGCTATACTAGCCGGAAATGACCCAAGATTCCTCCTGCTCGGGCAGCGAAGAACACGTGCGACCTGCGATTCGCACATCGAGTTTTCCCGGAACAACAAAAAAAAAGACTCACGCGAGCGCGGGAAAGGTGGTAGTTATTTTTCTGCCATGAGGGGGAGGTGGCCAGCAAGCTCCCCTAGGCCAGCGAGTGGGTCAGTCGAACAGAAGCCGCTGCGGCCGAATCGCCTAGCAACGGCCGCGCGCAACACTGTCCCCGGACACGGCACAGTGGCGGCGGCGGACCGATACCAGCGCTTCTGACGGAATTTTTCGAGCGCGCGAGTGAGACAACCTCGTGCCAGGGTCCACTCGAGCAGCTCAGCGCTGGCTTTGTTCTTTTCCAGCTTCAGTCGTAGTTCAGCCCTGCGAGATCACCATCACATCGACGTTTGACGACTGTTAAAGACGTGGCGGTAACCGTGTCAGAGTTGCGGCGAAGCTAACATTGTTCAGTGACGTGCTTATGCTGTGCGGATGTTGATTGTAGATTCAACTCGTGCTTGGCCGAAGGCAAGCAGCGTTGACTGCAACGAGTGCTTTGGTGAATACGCTTTAAGACACATAGTTTGTGGACTCGTTGAGTGAGTGCTACTTGTGACGCCTCTCGTGGAAAATAACATCACGGGATCCGCAAGAATGCACTGATTCTTCTTCAACACTGTTGCCCGAGATAAAAGGAAAGCTTTTGTAAACTTGCAATAGAAAAATAACGATTATTTGTGTGAATAATTCACTAATTATAAAAATTACTCATGCGTCCACGTCAATCTTTCACAGATATCCTCAAGTAAGAACGTCAGTGTCTTTCCATACAAGGCAAACCCAGTCAGTGGAGTGAATTCCAACTTCTCTTCGTCATCAAGGGAAGTAACCCTTACTGTTATGGGACATATGCAAAAGCGAGACACAAAATGAGTGCTAGCCTTCTGAATGAAAGCACCTTTGGCAGTGTATCCATGACTACGCGCGACTTCAAGCAGTGCACCGGTGCCTGGGAGCGGCAGCCTTGGATTGTTACATCGCCCAACTAACCATATATTGTGTTTTAATGACTTAAGAGTGTGGTGCCAGAAGAACACAGGCGGTCCAAGTGTAGTGAGTGTGCAGTGAACTACAGTGCACGCTCGTGCCTCCGATGGAGCCCGTATGAACAAGTCTCCGACTGGTCATGCCTCAAGAAGAGAACATCAAGGTCGCGGTCCGGGTCAGGCCTTTCATATCCTTTTGGTTTGAAAATAGTACGATATGAGTACGTGGTTTGGGTAACGTGTAAAAGGAAATGATGCACAATGTAACCAGCAGGCTAACTGCTGGTGTTACGAGTGACATAGCAGCGCAGTATGTTGTGTGGTATTGCCTTGAAATGAAGTGATAGACATGCATTGGGAATGCGGGGAATCAATGTCAACAACATCAACCTGATAATAGAGGTGCCTGTATTTTATGGCAGTAATGAAACTTTTCCTTCATTTTCCATAGGGTTACTGTTTTGGATTATATTATCCGCAGATTGCCATGTAGGTGACCATAGTATAAAAGCGAACATACACAGCCGATCCGCAAGACGCCCTTATCTCCCTTTTCTGCACAGCTTCTGCAGTTGAATCAGTGAAACGTAGTTTTTGTGCAACTTGCGAGAGCCCTAGATTTGTGGCTAATGAATGCAGTAGAAATTATCTAGGGAGTTTTGAGCATAAATATTTGAATCTTTTGCACTCTCTGGTGAATTTTCTTGTGCTGCACTAAAGGAAGAGCAATATATACTGTTTCAGAAAAAATGTAACTTTTACTTTCGATGTGCTCCTGGCTTATCCCATTACTTCCAGTGGCTGAAAATCACAAACCGTTGGAATCGAAAAAATGAAACGAGTCATGATCCCTTTTCAAGCAGTTTTTTTATGCCAGAATAATATGTGCAAACATACAACTATACTACGCGAAGTATACAAGAAACAGTGAGACTCTTTCAAGTGGTTTACATGTAAGACGCTTACTCTAAAGCCGCATAAGAAATGCGACTATAGAGCGTACTTGTCTGTCGGCTATTCCTATTTACGCAAGATGCTTTGCGCATAACAAAATACTTCTAATGAGCACGTTTCTGTATGCGGTACGTAATGAAATGAAGCTAAAAAAACGTGATAATTGCGTATGGGTAAGCCCTGGTATGCTTATATACTTTGGTGTTATAAGAGAAGCCTGCAGCGGTTGTTATCAATACGCATGCATGACCCAGTTGTGGTTACCACTTTTTGATGTTCATATCTAGCCCAGAATAATTATACTTTGAGAAATTCCTCCGTGTAGTTCCCCATTAGAAAGTACCACACTTAATGACATAACAATCAGGTATAATACTCTACATTACGACATTATCATACGCCATAAACACAACAACTTATCTGCTTCCTTGGATTCTGCCCAGGAAAACTGTAACTTACGCAGCCTGGTCACTTAGCATGTACTATAAACATGATGCTACAAAACAATCGAATCCAGGTGCTCACCGAGAACTTGGTTGTCTTGCAGCTGTACCACTTCAATCAGTACAAACTAGAAAAGAACGAAACAAAAAGCACGGCCATTGTGTTGTCGTGCTAACTAAAGAGGAAGGCCGCAAAAGAAGTGTCGATACTGTCTCCTTTTTTTAGATTCAGAGGGATGTGCCTGCAATGCGTGCTTCATGCTTACTACAACCACTATGAACTTTTCCTATCGCATGAATCTATGTGAACATACAAGGACTTCCTTATACGCAGCTGTTGCCTGTTTTAGCCTCAGACCAAGCTGTATCCCATACAGCAATAAGGAAACCGAGTGGAAGCTGAAACGAGTAACCTTGATTTGATCTTTATTTGAAGCGACAGGATTGTGAACGTAGGAAATCCAATGCTCATGCTATTGGGTTTTTTTATGCAACGCCGGACATCTTGCGGCACCTATAAAAGAACGGGCATTGCACTGTCACGCTCGTTCGAGTGCCCATGTATATAAATACAACAGAACGAGGAGTGGTCGCGGTCGGGTTGAGGGCCGCTAAGCAGTTCCACCGCTCGGAGAGCCGGGGTCTGTGGCCAGTGGGCGCGGACTCCCGAAACCAGGTCACTGCTTACGTGCCCTCCATACACGGGCCGATTCTAGTCACGTTGCAGTTTCCCTCTCACTCGGCAGCTCGACGTGGTTCTCTAACCGAAACACGTGGCCTCTCGCCGCTTCGCGCACACCACAATTAACCCGCTAGAACTATGCGTGACGTCAAAGCAAGTTAACCAGCTGAAGCATTCCAAGTGCGGGCGTTCCGTAGAACGCACGGCTTTTTTTTTCTTGTTTTATTCTGGGGTGCTCCACTCTATACGGCGCTAAAGTGGTGGATGACATTATACTCCGTGTTTTATATACGAGCGCTATCTATGAGGCTTGCATGGCTGCGTTTCGGCCCTGTCGAATTCTCGGAAAGAACACACCATGTACGCACATGCATTCACTAACTTCTGCCGTTTAAGCGCGCATGATAGATTGCTCGCTGCAATTGAAGCAGTCAAAATCAGTATTCACGAATACCTCTGGCACCAAAAATTATCGTGGGAGGATGTTTAAGTCTACCAAAATTATGCACTTTTCATAAGTGATGCCTGCTGAGCTATGAAAAAGCGTATTTGCGGAATGAAAGTTTTGTGAAGAGGATCCCTGCTGTATCTAGTTGGAGTGATAAACAAACATTGGTTTTACAATTGTTATATTTAGATTTATTATATGTCGACATTATTGTTGACACCTAATAAATAATTTTTCTTCGCACAGCAGGGTAACGATGAGTTACGCTTTCTTCCGGATACCCTTGTCAATAGGCGGATATGAGAAGCAACTATGTCCTACTATATTACACAATAAATGTTTACTGTTATGCGGTATACTTTTAAAACACTAAAACAAAAATTTATTGTAGCACGATGACTCGAGCAATTCATTGCTTAGGCTTTCAAATCTAACGAAAAATGAGAGCTGTTACAAATAACAGGCTGTGATAAAATATAAGAAGCAATTATTCAGTGAAGAGGGGAATGAAATAACATTCTTCCAAGCAGTTCGCTCAATCGCAATTGCATTTCTGCTGCAACCTGATGGCGTGACTCAAATTACCGAGCAGCGGCTAAATAAGCATACCTCTTCACAATCCTCTTTACAGGGGGTACGCCAAACCACATACATACTTTAAAACACGGCCTGCCCTACCAATAATTTTTTCCCTAATTGAGTGAAATCCCCAACCAAGTCCGACGCCACAACTGTTCGTTTAGAAAAAGTATTATTGCAGCGACGAAATACTAATGGGAACACTGAGAAAACGGTGCAGCTGGTGAGCTTACATTCGTACTCACCCTCACATTTCTTTCCCACCCCTCGCTATATTAAGTATGTCTGCTTCGCCCTGTTCTTTCTTTCCATCATCCTCACCCTCAAATCACCTGTCCTTACCTTCACTCTTTTTCCACCCCTTTTCTCTTATTACCATATACGACTACGCAAAGCTTTACCCTCTTTCCTCCACGTTCACCTCCTACTCACCCCACCTCTCTTTCCCACCTGGTGTTATGCTTTGCTACACGCTAGTATGCTAAGATTTCTTGTGTATATTCCTATTTTTTTATTTCTCTCTATTTTTATTTATTTCATTGTCGCGCTTTTTCTGTGTTTCTTTCATTCGTACTCTTTCCCTTGTCTGTCCTTTTCCTTTTCACTCCCTATTTCTTTCTGCTTAATTTGTGGTATCCATGTCTTTCTTGTTCCTTCTTACTCTCTTTCTTCTTTTCGTTATCGTACCCACAACAAAGCAATCGTATGGTTTTCTTTCATTGCGAAGCGAGGTACAGATGGGCGAAGTGCTTACTAGGCAACGCACCCCTTTTTCTGTGCGAAGCGGATAGACCAAATGTGATAAACGGCTCCACATTTGAAAGCAATCAGCCTAGTCGAATGATTGGCATACTATCAGCGAAGGCAGCCAGTCAAGCGCTTAGACACAATACGAGCTTTGTAAGTACCACTCCTGAACTTAACCAGTTAGTGGCTGGCCAATAAGACATGCCAAACAATAAAAGGTTCGATAAAAAGTACGCTTTTGAATATGTTTGTTTGTTTAATTGAAGACATTTACTGTGAAGATGACGGCTACATAGAAGCACACGAACACGGCAAACATGTGACTGAGCATTTCATCTCATGTCGTAATTTTGTTCCTGATCGATTGATTTGTGGGGTTTAACGTCCCAAAACCACCATATGATTATGAGAGACGCTGTAGTGGAGGGATTCGGAAATTTGGAGTACCTGGGGTTCATTAACGTGCACCCAAATCGGAGCACATGGGCCTACGACATTTCCGCCTCCATCGGAAATGTAGCCGCCGCAGCTGAGATTCAATCCCGCGACCTGCGGGTAAGCAGCGGAATACCTTAGCCACTATACAACCGCGGTGTGGCCGTTTCGTTCTTGTGCCTATAGCGTGCACTACCACCTCGTATAAATGCATGGTCTCATGCGCAGCACGAGACCATGCAGGACGCGCAATTCAATAGGAGCTGGTGCCCAATTAGGTCAAATATAATAGGCCGATTTAGCAGCTGTCATATTAAATGCAAAGCATTTCTTAGCGAACTTTGGCGACATTGAGCGTATCTATCTATCTATCTATCTATCTATCTATCTATCTATCTATCTATCTATCTATCTATCTATCTATCTATCTATCTGTCAAATTGTTGGACGTGCTGGGTAAAGAAGCGCTATACAACGGAGCTCCGCAGTGGTCATCAAATCAGAGTTTTTATGATTGAACACGGGACCGATCCCATGGCGACCTCTCCATCGGCCTCGGCGACGCCTGCACCATCCACGGCAATGCCTCCAGTGGCCCCACCCCCACCTACGTACGTGCTGATCTATCTATCTATCTATCTATCTATCTATCTATCTATCTATCTATCTATCTATCTATCTATCTATCTATCTATCTATCTATCTATCTAGCCGCCTACAACTTTTAGCTCTCCTGGCTGTTTCGATAATGGTATTGATACAAAGTTTGGTATGGCATAACATGACTGTATGAAGAACACACTTGACTAGTCATAACATGAAAATTTTAATATTATTGTCATGAATGTCATGATTTCCATTTCATGATCCTGCAGCTGTTGCAGTGGTTTTGTTCACATGACATGTTGCAAAACTAGTATGGTATGACATGAATGTATGGCGAACACAAGCGACATACCCTAACATGAAAATTCATGACATGCGTGTCAGGTAACGACATGACTACATACCAAGCTCATGATGTGCTCGCGGGTGTTTCGCTAGCGTCACATATACCAAATTGGGTATTACGGTACGTGAATGGATGACGAAAATATTTTACTGGTGCAAACATGACAATCATGAGATGCGTGTTATGTAACAACATGACTACATGCTGCGTAGCATCGCTGTGGCCAGCACGCGCGTGCTTCAATGCTACATTGGAGCATATTAGGCCTTTTATGATCTGCTCGCGGTCGTTTTGCTAGCTCCAAATTTAGTGTTACGTGACGTCAATTGACGACGAACTATATGACTGGTGCAAACATGATAATCCTGATACGCGTGTCATGTAACAACATGACAACATACCACGCTCATAGCCTACTCGCGACCGTTTTGCTAGCTCGACACATAATAAATTTGGTATTACGTGACGTGAATAGATGACGAAAGTAAACGACACATCCAAACAAGATAATTATGCCATGAAAGTCATTTACGGAATTTACCTCTACCTCGTAACGTTGTGTTGATTTAAAAGTGACATATCAACATTTCTCGTTCACGTTTCGCATATCATAGATTCCCACTGTACGTGAGATCTGCCAAATTTTCAACACATTTTTTATGCCATATTTCGGAAGGTACATTGTTACCTCATCCTTACTAATGATTGTGCCTCGTTGCATTACTTCTAGGAATTTGCTTACTTCCCCTGACGTTATTGGTAGGATGTGGAATTCCTCTGCACTATATTGTTTATCACGATATCATGCTCGTTGTTTTGGCTTCTGCAATGTTCTCTGTAGGACTCTTCCGCCCTCTCGACTCTCATATTTAGATTTGTTATGACAAAGCCTTCCTTGTTCCTTAATGGATATATCCAATTTTTGCCTATGAACAAGTTTGCCTTCGCAGCGTTTGGAATTCCGCCACTTTTTACTGCCAGCTCAAATATCTACATGTTATACCCTTGATGTCGGCTACATCACGCTTTTTAATTTCCTTCGAAAACTCCGCAACCTCTATTTTATTGGTTGCGTATGAGGCTTTCACGCTTTGTCGTATTTTAATAAGATTTTTTTTGTCTCCTGAGGTAGTTTGTTAGTGTCGTGTCTAGTGAGTATGCCTCCGCCTTCCACTGCACACTCTTTGACAATACTCGCAAGATTATTGTTCACTTTGTCAACGCTAACCCCGGTTACCTCGTTTAGTGCCTCGAATCAATTATGAAGGGAAACTCTATGAATTCTTGTACCTTCCGTCTCACTGCTATGTCAATAGTTTGCTTCCTTTGCATCAGTTTTTATCTTTCCCTTTTTAAATCTTGGTGAATACAAGCTCTTACCATTTTTTTTGGTCACTGCATCGTATCTTGCCAATTACTTCTACATCCTGTGCAATGCCTGAAGCTGCACACAAAATGAAGTCTATTTTATTTTTAGTTTCGAAATTAGAACTTTGCCACGTTCATTTAGGGTTAGCCGGTCCTCTGAAGAACTTATTCAAGATCCGTAAATTATCTCGTTCCGCGAACTCCAGTAAAACTCTCCTTTGATGATGACATATTCCCACACCGCCTTGTGTTCGGCCACTTTCCTGCCGACTACAGCATTAAATAGTCACTTATTATAACACTCTACTGTGTCTTTCCTTTATTAATACCTGATTCTACGTCTTCATAGTAGCGTTCCACTAAATAATCATTATGGCTAGTTGTAGGAGCGTATGCCTGTACCACTTTCATCTTGTACCTTTTGTTAAACATTAGTATGATACTTGCCACCCTCTCACTGATACTGTGGTATTATTTTCGTTGCCAGCGACACTCTTGTGTATAATAAACCCCACCCGTGTAGTTTTTCTGTCAACTAATTTATGCTAGCCAAGAACCGGTGTGTTGTTCAGCCCTATATGAGCCTCATGTGTCCTCCTAACTTCACTGAGCCCTATGAGATCCCATTTAACAGCGTCCCATTCCTAGAATAGCTCAGCTAGACTAGCCGCACTAGACAGCGTTCTAGTGTTGAACGTAACCAAGTTCAGATTCTAATGGCGGCCTGTCCCTACTCAGAGATTCTTAGTACCCTTTGCTGCGTCGCCGGTCTGACCGCCACTTTGTGCATTTGCTTCGCAGCCGCTGGGGGCGGAGAGCCAAGGGTTGATTGGTACATTCATGAAGGAGTAGCGGCCAAGTGGCACTCCCTCATTATAGCAGGATTGGCACCAGGGTGGCCAATCCTGTTATGGTGAGGGAGTGCATTACTGTCAGGCGGTCACAAGTGAGGCCGAACCTCAGAATTGTTCCCTCTAGCTTTTATTTCTTTTGCTTAAGAATTCCTGCATCAGGCGTTTTAGGCAAATGTAGAATTGGGAATGGTCCGGCACGTGCATTCAAACCGAACTTGGTTATTGCATGCTGGGCACGCTGCGCTGTACTCTAAGTAGGGAATTCTGTTGCAATTTCTTATCACTGTAGAACACAACCTGACCGCCTGAAAGCTCTCAGCTGCGCGTGAGTTGTAGCTCGCCTGGCGTTTACTTAACTGTTTGAACGTTCATTTCTGCTTTAAAGAAACACCTAGCGCGGCTTCGAACTTCTGAACTTACGATTGATTGATTGATATGTGGGGTTTAACGTCCCAAAACCGAGTCTGAACTTATGAGCTTAGGCCAGCTTAGTGCCCTGGATAACACTTGTTCTTCTCATGCGTTTGTTCTCTGCTAACTTCTTTCTTCCTTGCTTAATTTCGAAATTCTTCGATTCAAATTGTCCCCAATGTCGGCGTTTTGAGGATTTCGAGTGGTTGCACTCCTACTCTATGTTTCCTTGCAAGTGTGGAGCTGAGCGCGCCTATATTGCAAACTAATCGGCTACCTCTTCATTATTGTTACGCTGAGCGCATACCTTGCGGGCGGTTGGAATGCATGAAAGGTAAACGCGAAAAGTTTCCTGGTGCTGAAGAACAGACTGGCGCTGCATTCAAGGCTGTATTGCAGTTTGTTAGCGTTTCGGGGCTAACGTCGTATGCGGATATACTAGTAGATAGTGGTCTTCAGCGTAAAATCAGATATACGAACTAGTAACTACATTTACGTCTAGCCTGACGACGTAGAATAGTGAATCAAAAGGTAAGAAGCGAATTATTTCTAGTTCTAGAGAGCGGTGACAGGCAAGAAAATTTGCACGAAAGTATTCACGTGTTTGCATCATTCAACGCATAGCGTCAGCCTAAATCGATATACGCTGACGACTCTGGGCACTACACACATACACGGCGATAAGTCCACGCGAAGTCCACCCAGCTAAAAGTGCCTAATAATATGTTTAGAGAAAGCGTGGATTGTGACAGAAAAATTGGGTATAGATTATTATTATTATTATTATTATTATTATTATTATTATTATTATTATTATTATTATTATTATTATTATTATTGTCGATCGACACCCTTCCCTAACACCTCCTATGCTAATTATCAATGATCAACACAAGCAGCAGCGCTCTTCCACTGCAGTCAAGTGGCACGGAAAAATGTTCATTCACCCTTTCGTTATCTGATGGCATTATTTTAGACTCGAGGTTGCGCGGCCAGCCGTTAAAGGCGTGTCGCATCGTGTTAGTGTGTGCGTGTTTCCTTCATTGTTTTCTGTTTAGAATTCTTCTATCTTTTTACGACGTATATTCCCTTTACTTTCTTTCTCTGTGCTTGATTGTCCATGAATGCACTCCTATACACTTGCTTTTTTTTTGGTGGGGGGCGGAGAATTTGCTCTTTTCTGTAGCACAGAAAGTAACGCACTGGCTAATTTCCATGTTGTTCCCTCTTTCTCTTCATCTGCAACCATATGTCGTTAATGACTCATGCGGCTGATATTAGGGTAGCAGATTCATAGTAACAACGAGCTTACATCGAATGAGACGGTGTAGGCGCAGTTGTTCGCCTCTATATAACAGGTCATCTTACGGGTCAAACTGCGCTTGTTTTCGCGGTGGTCATTTCCATATCCCCCAGCGCTCATTAACTCTTCCGACTTGTAAATCTTCCCTGTTTCCGGCGGTGCTCGATGCCCATATAGAGGTGGCACTGAGAACACTCGAGGAGACACTGCGCCTTGGCCATCGCAGCCCGCTACTTAAGCAAGAGCAGTGGCTTCTGGCACGAACAAGAGCAAAGACAAATGCGCTCCCGGGACGCACCTATTCGTCTTCGCTGAAGAATGGGGGCGACGCCTCGGGCGAACAAACTTTTTCCGGGCCAGCGCTAATGCGACTGACACGGCGCCCGACCACAGCCCGCCATCTCGACGCCACCTACGCAGTCGGGCAGAGCTCGGAGGCGCACACAATCGAATCTTCATTAGGCACGGCACGGACTGGCGCGTTCCCAATTGACCGTGTTCGCCCATTGCTTCGCGCTCTACCTGCATGCGACAGCGTCGACATTCGAATAAACGACGGACACGCACGTTTTTGCACTAGTATATTGAGGCGGGACGCCCAATACAGCGCCGGTATGTGTCCCTTTTAATTTTATGGGAAATATTTATGAGAAAGTTCGGCAAAATTTGGTGATGTTATATATGCACTCGGTACTCTAGCGCCATCCTGTCCTGGCACAGACTGCGTTAGTTATGTAGAGTGTGCACGCCTACCAACTTTCCACATGATGGGAGTGAGTACGTTTTTTTTTTTTTTATTCTACTTGAGGAAGTTTGTGCACGGTGTACAGTCAGTGGTGGCATGATGAAAATGCTGCATAGATGGCTACTGAGTTGCTGTGCAAAGCGCGATTTCTCGGGTTAGTTTGTGGAGATGATGATCAAACTGTTAAATATCTGAAGTAACAAGACAAAGAACTCGTGCACTGCACAAATAATACGTAGACGCGTTCGGCGACGAACTATTGTCGACATTGTGGATGCCATACCATTTCGTATTTATTGCGCAAAGTCAGCCCGGGACGACACGTTCAGTAGTGTGCATATGAACATTGGGTGAACTACAAAAATTTGAATAATCTTCCCTGTTTACGTAGGGTATAAATATGCTGTATTAGGTATGATTGCCGTTTTCTTTCCTGCTACAGACAGTGAATGAACTGTCACACTTGCGTGGATACTTTCCAAATTTGCAAACTCTGCAAACCTTGCATGAGGGACTATTGTGGTTAAGTGTGATATCGTGATATGGGTGTGTGCGGGATAGCCAATGGTCCACCGGCATACGCATTTTCGTTTCGCACTGGGTGTAAAAATGTGCAGGGCAACGTAAATGCGCCACTTACCCTACGGTGTAATGATCAGTCACCAACCTGCCCAGCTCTCAACTTTATTTATCTTCCTGATAATTTTTTGTGATTTCAAAAGGACCAGGTCGAAAAAATATTCGGTTCTTTTGGATGCTAGCACTCTCATGAATACAATAATGCCTAGAAAAGTACAGTAAACAAGCCTCCAAATAAGAATATACCTAACTAAATGCATGTTCCGCACCTGCTGTAAGCGACAGGGCTCAATAAAGTTTGTTACCGCGGTGAGTTCACAAGTGGTACAGTGCGAACGGCTGAAGCCATTTATGGCTGACATAAGTCTTCAAATCAATATGAGCTTCCATCACTGTCTGAGAGATGCGCCAGAATTTATTGTGAGTAGTTTGATTGTAAAGCACTTCTCATACTTATTTCATGGTATTTAAAATGGATGTGTGTTTAGTACGCTTCTGCCTTTCAAGAAAAGCGTTGTATCGAGCTCCTATTCTCTGCGAATGCCCGCTTGGCACTTATGATCTTTTTTTTTCTATTTCTGTGTTTGCGGTGCCGTGTTAGGAGTTTCCTTCAAAGTATTTTTTTCTCTCTCCAGTTTGCTTTGTTTCTTAGTGTTTTACGGGGGATGAGTATTTTCGGAACGACCAATGTTTTACATCTCGTGATAAAGCATCAAACTCTAACCAGTTGCTTTGAGCTAATGTCCAACAGTCCTCACAAGTTTAAAACATTAGGAGTTTTATCCCTAATTCTCTAGGCACTAGCTTGATACATTTAAACAACGTTCTTCAAACATTGTTGCATGCGCTAATGGGCGCGTTGTACCTAGAAAGTATAATACACGCGTAAAAAAACTGCATGAGCGGAAAGACAGAAAGTACAGAAAAGCCAAATCCCTACACGGTTTTGGTGGAGCCGCTGCTCCTATTTTTTACGCAATCCTGGACAAATCGCCGCTGTTCCGCACTGCTGCCCTTTTTTCCTCGCGTGCTGGTGCATGTAAGTGTGCTTTCCCCGACGCAATTTATTTTTAAAGTGTTTCCCAGTAAATGAGCTAGGCGCCCTTCACACTAAAGCTAATGTTCTAGCTTAATGTTTTTTTTGTCTGTGTGTGACTCTGCTACTCGCGTTGCCCGACAGCGAAGCCTTCGATCGTGATCTTGACTTTTTCTACCAATTACCCCCGTTTTGGGGGAAAAAATAGATTACTCTGGCCCCGAGATGATCAAACAGTTTAAACGAGGGAGGTTCATCAGCGCACGCGATTGCTCTACGTGGATTGTAGCTTTGTAGGGCTCCGAAAAATGGTGAAACACATGTACAGAAAAACTAGCGAATGCTAATTAGAGACGAATTGCTCGAAAAAAAAACAGCAATATACTATTCAGTAAAGAAATATTTGTCGAGACCGAATGAAAGGCAGTACCGGATAAAAATAGCACGATTGCTGCAACGTCAGTTGTCTTGAACACGTTCGAAGTAGCTCTTTTGGAGAAGATACTAAATAAAACTACGAAAAAGAAGCAGTGAATGATCACGGAGCAATTTTGAATGAAGCAGTTTGTTTTTGAATGTTTCAGTAGAAATTAAACTTACATTTTGTTACATCCCTTTCCCTCTTCCAAGGTTGCCTGCATCAGGGCTGATTTACCTTCTGTCATAAGTGTTCACGTTTCAGTTCTTGATCTTGACTCATACAATGCCTCATCGTTTTTGTGCGCCTTATTAGAATAGTTGGGCATAAACATAATGAACAAGTTGAATAAGGGCTTTTCGCAAAAGCAGTTGCTTATCCTCGCTCGTTTAACTCTGTGCGCCCAACAGTCATGTTCCAGTTGTTTTGTCAGTTTTCAACCTATTTCACATCGGAGATGTTTTTAGTGAGCTAGGCTATAATTTTTTTACGAACTGCTCATAACCTGCTCTTTATTACCAGCAACTGTAAAGGTGTCCCGTATTGCTCACTGAGGTCACATCATGCGTCTCTTCCTAGCACTGATAAATACTTGCTGGCACCGATAAATAGGCCAGCAACGTGAATCTTTCAGTCTGAACTCTATACTTCCATTTATATGCGCTGTGAACTACTGAGTGATGGCCGTACCTTTTTAAGTGTTTTACTTTTAGTAACCTGCAAAACAGCAGATATGCAGAAACGTACTAATTCTAAAAGCGGCCTTATGTTCACTGTCTGAAAGTTTCTTTGTAGCAGTCACTTCGAGAAAACGGCTATATGCGATAGTATGAAGCAACCTTCTGAACGCGGCGAACCTGCAGATTGCCTAATTTTATGGTGTCTGTTATAAGCAGAGTTCTTTATTATTATTTGGCGAAGCCTTCGTTCTGCTAATGGAAATGTTATATCTCGAAGCCTAATCTTCTCTTTCTTTGAGTTACTTTCTTCTTTCTTTTTGTACATCTTTCAATCTGCACCATTTACTGTTGGCGTGTGGCCATCAATCCACTCCGCGCTTCTGTTGTAGAACTCGCTGTGTCCTTTTCTAACAGAAGCGGAGTGCTGCATCTGAACACTGATATCCATTCACACATAAACGGGTGAAATCATCTTTGTTCCGAGTACATTTTAAAATAAATTAGTTAATGTCGATAACTCTGAGTGCGAAACAGTAGGACGTGGCGTACCACGTAATAAACAACCCAACCACGCGAGGAAGGGTACATCAAGCACATCGGCATAATAAATATTTCGGCATGCATTGTTGTGGAAAATGAAAACTCTGAATGATTGTTCATAATGGCACAACGATAAGCATAGTAGATGCGCAAATTTTTATTAATTTTAATAAAACAACAAAGAAAACATGGCAGTCATCCCACCGGGTGAAAGTGAATGTCAAGTGTCAGGCATCGATTATCATACTTGCTAGTTTAGGGGGGAGGGTGCTGTTTCATCAAAGACGATAGTCAAAAATTTTGGTCTGTCTGTCTGTCTGTCTGTCAGTGCACTTGTATGTTTGTCCGCCAAAACGATACCTGAAACGGCCAGAATTCAACCCCATCCGAAGCGCAGACCAATATGGTTCAAGTTTCAGGGTTAATACTTGTGCGATTGTCGATTAAAAACAAATATTGAGCATATCTGAGGCACAATAACGACACGTGAATATTCTGTATGTATCTCTGCGTAATAGAAAAGGCATACATAAGTAATTTTAAAGCGTAGCGTTTATTACGTTGCGCTGACAATGCAACGCTTGAACGCTTGCATGAAAAGGCAAGTGTTTCTGACGCTTTGCTAAAATGACACGGTGGTGGCACCTACCCGTAGGCTTGCGATGTACACCTTATTGCCTCGAAGACGGGTGCGCACGCCGCGTGCTTCGTTTTCCAAGATAACTGCCACATAACGCTCATGTCTCAAGCGTGACGTAGCTCGATGCACTCGTGCGCCTCCGCTGCACGCATCGAGTCACTCTAACGCAGCACCTCCAGAATGCCATTCAACAATTTTCTTGCACAGAACACCAAATAAATGTTTTGTTCACTTTCTCCAGACGCAAGACCATCATCTTTCGACGACATTTGCAGTGAGACATGCAGATACAAAGCCAAGTTTTAGATGCGGAGCATCTAATACTCGAGGCTTGTAGTGCGGCGCCGTCCGCAAGCTTCCTCCTCCTTCTTCCACCATCTGTGCATCCTTTCCTCCTCTACACACCGCGCGCGCTTCACTCCTCCACCATCTGTGCACCCTTCCTCCCCTACACACCCAAGCAGGATTAAAAATATTGCTGGAGTGGAAATGATTGCGCAGATGTGAAGCCGTTCCTCTGGCAAGATGGCGGCTGTGGCGGCCATATTACTAGGAGCATGATAAAGTGTCGCCGTTCAGCGATCGAAAACGAAGCGTTTCCCTCGCACGCCCAACGAGTTTAATGCAACCAACATTTTTGGGGCCTCATAGTGCTCCAAGTGCGTCTTAAAGTCACTAGTTTTCCGTAGTGAGCCTCTAATTGGAGGCAAAGTTCTTTGAAGATTCAGTCATCCATATTTGTTTCTGAGTGTTATTTCGTCAGGAACAACCATCCTTTCATATATATAACTACCGTAGTATTTACATAACGTATCAAAGCCCCTTGATCTTTAAGCGGGCACTATCAGAAAAGAGCAAGTTTCCGCCATCTTGGCAGTGGCAATAGGTGGCTTCACTTCTGCTGGCAAGGCATCGCAGGAGCTTCCACTCCAGCAACTTTTCTTTAATTATCCTTGTACACACCGCGTGCGCTTCTTCTCTTCACGAACATTCGCTAGCTGTATAATGTAGCGCGCATGCGCCGTTACGCTTCGAGAACATCGGCAGCTGACGCGCGCGCATGCGCCGTCGCGCTTCGAGAACATCGGCAGCTGACGCGCGCGCATGCGCCGTTGCGCTTCTCCCCCTTCTCGAACATTCGACAGCTGACAGTGCATGCACCGTCGCGCTGTATATATACTCAAGGTCGGCGCTCGCTCAGTTGCCGCTCGTCGGTTGGTTTGTACGGCTCGTCGACGTCCAAGGTCGCGGTGAAATGAATTCCAATGAATCCACAAACACAATAATCGACGTCCCTTCGACCAGCGCCGCCCTTTCGCATACGTGTGTACGTGTTCACTCATTTAACACCCCCTCCTACAACCACGTTAACCAATTTAGCCATCGACCCAAGTAAGTCGCAATTTAACACCCCATTTCACAACCACGTTAACCAATTTAGCCATCGACCCAAGTAAGTCGCACTTTAACACCCCGTTAACCAATTATATGCTCCGCATCCTCCTCAGTGTTCCCTCGAGGGAAGCTGCGGGCAATTTTTTTACTTTAGAGTAATTGTGGTGATAATAAGCTGGTGGTCACTGAGGTACACTTTGATTGGTTCTGCGACTATTTTCAGCCAAATGAACTTGTTTCTTTTGTCATGCATTGTATTTACGCAGTTCTTTGTGTCTTTAGTTTTTGGTCTACCATGAAGGTCTTCATATAAACTGAATGATTGCTAGACGGGTCTTCCTTTTTTAAATAAAGCGGAAAACACGTATGGAGAGAAGGAGGGGCTGTTTGACGCCATTTAAAGCCCTCGTGTTAAGTGCAAGGCAACCTAATGGTCACCAGCAACGTGTGGGAAGGGGGGGGGGAATATTTTTCTCAGTTGCCTTTTCGTGCATAGTATGGTTGTGATCACTATTTTGGAGTGGTCAGTACTGGAACAAATACTGAGCTCTATGCTGCACGCTTGATTGAAAAAGGGTAAGATACATTTCACCTTCAATAGTTAAAGGGTCCTTAAGCTACCCAAAGGTCAAAATTGAGTGCTGGCGTTACGGTTGCGCGAATCTACAGCAAATATTGTCGTCGGCACGTCTATCTACCTATCCTAATGCCCTTCATCAGAGTCCGAGCTCGAAATGCAACGGGCGTGCGTGTCTTCTCTCAGAGGATCACATGAGTGCATGGTTGTATCGCAGTCTAGCGTTTTGTTTTTTTGCCAACGGAGCCTAACTGTTGCAGGATAGGAAAGTATAACTTTAGTCGGTAAGTGAACTTTTAAGAACAACAAAGGAGAGTGCAGGTCAAAGTCAAGAGCTGACAGTAATACAGTGACACTTCCATCACACACTGGCGTACTACTTGAGGTAGCCAAACTCATCGACACTTCGAAGGCAAAAGCGAGCACATTACAAGTGGTCGATACATACTTACTTTCTGCCCGAGAGACCATCTGCCTTTCAAAACAGCACTGATCTTTATTACAAAAGAAAAAACACGGCTGTGTATCCGAATGTTTCACAGCAAAGGACTTCGAAAGACAATAGTCTTCTCTCTGCGGGCGCTGTCTCTGAGCGCTTCGATGTCCTCCTCACCCACTTCTCTCACTTACGGAGGGGCTGGTGAGTGTGCACCGTGTACGCTTCGTTAACACTGCTTGAGATACGAGTGCCGTCTGCCAGTGGTAACACGAAAATGAATTATTTCAGAACGCAGATCATCTGGTAGGTGGCAGCACCGCGTCGTTTTAGCGAAGTGTGGGAAACAATCACTTTTAAGTTCATATCGTCCCATTGTCGGTGCAGCGTATTATCAGCACTGAGGTCTTTAAAAGTACGTATCTATGCATTTTCTAAATAAAGCAAAACGTTACCTTATACTCACGTATTGATGTTGCTCTTCCAATATGCGTCATCTTTGTTATTAATTGACACTGTTCACAAGCATCAACGCAGCCGCCAGGACAAGATGGGTGATCATTGAGCAATGCGTCACATTTTCACAGGATGGCTGAATCAATTGACAGACAGACAATCAAACACACAGACAAACCAAACTTTATGCGTTAAAGTATACCAAAAAAGGCTATATCGTCTTTAAAACTGTACTTATCTATGCATGTTCACGCAAATTTCTTGTAGCATGAGAAGCAGACATTCACATATGCAACATAGTGGACTTAGGATATATAATGCGCAAGAAAATGTTTTGATTATATATCCCTACAGTGCTCGCGAGAGAACACCGTGAACTCGTCGGCACTGAGGTCTCTGTCAATCGATGTAACGCCGCAGACAACATTTTCTGCGTCAAGACTGGTTGTATACCTGGCGGTCGTCAAGTTTACAACCTATGTGTAAATGTATCTCCGGTGTACGAGCGATAAACTACGTGAGGTCCTGCGCTGGTAGTTTCGTTTTTCCCTCCTCCAACACACACACACACACACAAACCTGCACGCACATGCACGCGCACACACGACTAAGCAGGATTGTGAAGCCTGATTATTACTTGCAGAAATAATTTTCTCTCTGCATACAAGAGACTTTGAAAGTGAGCAAGCAACGGCCTAGCTTCGGAACCTACGTGGCAAAATCCTTCGCAAGACCGTTCTAGTATCGCCTTCAGGCTTCCCCATGCTAAACCTGCTGGGGTCTTCTTGGCTGAGGATTGAGTGGTTTTAACTTTCTGTCTGAGAGTCCAATTCTATAGTTCATCTGTTTCTGAGTCTAACCATATCTCTAGTGCTCATGTCGACTACTTCTCCTGGCCAGGCGTGATCCGCCTGGTGAGCGTCCCTGCCGTCTAATGAATTGCCGCTAAATTCCTTTTTCCGCAGTGGTATCGACAGCATTGCCGTGGCATTGGTACCTACAATTGGAGGCTTCATCAGAATTACGAACCCTCAGGCGGTACAAAAGGATCTTAAAACCACTTACAATCATTTCCAGACCATCACAGATATGTACCCATTTGGGCGAGGGAGATTCGTGTGTAGGTCGCCGGATCAGACCTGCGTGCAGGATCTTCTCAAACTCACCTCATTTGCCGCCACCCCGGTGAGTGCTTTTATTCCGCCTCACCTTGCATGTACCAAAGGCCTTGTACGGGGAGTCGACTCCAAGCTGAGTCCAGCTGAGACCCTAGACAGGCTCTCTGGAGCAGGCGTAATTTCTATTTACCTGTGTAATTGCCTAGTCGACAAAAAGAGAGTACCAACCGAATCTGTCATCGCGACGTTTGTGGGCACAAAATGCCCATCAGAAATAAAATTATGGCCATTGATCTTTCGAGTAGAGCCCCTCGCTTCTTGTCCGATTCAGTACAAAAACTGCTGGAGATTCGGCCACACTGCGGGAGGATGTAAATCTAATGTTCGTTGTAGCACTCGCAGAGAGAGCCATCCTTTAAGCAAGTGTACTGCAACAGCGGAAAAGTGTTGTCTCTGTAGGGGGAATCACTGCGCTGACAACTCTGACTGTTCTGTTCATTCCTAGGAGGTTCAAATCCTAGAAGTTATTGACCGCCGCCACTGATCTCGAAGGGAAGCCATTGACATAGTTAGAGACAGGGCTTTTGGATACTCTGGCATTACAGCGCGCTACACTTCCAGTATGGACTCAAACATAACGCAGGCTATTGAAACTGCTGTGAAAAATGCAGCGAGTAAGGTAATGGATAAACTCATATCTAACCTTTAAGACTGTTTGGTGCGAATTCTCTCAAGTCAGAGTGGGTGAACAGTACAGACTGGTACAGAGCCTGCAGTATCGGACATCACCAGCGATGCCACTCAGCTACGCAATGTAGTGTAGGACGAACTTTCTGCATCTGCAGACAAAGCTAAGCAGTCAGGAACACAGGTGCACTTGGACCGACATACGCCTGAGCCGAGCACGAGTACTGCTACAGATATGGAACTCGACATACAAACTAATAACCGTACCAGATCCCCTATCTTCACCGATCTCAAGTCCAAATCTAAACCGAATGAATCAACTATTTCGCGTGAAGATGCTAAGAAGGGCGCAACATGCGCCTCTGCGGTGCGCTCAACATCATAGGTCAGTTAAGGGTACTACAGTGTAACTGCCGTTCTGTATTCTCAGCCTCAACGGACTTACATTACTTTTACAATAATTTTAGTCTTGATATTACAATTCTCTAAGAAACTTGGCTCACACCAGATAAAAATTTTCATCTTGAAGGTTTTCGTTTTTTTTGATTAGATCACCCATCACGTGGCGGTGGTTTAATAATTCTTGTATCAAGTAAATTATGCCATAGCGCGAAAATTTCTTTCAGAATGTTAGACTCGGGTTGTCAAATATTAGCATTAGACTTGTGTCTCCCCGGATACCACGCTCTTTCAATTATAAAGTGTTACTTCACCTCCTGTGTGCAAAGAACGTGTTATATTGACAGTGTTTTGGTAGCATGTAGAAAGGAAATTATTCTCACAGGAGACTTTATTTCACATCATTCGTCTTGGGGTATAAAGACAGATTATTGTGATAGGCGGCTGTGAGAATGGACTATTAATCACAACCTCTCGTGTCTGAATAAAGGTCATGTAACATTTGCCCGAGGTCAGACTTGCTCAGTATTGGATATAACGTTTTGCTCCAATGCAATCAAAGTTTTTCATGGGCTGTTCTGGATTTGGCAACTAACAGCGACCAACTTCCTGTAGTTTTTGACATTACTTGTCCAACAATAACTTTAGATCAACCAGTGTGAAAAAGACAGTGTGAAGACAGTGTGAAGAAGACGAAGAAGTGTGTTTTGAATAGGAGCTACTTCTGCTAACTCCGGCGTATTTCAGTTGTAATTTAAGTCTGTTGATCAGTTTTCGCTGCTCCCTTGGAGGGGATGGATGTAGACCACCCCGGGCGCCTGCCGGCACCAGTGGCGTCAGCGGCGGCCGCCTCCAGGAAGCGGATAGGACAAGCGAGCGACAGCGACAGTGAAGATACTCATGCTTACTATCTCAGCAGTGAGGACTTCTCAGATGGTGGTTTCCAACCTGTGCTGAGCCGCAAGGCGAAGAGAAGGAGCATGAGGACATCCTCATCCTCAACTATTCAAACTGTAAGTGAAGCACCAAAGTCGAACACTTATACCATCCTGTTTCTGCCGGCACTTCCTACCGTCAGCTTGAAACGCCTTAACAGACAGTCTGTGTCGAGTTGTCTGGAAACGCTCGTGCCAAATGAGATCACGGACATAAGAGTGAACGCCAGAAAGAATATACTGGCTGTGGACGTTTTGCACGTAAGTGCGTTGGGCGTTCTGCACAGTGTAACTGACTTGGACGGCAACCAGGTGCGCTCTCATGTTCCCTTGGGATGTGATGTAGTAACCGGCGTGATCTACGACATTGATCTCGCTATTTCAAATAAGAACTTACAACTTCTTGTCCAGTCAACAACTGATACTCGAATTGTTGATGTCACCCGGCTAGGCAAGTCTCGCTGTGTGAAGATTGCGTTTAAGAGCACATCACTCCCCTCTCATGTGAAGGTGGGGTACTTCAGACATGCTGTGCGGCCTTTCATTCCAAAGCCTCTCCAGTGCCGTAAATGCATAAAACTTGGACATGTGAGCAGCGTCTGCGAGAATTCGGTGGTATGCCATCGCTGCGCCGAGCATCATGAGGCGGATAAGTGCGTCGCAACTGTCAAGAAATGCTCTAATTGCAATGGATCCCATGAAGCCACATCGAAGGACTGCCCGCGGATTCAGAAGTAAATTGCCATCTTGAAGGAGATGGTGCGCGATCACTCATCTCATCGAGAAGCCGCAGCTAAAGTCAGAAGGCGTCGTTCACGTCGACGTCGGTCTTCGAGGACGCCCGCTACGTCCTCGACACGTTTGCGTGATCCCTCATCAGTACCACCTCCTTTGCCTCCCAGACCGCATGCCGTGGAAAAGGCTGTAAAGGACAAAGCCAGTGAGCATACCCTAACTGCGACAGAGTGGCCTGCACTTCAAAGGGAAGCAGCATCAAGCGAACCGAAGGAGCTTCATGACGGCCAGTCCGCGCTTCCGGTTCGAGATCTTTCCAACCAAGACAGGCAAGTGACTGCAATCGTCCCGGTTCGAGATCTTTTCAACTAAGACAGGCAAGTGGCTGCAATCGTGCAATCATTAATTGCCACGATTCGCACACTACTGAGCAGCATACAATCTCCGTCTGCTAAGAGTGCACTGCAAATACTGGATGCACTGAATCCAGTTCTTGCTAACTTCGTATAAGCACAATGGCTCAACAAAATCTCATCTTCCGCACTGAAGTTAAAAGTGCGTCGATTTTTCAGTGGAATGTCAGAGGCATGAAGTCCCGTATCTCGAATTTTCGCCAATTTGTTAGGGCCAATCAATTCTCTATACTTGTCATATGTGAACCAAACGTATCAACGCCTTATAGATTGTCCGGTTATGAAGCTTTTTGTTCAGCCGCTTGCGAATAACGAAGCAAAGTAATTGTTTACATTCCCACAGACTTGACTTATCTTTCGCACCCAATAAGTTCAAATGACGACAATCAATACGCGTGTCTTCGTGTGAAGAAGAATGCAGTTTCGTTCACGCTTATTGGTGGATATATATCTCCGTCATCGCGATTTGACTGCGACAGATTAAAAGACATCCTAATGAGAACCGATGGGCCTTGGATCCTCACCGGTGACTTCAACGCCCATCACATGCTTTAGGGGAGCACTAGGATGAATGCCAGGGGCCGGAAAATTGTTACATTCGCTTCCGATTACGATCTTTCTATTACGAACGATGGTACCCCTACATATCTGCGGGGTCTCACGTATGGCAGTTGCCTTGACCTGACATTGGTGTCACGGTGCTTCTCTCACAAAGTTAAGTGGTTTTGCGATATTGAGACTCATGGGAGTGATCACATACCCACCTACGTGACGATCGATGGTATCATAAAAAATTTCTTTTCCGGTATTGCAATTGGCACTGACTGGTCGGTGTTTGCATCGCGTGTTGAGAACGCTTGCCATGAAGGCCTCACCTGCAGCCTGGAAAATACCATAGCGGAAGCTATGCAAGCGTCCAAATGTAAATTACCATTTTCGTCTAAAATAACACAGTTTGACATCGAACTGGAAAAATTACGAGCTATACGAATGCGTGCTTAACGACGATACAGACGCACAAGATCAATTTACGATCTGAGGGAAGCAAGGCGGCTCCAGAAAAAGATTCAACGACGCATTTACAAACTGGAGAGTGAACGCTGGAAAGCATTCTGCGAATCTCTAGACCCTCATAAACCGCTGTCATATATCTGGAGAACAGTTCGTGATCTTTGCTCCTCTCCACAACAACGGCACCCTTTTAAAGCTTTGGCACTCCATCATGAAAAAACAGAACTCGAGGTGGCTGAAGAATTTTGCACGAGAGTTGCCAGGAATATTATGAACGAGAGCATCGACGCCGTGATCGTTCCTGAGACGCGATTACCAGAAATGGACATTCCGTTCACCATGGAAGAACTGGAAGGTGCGTTAGTCGCTTCTAAGCGCACGTCATCGCCAGGCCCTGATGGTATTACTTATAGTGCGTTGGGACACCTTGGACAAAAAGCCAGAAAAGAACTTTTAACATGCTTCAACAACTCCTGGCTCAGTGGCAGTGTTCCCCGAGAATGCAAAATAAGTCGATTAATACCACTTTTGAAATCGGGAAAATCACCATTGGACTTGACAGCGTATCGCCCTATTGCCCTCGCAAGCTGCCTCGGAAAAGTGATGGAAAGAATGGTTCAATTTCGTCTCGAGTGGTACTTGGAACGATACACCAAATACCCTTCTTGCATGGCAGGCTTTCGTCGGGGCCGCTCCTCCATTGACTGTGTCCGTGACTTATCGACATTTGTTCAACAAGAAAAAAGTCGCAATAGCATATTAGTGGCACTCTTTCGTGACGTGAAGGGGGCATATCATAATGTTGCTCACGATGCCATCCTCACTTCTCTCACAGCAATGGGCATTGGTGGACGAATGTTTCAATTGACAAAAGATTATATAACTGGCAGGGGTTTCTTTGTACAAACATATGAGGGTACAACTACCCAACATTATACCTACTGCGGAGTACCTCAGGGAGGTGTTTTAAGCCCTACATTGTCCAATGTGGCCCTCATTGGTCTGGTGAAGGTTCTGCCAAAGTCGGTGTGCCTATCCATATACGCCGATGATATTTGCCTCTGGAGTGCTGCAGTTACTTGCCCTCAGGTGCGTGCACGAATACAGCGGGCAGCAACCCTCACAACAGCCTACCTTCAGAAACAAGGCCTAAATATATCAACTGTGAAGTGCGCGTTGATGGCGTTTACACGCAAACCAATGACGCCATACCCTGTTTACATGAATGGGCAGAGTGTCAAATATGCACGGACACTTCGTTTCCTGGGCATAATAATCGACAGAAGTCTTTCTTGGAGCCCACATTGTGCGTACTTGAAGAAGAGACTGCTATCTATTGTGCATATCATGAAATTCTTGTGCGGTAAAGCATGGGGAACTTCTGTGGCCTCCATGCTACAGCTGTACAGGGCCCTATTTTTGGGTCTATTGCGCTACAGCTTGACTGTACTGACTAACACTTGCAAATCGAATACTCATTCATTGGAGAATTTGCAGGGTCAGGCACTGCGTATCTGCCTAGGACTGCCCCGATGCGCTTCTACTTATGCAACAATCATGCTTGCCAAAGACCATCCGGTCAGGACATATATAGTTGTGGAATGCCTCAGAGCGCACATTCGACATGCTAGCCGTGTCCCCGACCACCACTTGGCCCTTCTACCTTCCGGAAGGCCACGTGCTACGTTTTCAGACGTCATAGCCAAGCACCTAAACAGCATTCCATCAGGATATATGCCAGCTGCAAGAACGGCATGTCCTTTGTGGTGCCTCAACCAGCCGCAAGTACGTCTAGAAATTCCGGGAATGAAAACGAAAAGCAGTCACTCCAGAGTAGCATTGCAGCAGGCAACACTGCTATTATTAGATGAGTTGTACTTAGACCGAACGCAGATATACACTGATGGGTCCGTCTCATCCAGCAGCTCATCAGGTGCCGCTGTAATTCCGGCTGCAGAAATGACAATCAAGTTTAAGTTGTCGCATATGACTACACCTACGGCATCAGAGCTTGCTGCTATAAAGGCTGCTTTACAATATCTCGTTCAAGAACGTCCAGGAAAATGGGTCATATTCTGTGATTCGAAGGCAGCGCTTCAGAGTTTGCAGTCTACCATGCGTAGGAGGTGTCATGACCAACTGGTACAAGAAATAAGACATTGCCATCTTGAAGCTCTAGCACGAGGGCATGATAATATATATCAATGGCTGCCTGGACATATCGGTATTACCGGAAATCAATTAGCCGATGATGCAGCCCGCTCAGCCCATGAAGGAACACGTGTAGTCCCTATTCCTCTATCAAGGAATGATGCAGCATGACAACTTTACTTGCTGGCTCGAGAACTCACACGCACGTTCTGGTCGTCTACCAGCTTCCAAAGGTGTCAATTTTCTGAACTGGATCCTTCGCTCGAGCTAAAGCTACCATCACAACTTTCCCGCTCCGATGCGACACTGTTATGCCACCTTTGGTTGGGTGTTGCATTTACAAAGGTGTACTCCTTTCGCATTGGTATGGCAGACACTCCTACATGCGACTACTGCGGAGCTGAAGAGACCATCGAACACGTCCTGTGCAGCTGCGGTTGCTACGACACACAGCGATGCCAGCTTCGGATGGTTTTGAATCGACTTGACCCCGGACCATTTTGTGTGCAGAAGATACTAGGACCTTGGGCATCTGCCTCAGTTGCGCAGAAAGCAACTAAAGCACTGCTACTTCACCTTAAGTCAACAAACCTGAGCGACCGCCTGTAGACTGTGTGTGCTCCCCGAGTGTGCTCGTGATTGTGTGTACCTTCTCATCTTTCTGCAACCTATTTTCTCCCCTTTATTCCTTCCCCAGTGCAGGGTAGCAAACCGGATGTGCGTCTGGTTAACCTCTCTGCCTTTCCTTGCATCTTAATCTCTCTCTCTCTCTCTTAGATCAACCAAAACGAACATACATCAACCATAGCGAATTTCAAGCCTGTCTCCGTTCTGCCATTTCGAAGCTTGGAAATGCCAGTACTGAGCCCCGCCGCGGTGGTCTAGTGGCTAAGGTACTCGGCTGCTGACCCGCAAGTCGCCGGATCGAATCCCGGCAGCGGCGGCTGCATTTCCGATGGAGGCGGAAATGTTGTAGGCCCGTGTGCTCAGATTTGGGTGCACGTTAAAGAACCCCAGGTGGTCGAAATTACCGGAGCCCTCCACTATGGCGTCTCTCATAACCATATGGTGGTTTCGGGACGTTAAACCTCACAAATCAATCAATGCCAGTACTGAGGAGATTGCATCTACGATTGGTTCAATGCTGCAGGGGTGTAAAAAAATTCCGAATTTTCCATTCCATCTAATAAACGATCCTCCTCTCGTTGGTGGAACGATGAGTGTACGCGCGATTGCAGAAGACGAAAAGTCGCTTGGAAAATACCTCTTCATAATCAGAGCCCAACAAAGTGGAAGGACTATCAATTCTTTGCTGGTGTACTTAAGCGTACAGTGAACCGCGCGAAAGAAGAATACGACAGTAGACATTTTGATTATCTTTCTAAATCGAAAAATAAGCGTGCTTTGTTCACTTATCTTCGGACAAGAAAAGTACTGCAAGCACCTTTAACGTTGCAGTCATGTGTCTTGACGCTGCAAGAAAAGAACACCTCTCTAGAAGACATAGCGCAAGGTTTACAACGTCGCTTCACTGCAAATTTTTTGGCTATTCAGTCCATTGTGGTAAACTTGCATGAATTTCCAGAAGTTTCTTTTGCTGAATTGAGTCAGACAGCATTATGCTCACCGAGGACAGCTCCCGAGCCAGATGAAATTACGAACTCTATGTTAAAATGTTTACTCCAGGAATCGCCCAATCTTTTGCTGGCAACTATTGAATTATTCGTTAGGGAACGCATGGACACCTTCAGAATGAAAACTTGCCGAAATTGTAATGTTGCTTAAAAATGAAAATGAATCACACAATTTGGATAACATAAGGCCGATCGTACTGACATCAAACTTAGTGATATTGATTGAGCAAATCATCAATATACGAATTAATGAACTTTTTACCATGAGGTCAATTCTAAACCCCTGTCAAGTTGGTTTCAAGGCGGTTGTTCAGTTTGGGATGCCCACTTTGATTTCGAAAGTCGGCTTCAATTAGCTTGGCTACATAAAAAATATGCAGCTTTAGTTACCTTAGACATCGCTAAAGCATATGATGCCGTGGAGCACTGTATTTTGAAAGATCGATTAGAATACCTTTATTTTACATCATACATCTTAGCGTGGGTTTACAATTTTCTTGCAGACAGGAAATTTTATTGTTTCAAAGATGGGTTTTCATCATCTACTCATACCCAAACGAGGGGAGTACCGCAAGGCTCAGTGCTTTCCCCGGTGCTATTTAATTTACTAATGAGCACCATTTCACGTAAACAGGATATAATCACTTATGGTTATGCAGACAATATCGCGTTTTTTGCAATGGCAGATAACATTCAGACCTTATATGAACGGCTGTAGACTTACCTTAATATATTGAAGAGCTGGCCTGATGGCAACTCCTTTCTACTCAATCCGAGTAAATGTGCCCTCTTTGTTTTCCCGCTGCAATACCCTGTGAACATCTCTCTGTCTTACCATCATGAGGATATACCACAGGTGGAATCTGTTAAATACTTTGGAGTAACTTATCACACATCGCTTAACTGCCAACCTCATATCAAATATATCGCCGGAAAAGGTGTGCGGGCCATTAGCATATTACGTAGGCTAAGCAACTACCGCATAAGTATGAGAAGAGCCACATTGGTAATGATATATCGCATGTACGTTCGTCCTATTTTGGAATTTGATTGTGTACTTTTCTCTGGAGTTCCAGCTTACAAGTTGCGGCCCCTAATTCTTCTCGAAAGAGAAGCTTTGCGCTTGTGCCTTGGCCTTCCCAAAACAGTTGCTAACAATGTGTTTCATCTCGAATCAAGGGTCCCTCCGCTTTCTTGCAGAATTCGCCTTCTCACTGTTCAGACATTCTTAAGAATTTATGAGTCACCATTACGACATTTAGAAGCAGCCCTTATTTCCACCCCGGAATCATTTTTGGTGCTGGATGGCCGCTATTTTACACCCCACAAATTATATTTGTGCAAAATTTACTGGAGCCTCTAAACGTACGTATATGCGACATCATGCCGAGTCGTGATAATTCAGCTCCTGTGGAAATTCAATTTGACGACATTTTTCCAAATAATGCCAAATTACTTCCCCATAATATTTTGGATGGTTTACTACAAGATCACCTGCGCAATATTACAACGAACGTTATTATTGCTACAGACGCATCGCAATATGACGAAAAGTCAGGGGTTGGTATTTTCAGCCCTATTTTAGATTGGATTTATTCTCTTCGAATACCCGATTTCCTACCCGTTTTTGTGGCTGAATTTCCGGCAGTAGTGCTCGCCTTACGCAAGTTGGATACAGCAATCACATCAGCTGTCATATTAACACATTCTCTATCTCTCTCTGCGGCACTTTCTGTTGGTACTGATAATCAAATAACAAAGGCTTTCTGTGCACTAGTACCTGCGCATTTGAGAAAAGTAGGATTAGTTTGGGTGCCTGGACATAAAGGTTTATTTCTAAATGAAATATCCGATGCCTTAGCTAAGTCGTCAATCAGCAAACCGATGCTACTGCACTGTCTAGCATCCGCTTATGTGACTGCTGCTCGATTCCGAGGACGCACGCTTATGGAAGTCTCTGAAGGTTCAGCACTAACAAACTCTACAGAATATCGCCATTTATTATATCTCTGGTGAAGATACTTTTGCCGCACTCGAAACAAGAAGTAGCTATCACAAGTCTCCTTTGCCGGGTACCAAATCTAAATTTGTATAAAGACAGGTCTGCTCAGGCACCTTCGCCACTGGGTGCGTTCTGTGATGAACTGGAAACAATAGATCATTTCTTTTTGACCTGCAGGCGGTTTAACACATTACGAAAATCCCGTTTAGAAATACCTTTACGTGGTTTTGGTATGGACTTATCTGTGTCTGTTATTTTGTCTTTTGAAGCTTCCATTTCTGGCTTCTCTGATGCGACAGTATGCGCGGCCGTCAGGGACTATATTGATGAAACTAATAGGTTGACTAATTTACCAGTTCCATTATCCTAACATGTTCACATAACTATATACGTATAAAATCGGAAGTTTGCTCTGTTCTAAGAATAAATTCATTTATGTAAATATTTGTATGCATTACATTAGGCACCGCACTTTCCTAGGCTATCGGTAATCTTTCTGTTATACCTCAATCATTCCAAATCTGAACAGTAATTTTTAAAACCACTCTATTCTTCGCCAATCTCCCATAGGGGGTATGCGCCACTATCAGTAGGTGAACAACAACAACAACATGTCACACTGTGCGTCAATGCCATTCAGATCAGTTGCGCTGTCCCGCCTTCGGCCTTGATTAGAGGGATATGACGTCGTATTGCGCGCCAGAGTACAGAACCTTTCTGAACCACTGTTTTTTTGTTTCAGCAGAGGTTAACGTTATGTCTCTCATTTGATTAGGTCACTTTCATCTAAGCATGCAAACGACCACGCCTAACGTTTCCCGCATGACTCCCCATAATCAATTAGGTGATAGTAGGCCGCAGAATTGGCACAAAAGAGGTGCTTCTCCCCGGGCATACCTTCATTTGTTCCGAAACACAGCGACATGGGGAGAAACAAGCTTGCCTGTAATATGATAATGTAGCATCATTCAGTCATCGTCTGCGCACACAGTGTCGTTCGCCGAAATTTCTTTCAGCTGTGAGAACTACACGGATATTGAGAGAATGTGCGGAACGAGCGTCCCACCAATGCCGCCCAATCAATGCGCACTCTTCGCTCAAGTGCGCGTGCCCATCGACTGCTGGCGAAGACACCAGCGTGTAGGGATTTTCCCGCTTCTCGTGAAACATGCAACACCTAAGCGTTGACCGTGCCTGCGCTACGGGTGCATGTTTTGAGCACCTGGCGGTCGTAACACGCATGTTTTGAGCGCGGCCTTTCTCCGCGTCGATGCCGTCGATTGTGCAGGCCCGTTTCGAGGGAACTACTATGGTGTGACGCAATGCGGATAATTGGGGCGCGCCATTTAATTACGGCAGTGGGACGTGTGGGTGTGACAGTGTCCATGGAGGATATTCGTCTAGCGCGCCTTGAAAGAGACTTTGAGTAGGAAGGGGGAAAGAAGTCATTGCTCCACACCACACATGGAAGTCACAACAAACACACGGGCGTCTCACGGGTGTCATAAGGTTAACTATATTTGAAGGCCGTTAAAGTCGACAATTCAATTAAGAGAGAGATCATGCACCCAAATGTCACTGGTAGCGTTAACCATGTTATATGTGTAGTATTTGGTGAATTATTGTCTTTGAAAGGGCAGATGAGTACAAATGCGCTGAACAAGAAATACGCTATCAGTATACTGTTAACTTTTCCCACAAAAGCCCCTCTTGTGGATAAGATCGAAATGGCAGAAAAAAACCTAAGTGTCCGTAGGAATAAGAGTTTGCTCTGCCAAGCTCTTGAGGTTAACCTACACCCAGAAAAATTGTTAAATAAAAAAAACGAAAGAAACAAGAGACATGAATTCCCAAGACTTCATGACTTATGCCCGACAGTAGCAAGACCTAATGCGCGACATAGCACGACCTAAGTTGGCCAGCCAATCAGAAAATATCTACGACGTATTGTATAGTGGGTGCCTCGGTCAGGTATATCTGGACCTAACCTGGGACTCAGCGTAAGTAATCAGCTAACACTCAAAACATAAAGTTTTAAGTGCATTAGTAACATATGCATACTCGTTAGACGTAAATTCTTCAGGCTGTGCAGGCATAATATGGCTGTTTTCACACGTATACAAATAAACATCATAAGAAAAACTAGCAGATTCCATGTACCAAGAAAATTAAGGTTATGCGAAGCATGCGGATAAAAGATAACTGAACTGTATTGTGTTCTTTTTTTATTGAGTGAAACGTTATTAAAGTATGCTGAAGCATTCGTAGAACTGTGTTACGCGCCGACATAGGCTGAAAAGTGACAAATGTTTTATATAACCAGTTCTATACAGTTCTGTAACGATGAGCACAGCAACGATAACCTAATATAGGACTTGTGCTTTCGAGTATGGTAGCCCAGGCTGGTGCTTCGTACGCAATGTCAGTGAATGGTTCTCTGGTATTGAATTAACGTTAACACGACGTCACGCCTTTTGCCATAATAACACGTGTATAATAATATTAAAATATATTGCCACGACTACAGCCACAAGGGACATTTCACTAATATTACACCTAAATATAGTCTTCTTTCAAAGCGGTTGCGCGACGTGGTACGGTTGTGTGGCAGAATACTTTCGTTGCAACGCAGAATGCTTGGCTTAAATTCCTGCTCGGACCCAGTTATTTGCTCTTCGCATTCGTCAGTTCGATGCTGTAGATGTCAGTTTTTCCTATAGTTTCCGCATTTAAATTACTACTGTCTGTTCTCGCCTTTCTAGGGTAGATATACACTCTGAACAACTTATGGCTCATGCACGCATACCACGGCCCGTGGTTTACGGGTATGTGCCATGCATTTGTGGAGGAAAGTGCTTTACGACGTACACGATAGGATGTTTTAATTATTCATAACTAGCCAGATATTCGTGAAATCGTGTTAACCTCCCATAAAAATTGTGTACCCCAACTTACGAAGGTGATAATCTTCAGGCCATGGTGTTTTGTTTGTGAAGATTTAACAAGTCGATTTGATTAGCTTAATTTTTTTTATCCAGCTAATGATTTGTGCGTATGCTGCGCATTGGATTACCGCGTTGCGGCATGAACAGAGAAGAAAAACTAGGAAAAAAACATTTACGAAGCCGTCCTGCAACAGCGACAGGCTTATTTTTTGTGCTTAAGGAGCACAAGCGTAACGAGTTCTTAGGCACGTTACGAGCGCTGTTGACAGAGGAGCACCGCAAGCAGTTGCAATGTGCTTGATGCACTGTGTTTTGGAAGTGTATATTACTTAGCTTAGTGGTTTATCCTGTGCACAAGTCGTTCAACAGGTCAATCGAAGAGGCAAGTATGATGTGCTTACATCATAAATCACTCGATCATTTATTTGGCTTGTATTATCCATATAAAAAGATAATTTTGGGCCTACTGCAAACACATATATAGTTAACCAATGCACCGTACATACAGATAACAAAGAATGACAACTGATACTATAGAAAGTAGAACACTTTCATAGCTCCAGCTTATTGCAAACATATTCATAGTCTAAGAAAAGGGATAATATTTGTCACAGAATAATGGTGTTCATCACACCACCACATATAAGATTTGAATTGGTTATTGCAACACTTGTCGCACGTACATTGCAGTCTACATTTCAGACACCATTGCTATTGTGTCAAGTCTGTAAATTCGCTAGACACAAAACATTTGCATGGTTTTCCGACAATCATTAGGACATTACCGCTTCTCATGATGACTGTTGAGTTAAAGGAGCTGCAGAAATTGTCCAATGCCGACCACGTACTGGTAGAGCATACTTTTTAATTGAACAAACAAGAAAAATCTCTGGTTTATTGAGATTGGTGCAACATTTTGACGACATAGGTTACGTACTCCCCACAACTTCGTTGTGTTTACTGCTGCTACTGATAAATTGATTATTGATATGTTTATGGATTCATGCTGTACACCTAACAAGGACTGCAATCCTTCTGCTGTGTAAATGAGCATAAAGTGCAAGGTCATACTTAACAGTCTTCGCATTACTACATAGAGGTACTTGTGCCGTTAGGAAGAAGCCACGGGAAACCAATCTGTTTCACTTCTTAGTGTTGGACTGTGTTTTAAATGGTGAAAACGAAAATTGACTTTTTCTATTTTGATCAACTTTTTTCTTCAAATCAATCACAAAGGCTGCGTTAAGCTGCCCGTCTGATTTGAAAAGGTAGTGCAGTAGGTGTATTCCCTGCATATTCTTGCATAACAGGGTCTTCAATAAGTTACGTGATTTTGTCTAGCAGCCACATCTGGACCTTGCCAACGTAGTGTGGGGCTTGCGTTCTGCTACCATGGTTGTCGTTGTGCCTGGAGTTCCTCAGCCTTTGCTGCTGCCACCAGCGTATTGGCCTTAAGCATCACCATTGTTTCCCTTTTAACTTACCTTTCTATAGATTCATTGACTTGTAATTTAGCTTTTCAATATGACAGGTGTGGTGCATAATTATGTTCAACAATTAATTTTTTCGCAGTAGTGTGTTGGTGTGTTAACACAATACTTTTGCATGGGCTCATCAGCTTTCTGAAATGATGCACACAACACATATCACGGGGTATCCTTTCATCAGACAAGCCTGGCATGATGTATAACTGCGTTATAGTAATAATCACCCATGTCATCCAGTGTTTCATTCAACACGATATGTTTCTTGTAATGTCTGCAAAGTAAAAAATGTCAGTAATCGTTTGACAAATTGACGCTGTGGTTTCACAATGCGCATGTATTTACCGAAAGAAATGGCATGAACATAAGTGAAATAATTTTTATAAGAAAGTACCAGCTTTACGAAAAGACTGTGTACTTATTTTTCTAGCTTACATTAGCATTTACAGATGAGCAAAATGTACTTGAAATACTGCATGATCTGTTTCAGCGTCGGTTGTCTCGTTCCACAGGAACAGCGTAATGGATGTGCGACAGAAGGTCACTGAGCGTAGTAGGTGTGCGTTGCCTAAAAAGGAAGCAAAAAAACGGTGACCAAGCATGGGGCAGCTGCCGGTGACAATCGTTGGTGATTGCGGGATGACAAAAATAATACTGTCGTAAAGTGGTTACAGCGTTTGACTGTTTACCCGGAACACATGGGCATAATCCAAGCTGCAACGTCGTATTTCGACGGAGGCGGAATCCAAAAAGCCTACGTAGCATTTAGATGCGCATTAAAGAACCTCAGGTGTTCCCAAAAACGTGAACTGCATCTCATAATCACATTGTTGTTTGAGCTGTAAAAACACCCAAGCAATTATTATAAGAAAAAAAACAATACTAAAGCAGTTTTGTCTCAGTAAGTTGGCTACGCCGTTGCAGTTTCACAATTATTTTCTTACTTTCTGGAAACACCATGGCAACTGATCAGATAAGCTGTCACACTACCACGTTCGTGGACATGTGTCCCATTCCTGCTGTCAAGAATTGTTGCGAGATCACACGAGGAGAAAATATAGCAGAAGCACAAATTTACTCATTTAAATTGACAGATATGTGAAGTTTAACGTCCCAAAACCACCATATGATTATGAGAGACGCCGTAGTGGAGGGCTCCGGAAATTTCGACCACCTGGGGTTCTTTAACGTGCACCCAAATCTGAGCACACGGGCCTACAACATTTCCGCCTCCATCGGAAATGCAGCCGCCGCAGCCGGGATTTGAACCCGCGACCTGCGGGTCAGCAGCCGAGTGTCACACCGGTCCCGTTAATTAGGGAGGCGATCGCCGGGCTAATTCCAAGAGCCGAAGTATCGGCCCCCCGAACCGCACCACGAAAGCGTGTACAATTTAGAAGTGGTCCTTTTTGGCGCGCCAGCAGACGCCGGCTGTGGCCCAAAGAACAAGTCAGAGCGGAGAGTTGATAAACAAACAAATTATATTCCCAATAATGGCAGATCGAAAACAATACACAAAAATGCACACTCCACAATAGTTGCATACAATATGTCACCAATCAAACCAATCAATCAACGTACTACACAATACAATCAGCCACACTTGAAACAACGGACACGGACAACAATACGCACTACAATGCAGTCGCATGCATTGAACAACCAAGACACTTAAAGACTAAAGAGATAGAAAACCTATTCAGTCCAAAGTTCTTGGAACCAAAGTCTAGATGATACTCTACCGAGAATCACTCACTCAAAGTCCAGCGTTGTTGTCGTTCCGCAGCCCTCGAAGTTTCTCTTCCAGGAAACCTCCCGTCTTCAATTGGCCACTCTTCAAACTTCCACTTCTTCGCCGGAACACGTCGGCTTCACACCCGCAGCTGTTGCCACGCGTCTTCGCTCGATAGCGGTAAACACACGCTCTTGCCTGTAGCTCGAGCCTTCACCCCTCAGGTGGAAATCCTCTTTATCTCCGGCTTCGTCCCTACGGACCAAAACCTTCGCCGACTACTCGGCCGAATCCCTACGCGCTCTGGCGCTCACTTCCGTCTCCTCCTGATCTCTCATCTCGGCTGCTCTGTTAAATACCTTGCGCGCGACATTCCAGACGGTTCTCGTCATTTCGTCGGCGCGATACGCAGCCAAGGCTGGGGAGAGGCGCGGGACTGTACGGGGGCCGTCCCCGACAAATGACTCATCTCGGCATACACGCCCATTTCCTTCTGGAAATTTCTAGCGCTTGCCCGGCCGCCGCTGTGGGGTGAGGAGGTTCATCGGCGAAGCCACGCTTCCGAGAGGAGAGGCGTCGCGCGCCCGGGGAGCCTTGGATGCTTGTTTTCTCTTTTCTTTTTTAGATGCGGAAGCATCTTATACTCGCGCCTTGTAGTGCGCCGTCCGCGCCGTCCGCACCGCTTCTCGAACATTCGACAGCTGACGCGCGCGCATGCGTGGTCTCGCCGTCGCCCACTCTTCCACCATCTGTGCATTCCTTCCTCCTCTACACACCGCGCGCGCTTCACTCCTCCACCATCTGTGCACCCTTCCTCCTCTACACACCGCGTTCGACATCTACAATTCTCCCGATTCTCCAGTGGACGCGCATGTGGCATCGCGCTTCGAGAACATTCAACAGCTGACAGTGCATGCGCCGTCGCGCTGTATATATACTCAAGGTCGGCACTCGCTCGCTCAGTTGCCGCTCGTCGGTTGGTTTGTACGGCGCGTCGACGTCCAAGGTCGCGGTGAAATGAATTCCAACGAATCCACAAACACAATGATCGACGTCCCTTCGACCAGCGCCGCCCTTTCGCATACGTGTGTACGTGTTCACTCATTTAACACCCCCTCCTACAACCACGTTAACCAATTTAGCCATCGACCCAAGTAAGTCGCACTTTAACACCCCGTTAACCAATTATATGCTCAGCATCCTCCTCAGTGTTCCCCCGAGGGAAGCTGCGGGCAATTTTTTTTTCGTTAACCTCGCCGCTTCTCTCGGGCGCGTTATCGCAAGATTTTGGCGGCGCGCCCGTTTTTAGCGCGCGTTCTGTGACACCGAGTACCTTAGCCACTAGACCACCGCGGCGGGGCGTTTACTTCATTTTAGATGCACATTAAAGAACCACGCATAGTCAAGCTCTCGCAATGCAGCACAACTATTTTAACAATGCTGTCACTGGTGCAGGAATCGCAGTCAACTGCACACCCTTTTCAGGTACCGCATGTGTTGCTGCCTTGTCATGCCAAACAAGCTGATAACACATTCGCGAACAGCTTGCCACACCAATAAACTAAGTGTTGCCCACCTTCCCCATCTAATGGGGGTTAGGTGTGATCATCGATAGAGCTGCCATGCCCGCGGTTCTCATCATCCCTGTCATCACTGAAACTGTCAACACCTATGTCACGTTCTTCAACAGAAAGGTAGTGCAACACTGCAAATGCAGTAACAATGATGTAACAATATTCCAGTGAGTAGTGGAGGGTACGGTACTGATGAAAAAAGCTGCTCTTTAGTAGCGCTATGCAACGCTTGACTGCGGAAGGCATTTAAGAATGTGCAGAGCCATACTTGCCTTTTGCACTATATTCCTGTGAAGACGACCTTTCACTGGGACCATAAGGCAAGGCTCTAGGGAGTAACCATCTTCAGTGGCAGAAATCTATTGTGTCGTAAATACACTCTAAGTCAAGTGCCGGATAACGGACGGCACATAGGCGGCGCGCTTCTGCGTACTGACTAAAATCCTGTCTATAGGGAGCCCAGCAATAAAAAGTACACGTGACAGCCATGTGCCGCGGAAGTAACGCATACAGACGGTAAGAGCAGGCGCAAGAGGGAAAAAAAGAAAAAAAAATTGCCCGCAGCTTCCCTCGGGGGAACACTGAGGAGGATGCGGAGCATATAATTGGTTAACGGGGTGTTAAAGTGCGACTTACTTGGGTCGATGGCTAAATTGGTTAACGTGGTTGTGAAATGGGGTGTTAAATTGCGACTTACTTGGGTCGATGGCTAAATTGGTTAACGTGGTTGTAGGAGAGGGTGTTAAATGAGTGAACACGTACACACGTATGCGAAAGGACGGCGCTGGTCGAAGGGACGTCGATCATTGTGTTTGTGGATTCGTTGGAATTCATTTCACCGCGACCTTGGACGTCGACGCGCCGTACAAACCAACCGACGAGCGGCAACTGAGCGAGCGAGCGCCGACCTTGAGTATATATACAGCGCGACGGCGCATGCACTGTCAGCTGTTGAATGTTCTCGATGAGAAGCGCGCGCGCGGCACAGATGGCGACGGCGCGACGGCGCATGCGCTGTCAGCTGTCGAATGTTCTCGAAGGAGAAGGGCGCGCGGCACAGATGGTGTGCGACGGCGCGACGGCGCATGCGCGCGCGTCAGCTGTCGAATGTTCGAGAAGCGGTGCGGACGGCGCGGACGGCGCGGACGGCGCACTACAAGGCGCGAGTATAAGATGCTTCCGCATCTAAAAGGGGAGAGCGGCCGTGTCCGTCGTGCCAGCCTGGCGTCAGGAGCCGGCATCAACTTACGCAGAACCGTTCAACCACAAGCGTGAGCGCGAAAAAAAAAAGGCCAAAGAAACGCCCCCCTCTCCACCCTACGCCAGCTGGGCAACCGGCGCCAGCGTCACGTTCATCATCGCCTGCATGCCGTGGCATTTGTGCATCGGCGTTTAGTCCCGCTGTCTTGTGATGGTCGTTTTTATAAAAGATGGTCTGAGACGGGAACATTTTCCAGTGCTATACGGCACACTTTGTTCAAGATATCATACATATCTCTGCATTTGGGCATACACTGGGTTGTGCAGTGCAGCCAGAGACTCTTTTGACTTCGATAAAACAGTACAAACAACTTTCCGTTCATCAGTTGCCGAGGTATGACACTGTGTTATGCACTAAATAAAAGAGTACTGGTGCATGCGTGACCGCTTTGTGAAACACTGGCCAATGTATGTTCATGCTCATGCTCTACCAAACAAGTTGAACTGATGATTTTAGGAAATCATGGCAAAAAAATACAAACTGAAGGGCACGAGACAGAAAAAGATCAAAATTGAAAATTTATTGGTCGATCTTTGATTAGTGGTTCCGTAATTTGATGAAGAACATCAAGTAAAGAAGTCAGAAGTCAGCAGGTGAGCCCCGCTGGGGTAATTTAGTGCCTAAGGTACTCGGCTGCTGACCCGGTCGCGGGTTTGAATCCCGGCTGCGGCGGCTGCATTTCTGATGAAGGCGGAAATGTTGTAGGCTCGTTTGCTCAGATTTGGGCGCACGTTAAAGAACCCCAGGTGGTCAAAATTTCGGGAGACCTCCACTGCGGCGTCTCTAATAATCATATGGTGGTTTTTGATTGATTCATTCATTGATATCTGGGGTTTAACGTCCCAAAACCACCATATGATTATGAGAGACGCCGTAGTGGAGGGCTCCGGAAATTTAGACCACCTGGGGTTCTTTACTGTGCACCCAAATCTGAGCACACGGGCCTACAACTTTTCCGCCTCCATCGGAAATGCAGCCGCCGCAGCCGGGATCCGATTCCGCGACCTGCGGGTTAGCAGCCGAGTACCTTAGCCACTAGACCACTACGGCGGGGCCATATGGTGCTTTTTGGACGTTAAACCCCACATATCAATCAATCAATTGAAGTCAGCAGGAGAGCGTAAGTCACCGACAATTGCTCACTCTTTTGAATATTAAGTACAGTTCTCATATTCCAGCATGGATTTGTAACAGTAAACCATGATCAAGACAACTAGTGTACTGCTTTGGAGATAATGTACCAGCTATAAAAATCCCCATTTTCTATAGAGCAACTGCTAGCAGTAAGAATAAGTATTTTGAGCTTCGCTCTGCACCATTTCTTGACCCCAACTGCATGCCGACGTTCGCGAAAGAGATGTGCAGAGGCATCACTTTTTTTTTTTGGAGGGAGACCAAACTGTCTGTCGCTAATTTGTGTACGTCATACTTGACCTTGGCGCGCGTTTCGGCATTCACTTGAACAACGATGTTGTGCTGAATAAATGTAAGAGTAGCCACTCCCCGTAAATAAGATCAGTTAAAGACTGAAAATGAGTAAAAGAACTCTATATAACGAAATAATGCGCATAAATTCTAATTGCAGAAATAAGTAATCATTGAGATGCTAAAGATGTGCTGCTGTCCCGCATGCAGGTCGCGGCAGTTCGCGCGTACGACATGCAAATGTTAGAGTAGGCACGCTAAATTACAATAAAGTACATGCAACGTTTACGTGCGAAAGCGCGTTGTCTTCAAACAGCTGAGAATAAGCTGCCATCACTAACATTCGTGTACCTCCCGACACAAATCATCCAATGTTCTCACAGTACACGCACGTGCGAGAAACATACGTAGGTTTCGACAGCCGAACACAGCCTCGTCCGCGAATTTCGGTGAGCGTAACACCCGCAGTTCACGGGGAAGCACTACAAACGACGCACAAACACACGTTAATCGTTCTTGCGGAACGGCGCACCATAAACCGAAGTCGGAGCCGAAAGCACTCACCGTGGTTGTCTCGAATTCATGAAGCCCTACAAACTATTCGCAGATCAAATGCATGTACATGGTACAAAAACAGTTCAATGTTTCGGAAACGGTTTGCAAAAACCCACTTGGTAGATATATGCCCGCAAAAAACTCGCCGCCATGCGGTGGCGTTGGGGTGCAATGGGTAAGACATATGCTTCACGTGTATGCGGACCCAAGTTCGGTTCCAAGGCAGTACTTCACATGTTAATCTCCCAAATATAGGTAAATGTGATAATAATGTTTTCTAATTACTTGTAGTCGTAATAGCCTCCGCATTCTCGGCAAGAAACCGCTCTAAAAAGCGTAAAATGTCCTTTTTCTTTTCGCCACCGCATCAAGGCCGGCCGCCTACAGAAAGTCACGCCTAACCGCAGGCTGTATCTAGCGAGGAAACATTTGACCTAAAATCCCGGCTAATTTTTGTCCCGGCTATTGTGAAGGCCACTTCAAATCGGGCCGGTTTCTCTGCAACACGACTACGGAGCCACCTAGAAGCGGCGATAACTTGACTCGATTTCCTGCCTGCGGGCCTGTAGTGTATCGAGAATTTGATTTCATCGGGATGGCCAGCTCTCCTACATGCACTTACTGCAGTTGCGAAGAAACCATCGCGCACCTTCTGTGTGAGTGCACCCATTTCAACGTGCAAAGACAAGAACTCACTGCAGCTCTGGATAGACTAGACAATCGGCCTTTGTCGGAACAAAGGATTCTGGGTCATTGGCCAAGCCCATCCTCAGCCCAGAAGGCTTTAAAAGCTTTGCTGCGCTTTTTGCGGACAACTGGCCTCAGAGACAGACTTTAGTGTCTTATACTCTTTGATGTTGCCTTTCCTCTGTCGCATTTTTTTTTGTAATTTCTCCCTCTCTTCGCAACATTTCTTTTTGACATCTATCATTCCCCTCACCCCTTTCCCCAGCATAGGGTAGCCAGCCGGTCTAAGAACTGGCTAACCTCCCTGTCTTTCCGCTTAAACTTTCTTCCTCCTCTTCCTCCTGATTTAGAGTGCACTGCTAAAATGACCGGGATCTCTGAAGGCTCGTTGACCCTAGAATACAGGTAATAGAATGTGTGGTACCTGACTAGCCTGTCATTGACTAGTATTATGCTAAACATGACTACTACATTAAGGTTGTCATGACAAAGTGCACCAATTGACAATACTGCCGCAGTCAAGCCACATCTGAGAGATCGCGCATCGGTATAGCATGCGGCATCAGTGCTCTGAAATTTCATCAATTCCGCGAGGAAAGCTTTTGATATACAATAGGTTGCATCACACGTAAAACCAAGAGTGAATTTACTTCTCACCATTCGGGTTTTCTGACCCACGCAAAAGGAAGTGATGGGGCCCGACCCCGGTCGCTGTGGGTCGACGGCGAAGATCCGCATGTCGACGCCGCATATCTAGAACAACCGAGATCCCTAAGGGTTACGTTTCATGGCGAAAAAACATGCACCGGACAATGGGAACACCGCTATTTACGAACATGACGTTGAGGAAGAAATATCTTTTTTGGCTGAGAAGGCCGCCTTGTGCTCGCTCATTGCGGTGACGAAGCTGCTGTTAACGCATCCGATCACGCCGGGTTGAGGTCCAAACAAAAGGAATTCCTCAGCCCTCTGGAAGAGAACCCTCTTTTTGCGGGTGCCGGCGTTGACAATAGCTCGAGCCCCACGTAGCACACAATTACTGACCGCGGGTAGCGTCACCGCTACGACCTCCTCGCCTGTAAGGACCCGGTGGCGAAAGAACGCGGGGCGCAAAATACCTGCTGCTCAACTGAGAGTGCAGTTAGCCGTGAGTTCATGCGCGTCTTCATCGAACAATCACCCCACTATTTCTGCCGTCTGGTGAAAGTGTCACTGAAACGCATCGTCTGGTATGTCAAACGCGCCTTCAACCTCCTTTTTTTTTTTGACGTCTGGGCTTCTTGTAAGCTGCCTTCAAAAAGGAAAACGCCACAACTATGGTTCTAGTTCACTATAGCCACGGCGAAGGTCGCTGGCTCAGCCGGCATCGCCATTTTTCCCATTCCGTTTGTTACATCCACTCGCCGGCTATTCCGCCTTTCAGCGGAGCCGATTCTGCTTATTTTTAATAATTAGAGTATACTCGTGATTTTGACGACGCCACAGCTTGGGCTTCTGACTCGTCTCTTGACTAACAGGCTGAAAAATCAATCACACAGCGCTAATGACGGCCAAAACGCAATACGGAACACGCAAGGGCAGTTCGTTATGCAGCCGCAGGTACATTGACGACACTGTTGTCTAAACTTCAGCTCATTGTCTGTCCCATTGCCGGTATTCTTCTGTTACGGCTCCGATACCACTTTGAACAAAGGAAGCTGAAGAATCGTTCTTTGGCGTATTGATGCGGAAACGAATAACGCCAGTTAAAGAGGCAATCACGAGAGCCCCCAGACGTAGGCGAATAGATAGATAGATGGATAGATAGATAGATAGATAGATAGATAGATAGATAGATAGATAGATAGATAGATAGATAGATAGATAGATAGATAGATAGATAGATAGATAGTGCAATAACATCCCAAGTCACATAGTAGACGCTATAAAAACGAGAGAGAGCTTAAAGGCTCGTTTTCTTTGTTAGACAGATTACTAATGAAAACTTAAAGTCGATAATTTCAAGGAAAGTATACGGAATGGTATTACAAGTAATCGCAATGTAAAAATGAAGAAAGAAAACTGGATTAATAGATAACCTGCCACCAGCAGCACTCAAGCCTGAGACCTTCGAGTAACGCGTCCGATGCTCTACCAACTAAGTAGTACAGCGGCTACCCCCCCCCCCCCTCCACTTTATGAGGCATGTAAGTGCATTGAAACGTGACATTGTCAGTCGGATCCTGTTTATGGCAAGTCATCCTTTCGTCCACTTTTCTTTCTTCACTTCAACATTACAATTACTTTTGATAAGAACTTTTATACTTTCCCTGACATTATTGTCTATTAGTTCTCATTATCATTATACATGGTACTGTCAGTGAGCCTGATGGTACTTGAAGGAAGTCATTGGGATGGGGAGGGGGACTTATACCAGACAAATCTAGTATTGCTTTGTTTCCTTGAAGTCGTACTTCAACTGACTTCGTGCTGCTCACAGCGGAAGCTTTTGCAGGAAAACGATGTACTCGTAAAAGTTGTCCCACTTAGCGCGGAAGCACCGCTAAAGTGACCAAAGCCTGTCTTAGCTTTTTAGCCGCCGCAGCACTGATTCGTGCGTACAATTACAGCTAAATTCGCGTTGTTGGACATCCATTCAATCACAAGTTTCTAACTGGGCGGTCATGAACAGATTTCGGGCATTTAACTATCTCGAACGGGATAGTGTGGGACTTGGGGCGCTATATGAAAATTCGGAGGTGTCTCGTGAAACACGGCATGATTCTTAACCCAACTTGGAGACCAGTTGGAGTTTCACAGCATCATTTCAAAGTCCTTGTGCATTGCATGTGCTGCAAATTTAGAGGAGGCGAATCTGCAAAAACAACACAGAAATATTTTTACGAAGTGCGGGCGTATCCGTATGCCTAAATAAAAGGGCCAGATGATTATCTTTCTACAATTTCCAATAAACCAAAAGGTTTAGAAAGAACGGTGGGGTATAGGAGAGGGTGCAAAGAACAGCTTCAATTGAACTTTTGTGAAACTGTCTAGCACGACCGTAAGTTCATGCGCAGTAAAGATGTTTTTATATTGTGCAGACAGCTGCTTGTTCATTTACAACACTGGAGCTTTACGAATACAAAAATAAGTACAATGATAACTGGCGAGACATCAAAGGGTTGAGTACAAAACGTGAAACAAGTCATATAATTGTTCCGCTATGCTTTCGCTGATTGACTCTCCTCTAGCACATAAAAGCACCGTTAGTTTCTCGCAGTCTTTCTAGTATTGGAGCTGGGAGAACTTGCCGAAGAAGAATGCATCGAAATGCTGCAGCTATAATTGCATTATGCAACTGCAAGCAGAACTATATATGCCAAGTTGTGATACACCTGCTCGCGTTCATCAGAACGCTGCCTTGACACGTCGCGATGTGAAGTGCAACTAAACAGATGCTACAAGTGTTGCTTTTTGAGTGATACGTGCTCTGAAATCTGTCTGGTGAATAAAGAAGGATAATTACAAGCAGTGGCGCAGCGTACTTTGACAGTCCTCACGAAATAAGGAGACTCTCAACAGCTTTCGAGGCTAGCTGGCTCCTGCAATTGCAGAAATTATTCTTTCTTACGGTAGCAACCTATACACTTTCATACTCTATAGATCCTTAAGTACTGTGTTGTAAGTACGTTATTTACAATAAGGCACTGAACGTGATGAGTATTCATGCTCGCGTTTTCACCGACGTTACTCGGGCATTCCAGCATGCCAGCTGCATCCCCATCGATTTTTCAGGTGTATATAGAAAACGTGAAAGGCACGGTTTCAATAGCCGTTAAGAAGCAGCAGCGTATACGTGCCTGCAGACCTTTTAGTAACCATGGTTACCTCTGCTGCGCTTCGCGTCTAAGTTCGCAAGAAATGGCTCTCCCTCTCTCTCTCTCTTTTCCTATCGATGTTTCAATCAGCTGCTTTCGCAAACCATCTCTCAATAATCAATGAGTTCCTGCACGCGCGTAGGTTATAATATTTTTCTGTAGCTTTATGTGTGACGGAGCGTATGTCGGCAGACCTGTCTTTATTATATTACGTAGCACAAACTTGCCTATACTTCACAGGGCGCACAATATTGTTACGTTGTCGGCGAGCTTTTTCCCAGCATTTAACTGCAGTCCTTAGGTTTTCGTTAATTTTGTAGAGGAGATACCGAGTGAGTTCATGAAATGATGCTGAACTTGTAAAAATTATCATAACACTTTTATAAGCGCCAATATTGCGTGGTCGTCTGTGATATTTCGGACCGGCTTGGCCTCCACTGCTTTCAAACTCCTGTAGCTTCTTATACTCAGAAATTTAAGCACGTGTAACAAAATGTTGCACAGCGAAGGCTATTATGAGATCACCACTCGGGTCACGCGCAGTTGTTTATTGCCGCTGCTGCCGCCGCCGCTGTCCATAACCACATCAATTGATATTAGAAAAAAGTATTCAGCACCAATGATACAGTGGGGCTGGAACCAGTGTTCGCTGTGTGCTAGCCCAATATTCTCCCACTGAGCCATGCCGGTGCTTGGGACTTGTTGGCAAACTTGCCTTAGGCAGGCTTGATGTCGGGAAAACAATCACGTGAATACGACTTATAAAGCGTTTTAAAACAGTGAAATACCAACCACTCGTCGCATAATGCGAATAGCGTAATGAGTGGGCCGTCCAATGCTCAAACGCATTACAAAAGCTTGTTCTTGTGTTGCATACCCACTTCAGCCTTGATTCCTCATAGTCGTGGTAGTGGACGCTGAGTGCTATGTTGACCCTCTAATGGAGGGCGCTAGGAGCATGCGTGCACCACCTCACGTGAAGTATATAGCAGGAGGGCAGCGGCGAATAAAAGGGGCTTCCTGTTGTTGCTACGAGCCGTGCTCGTGTCTTACTCGACATCTCTGAACTGTCCTCAGCCACTGCGGGAACAATTGGCACAGAATTTTTTGCTAGTGTTTAGCGGATACCACGCTTCTCAAAAAAATGACGAAAAATAGCATAGCGAATGCCGGCCTATTACCCGAAAAATTAATAATAATGCCCTAGTAAGTATCAAGCAAGTGTGATTCCAGTAGTTACCTAGAGAATGTATAGAAGAGGCACTGAAAGGTCGCTCTTCTAGCTTTCACTGTGACATTTCACTGTGACAAAACGCCAGGCCTTCCACGCAAGCCTGGCGTTTTTTCTAGCTACTTTTTAGTGCACCCAAAATTTTCACTTTCTTTTTTTCCTTCCTGACTTACGAAAATGTACGCAATGAGGGCTCATCGTTTAAACTTCACAAAAATGTTGTGAGTCGGCTTAGTAAATATGACGGTTTTTCAGTGACAATACAAACCTTAACCCGCTTGACTCTACCACGATGTGCAATTCCTGCGAAATGTGCAGAAGCATCACACCATTTTACTTTGCTAGCAAACTGTCGAGAGCATTACTGTCAAGAGCATCCACTCAATTAGATGTACTGACTCATAAAGTAAAACAAATCTTACCTTCGGTCATCCATAAAAACGAAACTGTTGGCCTGGATGTTCACTTGTTTCGGCACGACGACAGAAATGCTGCAGAGAGCTTTGCTGCTTAATCAAAAGAGGTAATAAATACTCCTGCGATTACCGAGTAGGATTGAAGTTTTCTTCAAGCAGACAGGAACCTTTTAGATGCGAAAGCATCTTATGCTCGCGCCTTGTAGTGCGCCGTCCGCACCGCTTCTCGAACATTCGACAGCTGACGCGCGCGCATGCGCCGTCGCGCCGTCGCCCACCATCTGTGCCGCGCGCGCTTCTCCTTCGAGAACATTCGACAGCTGACGGCGCATGCGCCGTCCCGCCGTCGCCATCTGTGCCGCGCGCGCGCTTCTCCTTCGAGAATATTCGACAGCTGACAGCGCATGCGCCGTCGCGCTGTATATATACTCAAGGTCAGTACTCGCTCGCTCAGTTGCCGCTTGTCCGTTGGTTTGTACTCACTCTTTACTTTACCGACCACAAAGCCATCGTCCTCAAAGTTCGTCGCAATAAATAAAACACCGCCCTTTCGCATACGTGCCGTACGTGTTCACTCATTTAACACCCTATTTCACAACCACGTTAACCAATTTAGCCATCGACCCAAGTAAGTCGCACTTTAACACCCCGTTAACCAATTATATGCTCCGCATCCTCCTCAGTGTTCCCCCGAGGGAAGCTGCGGGCAATTTTTTTTTAAGTGCACCGCACCGATAGAGTGCCACACACTAACAATGCGCACGCAGATCCCGCCTCGTGCCTTTTGCCGGCTATCTACGGTCGTCATGTCTGACAAAAATTACGTCATGGTTGCCACGGTAACCACCTCGTAGACAACTCGCCGACTAAGCTCGTCGTGATAGCAGACGCTGCGTCATTGTAGCACCCGGCCGGCTGCTGCGTTTGATAGCATGGCCGCCAGAAATTCAGGAGCTGCAAACTGAACCGTTTTGTGGACTATTGGCTTCTTGACAGAACGCTTATGAGGGACCAGCCAAAAGAAACGTTAAGAATGACGCTCTTGTATTGGAATTATTGTCTATCATTTTAAGGAAATTATCTAGAAAACCTAGATGAGACACGCGGTAGTGGAGAGCTATGCAAACTTTTTGCCCCACCGCGGTGATCTAGTGGCTAAGGTACTCGGCTGCTTACCCGCCCGTCGCGGGTTCGAATCCCGGCTGCGGAGGCTGCATTTCCGATGGAGGCGGAAATGTTGTAGGCCCGTGTGCTCAGGTTTAGGTGCACGTTAAAGAACCACAGGTGGTCAAAATTTCCGCAGCCCTCCACTACGGCGTCTCTCCTAATCATATGGTGGTTTTGGGACGTTAAACCCCACATATCAATCAATCAATACTGAACTGGCGCCAAAAACTCGCACCACTCACATTAAGGTTTCAGTCACGCGACCCTGTTCTTGATCAATGAAGTGCTGAAGGGTAAGTAATTCTCTTCACATATAAATTTTGTTATCACAAGTCCAGAATCACAATTATGCAGCGGTAAAGAAATTTGGTTGCAATTGAATTGATATACATCCTGTGTACGTATCCGGCGTACATTCATTTACGCGGAAACTTTAGCGCACAAAAAAAGAAAGAAAAAACACAGACAACGCAAGTGCAGCACGCACTGCAAGTTTCACAACGTTTCATCAGCGACTAGCCTATTCTTACATTCCTTCAAGTTGCACCGGTTTCCTTAACGTTTCTGGCTGCACAGCGAGCGCGAGCGACAGAGACAATCCCGGTGCCTGGTGCGCATGCGCGGACAGGAGACGCAGCTCTGGAGCCCTGGCCAGAGCTTCGCCTCCGAACCACGCAAGTTCACCTTCGACCACTGCTTCTGGTCGTTCGACGGCTTCTTGCAGCTGGACGACGGCTACTGCACACCCGATCCTGAGCACGAGCATGGAGCCCTCTACGCCGACCAGGTACGCTGCTCCGCAAAAAAGAGGCAAAATCAAGGCTGGCCTATGCGAATGCACTCTTTAGATGACGATTGGTAAATCTAAATAATGAACAAAAGAATACAAATTGTGACTTGAAATAACAACTGATTGATTGAGCCTTGAAGCTATTAATCGTATTCACTCAGTATATTACGGCTGGCTACTTAGCGCTAATTGTTGATCGTCTCTTCTATGTTATTATTCATCTCTTTCATATCACGGCGAATGTGGCATACGCCGTATACTATGTCCTCGTTCCTCAGTTGATACGTGATTTTCCCCGCAGGAACGCGTGTACAAAGACCTAGGCCGAGAAGTTGTGCGGAGTGCGTGGCAAGGATACAACGCTGCGCTTTTAGCATACGGCCAGTCTGGCTCTGGCAAGTCGTACTCCATGGTGGGCTACGGTGCAAACACAGGTTTGGAAAGCCTCCACGAACATGCTATTGTGTATATCTTGATACGTAAGACATCTGACAATTGATAGCATATGCCTAGAACTCCCTTACTTCATGGCCAATGCTGTCGTTAGGATCGTTCATTATTCACTATGACACAGCGCTACATCATTAATTTCAGAGCGCAGCTAAGAGGTGCTTGTGACCGCCTTGTGCGGGGTCGCTGTTGCTGTTGCCCTCGGTGGCGTAGCCGATGGACATGAAAAAATATAATAAGATACCCAGGATGCAATGACATTTCAGCTGAAGCGTTTTGGTTGGCAGTCGAGTATTCCATCATTGAGTCACGCTGGCGCTTGAAAAAGAAATAAAAGTATGTAATATAGGGTGGCACAATAGTAAAATAGCGACTACTCACTACTCAATGCTGATTGCACACGTAGTGAGTGATTTAATCTTTCCCACCCACTGCAAAAGTTGTGAGCCTTAATTGGTAATCGTAATCAGCCACATGCAGCATGAATAAAGTGTCCATAACACATTCCAGACGTGCAGCCTTTATTTCGTTAATCCACATAAAAACGAATATTGGCCTTGTGAGTACTGTCCTAGTTCAGAAAAAGTTATGATTTATGGTGTAGTCAATTTATAGCGCTAACCCAAACAGTGAAACACAGCTGACCTTGCGCGAACACGAAGCAGCGCTCAGAATTCACATTAGGTGGCGTCGTAGTCGTCAGTGATTTTTTCATCTTCACCTTTACTGGGATTCCTTATTTCAGGGCCCTTTTATATCCTGCTACTCCCAATGCATGCTAAATGCATGCTAAATGAGCCACCCATAGTTGAGCAGGTTCGTGGGAACAAATTGGAGAGGTGAAAGAAATGTTTTAGTAACAGTCTATAAGCTGAACCTAACGTACGCTGATTGTATACTATCCGACAGCCGACGGTGATGGTCGGGGCAGGTCTGCGAGATCTTTAGCCGTATTCAATATTCGCAAATTGAAATAAATTTCTTGTCTGTATGTAATGGAATCAAAGTGCTGCATTTTTGTGAACTTGCTCAATTGAATGTTCTTATTTGCTTGTTTTGTGTAACCTTACACCGTGTGAACAGTGTAGCCAGTTTAGCGTGTTTACTGCATTCAGTTTCCCTGCCATGTATTTTCCATGAATATTTTTATTAGGGCTCTGGCGCACTAAAGCAATAGTTTCGTATCTATTGTTCTCTTATCTCTACCACTTTTTGTAGGGAAGAAAAGAGACAACATACGATTTACAAAAACAAAGGCGAGGTGAGAACTGTCCAGCTATGGTCTCCCACAGAGTACCATTGCTGGTGAGCATGGCAGCCCAGAAGAAAACTGAGGGTAAATAAATCAGGTGGTGACTTACGGCATATGCACACTTACATATGCAGTAGTATACTTAACAGAAAGGGCTTTTCTAGGAATATTGTGCTGAAAGGAACAAGGCAAGAACATAGGTGAAGTAATTTTCTTGTGACAGTTCCCATGCAATGAATTGTACGTTTAGGCAATATAGTTGTGCGACTCTAAATGTCACCCGTTTTGATAATATTTAGTATTTTATGAAGGTACAGTAGTTTTATCAGTTGCCGTCGCAGTGCATCTGTGGCCACGGCGCTCGCCTGCAGACCCAAATGTCGCGGGTTCATTCCCGGCCGCGGTGGTGGTATTTCGGAGGATGTTAAATGGTAGTTCAGATTAAATTGAGGACGACGCAGCGAGCAATGGAAAGAAAAACGGTAGGTGTAACCTTAAGAGACAAGAAGAGAGCCGAGTGGATTAGGAAACAAATGGTGGTTAAGGATATCATAGTTAAAATCAAGAAGAAAAAATGGACATGGGCCAGGCATGCAGCGCATAGACAGAATAACCGCTGGTCATTAAGGGTAACTAACCTTAAGAGAGAAGAAGAGAGCAGAGTGGATTAGGGGACAAACGGGAGTTAAGGATATCATAGCTGCAATAAAGAAGAGGAAATGGACATGGGCCGGGCATGTAGCACGTAGACAGGATAACCGCTGGTCATTAAGGGTCCCCAACTGGATTCCCAGAGAAGGGAAGCGGGGTAGGGGGAGACAGAAGGTTAGGTGGGCAGATGAGATTAAGAAGTTTGCGGGCATAAATTGGCAGCAGCAAGCACAAGACTGGGTTGACTGGCGGAACATGGGAGAGGCCTTTGTCCTGCAGTGGACGTAGTCAGGCTGATGATGATGATGATTATGATGATGATGATGATGATGATGATGATGATAATAATGATGAAATGGTAGAGGTCCACGTACTGTGTGATGTATGTGCACGTTAAAAAACACCAGATAGTCCAATTTTCCGGATCTGTCTACTACGGTTTCTATCATCATCATATCGTGGTTTTGTGGCGTAAAACTCCGTAAAATTTATACTATTGTTCTATCAGTGCGAAATCTAAAGAAACACGTTTTTTAGCGCTGTATGTGTGTGATGAATCCGGGCTATTGTAATAGGCCGGTTATCTCCTTAGAAAGGGGTATGTGACTGTGTCACGCCATGACAAGCTGTGAGTAACTATACGGGGAGTAACAATTGATGTGTCCACTGTCGTGTGCGCTATGTCCACACTAGTACCGTTAAAGATTCGGTAACATATAACCTCAAGATTTAACGTAGTAAGGCATGAAGCCTATGGGGCATGAACCACGAGTTACAGTCTCCTTCCACGGTCTTCCTTACACCTTCCACCAAATTACCTGAAACAAAAAAGAGCTGCAATTTTCCACTGTTGCCTAGATGTTCATTGTTACGTACGAGCGAAAATATAGCTTCTCTCTTTTAAATGGCAGTATGCCTTGGCCTAGTACAGTCATTCCGTTACATTTAAATAAATTGGTGCTTGGTAAGACAAATGTTTGGGCTAGATGGTGATTGGGAATCAATATGTTTCCACCACGCAAGACTAAAAGTAGTTACGACGTAACTACAGAAGAAGAGACAAGGGCAGAAAGAACGCTGGCTTCAAGTGAAAGTTTATTTGCAAAAATGCTGGAAATGTATACCCGTGACAGAACATCACCGGGCAATCGCGCAACCTATTGCATCAAACTATGGCAATCATCATCTCATTATATCGATACAACACCACACCTCAGCGAAAATTTACAATCTAGCGTTTTCGCAAATAAACTTTCAGTTGAAGTCAGCGCTCTTTCCGTCCTTGTCTCTTCATCTGTAGTTACGTCATAACTACTCGTAGTCTTGCGCTGTGCAAATATGTTGAGTCTGTGCTTGGGGTTCACATATGTGACATCACAGAATAAATTACCTGTAGAGAGAAGAAAAGGCTGCAAATAGAGCGTGATAGCAACCATGCACGGTAGAAAATGTGCGTGCAGCTGACTGTCATACTCAGTTTTTAACAATGAGTGTTTTATGTCGGGACCCATCAAGACTACAATGATGTATTTTTGTCACGGATGCGATGTTTATAAAATTGACCGCGAATGTGTCACTGTCAGAAATAGTTCCACCGCCACGAATTGAGCTTTTGACTTCTCATTTACGATGAGACGCGCCAGGTGGTCTACCAACAAACCTTCCGCGCAGCTACACGCCCGTTTACTAGCTCGGCTTATGTCGTCCGCACATTCTCTCTCACACAGCGCTCTCTATTGACGGGATGGTGCCACCGTCTAGGAGCGGAAAGCAATGTAGCGCAGCATACCACTTACTAAAACACCGATGGAGAATGATTTGGGGACGACGCAGTCAAAGCAAGGCCTCAGAAATTACACGAAGGCGGACAATTTCAGAGGCCATATGAATAAACGGCCTCGATGCCGTCCAAAGACGCATCGGGCTAGCATCGGGAAGTTGTTCTAGAGACCTTACGTTCTTTTCCTTTCGCTTCGCTTTAGAATAAAACGACTTGTTGCCAGATGGATGCAGCTTTCACGAGTATCAACAGTGTATCAGCGAAGGATTCTTAAAAAACAAAAGCCCCGACTGAGCGCCTCCGAACGGCTACAATATCGGCAGTGGGTGTCGTACCTTGGTGGAAAAGAGATAGCGGCTAGCAAGACGTGAGACACCTGTGCGCGTTGTGAGTTCAAGTTACGAAGCTCTGCCTTCTGTATTTCGAAAGCACAGTGTGGTAGCCTATGTATGAGCACGGGCGTATGGGTTACTCAAGGAGTTGCACCACGCGCAGTTTCTCTTTCGAAGTGACAAAGCTTTTAAGAAGCACGTATTGATTACCAGAGCTTTTTATGTGCTTATTGATGTCATGACACAGCGGACAGAGCGTGTGGTGAACCACGACACTCTGTGTCCATGTATAGGTTAAAACCTTCAGCTACCGCAACTCATAATCATGGTGGTTAGTCGCCGCTGTGAAGATCTGCCACTAGGCGTCAACGAGGGGCCCTCCCCGTAAAACACCAAGAGTCACCATACACGCTGTCATATATATCACTCCACATTGAGCACTACTTCTGTGAAGATGCGTTTCACTTTCATGTTAATCGTGTGTCCTAAGATGGAAAAATCAGCAATGGTTTTTGGCCTAATGGACACTACTTGATCCTAAAAAAAGCCTATAGCCTCCTTGTCATAGTATACCCTCCATGTCGATTTTGGAATAATTTGAAGAACATTTTATCAACCAACCCCTGCAATCATTGATTATGCCGTATTTGTAAACATGTTGAATATTTTCTTGGACATACGACTGACCCATTTATTTGTGTTCGTATGTGAATGTATGTATTTATTTTTAGTCTTCTTCAATAGTACATATATTTTCTCTTTTTGATGGCAATTTTCTGTATATTTTAATACTTTTAGTACTATAGCCTTGTCCCTGTTGAGTTTTATATTTATGTCACAATTTTTTTACCTATTTGCATCTTTGTCAGCGGAATTCTAGTTTACTTTCTTTTCTATTTTCACAACATAATAACGTTTTGGTTTTCAAATTTATTGTATAACTAAAACCCCATATGTAATGCCCAAACGGGCCTTTAGAGTATATGCGAATAAAAAAGTACACATAAAAATTTCCTTCAGAACTCCCACGAAGTGTCAGCACAAGATAGTCAAGTTTACGAACGTTGCAGATCGTGGAAGTCGACTTCGTGATAAACTGAGCAAGGTCTTGCGAAGTGTAGTTTACACCCTCGAGATATTTAAACTACTAATTGATTCACGGTAGCAGTAGACCAGTTACACCCCTACAATCGCTCGCACCACCCTGCGCCAAACATTGCTATATGAATTTCACGTCATCGCGTCAGATGAGGAGGAGACGTTACTGTTTCTTTCACCTAGTCTTAATTTGTGCGCAGTTCATCGACGCCGTCGTTAAGGTGGCACTCCTTTCAGTCATAAAGGTGTTTAGCACGAACACTACACAAGAGGCAAACTAGAGGACGTAGACGCAGTGCTGAATCTAAGTTTTTTTCGTGTATCTTTCGTGTAGTGTTTACGCCGAACACCGTTATGATTAAGCTATTTGAACTCACCCGACAAACAAGGATGTTGAGGCTTCATTTCCGGGTCAAACACTTCTTAAATTAAATTTGCCTGATCACTTTTTTACGCCCTTCATCAAACAGGAATGGTTCCACGGCTGTGCGAGGACCTTTTTCAAGAACTGGAGAAGAAGCGAAGTGTTGGAAAACACATGGAATTTGAGGTAAATAAATTTTCCACCTCATTCGTGATAAGAAATGATGAACACCTTGAGCTGCTAAATGGTGAAGTATTAGCTCGGATGGTGAGGGATACGGCCATTGTATTTTATTTGTATTGTTTTATTTTCAAATTTACTACTACTACCAACAGGAAGATTCATTTGTTAATCCTATACATTGAACATTGAAGTATCTCCTAAGATTGTGCCAATGCGCTTTGGCAGGCTAGTTGGATTAGACGCAGTTGGTTAGAACTATAGCTGACACAGTTGAAGTGTTTTTAATCTAAGTCAAGTGTGCAATTCTTGAATAGGCAGTACTAAAAGCTTATTCATCGTTTGGCATAGGTTTATCAGACGGTGAGAACGTAAATGAGTATACAGTTGAAAGTAGCGTCATGTCTGTGTCTTTATGCACCTTTCATCTTCTTTCAGTAGCAGTTATGCTCATTATCTTGAATTTATAAATTTGTCTATTCACTTTACGTAACAGACCAGCTCAATGCTGCATACGCCTCGCGTTGAAAATTCTCGCGTGTAGACTACCCAGTCGAAGCTGCAGCTGGTAGCGCTTATTTTTATACTTTAGTGCGTGCTCGGCGTCGTGGTGCCCGTTATTAAGCGCAGCGCATGTACGCAAAAATGTTTTGAATAACTAGTGTTAATAAACTACAGTTACTTTTGGGCGATTTCGACGTAGTGCATTTGTGTCATAATAAATGTTGTACAAAATTTGTATTTAAGGTTGAGCTGAGCATGCTGGAAATATACAACGAGAATGTCTTCGACCTGCTGGTGGTAAACAAAGGCCCACGAAAAGGGCTCAGGGTTCGGGAACACCCCAAGAAAGGCTTCTTTGGTGAGTTAATCTCCTGGTCGCAAATGCGAAAATATGGACTCTGGAGAAAAAAGTCACAGTTGCGTAATTCTAATTCAGAGTATCAACAAGCTTAGCAATTTAGCTTATCAATTTCTTTTCTATTATATACAAAGCCGAAGGTCTTACGAAGTGCCTGGTGACCAACTTCCGGGATGTTCTGTCGCGAATAGAAGAAGGAACGACAAACCGAAGCATAGCAACCACCAACTGCAACGCGACTAGCAGGTAAGACACACTGGAGTACTGCGTGTGTTTGTGTGCGTATGTGCGCGCGGGTGCGTCCGTGTGTGCTTCCGTGTGTACGTACGTGCATGTGATTGAGTGTGTGCGTGTGGGTGAGTGTGTGTGTGCCCGATACCAATGGGATGATGCGATTACTGCACTGGTGTAAACACAGGGTTAAAATGAAAATGGCGGGGTATCTGGACTGGTGGCTTGTGTGGCAAGGTTGGACAAGCAGGACCACGTGATGGGGACACACCCGAAAAAGCAAAAAACGCCTTACTTGGTCCCACTTACAGGGGCGCGCGGGCAGCCAAACAAGCCCGGTGGTCTGAACATACAGGCGCACTCGCTGCTTGGCGACGTTGAAAATGCACTGCACCGCTTTGGCCTGTTTTTTTCTTTGGTGTGAACGAGCCTTCACCTAAGAGGAAGGCCACGTTTATGGCACATCGGGCCCGATACCCCCTTAAAACTTGATGCGGAATGATTTAAAAGAAGGGCTAGTTTTGACACTTTTAACAAGGTGGTATGCCATGAATATCCACACACTACAACTTTCTAATTAAAATGATTGTCTTTAAAAAATCATTACGATCCTAATATATGAGCTTCGAATAATCAGTATCATCTGTGTAATTTAAGTTGCAGCATACTAAGTATGTGTTCACGCTGAGTTCGTGTGCAGTATTTATAGGACCTTCATTATCGCAAAATCTAGATTTAAAATGTAAAATATGAAGAATTAATTTTTTAAAAAAGAGTTGTAGTGAATTATATTTGGCTGAATTAGAAAATATTCGGTCGATCCGACGTGCCTTTCACATCTCAATTTTACACCAAGCTACATTACAGTTCCTGCGTATACCGACAGCCAGTATCATTTCATCATATGATTCAGAAAATATTTTCTTAATATTCAATCATCTTCGCATCGACAGCCATAATTTCTTTGCTGTCAACCATGAAAGTAGCAAGAATCGCAACTCATTTTCTTGGATATATATATATATTCTCTTTTTTCCCTTTTTCCAGCCGTGCTCACACCCTAGTAACTTTGATGCTCATCCAAAAGACGAAGAGGCCTCCTGGTCCAGAAACCACGAAAACATCCATCGTTCACCTTGTAGATTTAGCTGGAAGGCAAGTGGTTTTCAGTGAAGAAAAAGAAAATTGAACTTGTTTACATGAACTAAGCAGGACAATAACATCCTCCAGCCAAGGAGATACCATGACTGTTTCAGTTGTTGCATCTCCGTTTGGTTACCAGTTCTGTCGTCAATATTTACCATTATGTTTAAAGCAGTTATCATTATGACATGTTTTGTACCTAGTCCTTGACATTCTCTGAAAACTATTGGTAAAAATACACAACATTTTGTGGTGATTCAACATTCAAGTGCTTGAAAATTTAGTGCAGCACTGCGTAATACTAGAACGCATACTTCCCTACGAAGTGTGGGTTCAGCTTGGGCAATTTGTACGCTGATGTTGTTAAAAACTGAAATATTTTACCACCCATCAATCCTACGAAAACATGGAACATTTAAAGACGGAACCTCCTAGATCTAAAGGCCACTTCACATGAGAAAAAATTGAAAAGCGTGCGTGAGCTTACTCTCAGTGGTACTACAAAAAAAGATTGTTCTGATAGCTAACATAATGTTATGTTGTCTCTTTCGAGTATGTTTCAGTGAATTGACCAGCTTGTTGAGTATAGACGGGTTGCCAGGGAGACTTCTCTTATGTTGTGGTTTTTTTGTTAAATACACTTTCTCGTGTGCTCCCGACAAGTAAACTGCTGCTGAGCCCATCATGTCCTTGAATAATCATTTTCAAGAACAATAGGCTTTGACAATAAAATGAAAGTTTCTTGTAAATAAAGTATTCATGCAATGATAATTCAGCAGTGTAATGTAATGACACAGTTTCCTTTTAGCATGCATGACTCCATCAGGTGTGCAAGGATTTGTGCTGTTTTGACTTCATTCGTCAAATTCTTAATGAAGAGTTGGTAGTTATACATTGTCGCAAATGTGCGTGAAGCGCTTTTCTCATAACGTTGTACCATGGACGTAACAAACGGTGTTAATCACTAACAGTCGCTTAGTTATGCATACGGAGACTTGGAAGGAGTGTAACTATATATACGGAAATTACGCGCATGATGTTCAGCACAGCAGCGAAGTGAGTGAGTTAGTGTTTTATTTTCATTAAAATGCGTCCAATGAGGTCCTGAGGAAATGCAGTTCACACAAACCCAATAATTGGTCTGTTGTTCATCATCGTTTCACACAATTTCAAAACAAATGAACAGGTTGCCCTGTATAGAAATATTTCTTCATTTGTTTTCCCTTTTTGCTGTCCGTTATGCTCTCGCATGATGTGATCCAATGATGGCAATCCCTAAGAGACACAGCCTTTGCAAGCCATTTTTTACGAATATCACCTGTTTTCTCAATAATTCGATCTCATGAAGCTCTTGCGTGGTGGTTGCTTCTAAAGGGCTCGCAATATAGAATAATTAACCTTCAAGGACCACTTCCAATGCGAGCGAAATGCGCAGGAAAGGTACTCAATTTTTCATACGAAGTGTGCATGTATCTCGTGCATAGCTCCAGCTCTGGGAGGGCTTTAATGAAAACGCAATCTGCGATTTCAGTGAGCGGCAGTCAGCGGCGCAAACGTCTGGCGACCGGCTTCGGGAAGGCATCGCCATCAACCAATCACTTTCCTGCTTGGGAAACTGCATCCATGCTCTCGCCGAGAAAGCCAAGGGAACAAACCTCAAAGGTTTGTCAGCTAAGCTCGTCAATAAAGCCCTGCTTTGGGCTAGTGGGCACGAGGTTGATATGTGTTGCGAAATATTGCGATGCATAGCTGTAACAAGAAGGGACACTCCCGTATGCACAGAAAAAAAACATACGCAAGAAAGGTGGGCGCTAACTATCAACTGTGAATCTTTAGTGAGTGCCACTTCGCCGCACGAAACCCTCATACTCACAGATGATAGTTTGCACCAACTTGTTTTGGTTGTGCCTTTTCTTCTGTGCCGTCGTGAGCAGGGTTGCTGCTGGATATTCTAGAGCCGAAATTAAAGGTAGAAGTAGCCGAAGCAGCCATGCTATTTATTTTAGCACAAAACGTTTATTCAAATAAAAAAAACCATATGTATAGATTTCTTAGTATACGCAGCAGTACATAAATTTATTTTATAAGCAATAACGGTTCACGAGGAGCAAAATATTTGTCCGATTTTGCTTTGTCTCGAAGGCACAGGTAAGTTGCAAATAAGTCAATAATTCATATACTTTCAGTGCGCCTTCTTGAAAGAGTACTTGTCGGTCAAAAACTCAGCAGCAACATAAAACGTTGAAGTTTTTTTTTATCAAGCTTTATACCTAAATTGACGCAAAGTTAGAGTAATAGCCGCCCAACTTCAAGTAGAAGCGTCTCAAGCAAGATGAGTGATACGGCTTCATTTTTTGCGGTTTTCTCTTTGGCGCGCAGTGTTTCAGCATTAGAATGCTGTGTCTCCACTGTCGCGTTTCCTGCCGTCCGCTCTTGTCTCAGGTAGAAGGATGCTCATTGGGGCTTCTCGATGCGCACTAGCGGACTATTGGTGCAAGGAAATGTGTGCGCATCAGTCTACATGACCAAAAAACTTGGAAATAATCGTTATTTTTCAGGTGTTCTTCGTGTTTACTTTCACTTTCTACGGAAACGTGACGAGTCAAAGCGTCAAAATAGAAGTGTGATGTAGCCATAAAGTCGCCATGGCGGCAATCTGAAATTTTTTTAGTGAAACAGGGTTGAAGACAGGGCCTGTTTAGCACAAAGTAACCATCAACGGCAACACTGTTCGTGAGTTTTCTTCCATGTTACAACTATGCAGTCTAGTAATACGCACCGTATGTGACCTCGTCCTGCTGTGACTGAATCGCATTTACAGTTGCTAAACGGAAATTTGTGCCACAACGATGCAAGACAACTGAACACCTTGTTCGGTGCTCAGCGTGAGCCATTCAAGCTGTTCGATATGTTACAGCAAGAAAAAACCTAACCGAAATTCTTTAAGCCAAGCAGCACTTCTTTGTTTTATTACCTTAATAATAATAAGTGTGGTTTTACGTCCCGAAACCACGATATGACTATGATAGACGCCGTAGTAGAGCACTCCGGAAATTTTCATCATCTGCTGTTCTTTAACGTTCATTGAAGTCAGATATTACACGGGCATTTACCATTTTGCCTCCATCGTAACGCCACTGCCCTGACCAAGACCGAACGCGTGACCTTCGGTTCAGCAGCCGAGCACCTTATCTACCGAGCGGGATACTTTCATTATCTTACGCTGTTTTCCATGCCAGTGACCACGAAATGTTTTTATTTTATTTCAAAGGTCGCTCATGCACTTTATACGCAGTTACACAACAGCAGAGGAGTTGAAGAAGAGTGATTGCAGGCAGCGGTCAAAGATAAGATTCTTATTCAATGATAATGCAAAATTTCGTATTTAGTAAGCAATGCGTGACAGCGATATTCGTACCGGTGAGCTCAGCTATATTAAAAGAAATATTGCGGTCGGAAGCGTGGCGCTGACATATTGCTGGCTGAAGGTTATAGAGCACGAAAGCGTGGCCTTCAAAATTAGATCCCGTTATGCCAAATTCACCGTCAATGGCTGGTATTTTAATGCAGGACACGTGACCTTCTATTATTTTGTGATACGGAGGCAAGCATACACCTCTTCCCTTCTGCAAATCAATCAAATAGCTATTTTACTAGGCACCATCGTAATCGTTCCGAACGAGTACGGTTGCACCCGCGTTCGTAATGTTAAATTTGTTATGTATTTGGCTATTCGCTCGAAATAATATGTCCTGGAACAAAATGGCAAAGCAAAGGAATAGGAAAAATTATAACATTTCCGGAGGTACTGCGACCGTTAAGAGAAGTTCATGTTCTTCAGATTAGTACTTGCAGTTTATGAAGGTCATCAGCCATCCTCTGTGTATTTTGTCTACTGTTATGCTCGTATTTTCTTTGTTTTCACCAACAACATGCACTGCTTCTACATCATGAATACACAAGAATTCACTGACTTCTTATTTCACCAAGTTCACAAATAACGACCTTCAAGTTGAACGCACCCCCGCCGTGGTGGTCTAGTGGCTAAGGCACTCGGCTGCTGACCCGCAGGGCGCGGGTTCGAATCCCGGCTGCGGCGGCTGCATTTCCGATGGAGGCGGAAATGTTGTAGGCCCGTGTGCTCAGATTTGGGTGCACGTTAAAGAACCCCAGGTGGTCTAAATTTCCGGAGCCCTCCACTACGGCGTCTCTCATAATCATAGAGTGGTTTTGGGACGTTAAACCCCACATATCAATCAATCAATCAATCAAGTTGAACGCAAGGACTCCACGTATATATATATATATATATATATATATATATATATATATATTGTTACGGGGTCAGTGACTTCTGTATAAATGCAATTACAGAGGAACAAACTCAGGCGAGAATCAAAATGGGTGATTGGCACATTCGCGCACCTAACAGCTGATTCCGTCCTTCATCTTACTTTACTTAGTAACAGGACTCCCGGGTGTTGGAGCGCCGTCTCGGCGCGAGTCCGAAGAACTGTGACAGAAGTAGGGTTTCATGCGCAAAACATGAACAATGTCAACAAGTGACGAACTTGGTGACGCATTGGAGTGCAATAGCACTATCTCGTAGTTGAAATCACTAACTTGACGTAAGACTAAGTAGGGTCCAGCGTATAGAGACAAAAGTTTTTCGGAGAGACCTACACGGTGACATGGTGACCAGAGGAGCACGCGGTCACCTGGGGCAAACGTTATATTACTATGCCGGTGGTCATAGCAGGCCTTTTGCATATCTTGTGACCTGGAGAGACAAGACTGGGCAACTTGACGAGCCATGTGAGCCTGATCAGTGGCTTCGCGAGCGTACTCGCAAGCAGATGGCTTGAGAGGCAAAGTGGTTTCAAATGGCAATATGGGGTCGCGACCATACAAAAGATAAAAAGGTGAGAATCCCGTGGTGTCATGTCGAGATGAATTATATGCGAAAGTCACATAGGCCAATGTGGTGTGCCAAGCACGATGATCTTCGGAGACGTACATCGAAAGCATCTCTGTGAGCGTGGTGCTGCGACGTTCAGTTAGGCCATTAGTTTGTGGATGGTAGGCGGTAGATAGCTTATGCGCTGTGGCACACGATCGAAGGAGGTCGTGGACAATTTTGGACAAGAAAGAGCGGCCGCGGTCTGAAAGCAGATGTCGGGGTGCACCGTGGTGTCATGAAGAAGAAAATCTGCGACGTCAGTGGTGGAACTGGTTGGCATGGCCTTTGTTATCGCGTAACGGGTCGCATAATCTGTGGCGATGGTGATCCATTTATTTCCCAGTGACATCGTCAGAAAAGGGCCGAGAAGGTCGAGTCCCACGCGATGAAATGGTTCAGAGAGGACTTTGATTGGGTGAATCTGCCCAGCTAGCAGCAAAGAAGGTCTTTTCCGGTGCTGGCAGAAGTCGCAAGTTGCGACATATCGACTCACGGTGCGGAACAGCCCTGTCCAGAAGAACGGACGTATGTGCGGGAAACACCGAGGTGGTTTGCTGTTGGTGCGTCGTGAAGTTTTTCAAGTATGGCAGGCCGTAGATGACAGGGAATGACAAGCAGAAGCTCAGGGCCCTCGGTGCTGACGTTGCGGCGGTAGAGTATGCCGTCATTGAGCACGAACATACGGGATTCGGCGTCATGGCTGTCAGACTGGATAGCGTCGATGACAGTGCGCACTGACTCATCCGTCGTTGTTCAATGTGCATATCGCTGATATCAGTAAACGCCATCACGCTGCTCTCCAGGTCAGTCGCAACGGGATTTGGAGGGTCCACCGGATGACGAGAAAGACAGTCTGCGTCCTTGTGCAAACAGCCAGACTTGTAGCTGACGCTAAAGGAAAATTTCTCAAGTATCAAAGCCCAGCGACCCAGACGTCCAGTCAGGTCCTTCAGAGAAGTCAGCCAGCAGAGGGCGTGATGCTCCGTAACGACGGAGAACATGCGACCTTATAAATATGGCCGGAACTTGGCGACGGCCCAAACTGAAGCTAAACACTCTCTCTCTCTGTGATGGAATAATTCCTCTCATGGGCAGAAAGCAGGCGACTGGCGTAAGCTATCACGCACTGTCTGCCGTTGTGCCACTGAGCGAGAACTGCGCCAATACCGTGGCCACTGGCGTCGGTGTGAACTTCTGTGGCAACAAAAAGATTAAAGTGGGCAAGTATGGGGGGCATAGTTAAGCAGCCGATGAGAGCGGTGAACGCTTGAGCCTGCTCAGGGCCCCATGAGAATGTGGTATTCTTCTTCAGCAAATATTTCAGTGGCCTGGCAACGTCGGCGAAGTTTTTCACCAAACGACGAAAGCAGGAACATAAGCCAACGAAGCTCTGGACGTCGGATGTAGAACAGGGCACCGGAAAGCTACGGATGGCACGGATGTTTTCACGATCTGGTTGGACGCCATCGGCGTTTACATGATGGCCCAGAATGGTAATCTGACGGCGGCCAAATCGACATTACTTGTGGTTTAGTTGTAGCCCAGCTGTTCTGAAGACTGCGAGATTCGCAGTGAGACGGGTCAGGTGGCTATTTAAAGTAGATGAAAAGACTATCACATCGTCTAAGTAACAGAGACAAGTAGACCACTTATAACCACGCAAGAGAGAGTCCGTCATTCGTTCGAATGTGTCAGGGGCGTTACATAGTCCAAAAGGCATCCTCAAACTGGTATAAACCATCCGGTGTAATGAAGGCCGTCTTCTCGCGGTCCATCTCATCGACAGAAATCTGTCGGTAGCCGGACCGAGGATCAATAGACGAGAAGTATACGTAGCGCCGTGCAGGCAGTCCAACGCGTCATCGATGCGTGGTAGCGGGTGTACGTCCTTTCACGTGATCTTGTTAAAGTGGCGACGGTCAACGCAGAAGCGCCAGGTACCATCCTTTTTCTTCACAAGGACGACAGGGGAAGCAAAGGACTACTTGATGGTTCTATGACACCTTTGTTGAGCATTTCTTCAACATCCGGTTGGATAACTCTGTGCTCGGTGTGGAAGACACAATAGGGGCGTCAACGAATGGGACTGGCGTCACCAGTGTTTGTACGGTGCTGAACGGTGGATGTTTGCTCTATAGGTCTGTCGTCGAAATAAAAATGTCAGTATACGACGCGAGAAGCTGATGGGTGTCGTTGGCTTGGGCAAGATGGAGGTCGGTTGCAATCATCTTCGAGAAACGACTCGGCATAGAACAGATGTTGTTAGCTACAGGAGACTGAAGTAAATCAATCTCGGTGGTGAGAGCCACTATTTCAAATTCATCAACATTGGATACGCTGGCAAAGAACATGCCACGAGGAAGAAATTGAGGGCAAAAGCTGAAATTGAGAAGTGGGAGTGAGGTATAGTTATCAGTGACAGTCACAAGCGTATGGGGAATGGCGATGTTGCCTTCCAAGAGGACGTCGGCGAGAGGAAGGAGAACATATTGACCATCGGGAACCTGTGGCTGTGCCCATTCGGGAACCTATGGCTGTGGCTGTGCCAAAATGACGTAGGTGGCTGCCTGAGGTGACAGTCGTACATCCTGAAGAGAGCACAGGCGCGGTGGGCCAGTGTGGTATTCAGCGACTATCTGAGGCAGTTCTAGCTGAAGGACGCCGGTAGCACAATCGATAAGAACAGAGTGATTCGACAAGACGTCCAGGCCTAGGATAACGTCCTAAGGGCAGTGGTCAATCACGGCTAAAATGACAGAAGCAGTGTGGTCCTTTATACTTAAGCGGGCAGTGCACAGACCGAGAACCATCGGCGTGCCGCCATCGGCCACATGGAGCATTTGTGCAGCCGCTGGTGTAAGAAGTTTCTTTAAACGTGTGCGTAGGCTTGAACTCATGACCGAAATGCTTGCGCCGGTGTCTAAAAGTGCTTGTACAGGTACGCCATCTACTTCAACGTCTATTACACTTCGTCTGGTAGGAACGGAGAGAGGATTTGCTGCGGAAGTTGTCAATACAGCACCACCTCCAGGGGCTGCATTTCTCAGTTTTCCGAGACGATGCGGCCGGAAGCCACGAGGGACGAGAAGCGCCGTGGCTGCGGCGAACGGGACGATGGGCGACATATTTGCGGCGAACGAGACTGGTGCTCACGTGGTGAAGGTGAGCGGCTGTACCAAAGGTTCCGAGAATGGTTAACGGCATGGACTCTTTGGCCGGTGAAAATGTGCGGGTGGTACCGCGGAAACAGGTCATATTGGTCGTTGCACGAGGTGCCGAGGAACATGTGATGCGGCAGTAACGAGCAATATGTCCAACACGGTGGCAGTTGAAACATAGAGGGCAGTTATCTGCAGTTCGCCACTCAGCCGGGTTTCGAGTACGTGGAGAAAACCGTCAGTTGGAGGAGGGCATCGCGAAAGGGCGTTCGCTGACTCTGGAGGCGGTGACATAGCACACGGAATGCACTCCGATGTTTTCAAGCTCCTGGCGCACGGTGGCTTGAACAAGAGGAACAGAAACAGGAGTGGTATCGGTACTGTGCAAATTGAACGCCGAGGGTGCCATTGCTTCCATTTCACGACGCACAATGCGTGTCAGGTCTTCCGGCGGCGACGGTCGTTGTGTTGCGGACTGGTCCTCGCAAGTCGATGTTGCCGCGGTGTTTGGAAGTCGGGCGAATGTTTGCACAATGCGGCGACTTTTTACTTGCTCAAACTGACGACACTTTTTGATGATCGCGTCCACGGTGGAACAGTTCTTGCACAGCAGGAGATTGAACGCGTCGTCGGGAATCCCTTTCAGGACAAGCTCTACCTTTTCACCTTCTGTCATTTCACTTTCGGCCTTTCGGCAGAGGGCCAGCACGTCTTGAATGTATGCGAGGTATGATTCCGTTGGGGATTGGGCACGGCAAGCCACTTTTTTTTTGGCGGCGATCTTACGACTGGTGCTTTCGCCAAACACCTCCCGCATCTTTTTTTTGCATTCGTTCCAGCTTGTAAGTTCTTCGTTGTTTTCGTACCACACCTTCGCCATGCCTGTCAAGTAAAACATTAGCACATTAACCAACTGAAGTGTGGGATCCCATCTGTTCGACACACTCACTCGTATGAACATGGCCAACTAATCGTCAACGTCAACGCCATCGGTCCCGCAGAATGTACCGGGATCCTTGAGTGGTGTGAAAACTTATGGTTGCGACGCCGTGTTCGTCGGAGACGCTGACGTTGACGCGAAGGGATCAGCATTGGCCATGGCTGGAAAACCGATGCGGCATCCGCTGCGGAGCTCCGTTGCCTGGTGGTTACCCAGCACCTCCTCCAATATGTTACGGCATCAGTGACTTCTGTATAAACGCAATCACAAAGGAACAACCTCAGGCGAGAATCACAATGGCTGATTGGCACACTCGCGCGCCTGTCAGCTGATTCTGTCCTTCATCTTCCTTTACTTCGCAACAATATATATATATATATATATATATATATATATATATATATATATATATACATAGTGGGAGTAATAATTCAATGGGCCAGTTAGTCTTCGTGAAGGTATGGGATATGGCACAACGGAAGCGTTCAAGGATAAATATATTTATTTCCCGACAGTTTCGGGAGGGGTCCTCCCTTCATCAGGGGATGACTTCCGTTGTGCCATATCCCATATATATATATATATATATATATATATATATATATATATATATATATATTACCAGTTTGACTACGTCCACTGCAGGCAACTTGGTCATGAGCTTGCTGCTACCACCTTATACCCACAAACTTCCTAATCTCATCTACCTACCTAACTTTCTGTCTCTCCCTAACCCACTAGCCTTCTCTGAGAATCCAGTCAGTTATTCGTTATGACCAACGGTTATCCTATCTACGCGCAACATGCCCAGCCCATGCCATTTTTTTCTTGTCGATTTGAACGATGATATCCCTAACCCCGGTGCATTCCGTAATCCACTGTGCTATATTCTTGTTCTTAACGTTACACCTACTATTTTCCTTCCATCGCACACAGCGTCATCCTCAATTTAAGCTAAACCCTCTCTTTAAGTCCACATGTTCCTGTTCCATAGGTTAAACCGGCAAGATGCAGCTGTAAATGTCCTCCACTTTAGTGATGGTGGCAATCTACCAGTCATCCTAATGTACTCCATTTCATTATTATTCCTATAGTTACTTGAATCTCGTGGTTCGCCTCCATGTTTGTTACCTGTACTAAGTATGCGTAGTCTTTTACAACTTCAAGTGCATGGCTGCCTAACTTGAAGTGCTCTACTCTTCCGAGGTTGTTGTACAATACGTTCGTTTTCTGCAGAATAATTTTAAGACAATTTTCTGCTTTCCTTGTCTAATTCCGCAATCATGAGTTTCAAATCGTCCTCTGAGTTACTTCGCAATGCAGTGTCATCGACAAAGAGAAAATTACTAAGGAACTCTCCATTTCTCTTACCCCTAACTCTTTCCAATCGAGAATCCTGAAAATCTCCTGTAAGCACGCGGTGAATTTCATCGATGAGATTCTAAGTCCTTGTCTTACACCCTTCTTGATGGGTATTCTGTTTCTTTCTTTATGGAGCACTATGACGGCAGTTGATCTTCTGTAGATTTCTTTCAGGAATTTTATAGATGCTTTGTCGACACCCTGATTCCGCACTGTCTGAGTGATTTCTAATATTTCTACTGAATCAAATGCCTTCACGTAATCTATGAAGTTTATGTGTGGCCCCGCCGCGGTGGTCTAGTGGCTGAGATACTAGGCTACTGACCCGCGGGTCGCGGGATTAAGTCCCGGCTGCTGCGGCTGCATTTCCGATAGAGGTGGAAATGTAGGCCTGTGTGCTCAGATTTGGGTGCACGTTAAAAAACCCCAGGTGGTCGAAATTTTCGGAGCTTTCCACTACGGCGTCTCTCATATTCGAAGCGTAGTTTTGGGATATTAAACCCCACAAATCAATTAAGGTTGTGTGTTTGTTGTCTGTATTCTGAGCATTTTACTATTCCGTGGTTGATAGTATGATTATGGTCGAATGTTGAATAGCCTGTTCGAGATCCTGCTTGTTCTTTTCGTTGTTTGAATTTTAATGTTATCTAAATTATGTTAGCAATCATTTTTGTAGATAGATTGTATACGACAGAGAGCAAGGTGATTGACCTGTAATTCTTCACGTCCTTCTCACTCCTTTCTTATGTATGTTAGAAATGCACATGTAGGTAGTGAAGGAAGTGGATGACGTTCAGAAAGAGACTCATGTGCAGCAATGGCCTGTGTGGCATTTCTGTAGCATGCGGGGCGTTTGAGTACAGTATGTATGACATGTATTTGTGAGGCAAGATTACGTGAGTAAATTATCCTTTTGTTATAAGGTCAAAGGTAACATTTCAGAAGTGGAGTGGAAATCCAGTCGCCAACGAATGAATGAAGGTAAGTTTTACCAGTGCGTGGAACTGGTAATTCTAACTCTAAGTGGAATGCGCCGAGGATAGTGTCAACCTGACTGGCGGTGGCGGCATGGGCTCTAACCACGGAGACACCTTCACGGCTCGTGAACTTCTACAAACCCTCCAAGAAAAGAACAGACTGATATTGACCCTGCTCGAACGACTGGTCTTGGCCGGTACAGCGCAGCCTCAACCAGCGCCACCGTTCCAGGTGATTACTTACTTTAGCCAACTACGCAGCCAGCTGAGTACATGCTAGAAACTGTTGAGCCCGACTAGTTGGAGCTGCCAAAAACTGGTACCATTGGAGGAGCTCCCAAATCACATCGTGGGAAGACTTTGAGGTACGTTTCCGTCGGACCTTTGTCTACCATGGCTCTAGAGTTTACGCGACAGCCCGTCGTCTGCTCTCGACCGGAAGCACCACGGCGAAAACAGATGACGCCCCGGGTCTACAGAAACCGGACGTTGCGCCTGCTGCAACCGCTAAAGGACACGTGAACGCGCTTTTCAAACAAGCCCCGCCACATGTCGAGAACTCCAGAATTTTTAAAGCACTGACAATGAAGGAGGGCGAAGATCCGAAGCCCAAGATGTCTGCCGGAGCAATGGGAAAGCTGAAGGACAAGGGCGAAGCCGAAGCCCACGCCAAAGAAAAGCAAACAAAGTCCCAACCTGGTGCTGCAAGAACAGACAGTGAGGTGGAGAGATTAAAACTAAAAAAACGGAACAGCGGAGACAACTTCTTGAAAATATGGTCAAGAAAGAAAGAAAAAGGAAGATGAAGAAACAGCACAGGGACAAAAGGCGACTCGTAAGGAAGAGGGCGAGGTTGCAGAAGACCCAAAGCCGAAAGGCCGGCCAAACCATAACGTCAAAATGAAAGACAAGCCACTAGAAGAATCGGGAAAAAGTGCCGGAGAGCAGACGCAAAGAAAGAAAACGAACAGCCCCGGGCCAACCCGAACAAGCATAGTGAGCCGAAGCAGCCGTAGCCAACAGAACCAGATGACAACAAGAACATTGGAGCTGCCGGGGCAAATCCGAAGAAAGAACCACCGCAGACCAGCCAACAAAAGTCGAAGCGCGAGCCTGACCAAGTTCCGAAGTCGCAGTTTAGACAAGAGGACACTGGCATTGTGCGTGTTGTGGCTTTTCTCAAAGTTAAGCCAGTCATAATGGCCGTAAACCACAAAATTTAGGTCAAAGCTTCACCATGTGAATGGGCCAACTTCTGCGTGCCATGAAGAACTTAGTATAGCTGATTCTTTGTTTGTTTGTTTGTTTGTTCGTTTGTTTGTTTGTAGCCTAGAACCGATGGCTCATACACGCTCTGGGCGATTGGCCAAGAAAACATATAGTCTCATATGGACGATAACTGCACCATTGCTTCCAACAAGAAAAGGGGAAAAAGTTGTAAAATAAAGGCAGTATATTGAAAAAAAGAAAACAAATATTCAGAGAGTGAGAAAAAAAATCAACATAAAACTAGACACTAATGATTACATTTCGATTTTGGGAGCCGACCAGGCACGCCAAACGGGATTAAATTGGTATGTCGCGGATTTATCCAGATTCAAAATTTTTTTCTCGACCCGCTATATTTTTGTGTATTAACGTGGGCTTTATGTTGAAAAGGTTTAGAGTCTTGAATAAAGTAACACACCGCATCGAATGCATCTTTGCAGCAACTTCCCAAAACAGAGGCACCAAATCCTATAATATTTTCTGTGGTTAAATATAAACCTAGCTTCGCAAATGGAATAGCGATATGTCTTTTCCTAATTACTGCATAGTTCCAACATGAGCCAAAATATTATTGAATACTTTCTGATTTTTCGCAGAACGGACAAAGGGGGGAAAGTATCAGACCAGCTCTATGTAAATAAAAATTTATGGGGGGCAACATGGCACCGGAATCTGGAGATGATAATTTCAAGTTTTTTTGATGAACTCCACTGGGCTTTCCATGGAAACTTGAGGTGCTGATAATCTGGCTATTTTGTGATATAGCAACAATATTTTTCAAACTATCTGTAAATAGCGAATTTCCTATATCAAACCCTTCATAAGTATTCGAACTCGGTAATTACTGAAATTACCGGTCCATCCAGTGATGCTCGCGCCAAGGCATCTGTCAATTTATTTAATTTTAATCCGCAGTGACCTGGGACCCACTAATTTTTGCGGTTTTAAATGCGGCGCTGCTAATGTGTGGAACACTGCTAGGGCACGAGATTGTTCTGAAGTTGTCAGAGCTGCACACACCGAAAGTGAGACTGTTAGAATGATTGCACTGATCTCGGTCATAGGAATTTTTCGAAGAGCTAAACTAATAGCTACCAGCTCGGCTTCAATTATTGGAGTGAAATCTGGAAGAATCATTGAAAAAGACCAGCCGAGGAAATCAGACGCAATTCATACGCCTGCCTTTTCATTATTGACAGAATCATCAGTGGCTATTACATTCTTTGTTTTTGCATGTACCAAGTAATCTTTTAATGTAGTGGTAAACAATCTAAGAGATTGCAAATTGGCTTGTGGGGGTAAGATTTCATCGTATTCTATCCTAATGTTGAGGGCTGAGGGATTAGTTTCAATTACCATGCTAATGTCTACATTTATGCAATCCAGTTTCTTTTTAACAAAAATTATCTGACGGGTATGAAATCGAGGCCAATGTGCAAGAAAGAAAGAGTTAGAGCCGATGATAAATGCGTACTCTGATCTTCGCACCGGTAAACTGTAGAACTTTGAGAAGTTTTGAACCGTTGGGATTCGGAATCGACAGAGGAGTGATGGCGATAGCTGTTTCTTGTGTTGTTTCTGCTCCTTCTTTGTCTTGTTTCTTTCGTGGGCCATTTCATGTAAGAGCATGGCCGAACATTTGTATGTCAAGCCAGTCATGAACATTCTCGGGACAACCTTAACGAGAACGATAGGCGTTGCAAGATGGCCGAACGTTAGACATGCACATGGCTTTTGTAGGTAGTGAGGAAAGAGGACGACGTTCAGTAGGAGACTTAGGTGCACTTATGGCCTGAGTGGCGTTTTCGTAGCCTGTGTGGAGTTTGACTATAGCCTTTGTGGCATGAGTTTTATTATGTAAATTATCCTGTTATTATAACGTCGTATACAACATGTATTAGGATGATGTTAGTATTCTTACATATTTCTGGCACGCCCCCCCCCCCCCATAAGCAGACACTTCGTAAACAGGGCGACTAGGTTTTCTGACACAATCTGTCCTTCGTCATTATAATAATCTGATGTTACCCGATTCTCCCCAGCAGCTCTGCCTTTTTCGATTCCCTCTGAGGCTTCTCTGACTTCTGTCATTTCTGATGGGATGTCTTCAAGGTTATTGCAAGTTCTTACATTTTGGTCGTGGTGGTCCCGGCTACTGTACTCATCTGTGTAAAACTCTTCTGCCATTTTAACTATCCTGTCCGTATTGGTACTTAAGTTTGCTTTTCTTGTACCTTAGTGCTTACGTATGGTTTTTGCCTACATCCCAAGTTTTCTCTTCACCGCTTTGATGCTTCTTCCGTTCTTTAGAGCGTCTTCGATTCTCTCAATGTTACGCCTTCTTACATGAGATACCTTACGGTTATTGATCAACTTCGAAAGCTCTGCCAGTTCTATTTTGACTCTTGTGCTTAAGGTTTTGATCATTCGAAGTTTTTTAATAAGATTCTTGGTCTCTTGGGACAGTTTGCTAGTGTCCTGTCTAACTACCATACCTTCGATTTCTACTGCACACTTCGTAGTGATGCGCTTTAGATTATCATTCATTGCGTCAACTCTAAGGCTGGTTTCTTCAATAGGATCCGAGTATCTGTTCCGAAGCGGGACTCTTAATTCCTGTACTTTTACTCTGAGTACGAGCTTATTGATTGGCTTCTTGCGTATTGTTTTCTGTCGTTTTTTCATCAAGTCTAGGTGAATTCGAGACCTTATCATTTCATGGTCACTGCATCGCACCTCACCAAGCACTTCCACTCCTGCGCAATGCCTGCGTGTGAACTCGGAATAAAGTCTATTTCGTTCTTACTTTCACAATTAGGGCCCCTCCATGTCCACTTACGGTTCCCTCGTTTTCAGTAGAAGGTATTCAATATCCGTAATTTATGGCATTCTGCATATTGTACTAATAACTCCAATCTGACATTTCTAATACCTATGTCATTATCTCCTATTGCCTGGTCTCCAGCCTGCTTCCCTATCTTAGCATTGAAGTCGCCCATCAATATAGTATACTGTGCTTTTACCTTACTTATTGCCGATTCAACGTCCTTATAGAAGCTTTCAACTAGCGCATCATCATGGCTGAATATAGGCGCGTAAGCCTGTACCACCTTCATCTTGTATCTCTAATTGAGCATAATTACGATACCTGCCAACCTCTATGCTGTAGCATTCTCCTGTGTTACCAGCTATGTTTCTATGGATAAGGAGCCCCACGCCGAGTTCTCTTTTGTCAGCCAGGCCACGATAACAAAAAACGTGCCCATTCTGCACACTTTATAGGCCTTTTACATCCTCGTAACCTCACTATGTTCTACTGCATCCCATTTAACACCCTCTCTCTCCTCTAATAGTACAGCTAGACTTGCTTCACTAGATAAGGTTCTAGCGTTAAAAATTGCCAAGTTCAGGTTCCAATGCCCGCTGGTCTGGACCCAGAGATTCTTAGCACCCTCTGCTACGTTGCAGATCCGACCACCACCTTGTTAAGCTGCTTCGCAGCCGCTGTAGACTGAGGGCCGTGTGTTAATCGACGTATGCATGTGGGAGGTAGTGGCATTATACTGCACTAAAATGGTCAATACTTCTCTGGTGAGGGAGTGCACTACTGGCGGTGGTCACCAGTGAGGCCATCGCTGCATATATAGAGGAAGAGAAGAAACACAACTTGGCGGTTGTCTTAATTTTAGTCCCAACGGTTTGTACCGGTGGATCGGCCCCCGTTGGTGATAAAATTAAGACAACCACTAAGTTGTGTTTCTTCTCTTCCCAAGTACGTATAGCCCATTCAAAAAGTTCTTCAATATATATATATATATATATACATATATATATATATATATATATATATATTTATTTATTTATTTATATATATATATATATATATATATTATGAGACCACGTCCGGTACGGCAGCAACCAGGTTATCTTTTTCTGAGCCAACGCACAGTCTTATTTGCTATACTCCGAGATGCACAGGTGTCTCTTGCAAGCATTACCGAGAAGGAGGGGCACGTGCCGTACTTGCGTTCCCTGAATGGGTAAGGACAGGAGACACCGTGACGGGCTACGACGAGAGCATACGCCGACAAACTGAGCGCATCAGGCGCTCCTCACCCGATGTCCTAACTCGCGATGTTTGCTGTGATCACCCCTCTCGGTAGCATAGACGCCTGTAGGCCAGTTCATTAGAACGTGTTAAAGCTTAATAATGTAGTAGCTTGTCTGCAATTATGTCACTTTCAAGAAATATAGAACTATGACGCATGTGTAGAAACATTGGAGCCTAGGCTTTGTCAAACCGCGACATGATAGAAATGGTTTTCTATATGAACGTGTCGGAAATACAATTACATCACTTTCAACACTGCACCAGCATTGGTATGGTTGGTCACTGCAATAACAGTTGGCATCGCATCAGACTATAGGTATAGATCGAATGACTATCTTTTCTTCCACGTGATGTATCCGCTCCTCGGGGAGCGTACAGGCGCGACATCCACCGCAGACTGTTCGCACGCCCACACCAGCCTCCGGACGTTGGGCACAAGTAGTAGTTCAAAGAGCAAGCCACACAGGAACCAAAGTGGCGCGTATTAGAGCATCACCAAACCACAAACATTGTACCGGAAGTGCCGGTAGTCCCAGGGACACGATTCAAAAGCCTTGAAAAAGGAGCCCGTGGTGAATTCCCACACTAGATCCAGCAAGTGTGAGCCAACGCTCTGGCCGCAAGGCCCCGCCTTTGCAGCAATCCGTTGATCTTCTCCATGGCCACGCATGAGATGGAGTAGATGCCGAGGCTCCAGACACTGCTGAAACCACGCAACTCGAGACTTCCGGACACCACAAGGTCCCAGGCTGCAGTGAAGGTGACCTCGATGATGTAGCCATGCAGGGCGTACAGGTACAGACGCCAAGCAACCGACAACCGCCGCGTCTGCCCGTCACTGGTAGCGGCCATTGTTGTGTGATCTGTAATCAATGCAAAACCGTACCGAGCCATCTTTTTTTTCACTAGTACGACAATATATATATATATATATATATATATATATATATATATATATATATATATATATATATATATATATATATATATATATATATATATAGCGTGTGGCGTAGCGTGTGGCCACAGACTACGCCACACGCTACGCAATCACACGCGCCCTTCCAACAAGTTGCGCCACTGACGTCGCCGATTTTCTTCTACACGACGTGATCTTGCAACATGGTGCTCCACGCCAGCTGCTCACGGACCGAGGCCGCACATTTCTATCGAAAGTCATAGCGGACATCCTACGCTCTTGTGAAACACGCCACAAGCTCACTACGTCGTACCATCCGCAAACAAATGGCCTCACAGAACGCCTGAACCGAACCCTAACTGACATGCTTGCAAAGTACGTTTCCTCAGATCACTCTGACTGGGACATCGCTTTACCATACGTGACATTTGCCTACAATTCTTCGCGCCACGACACTGCTGGTTACTCCCCTTTTTTCTTGCTGTTCGGCCGCGAACCCACATTACCCCTCGATACGACGATTCCGTTACCAGCAGCTCCAACTTCACAATATGCTCTGGACGCCATCAGCCGGGCCGCCCACGCACGCGAAACCGCTCGTGCTCGCCTTCTGACCTCCCAAGCAAACCAACGGCGTCGGTACGACCAACGACACCGCGATGTGCACTTTTCGCCCGGTTCGTTGGTTCTGCTGTGGTCTCCGACCAGGCACGTTGGCCTGTCTGACAAGCTGCTCTCTCGGTACACAGGGCCATACAGAGTGCTTCGTGAGGTGACTCCCGTCACTTATGAAATCACTCCTGCTGCCTCGCCGTCTTCATCCACCCCTAGGGCCAGCGACATCGTACACGTCGCACGCCTGAAGCAGTACCACTCGCCCAATGATCTTGACATCTAGATGCGCCGAGACGGCGCCTTTGCCGACGGGGGTTATGCTACCTGTAGGCTGCCACAAACCATAGTGCGAATGCGCGTGTGCGCCCGACGAAGAAGATGAGGGTCGCTGGCTGCTCGAGCTCGGAGCCAGACTGGCCAGTGCTGCAACCGCTCTTGCAAATATATTTTTCGAATATATTCGCAATACTTTGTCTCGTTACTCACGTAACAATATATATATTGTAATGCACAGCTAAAAGAACACTTTTAATTAACCAACCTAGGTAGGGCGAACATGTGCACGAGAATAATAAAGCAGCTAGAACGAAATCTCCTTGTAGTCCCTAGAGCTCACTACTTTTTTCTTCCCTGGCTGCTGGGTCCCGCAGGCGCGTGCGCCTTAAACCATCCGATTGGCTGAAGTATCATCCAGCACGCGTAACTTGAAATCGCTACTGTGTCAATATACAATTCATTATTATGGGCCAATGTTCAACTATCTCACTTCAAAGAGTCTTACAATAAATTCCAGCAGCCGTCAGGCCAAGCAACTTGCTCAACAATGAGTAGCAGTGACATTGTTGTAACACTTTGTTTTTTCTGCTGGATCAGTTGTGTGCTGTTGATAGTTTAAACGGCCCCTAAAAAGTATAAATTTCACAAAACGAGCGCGGTTTTCTCTCCTGACATTTCTCGTCTTTGTGGCGCACATTGTGACTTCAGAAGCGGGGTTCAGATAACTCATTTAAGGTAAAACTCTCAATTGGTACATATACGAAGCATACATTTTTATAGTTGTCTCCTACGGCACATCCTATGTGACTGTCCGGTCCATAATATGCAGAGGCAGCCACCTTTATAGCGCGCATTTACAATGGACAGATGTCGAATCTATTCTAGCAAGCAGTGTACTAAGGACATTGCATCTGGAGGTGACCAAATAACTGCTGATGTTTTTGTTTTAAAAAATGAACCTGGACAAGCGGCTGCGATAGTGATGGTGCATTTCCCTGCTAGGTTGTTGGATTCTTGTTGACTGGGTGCTTGTGCACGTGATGTATGATGTGCTATTTTTCTGTCGCTCTCCGCTTTTTGCTTTCCTTCTTTCAGTCTCCCGCAACCCATTCCTACGCGTAGGATAGCAACCTAGTTATTCTCGACTGGTTGACCTTACTACAGTCCCTTGTCTACGATTCTCTTTCTCACTCTCTTACATCGCTTTGTCATAGAGTCAACCACGTGGTAATCCTTGTCTCGCATGACTATCATGTGTGGCCAACTGATTTTGTTCCGTCTTGTGCGTTTTTGAGTCCGCGAACGGAGGTAACAGAGGGAAGCCATCAAGCGAGCATGAAATCCCTATAAGGTCTACGCTTTCTGCGGACATTTTACACACGCTTTATGGAAATATTAAAGGCCAAAAGGTGATGTCGCATATAGGAAGGGCATTGAGAGCGAGAAAGAATCACGTGTTTTATTGGAAGTGTATAGAATCATATTTCTCTTGATAAACATTTATGTCGCCCCTTACTTTCGCAGTGCCTTACAGAGAATCCACGCTCACTCGCTTACTTATGACAGCCCTTGGTGGGAACAGCAAAACGATCATGGTGAGTTTGGTTTTAAATATCGAAATCACGTCTTGCGCGGAAGCATTTTTTATTGCTGTACGGGCATCGCACAGATGTCTCAATTCAAAAAATTCGAAGTCACATTCAGTAACAGTTTCGCCTGGTACATCCGCACTCATATCAATGCAAAGTTGTGGACACAGTCAGCATGGGTGCTATAAGGTATCACAATGAACAAGACTTCTCACGTAACGTAGCATGGAGGTACATGCATTGCATGGAGGTACAGGTATTGCAGTATTTTTAAAGTAAAAAAAGTATTTGTATTGCATACTTCACGTTACCTTCAAGGAGCTTACTTGCGAATATCATATATGTTCTTTGGCGGGTGCAGTTTTCGCTAATACCTCAGAGCCAAAGCGTTAACATGCTGGGAAATATGTTTAATTAACGTTTTTGCATTACGATCGTAGTATATATGTACGTTCAGAACACCAAGAGAACCCTATTTGACGACGTTCAATTCCCCTGGAGCACTTTTTTTCGCACGTATTTCAGATAGAATTTCGCTGTCAGACAATTTACCTTACATTCAGAGGCAGAGATCTCAATTTGCTTTCAGTTCTTAATAGAAGTAAGAAAAAACAATAGGAAAAAAAGGAGACCGGTTATTGCATGTTGACCAGCTGATGCGAAGAACAAGCGCGCCATCGTGTTTTTCAGCCACAAAATATGTCAAATGCAACAAAATATTGCACAATGGGATCTCGATGCCCTAATCGATTCTGAGTTATCACGTGGCGAGACCATAACATGGTCGCTAGGCGCGCGCGAATACTCCGGGTCATTTTCAACATCCTGGGCCTCTTAAACATACATGTCGCTCAATATGCTTGCTTCAACGATCTCAAAATGCGGCCGCTGTGGTCGGGATTTGAACCAGCGTCCTGAAGTTAAGCAGTGTGACATCCCACTTTCTAAGCTAAACTGTACGTTAGGCACTCTACGTTTCATTGAAAGTCTTTTTAATGTTTGTGGAATTAGCCCAAACATTGTTAAGTTTGACAATAACTATCTCTACATATAATCGCTACACTTCAATAAAAATTTCTTGAGAAGGACACTGGGTGCAGAGCTACTGAACTTGTGCATGGGGTATATGTAGCTTTGTAATATTCAAAGTTACTTATATTAGCAATAACTACGGCCATTAAATGAGTTATCATTGATCGCAGCTTTTGTTTCTTTCAGCTAGCCACCATCAGTCCTTCGGATGTGAACTACGAAGAAACTCTATCCACACTGCGTTACGGTTGGTGAATTATTGAATTGAGCGCATGACTATTTCCCATATATTTATTTTCAACGCAGAAATGCTGATTTTTTTTTTCGCACATGCCTTCTTTCTTTCTGCGCTGGTTGCACGCTGCGCGGAGTTATGCACAGATATTGCACCTAGAAAATATTTTCAGCAACAATATTAAAAACCGATGTATACCTAGGAAAGGCGGCTGACACAGACTGCCACTAAAACGTATTTTGGCATACACACTGAACCATGATAAGATTACATTTACAAACTCTATCACCCTGATTTGGAGGAGAACAGAGACTGCTTCCGCAGCTCAATTGTATTAGAAGCTCGGATTCTGTTATTACAGGCTACAGCCGGTTCACCAGGGTTTTTCTGAGCCACCTATGTTTATATATTGAAAACGCCAGGTCTTCGCAGAAGGCGCAGCACATACACAGCGAAAGCTAGGAAAGCGGTCTTTCAGAGCCTTTTCTAAACACTCATTGGGTAACTGCTGCAAGCACACTTGCTTGATGCTCACTACAGCGTTAATAATAAAACTGATTGCGTGGTAGGCTGGCATTCGCTATGCTATTTTTCGTGATTCTTCTGAGAAGCGCGGTATCCACTAAACTATTGCGCGGAATTTTGTGTTATTTGTTCACGCAGTGGCGGACGACGATGAGAAATTGTGCCTGAACTGGGGACGCGCCACAGTTAATTGCTGAACGAAAACAAGCTTCCGTAATGGGTTGGAGCATTGGACGACGCACTCGTTAGGCTATCTGCATTGGGTGACGATTGCTTGTTTGCTGTTTTAAAACACTTTCTAATTCATATGAACGCGATTGCTTTCCTGACATTAAGCCTGCCTAAAGCAAGTTTGCGAACAAGTTCCAAGCACCGGCGTGGCTCAGTGGTGGAATGTTGGGCTCCCAGTGGACCCGGGTTCGAGCCCCACTGTGTGATTGGTACTAGGTTATTTCTCGTGATGTGGTCATGGGCGCCAGTGCTGGCGGATAACTACGGTGCTGCGCGAGACCCGGGTTGTCATCTTATAACAGCTCTCTCAGTAATGTAGTCAGCCCGATATACCTCATTTGCATCATTTTGTAATCATCACCACATAATATTCATACGCAGAGAGCCTCAATGTTTTTTTTTCATATCGATTTTTAGTGAAATCAAAGAGACTCATAGAGACAATTTTGTACCGCGTATTCAGGTCTTGGTTGATTTTTGTGTGTTCATTCTGAATAGTACACCTATTTTGTTTGTAACTGCTTCTGAATGAAATTTTTGTGCATCTGTAATATTTGCTGCCCAGTTACAGCTTAGACAGAAATTGTTCTCATTTCTTTCTGAAGTCAATTCACGTGAAATATCCCACGCACTGCATCCTATTTCTTTTTGTCAGGAACGAAGACATCAAGCCCACACTCTGTCAGGAGGCTATGAGGAGGAGGCTATGAAAGTTTGCTTGTCTTGGTGGCTTCTCGAAACTAAACGAAGTCTATTCGAAAACCACTTTCTTGCTTCAACTGTTACGGTGGGCCATAGTTGCTTGGTCAAAGCAAAAAAAAAACAGTCATGTCCACTTGTGAAAATTCACAGCGTATACTAGGAAGAAAAAGCAAAACAGTTTGGCCATTAAAAAAGCAAAAAAACAAGTTGCAATGCCTGAACAGAAGATTGCCACTTTGAACCACTGTAAGGCAAATGATATAACATTCATTAGTTCTTTTGAACCAGCAGTAGGAGGAACAAAGTTTATCGATCCAAAATGGGAGCGCATATGCTCAAACCCGTATTCATTCTTCTGGCAAGAGTGCTGCCATCTGACCATTGTTGGCAAAAGCTTTGTCGGCTCTTTTTTAAATGTTCGGTCTTGAACCGGCAGATGGCGACTTCGAAAAGCTTGATGCAGAGATTGCTTTGGCGCACGCATCTTGTGATTAACATTTGACGCACAGAAAATTCGGAACAGAATCAGACTGGGCAAGGGTTCGCTTATGCTAATTACGGCGTGCAAGCTGCCATCATGCCACTGCTAACCACGCTTTCGCTATCCACGTGATAGCGCAGCGAGGGCTGACTGAAATTCCTAATAGTAGAAAGTGACGAGCTCTTTAGCAAGAAATCAACGCCACAGGAGATGATCGTCTTCGAGAGTGCCAATCGCAAATGTGTGAACGGTGCTACCACAAGGAAGGCTGAACGCGGTCGTAAGCAAAGGCCGGTGCGTGACAGCAGGGATGAAATAGAGTAAAAATTTAACCGGCGAACTCGTCGAGCCGAATCATTAGAATCATTTCTATCGCGGTTTGAAACCTATATTCGTCGTAAAGGTATTCTTTTGTTCACCGGGAATTTTATTTTTTCACTGAGGTGTTGCAAATTCATTCCAGCGGTGACTTATACTGGTGAAAACACGCCATTCTAATCGTTACTCAAAGAAAATGTTACCTGGCGCTGATAGATGATTCTCAAAAAACTTTGGCACGTGCTGAAGAAATGACCACGCTGCTCATAATTGATAAAACAGTTTGGTGTGCGAAATCACTTCCTTCTAAATTTTTGACTGAATTTATAAATTTATAAAAACATTTGGTAAATGTCTGTGCAGTTATTTATTTCATATCAAATACCAAGTGTTGAAGGTTACTCTTGCCATATCTTTACTTTCATTTCATCAGTTAGTCTGAGTGAGATCCACAAGCTTTAGCGACCTATGGCGGCAGCACAATATATTGCAAGAACATTGTATTTGTTGAAATGTTGCCGCTTTCATTGGGAGCATATTCAACTGGCTTATCGTTCGACAATGCATCGATTCAGTCATTTATTAATTTCTATTTGTGACAAAAAATGCGCGTTCTTTTCGCAAAGTACGTGTCCTGAACAAAAATAATATTTGCTTACAGCGGAGCGCACGAAAGAAATCAAGAATCTAGTGCGCGTCAACGAAGATCCCACGGACAAACTGATTCGTGAGCTGCGGCAAGAGAACGAAGCCCTGAAGAAAAAGCTTGCGAAAGGAAATGTCGACAATGTTCTCAGTGCAGGCCTCACCGAAGAAGGCAAGTTTCGTTCTGTTACTTATTTTTAATATCTGAAGTACTCTGATACGAACACAAATTGTCGAAAGTGAAAAATTTTGCACTCTTTCGCAATTTAACCAATAGCCTCATTCAGGGGACTAATTTACAAAATACAAAACTGTACGGCCTTTGGATGGTCATATGTCACGTTATTATATGGTAATGTGTTATTTGCGCAGAATTAAGCCAAATAAAACGAAAATGGGAAGAGGACATGCAAGCCGTGATCAAGGAGAACGAAACTCAGATGCTCCTCATGAAGCAGTCATACGAAGAGAAACTCAAGAGCTCTGTGAGGAAACAGGTGCGTGGGTCTTCTTAGTGAAGCGATGCTTGCTCAAGTGAAGATCAATCCGTTTGTTTGTGCACATCATAACAACGCTATAGTAATATACAACGGCATTAATTAGTGATATGTATTACGTTTACTCTGGCGTTGTCGTTCCATCACAGCCGTTTCAATTGATAATATCAGGCAATCATTCTCCAACTTCCTCGACGTGTGGCATTCCACGAGTGCTTCCTATAGCTCTTCCAGTTGTGAAACTTTGATACAAACTTGAAGGAGGCTGCCCCGTTTGTATCGCCTTCTCATTGGCTAGCCGGTTGTCCCATCTCTTCAAAAACCTCAACCGTTTCGCAAGAAAAAACTTTTTTTCACTGGTCCGCCACGGTGGAGGCGCTTCAGGAACTCGTCTGCTGAACTGAAGGTCGTGGATTCTATCTTGACCGCTGGTCAGAGTTTCATGGCAGCGAAAGGCTATAGGCTGCAGTGTAGAGTGCGATGACAGTGCACATAAACAACACTAGATGGTCGCTACTTCCGGTCCTCTCCGCAACAGAATCCCTGAGAATCATGTGGCTGTTTTGGGCCCTAGAACCCAACATATTATTTTTAAACTTTTCGCAGTTTAAGCTATGCTGGTAGGCCTTCAGCAATTATAGTTCCAACGTTTTCGCTACTCCATAAATCATAGTTACGTGTGTAAGGCATGTAGGCACAACGTCTTTTTAGAATAACAAACAGCTAAGCTAGTTGGTAGTGATTCCTTTTAAAGGAGTACGCTGCAAACACGGCACTGTATTGGTCGTTGTACTCTTTTTATTGTTGGCATATGCCTAAGTTTCAGTCCTTTGTTTTGACGGTTTCGCTACGCGTAGAGTGCAGAGTACACGTGAACAAGGGACAGATGGGACGTGTACACAACAAATTAAAACGGAGCAGCTAGCTCCTGTTGCTCGATCTCTACAGAATATTCTCATCTGCATGTCAAGGTCACCGCGTCACACTATTTTCACTTCACTGTCACATCGTTGTTATCACGTCGCTTGTTTTATGACGTCGACGCCGTGTCAGGCCAGACTGTCGCCATTTAACTGCCTTATGTATTCTTACAGTGTGCCAATCTTGTCCCTAGCCCGCCCTGCCTAAAGTCTGAAATCTACTCCGGTTACGTAACAAATAAATAAATAAATAAGTAAATAAATAAATAAATAAATATGATGCTATATAAACTTTATCAGAATAACAGAACTTTGCCAATGTAGTGTCGTCAATCAAACTATTACCGAAATTGAAGCAAAACATTCACAACTGCTTGCTAGTATACAGTATCAACTATCAAACTTGCTTCAAGCTTAATAAAAAAATAAGCGAACAAAACAACAAAGCTGCTACATTTTGAAAATAGTTATGTAATGTATACACCCATGTATGTTTTTTGGCCCTGTAATTCCTTCTGCAAGGAGCTCAACTTCTTGGAGAGGTGCATTTGCTGCTTTGAAGGAGCAAATAAAAAAACAATTTTGGGGCTATAGTTGATATTGTGCCCACACAGTCAATTTGTGTTATTGACAGCAATGAAAAAGCAATGATAAGTACTTAGTTTTCAAGGTTTTGTGTCTCACTGCGAAGCCTTTCCTTTTTCTGGTGCAGGATACGGATAAGCTGATAACCGAGGAGGAGAAGAAAGCGCTTCCACATCTCAGCAACTTGAACCTGGACCCACTGCTTTCTGGTCGCATTGTGCACATTCTTCAAAAAGGGAAATCGACGGTGGGCAAGGTGGACACAGATATAGTCATGCTGGGAGTAGGGTATGCGAATACATTGATTTTGACTATGTCATGGTTCCATTTTAGCCGCATTGATATACTTCCATTTACGTCATAATCAATGCAATGCAGTTCATAACTAAAAATAATGTCTGCTATTCCTTCCGTAGCTTCGTCCTTTGTGAGCTTTACTAGGTTGTGTCTAGCAAAGAAATAAGCCCGTAGAACCATCCTCGTATTTCGTTCGAAGGTATTAGTGTTGGCTCACGTATGTAAGGTAGTTATTCACAATATATTGTGGTCCAAAACTAAGCAGACATGATTAACTAAAACGATTGGACAAAGATTCAAACACAAAAAGTCTAGCAGTAATAACTTGGTGAATGACTTGAACACATCAACACTGGTCTGGAATAGTTAGTAGGAATTCATAATACAGTTATCTGCGTCCCTCTTAAGACAGACACTTTTTTTTTAATGTAAGCATTTTCACAAAAACCTGTCTACCTGGGTAGAAGATTTAAGAAGTTAAAATGGCTCCAGCCAAGTTCGCAGAGAGCCTTGCGTTTCGGGATCGATTCAGTCACTTCCTCCGGGTTGACCGGGTTCCTTATAGAAGAATCTCCGCGTCTTGTTCAACCAGGGCAGCGACACGTTTTGCTTCACATTTCCGAGGCCATCAACATATACTGATGGCATAGTTCCTAGATAACTGTTCACGTTTGCAGCTGTGTGCTCAATGTTCCAAGACTCGAGCAAAAGCCTCCTTCCCCTATTTATTGCTGTGTGTCAAATAGAAGCACTGTTGAAGTCGATCATATCGTCTTGATTCCCAGGGTGCTCTACAAGAGCGCTGAGTTGCACTTCAATCTTACTGGCGTCGTTTCCATGTTCTTAGTTTGAGTTTGAACCTTTTACGACATCTTTAGGCGTAGCGATAATAACAGAGCCAAATAACACTGTGATATTATTAACAGGGTAATTAAGACATTCATAGATCAATAGCCGATTCTGTGCAATAATTGCCAAGTACAAAATAAAACACACGCTGGCACAGGACAGGGTAAATTGAAGTTCTTCATGAGTGCGATTCGTCCTACAGGGAACTAACACAGGCCGAGAATAATGATGAAGCTGACAGCATAAGCTGGAAGTCCGCCCATAAAAACAGAGGCATGAAATGGGCACAGCGACTGTTTTATTAAAACGTCGTTGAGAATGAAGCCCGGGCATTAAACGACAAGAAGTACCGAGGGTGGCTTCAGCGTGAAACATGCTCAAAACATGCTAGCCTGTATGCAATTGCCGAATGCAACTAATCTTACCAGAGCTGTGTACCAAAGAGTCAACGCGGGTATCCGGGCCCCTGGATGGCAAATGTGCATGCGTGTGAGTGTGGGCGTGCGTGTGTGTGTTTTGCGTATGTGTGTGTGTGGTGGAAGGGGGAGGGGGGGGTGTTCTCTGGGATCGCGGTTGTGGCGGCAGCATTTCGCCCGAAAGCAATGCATACAAACTCGCGTACGCTGTCCTACCGTTGAAGTGATTGAAGAGACCCAACCTGCCAGCAGGTTAACATTATGTGGTTTCCGAGTCACGGTGTTCTGTGCGATGATGATGAAATGTAGTAACCACGCTGGCTTGTTTATGACTTTGTTGCGTTAAAGATATGAAATATTTTCGTTTTTTTTTCCTGACATTTCTAGGATTCAAGACAAACATGCAATTATTATGAGGACAGATACGGAGGTTACTGTGGACAAGGGATGTCCCGAGGCAAAGATTCTCGTGAATGGTTCACCTGTAACGTCTCCGGTTATGCTCCGCCACAATGACAGGTCAGTGTACTTTTTTCAATATCGCTAAACACCAATTAAAATAATAAGAGGGGTCTTTCTTCAAGACCTTGCATTGCTAATTTTTTTCTCAGTCATTTTGATCTACCAGGCTATGGGATCTTTTACATCACTTGAGAAAAGACGTGACACGGCGCCAGCAAGACTTCTTTAGTTAAATTGCAAAGCTTCTAATAGGCATGATTTGTCACACTCCACACGTGGCATTGCTAGAAATGGCGGTGGTCTACTGAATCCCACGCCAAAGTTTTCTGGAAAAACAACCAACAGCACTTTCGTGAATATTGCATTACACTTGACATCTAGCGATGTCACATTGATAAAGTTAGCATTGTGTAATTGGGCGAAGTTTAGTGTTTCGGTGATAATACGACGCCCACAGAAGTCTTCCAGCCTTTTTAAAACCAAGTATTTCTATGTTGCGCTGTGGTATATGGAGCAGTGACAGCTAAGACTGGTGCGTTTGTTTCTGTCGCTAGCGCCAGGTGGCGTATCAGCCTGGTATAACCTCGATTGCCTTAATACGCTTGTTAGTCTCCGCTCCGTTGAGGGTGGAGACAAATGTGTCGTCTGCTACAGCAGTCACCATTGCTGAACCAGCTCATTGAAGTGCGCTCAACCAGCGCATGGATTCAAGCTGCAGGCATCAGTATTCATTTTTGTTCTTTGCGGTTGTATATGTTCTTGTCTACTTATATATTAGTTCTTACACAGCGTACACACAGCATTTCACAAAATCCACCATCAGTGATGGATTTGCTCACGTGAGAGTCCTAAGAGATACTCGCTGTGTAACTGAATCTTCAAGCGATTAGGATTCGCGCGCAGGTTACGATGCTGCTGTCTTATGTGACCGATTGACAGATATATTTGCCTTCGTGTTCCCCTATTGAATGTCTAAAGGGGCTGTATTTATCATTTCAAGAAAATACCAGTGAAAAGGCGGCAAGCATCAACCTGTCGTTTAGCAATCGCAGCGAAAACGACTATACTCATGCGATACTTGAATTTTCAGGAGCGACGCTTCTAAGGCTCCCACGATGCCCGTTTTCCCTGCCATCGTCGTAGCTTCCCGTTGGACCAAAATACAGATGTCACACATACCATGCATACACCATTCATATCCCACCTAAGGTTTGTAAATAAACAGTACGTTGTCTATCCGTCTCTCCGTCCGCGCATCTGTCCGCCGTCGGTGTATCTGTCTGTCCATCCGTGCATTCGTCCATGCGTTCATCCACGTACCTGCCCGTCTGTCCATCCGTGCATCTGCCTATGTGTTGGTCCGTGTACCAGCACATCCATCTTCCGTCCGTCCATGTAACGGTCCATGCATCCATCCGTGCATTGGTGCTTGCGTCCGTCCATGTATACGTTTGTGGGCGCACACATTCATCTGTCTTTCCTTTATATTATTTGGTGACTTCAACGCTTACAATATGGTCCACGGGACCTTCGCTCTGTCATCAGTATTCAAGTCGTTCACCTGGAGCCATTTTTTGAACCACGAATAGTGCGTTGTCAATAATGAACCGCGTATCGTACAAAAGAATGCCTTCGTTCAGAGAGTTAATTAAGGACATTATTTCACCGAATAGCGAAAAACATTCTTCAAGTCGTTTTTGTTCGTCAAAAAAACGCAAGTCGTAGTGAATAGCTGCGGTTCATTATGGGCGCGACATCTATTATCACCACTTCATTAATAAAAAGAAGGAGAAGCCCGTGATAGCGAAAGTACGATTACGAAACACACCCCTGAAAACAACACCAGATTTATGAGAACAGTTTATACGCGATAAACCCATTTGGTATTACCACTTAGGTCAATGTTCGATCATGTTAAGGAGTGGCAAGTTCACAGTGAAGAGGCACCAACAAGCAGCTACACACATCACTTGTAATAGTCAAACCTCTGACTCGGTTGCTAGTAATACACATGCTGTTATAAAAAACTTCCCAAATCTGCCTGACGTAGCAAGAAAAAGTTGATGGGAAACAACAGAGCTTGCAATACTCACGCGGCATACACGAGAGGTATTCCTCGGCTGCCACTTGTGAAGCTTCATTCTCACTGTCCATAAAGGTCATCTTAAGGATTTCTTGGGAAACAAAACATCTTCCGTCCATTCCTTGAGTGGTTCGGGCATTGCGGCACGCAACATCCACTCAACTTGCGGGACTCGCGCCGAATCAAACGGGTGAAGAAGCGGCCGGCGCCGCGTACATGTTTAAAGAAAGCGTGGCGTGGCCTAAATTATTACGGACGTGCGAGGAGAGGTGGCGTCGACCCTTTTAAACAATAGTCGCACTGTACGTAGGGGCGCGCGCATCAAGGCCCTCTAGTGTAACAAAATTTCCTAGAGTTACAGCATATGCTCACTTCAGTAATTGATCTTAGAAGAGCACGTACAGAGCTCTAGCATAGCTTCCTTAGATTTGTAGAGAGGCCCACCCGAGTGTTGCGCAACGGAGTTTCGCTACTGGCATGCTGCAGAAACCAGAATGCTAGCTTTCTTGCATGTACGCTCCGGTCAGGGGCGCATATTCAAATCCAGAAGCAATCAATGTTAACGATGGTGACGGTTGTCAACAGTAGACGCGTGGTTCTCTGCTGCTTACGTTAACTTCGAATTAATCTGGCTATTACCCTGTTAAGGGACCTCTTCGCTAGCAAATTCAACGACAAGAAAGCTATACTCCGTTACATGCTTCGGGTGCAACCCAAGGCCTCACGCAGCTGTCGACGCAACCCCTGCCGATTAGTGAATAAAGCTTCGAGGTACTCTACACACTTTTGCTGCGTCAATGAACGTGATCAACACGTTCTTTTATTTATGGCCATTACCCAATAATTGATGGCAGAAACCTGGTCGAAATGGTACCACCATTTTTATCATCACCCCCCCCCTCACCGTCATCACCGTGCAATAAGGTAAATATGCAAGACCTGTGCCCGATGCATGGTGCAGAGCCACGTGGTTCAGTGTAAATTCCGGGATTGATTGTTTTATACGCCAATCTTTCCGTGGAATTCCACATCTCCTTCAAGGAATACGAAAGATAACATCGTGGATGGTGTTATGTAGCACGACAAGAGTTTAACTGCATAAAATGACAAATACGAAAATAGATTTAAAAACTACTAGAAACACATTTTTTTCAGCATTATTCGTTTGGCTTAGTGCCCTAGCCGCCGCCAGCTGCAATACGTTATGACACCTCCACGCGTGGCCTAAATGCCACCTTCGCGGCCTGTTAATTGCCGTCGGCGCTATGAACTTGCAAACGTAGTACGTCTGAAACGTCGGGGAAACTTATTTCTCTGCATGACTTATGCTTTCGCAAATTTCACAAGTCGGAAATTCTTAGCTACTGCTCCACTGGCGGCTGCAATAACATGATTTTCAGTTCATCACGATCGACAGTGTGTCGCGACCACCGTGATCGCGACACACCATCGCATATGTATCCTATAGCAATAATAAACGGCGTAGAATTTGGGCACGAGTTGCTCAGACATGCCGCCAGCCCTCGCCACATTGGAAAATCGACTTCACCTGCTAGCTTAGAAAACTTTGTTGCTTGACTTTGCCATGCCTAAAAAAAAAAGAAAAAACGCCAGGACTGCGCGGAACGCACACCGAAGTCACAGCGAAAACTGGAAGAGCGGCCTTTACAGGGAAACTCTGGTGTTTTCACTTAGTATTAACAGTCCTGCTAAAGCTAGGATGGGTGATTTTGCCCAGGCATTCTGAATAATTTTAATAGAGCAATAAACGACGAGTCAAAACTGAGACTGATGCTGGGAGCTGCTCCGGCATCAATTGTCGGTATGGGATGACGTCACGAGAATCCGTCACCGATGACGTCACGAGATCTGCTACACCCCGCCACGGCTGGCCAGGGCGTATTTAGAGATTACGTGCCTCTTCCGACGTGCGAAAAGCAAGTTGGCGATGTTATCAGACGTGGAATTAAGCCTGTGCCAGCTCGTCTGAACTTACCAGTGACAAGTTCATCGATGATTGCACCTACTATCTGAGCGCGGAAGCTTCGCCTGTTAATTTCGAACCGCCGGAGTGTGATGCATCTTCCATGCCTCTAATCGATTTCCGTGTTGCTAAATATTGTAATAACTGACGGCAACTACGACTAACACGCTGTATGCAGCTGACAACACAGAACTGAGCTCGCGTTGGCACCGCCTCGTAGAAAAAAGCGCGTGCTGCATCCATCTGCTAGGAAAGGTGGGGTTTTTAAAGAAAGAGTAGGCCCTTACGTCAAATACGCTGGGTGGCCCGCGTTTACAAGTTAAATTTCATAGTCAGCTACAATATTAAATTTGTTTTCTAGAAAAACTAATTGACTAATGGTTGTATAATTAGGCACATTTACCACGGCACCAACGCAAACACATGTTGAAAGTTTTATTGAAATCAGTGAATATAGAAAAGAAAAACGCCGAAGTTCCCCTTTCAGAGCATTTTTTTCATCACTGTTTGTGCTAATGATACAAGCACACTTGCACGATACCCACTACGCCATACATATTCATAATTTTTTTTGTAGTAGGCTGGCAAGTGATATGCTATATTTCGTCATTCTTCAAAGAGGCGTGGTATCCGCTACACACTTGCAAAACCATTTGTGCATGCTATTTTTGCAGTGGCTGCCGACGATGAAGAAATAAGCCTGAAGTGGGTATGCAACACAGTTGATAGGGGATTATTAACAAGCGTTTGTAATGGGTTGGAGCACTTGATGGTGTAATCGTTGCATAATTCACACTGTGTGACGTCAGGTTGTTACTTTGCTGTTAAAAAATGCTTTATTACTGATAATAACGCGATTACTTTCCCGACACAATGACTGCCTAACGTCAATTAGCAAAGCAGTTCAAAGCAATGGCACGGCTTAGTGATAAAATACAAGACTGGCACACAGCGGACCCGGATTCCAATCCCATTCTCTCTTTGATGTTTTCTTTGTTTACTGACTTTTTTCTTATTTCGTGCGATAGTGGTTACGGCCACCGCCGCCGATGGTGGACAGCTACAGCGCCGCACGCGACCCGTGTTGTGATCTCATAACAGCTTTGGCTTGTAGTTTAAACGTATCCTGAAGGATTACGGCACCAGCGTGAGTCTGGTGTTAGCGAGCCCCAGGGTACGCGTTAACCGTCGCCGTGGCGAGAACATGGTACCACTCAAGGTCGCAACACTTTATTGCCTGCGGTAACACCAAAAACGCAGTACAGAGCCCGTTACAAAGGCGCGGCGGGAAATCAAATGGGTTTATCCACGCCAACAGTTAATAAGCACTACACAGGGGTGCCGTGAGCACGTCCCCGGGCCAAAAGTGATTCACGAAGCACCGGGACAAAGGCCCGGTTTCTCGAGCGAGGGCAAAGGCGCTAGCGTTGGCTTCGGAGGGATACGGGCCGGCGTAGCCTGGCCAGGTACTAGAACACCACACCACTCTTCGACCTAGCGTTTGGAAGGGGCGACAAAAGGTAAGCGTTTGCCGTGGGCGCAAGGTGCCGTTAGCGAAGTCTGAACGAGCCCCAAACAAAGGGAGCCGACGGACGGAAAAGAAATGCGTGCTTACCCTCAGTGGTCCCGGAGAGATCTCTCTCACTCCCGACGCGCATGCGCGAAACGTCCCGAGAGACTCCGCGCACGGCACCACATTCGACATCTGCAACCGATGAGAGGGGTTAAACGTCACTCCTTGCTCTCCCAGTGTGGCAGACCACGGAGGAGGGGAGTCATATCGGGACATGAGAACGGAGAAAGAGACGGCAAAGCCTGTGCGAAGGTGACGGGCTAGCCTGGATTCCCACACGCTGTAAAAAGAAGACGAAAGATCGAAGAGAGGGAAAAACGTTTATTAGGTTTTCTTAGTGAGAAGATCGGTGGGTGAGATTCCCATTGTGGGAATGATCAGCGAAACCATAAAAAGTGGCGCCATCTAACCGTATGCGGGCAAACGAGGCTCGCTTTCGAATAATCTGTGCTTTCTATCGTGATGAGGCTATCGGATTTCGATTGATTCAACCTCTAAATGACATCCCCTAAACCTCTAAACCTCTAAATAATGTCAGAGTAGCTGCCACACTGAAAGTGCTATGAAACGTCTGAGATTCCACACATGCGATGCCTCGTCGCGCAAAAAATGAACTGCGGAGATGTTGAACACCAGCCGCGTAGGTAGACAGAAAGTGAGGAACCACGACGTCTCGATTCAGCGTTTTATGACTGCCTTCCTGCCTCATTTAACTTCATAAAAAAATGCATTTTACGTACTCACATTAATTTATTAACTTCTGCCATGGCCCGCTGGACCACGTTTGCTCGCCCGTACTGCTTGACTGGTACGTCCACGACCTCTTTCTCCTCATTGACGCTAGACAGATGGTTATGGTTAGCGTAGTTTTTGCTCAAGTTGAAATGGTTTACATCATCAGGGGTAAATTCATCTCTGGTAAAGGGAGCGCGACATGAATGCAACATATGCAGCTATATAACGGCCTGCGTGCTTCTAAAGACGGTGGCTGGCCGGGAGACTGTCGTATGAGGGAGTCATGACATCATGGCTTCCAAATCACGAGAGCCGAGTGGCTTGGAGTACGCTCACAAAAGCGTATACAATAGAACCACTTGCTGAAAAGTTCGATAAGTCACAGCCTGTTTTCTTTGTAATATTTTGCATTGAGAATTCATTCGCCCCCCCCCCCCTTTTCGCAAGATTTTTGGATTTCGTTTAAGTATACCCTGCACGTTGACTACATGCAGACACTTTGCGCACTAGTCAACCACCTCTGGGGGGTGCCATGTATTCAGAACACTTTTTAAACAAAACTTTACTGGCAAAATGTTCAGGTTGCACGTTTGACTAGGTGCATGAAAATGTGTATCTTTTATAAGAATGCCAACGATATAACTAGACAAAGCTAATAGGATATTTATTGCCACTGGACCGGATGCCCTTCAGTCTGGGACCAATGCTCTGTTCATGCATGTCCTTTACGTGCCTTGCATAACAGTCTCCGCTAGCACTAAAAAAGTTTACCGAATTAAATGGCACGCTTACAAAGGTTCAAAAAAAGTTTAGGCTGATTTTTTGTGTGTACATTGCCCGGACCGTGTACGTTTAGTGTTGTTTCATGTGTTACTTTAAGCAATGTTTTTGTGACTGAATCGTGCAAATATGCGTGTTGTCACCTCGAATAACCCAACATATCACGTCCACTCGAGGTCATCATCATCATCACCATCATCATCATCCTAATGATGATGATGACCTCGAGTGGACGTGATATGTTTTGTTGTTTTGAACATATACAAATTTTATATGAATGCACCCCTACGTGAACGCCGGTGTCATGTCACTGGATTGTATATTATGCTGTTTTAAGTGTGAATACACTTTATAAGCGACCTCAAACCATCCACCGCCGTCAGCGGCGTCCGCAGTCTTCTCTCCATCTTTAAAAGAAAGAGGACTTGGCGGGCCGCAGCGCGACGCTCTACCGAATAAGCCACGGACGCGACGCTGATAGTCCCCCTCCCCCTTCGCTCACTCCTCCGCTCTCCTCGCTCGCTGCAGCTGCGCGCGCACCCCTCTCTCTCGCGCGCCCGCCTTCTCTCTCAGTCTGCCGTCGAGAGCGGGTCGTGAGGGGGAGTAAAGTTAAAATCCGTTGGCATTCGCCAGTGAGTTAACGTAAACTCCCCCGTGTGATAAAATTGCGATTCCCAGGAACCATTACACCATAAAGGCACCATAGTGTGAATAATAAATATAATAGTGCGAATTAATAAATACCCCTCATAGCATCACCCCGTGTATTCGCACTTAACCATGTTCACCCTCGGGGAAATGCTTGGGAGTTTTTGTGAATGATATGCGTACATATGTGATTTTTACATAGCTTTGCTGAATAATATGAAATACATCTAGGAGAAATTTTGTGCAAGTTCTTGTTCTCATCGCTTAGATATTCACGAATTTAATCATCTTATCATTTAAAAGCACATATAAAGAAACAGCACATAACACTAAAGAGCACATATTGAAGATAGGGCTGGAAAAAATAATCATCACTGTGTCTCATCCCTTTCCTTTTTCTCTCGAGGCAGGATAGTCTTCGGCCAAACGCAGCTCTTTCTTTTCGTAAACCCGAGGCAGCATGACAGACACGACTCGTCAAAGTATCCAGAGGTGACGTACGAAATGGCACAGGAAGAAATCGCCCTGAGAGCAGGCATTAAGCTGCATGACGACGATTCCTTAGGTAAGCATGAAAAACCACACTTCTGTAAGTAACAAACAGAAAGCTGTCCATGTTGTGTTGGTTTGAAGCCGTGATTCGCGAAATCCTAAAGCAGTAGTAGGCGACCTGCAAGCCGCAGAGGAGTGTTAAGCAGTCACCTACGCAACCTCAAACACTCCCCCCCCCTCCCCATGTTTATTCCTATCTGAAGAGGGGAATGACAGTGCTGACATCAATATGGCTTTCGCTTATAACAGGCATCGCAACTTCTTTTGCAATTTTCGAATGCTACAGACCTCGCATGTGATTGGGGATGAGTAACAATTATGTTTGGGGTATGGTGCAGTGAGATAGAGTCCCGGTACAATACTGCATATGAAATAGCTCAGAGAACGCTGGCTCATGCAGGCCTACGTTGCGCTATGCGTGATTTTTAAAGAGTCTTCCCGTGCTTAGGTTAAAAATGAACAAACGAAATGACATTACATACAATTAGCAAAGAGGAAACCGGGTGGGGTGATCACCTGCAAATTATGGAAGTCTAGATCCGCTGGCTATCTACACCATCCTAATATTAATCCCATTTTTAAATTGCAATTTTCTGTTGACATGCATGCAGGATCAGAACATGATGTCTATTGTACCATTTTAGATTATTTTCAATCCCCCGAAATGTTTCAGTTTGGGTTAAAGGTCATCCCATTTGTCTCCGCAACAGGCATTGCCGATTTGCCGTGTGGTCTCTTCCATGTCGGTTTCATGTAATTTAGCCTTCCGCCTCAAAACGTTGTTGACTGCTGACCTAAAGCAGCACTGCTATCGTTACATACAATTACATGCAGTAACGTTGTATTTAACGAAATTATATATTGTTTGCAGAGACTGCCTTGCTGAATCGAGATATGATAGAAGTTTTGCCAAAAATCGATGAGGCTAACGCAATGAGTGCGGAACTTGAACGGGGTGTCCATTTTGAGATATTGCTTGTTTCGCCACAGCTACTGGGCAAACAGCTAGGACGCACAGAGGTAAGTTGAACAACTGCGGATGCTTGAAATATTGAGGGCTGAACGCTATCACAAGAGCACTTGTGGAGAATTCGCAAGTTTATGGAATATACAAAATGGGTTCTGGGTCCGTGTACTTCAAGTGTTAAAAACTCCACTATGTTGGCTGTCGTCTTCAGCATTATTATTTTTTTAAACCCCTTGGCCACTGGGAGGCGAAAGGTCTGAAGTAGCTTCAGCTGTAGACATGCTAAACATGTGGTGTCATATGACTACATTGTGTCCGTGGTCATTAATAATGAAATTAGCATTATAAAACTCTTCTAGTGCTTTCTGAGAGGTCAGAAGTTGTCGTTGTAACAATGTTCACTAATGTGTGACACAAAGACGCAAAATAGACACAGCCTATGTTGTTTAGTAAGCACTGATCAGAAGACCAGTGTCTCCAAAAAAGCATTACCCGTTCTATCACCCTGTGGCAAACCTTTTATTGCTATGGGCCCAGTATTTTGTCTTTCAAAAATGTCCGTTCTGAAATCAGTACTGAAAGCTCATCTTCGAGTCGCTGTAAATGTGTGCCGTTATGTTTTCACATATACACTATGTGAACACCTGCTGCAAATGCTTTGCTTGCGCAGCTGAGATATCCTTGTCATCCTGGCCGCGCGAACATGTTGTAAATGGGGCATGCTGTTAAACCTTAAGAGTTATGATAGACACGAAACTTGTAAAGTTCTTTCGCATGAAAATTTTGCATGCGAAACACACATATCACCAGGCCCGTAGTCAAGGAAGTGCCCTGACCTTCCCTCCAAACTATGATGAATGGTGGTGTTGAAAATTGGTGTTTTTTTTTCTGAGAATGTGAAAGCTTTTAGCAAGTGGGTCCCTCCCTTAACAAATTGTGCTGGCTATAAGCCTGCATCTTAATTTCTCGAAGGGCACGTAGAGCACTGCACGGGCCCGGGAATAACCAAAATTTCGGGCCTGTAAAGCATTGTTGGATGGGGTCTTGGCCGCGCTCGGGCCTGTGAGCTTCGGGCTCCAGTCGGGCTCGAACTTCAGTCAGGCCCATATTAGACCCGGGTTTCATACTTATCGGTATATTGGCGTGCGTACGATGCCCGGCTTTGTCATTTGAACTTATTATTCAACTTATTTTGTCAACTGAAAAGGTGACGTCTTCTCAAATGAAGCCAACTGAAACAATAGATTATGTCTGATCTATGCGAAGTGACCTTCCACACACGGCCGCTAGCCCTGTTGAAAGTTGGCTTCTTTTTCACCTTCCACTTTTCCTTCCCCAACCATATCGCTTTTTCTTTTCTGCCACACATCTCCTTCTCCTCGAGAAGTGCGCGTTTGTGGTGGTTGCAAACAGCGAGCCGCAGACAGCCAAACTTCCCTTCCTTGTTTGCACCGAAGCCTTCGGCCATTGGCGGCTAGGCAACCTATACCGATTTCGGTCACTTCGGGATCGCGCTCCGGACACCCTACACACCCCATTCGACGGAGAGCGCTTAAGAAGCCGCCGGCTGCTTCATTTCGGCGCTATAACAGATTGTTGCTTAGAAGCCCTTAGTCCGGTCTTGCTCTAGGACATAACACTTTCAAAGATCGAAGGCTGTTACACGAAGACGATCACATAGGCATGTTCAGGGAACAGTGAAGACGGTGACTCACTCGCTATGGGTATATGGATCGCTTTGACAGATATATGGCACTGTGGTGACGGTGACTGGGGAAGAAGGGTGGGACAGAGAATCTTTTTATTTTGAGCATGAAAACGTAGTGTACGTTGAGTACAGTCGCCTGTCAAGGAATCGACATGAAAGCTTTATGTAACGCTGCCAAGCCTGATGTGTTTCTTCGAGAAGCACCTAGAGTGCGTGTCTCATTTGGGGGGGCTGTAGGGGGGCTTGGGGGGGGCTGTAGCATGGCATTTTCGGATCGGGCCGGGCCTGGGCCGGAAACATCGGCCTGTCCTGTGCTCTACAAGCTAGGGGGCCTTTTACGCGCTCATTAAAAACACACCGACCATGCGGCATCATTTGCTTAATTATATGAATTATTGCTTCAAAATGAATTACCTGCGTTCTATTTGAATAGTTTTTACGCTGAGGCGAGTGAAATGTTCAAGCGCTTATGAAGTGAGATATCACGTATGATATTTGATAATAAATTGAAGCCCTTCCTCTTGACAAGCAATGTGAAACTGAAAAACACAATTACATTTTCCTCAACACTAGTTGGCTGTTTTCATATTTAGTTTTTTTAGTGATAAAGAAATATCTCTGGCTCTTATATCATTCTAGGTATACGTAAAGGCCAAATACCTTAAAGCTGAACAGGAATTCGATTGGACGAAGGAGAAATTTTTGAGCCGAGTGTTCGCGATGAAAGAAATGTACAGCAAGTATGTGAACGGCGAGCACTGGGAAGTGGACGAGGTATGTAATAAAAAAATCATATACATTTGTGTGCGTGAAGGCGGGCCTAATGAGTCTTGTAACTCTGCGTATGAACCTTGAATATGCAGGAACGAGACCCTTTTTTAGAAGATCCCAACACAGAAGTCAGGGATAGGGACTGTGCAAGTGTACTTGCAACCACTAGCGTACATGGTGAGTCATCGAATGCAATTGTATCTTTTTTTCATAGGCACATTGACATTATGTGAACCTAAATCACACTTATTTCATATAGGTTGATCTCAAAGAACAACTGGAAATCATAAACTTCAAGGGAGAAGAAGTTGGGATTATCAATGTAAGAATAAACTACTCCATTTGTTTTTCCATAAAGCGCGTCGTATATAGCTTAATTACGAAATATTTTTGCATATAAATATCTATTGTAGGCCACTTCACAACTTCTCACATCATATCGTTGTAACTGCTTGATCTATGAAGCGTGGAAAGTTGGGCAAGTTGGTAGGACATAACTGAATGTAGGAACAGCGCAACTATAGTTACTTTCTAACTATGGAAGCCTTGTTCAGTCCTTGTTTTTTTGCTTCCATAGTTACGAAGCAACTACTTCTAGGTTGCGCTGTTTCTACATTCAGTTATGATTGATCTAAGTAGCATGCCATGGTAGTGTAGTGTTTGTAGTGCTCGGCTGTGGACCCGGAGGTGGAGGGCTCAATCCAGGCCTGGTCGGTCGCATTTTGATGGCGGCGAAATGTCCTAGCCCCATGTCCTGTGTGATGTACGTCAGGGCACGTAATGAACACATGACAGTGAAAATTTCGGCAGCTCTCCAGTACGGAGTTCCTCATGATCGTATCAAGGCTTTGAGGCGTAACCTCAGATATTCTCGGCATGGGCTGATGCATAGCGTCTTTAGACAGAGAGAGAGAGAGAGACATAGTTTTATTGAGGTCCTGAAGAACCTGCCAGGGAGCTTTTGTTCTTTTTTACCATAAGTGTATAGTTTTTCATGTATTACTGGCGTATTTTGACCTTCTAAGCATGTTGACTTTCTCTATTTTATTATATATTTTGTTTATTTTTTTACTTACCTCAAGATTGTTTGAACGTTCGCTTTCCTTATGTATGCTCCTCCCCTATGTAACCAAAAAACGGCGCTGGGGGCATAGCTGTGCAAAGAATATATATTGTCTACCCAGCGTGCATTTAACCAAAGTGGTAATCAAGTATTCTACCACAATAAGAACCACGCCATAAGTCAGAACTGCTTTGGAAAAAAGCCCCACGCAGGCGCTACGTCGGTAAAACATCGCTTGTGGTTGTGGTGCTGCGTATCTAAAATTATAATCATTGCATATGTACTCCAATAATAAAAGCGTCATGTCGGGTTAACGTCCATTGTTGTTGTACGCCATCCACCAAAATAGGTCCACGTAGCACCATCCAGGGCCAACAACCTCGCAAGCACAAGCACAACACTTCAGATTGCATAGGAATTAAAGCGCGAGCAAGTTGTATGCACTCATCTTGGTTGATCTGTGATTCCGCTTTCCGCTTTTGGTGCTGGTAATACCCATGTAGCTCTTGGCAAACAACTGGCTGTATAAAACATACGCGACTGTGAAACATACATGTCTGCGCGTATAACAGTTGTTCATATGTTTAACGCCATTCTTTAACGTTTCGCTAAAAAAACAAATCATCAGACAGTTACATTCATTGCGCATGCTTCACGCGATATCGATTCTCATGGTACGGGTGATGTGCCCAATAGTGTGTAAGTTTAAACTGTGCTAGGGACGATACACCAGTGTTGAAACTTACAGGACGAAAGGCAACTGGCAAGTGATTTATTAAAATCGCGTGAATATCCCTTCATAAACTATACGCTTGCGCAATGAATGTCATGACCATGCAATTACCGTACGTCGTATATCTCGACATGGCCCAAAATGAGTGCGCCATCTTTCCAGGAAAGAGCTTCATTTTTTTGGTGTAGAGAGAAGTATTGGTGGGAGGGGAGTGCACTTTATCAAGTGGTCATTACTTCTATTGCACGCGCGCATAGTTTCAGAACGAAAGTTTGTACTTTCGTTCTGCTTGCTTCTACTTCAGTTTCTCCTGCCAATCGCTGTTTAGGTTTGCATAGTACCCCTAATGCAACACCAGAACAATGGCATTTAGGTTCAAGAATTGATGATGATAAGAGGTAACTTTAGTTTTAAACAAGTTAAACTATGTTTAGACAGATCATAGGCAAACGTTTGAGAAATATTGCTTCATTAGTACAGAAAAAATTTTTTGTCATTCTATGTTCAGAAATTCTATGCAAGTAAGGAAATTCGGTGTTGGAGGTGAAAGATGATAAAAAAATTGTTTATCGAAGCGCTGAAGGATTCAAACGATAGGCCAAGAGTTCTATATATGAGCAAATGTTTATTGGTGTTTTCCGAAAAAAGTTAACTCGTAAAAATTATTCTACATCGTTTGATCGTCGTGTCTAATGGGAAAAGAGATAAATGCTCTTGGAGGGAATAATTGAGAGCATTTCTTTGTGTGTTGTATTGCTGACGGTGAACAATATGTGTTATCAAAGGCACGTATAAATGCATCTTGTCCATTACCTTTGGGAGTTATTCTAAGACAGTATTTAAATTAGTTAACTAGAACAAGCAATTTTCTTATCCTGCGTAGGTTGAGATGGTACCATGCTCAGAAACTGGCCATGAATACACCGAACACGACAATGTATTCTTGGACAGCCCCGGAGACCTTGTGGGCCGAGACCTGAACTTTGTTGTCCGTATCCTGCACTGTCGTTCGTTGCCGAAACGCTTCACGGTAAGTGTACAGTCCTGTGCCCCGAATATGCATTGTTGTGACTCCCGCCTGTGGGCGCCATACTGGCCATGACAAGCATAGCCGGGCGGCGTTCTCACGCCGGAATCCCAGCGATCTTCTCTAGGAACGAGCGTCAAGCGGCGGGAACCAACAAATGGATTAGAATATCACAACGTCGACGGTCCGTGAGCCAGCGCATCCCTACAAGCATTTATTCCTGGCTGCCTTGTTTGGGGAGACGGCGAGGCAGCCTGACCGCGCAGGTCGTGTCTAAGCAATTAAAGTCGCTAATCATTTGCTGCCCTTTCAGGGAAAGACGGCAGCAGCAACCCAACCGCCAACTTGTTCCGTGCACATGAGGGCAGGCCCAGCGCCGTGCTCGCTACCGGGCTGCAGAAATTAGGTGCCTTTCTCCTCTTCTAACCACTACCACCACCGCCACATGTGGAACACCATTTTCCTTCTCTTAAGTGAAACTGGCCGGAGGAGCATAGCGTCTGGAGATGCGATGACTACGCGGCGGTCGTGTGTTATTGGCTGATGCCAAAGTGCGTGGTGTCTTGTATGTGATTGGTGTTTTAATCAAGGAGGAGAAGCTCGACAGGGCATAAAACGACGCTGCAAAGTGCTGGACGTTGCTGCGAAGCATGGTTTAACGGTTCATACACCCCACTCGTGATTTGCGGAACTCCAACTTCTCATGCTGTAAATGGTTGTGAATAGTGCCAGTAAACCAGTTCGCTTTTAGACTCCCCAACTTGTCAGCAACGTTTCCTCCACACGAAGTTGTGCCACGCTACCACAGGAGACCGGGTCCGACGTAACCTTGACGTCTCGGAAACCCACGCCAGCGGGGAAGCATTGGTGAGACGCCGGTCCGCAACAGCATCCACGACCCAATTATTATAATGACCACGCGGGCTTCACTTACACCACGAAATTGATCTAGAATTTCGTGATTGGATGTTTGTAGTTTTTTCACTGAAATCAATAGGAACTTTGCAATAGCTGAAATTTAATACTGCAGCTATAAAAAATACGTAAAAAATTGCGTTCATATATACAACATCAAAGCGAACAAAAAATAAAATGTGACACCCTGCTGCAATCATATTCATAGCTTTGGTAGTGCAACCTGTAATAAAGATGTCAATATTATGAATAAATCAAGAGGCAGCTTGTTGACATTGGTTTTAACATAACTATGTTATGTGCTTCTTGGAAATCTTCAGTGAACAAGGAAATAGGCTAGGTGTTCCAGGGTTAGATAACTGCCTGACATATTGTTCTAGTTGTGCTGAGAGTAATGTAAATATATTTTGTGAGCTTCTATAAGTCGAAATAAAGACCCTATGTCTCCACAGGTAACCTGCGAGGAAATCGTTAAAAACGTTTTAGTTTTGTTGGGCACAATAAATTTGTTTTTCTTTCGACATATCTTGTCTACTAAATCAGAAGGAGTAGCCGGTGCCACCATAGTGGCACCAATCTCTCGCATTTCATGATTTCAATAAAACAATAAAATTACAATTTGTTTTGGTTGCATACAAATAACCTACATCTCAAACAGTCACCAAAGTCGTGACCACACTGCAAACAAAGACAACACATAAACAGGACGAGGGCCAGTCCTGTAGAATTGTTTTCTTCATTTACAGTGTGGTTGTGATTTTGGCGCAAACATGGCTATCGAATTACGACATGCACCAAGAAGCCTAACACCAAGTTCTACTTCAAATAACGTATGTGCAACTGCACAGTGTAGTTGGAGATTAATAGCGAACATTTCACAAAAAAAGTGATTAGCAGAAGCGTGTGCGGTTTCTCAATGCGAGGGTCAGCTGTGTGTATTTTGTCAGCCGTCGTCAAACGCAAGGTAGGAAAGTCGCTGCGTCTTATGGTAAAACGCTGCATAAAAATATTCAGTGCGCAATGAACCCGCATACTTGCACATGTATACAAAAAATAAGATTCCCTCAACACATTGATGACATGATGTAAGAGGTTTTGTCGAACACCTGACGTCGAGTATCGTTGGCGCAAATGAGTACAAGCACAATACTGTAAATATTTTATGGTCGTGTAGCGGAGTGAATTTGAGGGGGCTAGGGCGGGCCCAACTGTTCCACTACTGTACTGCAGGTTCTGGAAGTGAGCCGTGGACACAAGTACCGCAGCGTTATAAGTTGAGCTCGGGTGTGCTGATTTTTGCATCGTTTGTAAACTTATTAAATTGAAATAACCACGGGATTCTTTGTTTGTTGTAAAACAATAAAATTAATGCAAGCTCTGTTATTCTAGCGGCAAACCAATACATTTTAGGAACAAGCCTTGAAGGTGTTATTGCAAACAAGTATAGTCTGTATCAATAACAGAAACAGATATAAAATCGAAAGAAAGTAAGGAACGTTAATCAGGTTAGGCTTGGCTGGCAACCTAACATGTGGGGTAAGGAAAGGGAAATTCATAGATGAGATAATGAACTCAGGCTTAAAGTAAGAACCTAATGATGGTCTTTTCTTGCTTTCAGGATATAAGGTGCAAATATCGCATGTTCAAGGACCAAGAAGACACAGTAACAGAGGCGGTCTCTGGAACTTCGGACCCTGACTTCAATCACACGAAAAACTTCTCCTACAGACCAGCGACTGTGGAGGTAAAATAAAGACCTAGAAAAATTTTGATATCGTAGCAATAGCATTCCATACCGGGTAAACACCAAGCTTTACCTCAACAAATGTGTCAGTTGGTTTGGTGCGTAGTAAAGGCTGCATGGTCCATTGATTTGCATTATTTAGTTCGTGGTGAAAGTTGTCTTTTTATTAGAATAAACAATCTGTTTCAATGTTTCAAAAATATTCAATTACCAAATGTCCAGCCTGACCAAAATATTTACATTCATACATAATACAGCTAATTCTTCACCCTTGGAGCTTATGAAATACAAAAATGTATTTCAAGTTTTGTGTCATATTCCTCGAGAAAAGACATGCCCATCAGAATAAAGTCCTGAAAGAGAACTTCACTTTTTAAGGTAGCGCATTTCGGACCTCTACCTTTTTAAAATACGAGTTCTCTTGACGACTGACTACATGGAAAAGAGCCTTCCAAGCTTGCATTTTCAGGAACTGGGGGCATCCTGACGTGGCGCCATCTCTCGGCAGCAGGAACGGCGGCCTGCCAAAACTGAATGGGAAGTAGATGAGAAGCATTACATCTCTTGAAAAAATGTAGTTATAAAAAAAACCTGCGGGTTATGGGTAGCAGAGACACACTGGTGCACGTTGGCACATTTTCAGTATCGCACTAGAGAGCGTATAGCTTCATAGGACAATTAAACTCTTTCCATGCCCCGCCAAGGTGGTCTAGTGGCTAAGGTACTCGGCTCCTGATAAGCAGGTCGCGTGTTCGAATCCCAGCTGCGGCGGCTGCATTTCCGATGGAGGCGGAAATGTTGTATGTCCGTGTGCTCAGATTTGGGTGCACGTTAAAGAACCCCAGGTGGTCGAAATTTCCGGAGCCCTTCACTACGGCGTCTCTCATAATCATATAGTGGTTTAGGGATGTTGAACCCCAGACATTGCCACGTTCCATTCCTCAAGCTTTGTTATCGCCCCAATACACTGCACAATTCTCAGCGCAAACCCCGCCCGCAGTTTTCGAGAAGCTGCGGGACTGTAGAAGATCCAGATGTCACGGGGTCATGACGTGGCTGAAGACAGGAGACTTTATGTAGGAATTTAACTGTTTATTTGGGCGAACCTGTGCCCGGTTAACGTAAAGTCCGATTACAGTAGCAGTCTTTCACAGATAGCATGAACGGAGCGTCGGCCGTCGATCAACTACTGACAAGCGGCAAAGTGCGTCGGCATTTATACTCTTGCCATCGAATATTCTAGCGTTAACGCTAGCGGTGATGAGTGTTCCAGAATAATCTGTACAGTTCGCACAGTGGGCGTGATCTTATCGAAATGATCTACTAGAGACCGGAAGCTTCTCGAAAACTGCAGGCGCGGTTTGCACTGAGAATTGTGTAGTGTATTGGGGCGATAACAAATCTTGAGGAATGGAACGTGGCATTGCCCCCCTCTAAAAAAGGCATCCTCCCGATGCTCTAACTAAAGATGAAGGTACAAAAATTATGCAAGAAAGTACAATGAATAAATTACGACACAGCAGCAATACAAAAAACACTGTTTCAGTTTGTTGACGCGCATGAAACGGCTTGAGGCGCGCGGCATGAACGACTTCCAGTCGCGATCGGCGTCGTTGAGAGTTCGTGATGCCGTCGGAGACAACCTCGTAATCAAGTAGGCCGAGACGTCAAACAACCCTGTAAGGTCCGAGCTACCGTCGCAGAAGCTTTTCACTTAGTCCACATCGGCGTATTGGCTTCCACACCCAAACACGTTCACCGGGCTGGTATTCCACGAAGCGTCGTCGAAGATTGTAACGGCGACTGTCGGTCGTCTGTATTCTTGATACGGAGACGCGCGAGTTGTCGGGCTTCTTTGGCGCGTTGAAGGAACCCACTCATATTGAGGTTTTCTTCGTAGGTGATGTTGGGTAACATGGAATCGAGCGTCGTTTCCGGGCTCCTTCCGTAGACCAAGTTGAATGGAGATATCTGTGTCATCTCCTGCACCGCCGTGTTGTATGCGAAGGTCACGTACGGAAGAGTGGCGTCCCACGTCTTGTGTTCGACATCGACGTACGTTGCCAGCATGTCGGCGATCGTCTTGTTTAGCCGCTCGGTGAGGCTGTTGGTCCGTGGGTGGTAGGCTGTCGTCCGGCGGTGGTTAGTCTGGCTGTATACCAAGATTGCTTGAGTTAGGTCAGCAGCAAATGCCGTTCCTTTGTCGGTGATGAGGACCTCTGGGGTGCCGTGACGTAGGACGATATTTTCGACGAAGAGCTTAGCTGCCCCGGATGCACTGCCTTTGGGCAGGGCTTTTGTCTCGGCGGAGCGGGTGAGGTAAGAGGATGGCAAGAGTATAAATCGGCGCACTTCGCCGCTTGTCAGTAGTTGATCGGCGGCCGACGCTCCGTTCACCTCTATCTGTGCAAGACTGCTCGGACTTTACGTTTACTGGGCACTGGTTCGCCGAAATAAACAGTTGAATCTCAACATAAAGTCTCCTGTCTTCGGCCACATCACGACCCCGTGACAATCATTCAAACACTTTCCACAGAAACAGATGGAATCCCATTTTTTTAGTATGGAACACTCTGGGATGCCACGTGGTTCGTAGTGCAGCACTGTAATTTTTTTAGAATATTCAAGCAAGTCTTTGCTGTGGAGAACTGGGAGTCGTTTTTTATAATTAGCCATTTTCGTCAAATATTATTTTTTCACCTTCACTGTAAGCAAGAACTATCCGAGTTTGGGGTTTTTGCGGCTCATGACCACTGAAAACTCTCTCGCGTTTAAAATTACTACCTCGTGTAGAAGTAAAAGATGGTACATGACATAGTTTTACCACCACCTCTAAGCAAGTAGTAAAAGGATGTCAAAATCCAGTTTTACCACATAGGAAGTTTTCTATCACGTGATTTTTGACCTGCGTTTCAGAGTTTATTACCGCGTGACTGCAAGGTGCAGCTGCTTCTGTGGCTTTTGCCTCGTACCCCCCATTTTGACGCTCTCATTGAATTCTGATGGTACGCGAGGACCACAGGTATATTTTTTTTGGCATCGCCGTGCCTCAGGACTGATCTCGAGTCAACGCACTTTCACTGGAACTGGGGGCAGCATAAGCACAACAAGCATGAACAGCATTCTGTGAACGAAAAAGAAAAAAGACGGGGGGAGGGGATCTCAAAAGAAAAAAAAAGAGAAAAAAACCTGCTGTGGAAAGTTTCCCTGCATATTTTCGCAAATTGTTGGCATTTGCTTGGCGGTGACCTTGGAGACAGACGGTTCAAGAAGCTCGGTATCTGTGTGTCTGGTTGGGCTGATGGATCTCATGTGTTTCCTACATCATCGAGCGAACATGTGCTTCCGAGCACCTCCAAACCTGCACATCGCGGATATCTCACTTCCGAGCCGAATCGCGAAGATCTGCCAGTGGTAACAAAATCAATCTGGTGTCATTGTCCATGCTTGCCTACTGGAGAAGCAATAAGCAAAATGCTTCACTCTGTCGTCGGCACCGAGCCGCGGCAGCCAGTGACCAGTGGGAGTGTGTCGCCGGGGCAGGTGAAAGAAGCATCGCAAATATTTTGTTCCACAATAGGCGATGTCTGCGTGAGTAAAGTGCTGCCGGAATTGCCCACCTCATGCATTAACTGTTCTCCAACATGTAGCGCGAAGCCGATACGAGGCAGACGGAACCAACAAGCGGCTGCCGGTGAGCACGAAGAAAACCCGGACGGTGGTCTTTCGTTGGAAGTATGCATACACCGCCCCGACCCGTAAGATAGCGGTCACGTGTTCAGTTGTGTCTGAAATGATGACGAAATTCGCACAGAATATGTGTTCTGTGATCACCAGCTGTGTTTCATCAGATAGCCGTGCCCCTCGAAAAGGCCTAGTACGCCGTCGGTAAGAAGCTTGTGTGCAGGCGTGCACCGCTCCTCTACACCCGCTGTGATGAATACGTGCTGCTACTGTGTTTGTGCACCGTCGCTCAATGAAAATCATTGAGCTACCATGGTTTGTGCGTACTTAGGTATATTATATGGACTTGTGCATCAGCAGTGCTAACACGCGTGGGGCCATGAGCCCGGTGTGCCAAGTAATTATTGGATACTCAAAAAGGTGAGATTGGGTAGATTTATATTAAAAGGTCGGTGTGACATTCAGTTCCCTGCAGCCCACCTAAGTTTACGCTTGCACCTTCAACCGTTGTTGTTATTCAATGCGAAGAAAGAGCTCTCCTACCGGTCCTACAGGGCCGGTCAAAAAGTCGTGCCTATATATACCGGATTGTCAAAGTGTAGTTGAGCAACGCGTGGAGTCTGTTCGAGTGGTGTATTATTCGGCATTTGTTGTGTGTACGTGTTTGTCTGTATGTAAATCTATGTGTCACCAATTCTGCCGTTTAATAAATTCATTCAATTCTACTAGTTAATAGATTAGTCAACTCTGGGCGAATGTACCCGTCAGTAATTTATTTTCTTTACCACCAGAAATAACTCCCAGAAATCACCTCAAAACCCTTGTGAAGGCAGTAAAAATTTACTCTCTCTATACTCGCTCAAAACCTCACTGAGGTAAATAATTACTACTCTCCCTACGTTCGAAAACTCAGTTAGCACGAGAGTAAATTTTTACCTCGATTGTAGGTAGTAAAAAAAACCCAGGAAAGGTAGTGCGCTAGAGGACAAATGGTTTACCCAGTTTTTGAGGTTATTTCAGTTCATTTTTGTTTAGTGTGTATTTCCCGTTCAACTGGGACCGACTATAGATCGCTCCAGGTGTAGATATCCCCAAATCCTGGTCATCGTGTACACTGTGAACGTTCATATAGGTGCAATAGTGCTACTTTTCAATGTGATTGCAATATAGCACCTTTGTTTGTTTTTTCTTGTTTTTTGTCTATATATTGCACGAGCAGCTGGTGGAGTATCTCTCGGATTCGTACGTGGCCATCTCAGTATGGGGAATACAAGTGATACCCGTACCCGAGAAAGGCATCCGTCCCAAAGGAAGGGCACTCAAGAAAAACTTTCAAGAGGACCTCATCAACCAGACCAACGTCCTTATGAATGGGTTCCGCATTAACGGCAGAGTGAGCATGCTTTCTGTGCTAACCGGTTTTAATATATCACTCTACCAACTGGTTCGGACCTAACCTCTGATGCTTTGCACCGACTCTCTAGAATAACCTGCACAGTACGTCAGCGATTAAAAATAAGTAGCTAACCGGTACCACCGTATGTTAGCCTGCATGAAAGACATCTATTCTCCTCCTCTTCCTAAAGTTTGAGTAAAGCCTACAATTCGGCTACTTTCAAAATATGTTTTATTAAAGATTTTTATGTTGAGTTATAGCACGCCAAAATCATTATACTGTGAATGTGCTTTTGTAGATACGTACTGTAGTGAAGAGGCATACCTGAAGCTTCAGCCACGCCGCCAGATTTTTGCGTGGCACGACCTCCAGATTATCTGACCAGCCGTTGCCGAGACAATGACTACTGAGCTTTAGGGCCAAAGCTCCTTATAGTCTAACCTTGTGACTAGTCACGCGTAACAGAAAAAAGAAGAGAAGAGAAAGAAAAGAAAGCAAAAGAAATTAATGGTTGTTTCTCGTTTCATTTCCTAGATGACGTTACTTTGCCGCTACTCGCTGAAGTGCCGCTACTCTCCGATTGGCTGCTGCACGCGCTTTGCGAACGAATACCTCTCTCAGTCTCCTATATAGTCGCCGTACGTGGCGGATCGCTGGAGGGCCATGGATGGAGGAGATCGGCGGGCGCGCTGAAGAAGCTTGCGCTCGCGTTCCTTGACTCGCGTCTCGTCGGTGTTACCCACGCGCCATCTGCATTCTCGAACCCCATCGAACGCATGGATGCATGCATGGACAGATGAACCCACGGACGGTGGAATGATGGATAGTGTTCCCCACTCATGATCATTTGCTCAGTGCA